>CM042388.1:29284389-29979389 GCA_023634145.1 Thymallus thymallus | reverse complement strand
AGGTCAGCATCAGTTCTGGGAGGGAAAGAACAAATTGTTCATCGAGCTCATCTTATTCATCGATAGATTCTATCGATGATGTTGATTAAGGGATGAATGAATGTGATATCAGGATTGTATAAGTTTGATTTTAAAGATCACAGGATTCGGAAAGCAGAAACGTCACTACCTCCATCGGTCAGATAGCGCCCTGTGCGACCAGAAAAGCTTGGGGTTCCTCTGAATGAAGAATGAAGACCGAAGTTATACTTTTTTTGGAACATATTCATCTACCTCTATTGTTTATCATACATGTAATTTAGAAATATTCATGAATCAATGTATTTTCTTTTATGATGTCATGATATAAGAGTGACTGATATGATGTGATTTCTATAGGGTACCTATGTCTTGTAATGTGTTTTCAAAGTATCTTGTTACTGGAGGCTCTAGTCTTCTGAGTTGGGCTCTTCTAAATGTATGCCAGATGTGGGAACATCCTATTGTTCAAGTACTATATAAGCTCAGGAATTTCTTTGTCCAATGTTCTTCTGGCAATTTGCATTCCCTGGCAGTTGTTACATTAACCCAGATCTGACTAATAAATATATGTATCAACCTCTCCACCTAGTATTTATACACACAAACTGAGTGTCACAGTGAACGAGGCGCAGAGCGAGAGGTGTGAACGAACGTTTATTTACCCAAATAAAATAACAAACAAACGACAACAGAGACAATACCGTGAACTGGTGTCTAGTGCCAACACTACAACAGACAACTCTAACGACCCACACGCAGGTGGAAGCAAAATGAACATAAATAGAATCCCCAATTAGAGACATGTCAAGACAGCTGCCTCTAATTGGGGATATGACCAACTGAAGAGAAACACCCAGAACTATTGTCAGGTCCTGACTGTGGCCTTCCAACTCCCACTAGGGGAAGCCAGAGACCTGGCCTCAGTCAGGGCCTGACACTGAGTTTCTTCAATACCAGAGATAATCATCATTACATTTTGGCACTCTGAAATTCAAGTACTGGAATTCCTTAAAAAATCTGACATTTTCTCAAGTTGGTACTTGAAAAGTACTTGAATTAAAATGAGAGGAGAAAATAAAATGATCAAATATGTTAATATGAAAAATATTGTAAAAAATGCAAGGCAAATGTAGATAGATCCTGCCTGACAGGATATTGATGTTTATGAAAGGATTTTAGCAAGACCCAAACAGGGATGTAGTGGAGGTTAAATGCACGTAAACACTGTTTACGCACCTTTATATTTGTGAAATAGCGTTTACTCATCTTTTTATTTTCTTAATTATCATTTACCCACTTATTATTGCATTTCCAGTTGTTCTGTTTTAGCTGTAATACTTACCTATACTACTTACCTTGTATTTGTCTCCACCTATTGTTGATCTGGAGTAATCTCCTTTAGCTCGAAAATGACCCGTCGTGACTTGTTAGGAGGAATTTGGTCATTGTTGCCTCATGTAGAGCTCAGAGTGCTCTGTTTCAGTTGTCTGCTTACAATCTTCATCCATCCTTTACGTTGTATGCCTCAGGAAGCTTTGTCAGTGAGTATTTTCATTCCTCTTGCATATATGTTTAGTTTCAGAGCATTATTTGTAGAATTTGGATGTGTATGTTTACTTTGTGAAATAGATGGACAGCTTTTGGTAGTTGTCAGTGTGAGCAAAATATCAGGTTATGTTCCTATCTAGGTGTATTTTAGGACAGATTACATTGTCTTATGCGGACATTGTTGTCTTTGTGTTTCAGTTTCACGCTGTTTCAACTCAATAAATATTGTGAACATGGAGATCATGCTTTGAGGGTTATTGTTGTGTAGGCGTTTATCTTGCTGTCAAAATATGCACCGTAACACATACGGAGTACAGTACACCAGTGTTGATCAACGCTTAGAAGGTTTTTTGTTTGTTCTAATCGCGCCTACCTCTGCAAATGAGTGGAATCATGAATGATTCATGTATGCTCGTTATGTACGCCTGCTCCCCCTGATTTGCCTTGTTAGCAGCTCATTCACTCTGTCCAACGGGAACTCTGCCCACGACATAGGCCGAGAGGTGAAACAAACTAGCTCAAATCAAATCAAATACAAGAGGTGTAGACCTTCCTGTGAAATGCTTACTTACAAGCCCTTAACCAACAATGCCGTTTTAAGAAAAATAAGAGTTAAGAAGAAAATATAGTAGAAATAAAGTTTAAAACATGATTACAACATTTATAATAATACTTTGAAATACAAACCCCTCCCCTCAATGAATTTAATTCATCCATTCATTCATTCCATTTACTGTAGCATTTACTTTTTTTACAGTATAATACAGTACATTTTACGGTATTTTACTATGTGTAATTACACAGTACTTGCTATGATTACGAATTTATATTACAGTATGTATACTGTAATATGAAATACATCATTTTACTTGCCACTGAGCTGCCAGTAAGTTACTATCAAATTCACTGCAACCCCTTTAGACCAGTTTAGAAAGTCACCCGCTCCTTATGGTAGAGCGAGGGCATGAGAAACAAGGGGAGAGAGAGAGTTCACGTGTTCGCTCAACTGCCCAACTGTGCCGCTCAGCATCATATCCCTGCTCTCTTTCTCCCTCCTATATTCCCCTCTCCTACTCTCACCATCTCCCGCCTTTCAGGAGAGTCTGCCTCCCTGCCTCGATGCTCATTTAGTTGTGTGTCCACCGTTCTCTCTCGTCTCTCACCTAATTGGGTAATTGATGTAATGAAGAAAGGACACTTTCATCCAATAAAGTAGGAGACTTCATCAGATGATTTGCAATAAGGAGAATTCTCCTGTGACATCAGACGGTGGAGCTACAGCGGCGAAGAGAGGAGGGAAGATTCTATTTCAGGTGATTGAGTCACGACAGATGTGCACGACGACTGCTTCCCGAAAAAAAACCCAGTCAAAAAGTGGATTATTTTAAAAAGAGTGAGCACAGAGAATTGACTACTCCTGCTTGTCAATTCTACCTGACAGATTGTCTCAAGCGTCATGAATATGTCACCCCCAGAGCGGAGGAAAAATATACGAGAGCTGGCATTAGAGATTGGCATCAGAGTTCTTCTTTTCGGAGTTTTTGTGTAAGTACACCATTCATATGCAAGCAGTGCGATATTATTACAGATATTATTATCAGTAAAAAAAAATTATATGTGACGTCAACTCTCATTTTGATACACCAATCTTTATTCCTCTTCAAGAAATGAGTCTATTGAGTTGTCTTACCACTGCTCTCCTTCCGGAGCTCTTGAAATGGCTGAGGATACAGTAGCTATCTTTCAGTTCCACTTGAATGATTCATCATGTTATAGATGTATGCTCTTTGACCAGTTCTGAGCTTCGAGTTCTATTCAGCGATTATGTCCCCATTCATAATTTAGATTTTGAGATCAGCGTTGGACCGTGATATTCTTCATAGAAACATAGAAACAATGTTATTGGTCAGCACATAAGTGTGGTTCGATGTAGAATGTAAAGTCTCATAGCTGTTACTTCATCATTAGTCCTGTAATGAATTATGTGGTTGACTGGGCGATTGCAATGTGAAGGTGACAGTCCAGTTGCCACTTGAATAGTGCTGAAAGGACAGCTCCTCATCTTTCCTCATATTTTAGCACTGTGGAGAGTGCCTCTTTCCAATAGTGCCTCTTCCCAATAGTGTCCTTACTAAATTGCTTCACAATGGGTCTCGCAAGAGCCAGTTCCATCGACTTAACATGTTGCTTTAACACGTTGATTAATTAGTTGCATTGAATTTCATCATGTTGTAATGACAAAAAGGCAATTAGGCTACATTCAACACCATTTGAGGCTGGTGTGTGTGAGAGAGAGAGTGAGAGAGAGAGAGAGATTTTCATGCATGGTAGCACTTTAGAGTAAATCTTTTTAAACATATTTAGCATAAATGGGTCGTATGGATATAGAAAACACAAATGCAAAATTGAATTCAGTACTTTATTGTACTTGTCTACAGGACTCTAACCTGAATTAAAACAGCCCACATCTACTTGTGCTTAATCTTATTTAATGATTTTCTGCTTGGAATGAACCCTGTCGCCTCAGGCAGAAATTAAATGACATCTCAGGTTTAGAGATTGTAGCCTAAGCGCTACGTCTGTCTGTTGGGTCTATCATTAATCTCTGTCCTTGGGGGAGCTAGCCTTGCTCCATGGCTGCATCCCAAATGGCTTCGTATTCCATATTTAGTGGAAGCAGGGCCCTAGTCAAAAGTAGTGCACTATATAGGGAATAGGGTGCCATTTGGGATGCAACCATGGAGCAAGGCTAGTTCCCCAAGTACAGAGATTAATGATAGACCCAATAGACAGACGTGTGTGCTGTAATCCTGAAGACTCAGTCCACAAAGCTCCGTCTACCAGACACTCTGATAGTGTCCCGAGGCAGGTTTTCTTATAGCCTTCTTATAGGCATCTTACTGTGTATCCCATATAGAGCACTACTGTTGACCAGGGCCCATAGGGCTCTGGGCCTGGTCGAAAGTAGTGCACTTCCTCTGACACCGCCTAGTATGGCAACTGCTCAGCATTCGACTGTAAGGCTCTACAAAGGGTAGTGCGTACAGCCCAGTAAATCACTTGGGCCAAGCTTCCTGCCATCCAGGCGGTGTCAGAGGAAGGCCCAAACAATTGTTGAAGACTTCAGTCAGTGGTCGAGGCAAATTTATGGTGAAATTATTGTCTTTCCACTTCCGTATTATGGCCCCAAAAGTGCTCACTGTAACATTCAGAAGCTTAGAAATGCGCATATAACCAATGCCATCATTATGTTTTGCAACAATTAGGTTGCAAAGGTCTTGAGACAGCTCTTTGCTTTTACCCATCATGAGATTGTGAGCGATTGTCTCACGGAAGGCGTAGTGGAAGCAGGCGCAGGGAGGCAGGAGAGTAACGAGAATGAATATTTAATGACGGAAACCAAACTCTCCGTTTTGAACATAGGGGGGAGCTACGACAACACGTTAGCTCCCATACACACTCAAAGTACAATAATCACCGACAGGGACCCGGAGTGTGCAGAGGGAATAAGACGCACCCACAATTAGTGAACAAATGGGGAACAGGTGCTGAACCGAAACAGCGCAGACAAACACTGAGTGGTGGGTCGGTGGTGCTAGTACTCGGGCGACGTCGACCTATTTCGGCAGCCCGCCCGAGGGAAGGGAGCCACTTCAGCCGAAGTCGTGACAGAGATGTGTCTTGTGTGACACCTTGGCAATGAGACCTTTTTGTAGGCCATCAGTTGGGACTGAACCAACTGATATTAATTTGCACTGACAGGGGGCTGGATTGCTTTTTAATTACTGATAGTTTTCAGCTGTTGTCTTGGCTTTCCATGCCTTTTTGAACCTCCCTTTCTTCATATGTTACTTTTTCCCTGTGTCATTTCACATTATTACACATAACTTAATTTCTGAACTTATTTGTTTTGGTTTCTTTGTATGTATGGCGTACTTAGGTTGTTCCCAGATCTGGTGAAAATGTCATGTCAATAGCACCTTTGGAAATATATTTACTGGTGACGTGTTCAATACTTATATCACCCACTGTATCTGTCTGGACATGCCAATGATTGCATTACCATCCAAATATGGCCTTGAATCAAGTTTAATAAAGATTTTTCCAATAATGGAAAAAGACAGCACGGTTTTGAGCATTCTTAGTAATTTTGTTGTACTCTGCTATTATTTGGCTTTGAGAGGAGGGCATTCACACAGATGTAACGGATGACATGGACAGCCTATACACAAGAGAATTGACAGGCCTACCATATTTTATCATGAGAACAGCTAGCTACTATTCAATCAATCAGATAATGTTAGATTATGATCATACTTAACCAATTCCACTTTGTTCTGGTGTGCGTAGAATGCCCACTGATGTATCCCTCAGGAAACATCTCATCTTAAGGCTTGACAGTTCTATCCTCTCATAATAGTCCCTCAGTAAAACAAAAATCAGAGCAAACTAATGTTACTAATATTGCTTTGGGTGCTCAATGGCAGTCTTTTGATGTACTATTCTTCTTCTTCTGTGGGGTTTATCGTTTATGTACTCTTCTCACACTTTGCTTCTTGATATCTAGCAAACTCAAAACTGCCACTCTCTGTCATGGATCCCCCGGTACTGCTGCTCATTTCATTCACCAGCTCCGGAAGTCTACATCACCGGCCTTCTAGGCGTCACTGAATGGGGTCATTAACACCAACCCTGGACTGTCTTGTCTCATTCCCCACACCTGATTCCCATTCCCCCGATTAGTATGTGTATATATGTGCCCTCTGTTCCCATTGTCCTTGTCTTGTGAGTACCTGTGCTCTGTCGTAGCGGCGTTCGTGCTGCGTGTTATTGGGCACTTGTTATTACGGGGAAATTATGTAGCGGTTTACACCTCGCTCTTTTGTTTGGGTTTCAAAGAAAAAAGTTACAAAAATACGTTTTTCAAACAATTAACTTTATAATAAAAATTATTTTAATTTCATATACAGTGGGGAGAACAAGTATTTGATACACTGCCGATTTTGCAGGTTTTCCTACTTACAAAGCATGTAGAGGTCTGTAATTTTTATCATAGGTACACTTCAACTGTGAGAGACGGAATCTAAAACAAAAATCCAGAAAATCACATTGTATGATTTTTAAATAATTAATTTGCATTATTATTGCATGACATAAGTATTTGATCACCTACCAACCAGTAAGAATTCCGGCTCTCACAGACCTGTTAGTTTTTCTTTAAGAAGCCCTCCTGTTCTCCACTCATTACCTGTATTAACTGCACCTGTTTGAACTCGTTACCTGTATAAAAGACACCTGTCCACACACTCAATCAAACAGACTCCAACCTCTCCACAATGGCCAAGACCAGAGAGCTGTGTAAGGACATCAGGGATAAAATTGTAGACCTGCACAAGGCTGGGATGGGCTACAGGACAATAGGCAAGCAGCTTGGTGAGAAGGCAACAACTGTTGGCGCAATTATTAGAAAATGGAAGACGTTCAAGATGACGGTCAATCTCCCTCGGTCTGGGGCACCATGCAAGATCTCACCTCGTGGGGCATCAATGATCATGTGGAAGGTGAGGGATCAGCCCAGAACTACACGGCAGGACCTGGTCAATGACCTGAAGAGAGCTGGGACCACAGTCTCAAAGAAAAGCATTAGTAACACACTACGCCGTCATGGATTAAAATCCTGCAGCACACGCAAGGTCCCCCTGCTCAAGCCAGCGCATGTCCAGGCCCGTCTGAAGTTTGCCAATGACCATCTGGATGATCCAGAGGAGGAATGGGAGAAGGTCATGTGGTCTGATGAGACAAAAATAGAGCTTTTTGGTCTAAACTCCACTCGCCGTGTTTGGAGGAAGAAGAAGGATGAGTACAACCCCAAGAACACCATCCCAACCGTGAAGCATGGAGGTGGAAACATCATTCTTTGGGGATGCTTTTCTGCAAAGGGGACAGGACGACTGCACCGTATTGAAGATGGGTCGTGGCTGGGTCTTCCAGCATGACAACAACCCGAAACACACAGCCAGGGCAACTAAGGAGTGGCTCCGTAAGAAGCATCTCAAGGTCCTGGAGTGGCCTAGCCAGTCTCCAGACCTGAACCCAATAGAAAATCTTTGGAGGGAGCTGAAAGTCTGTATTGCCAAGGGACAGCCCCGAAACCTGAAGGATCTGGAGAAGGTCTGTATGAAATAGTGGGCCAAAATCCCTGCTGCAGTGTGTGCAAACCTGGTCAAGAACTACAGGAAACGTATGATCTCTGTAATTGTAAACAAAGGTTTCTGTACCAAATATTAAGTTCTGCTTTTCTGATGTATCAAATACTTATGTCATGCAATAAAATGCTAATTAATTACACAAAAATCATACAATGTGATTTTCTGGATTTTTAGATTCCGTCACTCACAGTTGAAGAGTACCTATGATAAAAATTACAGACTTCTACATGCTTTGTAAGTGGGAAAACCTGCAAAATCGGCAGTGTATCAAATACTTGTTCTCCCCACTGTATACTTGTAAAGAATACTTAGAGTACAAAGAACTAACCACTCAGCTTTGGTGTAGTTAGGTCTATTTTGTGAGGAGCTGGCTAGTAGATTCCCATAGTCTTCCAGCAATTGAGCTAAGATAACAATATACTACATTTTGTCTGATTCATGGGTAATTAGGAAATTACCCGAAAAACAAAGGAAAACAACAGAAACATTTTTTTAAGATTATGAATTCTTGGTGTTTGCCCATGCTCATATGAAGAGGGGATAGTGAGTTTGGTGCCATTTCAGTGTTGACTACATGATCCAAAGAAAACAAGCGAGAGATTAGAAAACATACCAAGGAGTGATTTCTCACTTGAGTGAGTGTAAAGTCACTCTCCGTGGCCTCAATCAATCAACACATTCACAGAGTGTTGATTCTCAAAGCCAGGAGCCAGAGTCATGTACTGTTGTCGTGTTTTCAGTCTACTGCTTAGTCAGCTCATGGATCATATTTGAGTCATTCGTATTCTCAATAGTGTTCAGTGGAATTCTGTCAATTTGGGAAGTATTACTCAGGTACATATTGATTTTAGATGGGATGTGAGAATTATGATGAAACGGCCTGTTTGCTTCACTGGGCAAAACAAAGAAATGTATGGTTGTAGCTGTTTACTTTCAGACATTTTCTCTGTGTTACTGGTAACCTATGTCTGACTTTGGTTACACCCGAATATCTCTGCAATACAAAAGCAATCGCCAAGTGACAATAGCTGCTATCACATTCAGACAGACCTGATGTTCTGGTGTAGCTGGTCTGGATCTGTGAGTGTGCATGCTGGCTCACCAAAACACATTGCTGAACAAAGGAGAGCGTAGTAGCCAGTGTGCACCTTCATATAGGCAGACTAGCTATATTGGTGCTATGACTCGAATCCCACCATCCTCGACTGGATAAACATCAGCAATCGTTGTGTGTGTGTGTGTACTAAATGTGTATGGGCTGAACTCAAACCTTGCTGTGGGGTCCAGAGAAACTGTGTTACGTCAGTGTGTGGGTGATGTAGAGGAGTGTAGTAAACAGAGTGGCTGTGTGTGTGTGTATGAACTGCACGCACAGGGTATACCAAATAGGTGTGTCTACAAGCATGATGGCTTTTTCCACAACACTGCTTCCACTGTGGTGAAGTGCTGGGGCATTACTGCATGACTTGGCCCATCTATGTCCCTGTGTGTCCAATTAATTCCCCCCACTACCACTGTTACTTGAGGTGCTTTGTATAATGACATCTCCGGTGTGCTCACTCAGAGATTCACCTTTACCGGAGCATAGTGGCTGTTTTGCATATAAATGGCTGCTTACTGAAGGGTTAAAGGGCTAGGTGTGGTACTTTAATCCAAAATGTGTGACGCAATATGTGCAGTGCATTCGGAAAGTATTCAGATCCCTTCCCTTTTTCCACATTTTGTTACATTACAGCCTTATTGTAAAATGGTTTAAATAAAACGCAAATATCAGCAAATTACACACAATACCCCATAATGACAAAGCAAAATCAGGGTTTTTTTAATACATTTTTGCACATTGCTTAAAAATAAAAAACATAAATACCTTATATACATAAGTTTTCAGACCCTCTGCTAAGCGACTCAAAATTGAGCTTAGGTGCATCCTGTTTCTATTGATCATCCTTGAGATGTTTCTACAACTTGATTGGAGTCCACCTGTGGTAAATTAAATTGATTGGACATGATTTGGAAAGGCACACACCTCTCTATATAAGGTCCCACAGTTGACAGTGCATGTCAGAGCAAAAACCAAGACATGTGGTCGAAGGAATTGTGTCCATAGAGCGCCGAGACAGGATTGTGTCGAGGCACAGATCTGGGGAAGGGTACCAAAAAATATCTGCAGCATTGAAGGTCCCCAAGAACACAGTGGCCTAAATCATTCTTAAATTGAATACGTTTGGAACCACCAAGACTCTTCCTAGAGCTGGCCGCCAGCCAAACTGAGCAATCAGGGGAGAAGAGCCTTGGTCAGGGAGGTGACCAAGAACCTGATGGTCCCTCTGACAGAGCCCCAGTTCCTCTGTGGAGATGGGAGAACCTTCCAGAAGGACAACCATCTCTGCAGCACTCTACCAATCAGGCCTTTATGGTAGAGTGGCCAGATGGAAGCCACTCCTTAATAAAAGGCACATGATGGCCTGCTTGGAGTTTGCCAAAAGGCACCTAAAGGACTCTCAGACCATGAGAAACAAGATTCTCTGGTCTGATGAAACCAAGATTGAACTATTTGGCCTGAATGCCAAGCATCACGTCTGGAGGAAACCTGGCACCATCCCTACGGTGAAGCATGGTGGTGGCAGCATCATGCTGTGGGGATGTTTTTCAGTGGCAGGGACTGGGAGACTAGTCAGGATCGAAGGAAAGATGAATGGAAGCTGTCCCCAGTCCACCTGGTCGTGCTGCTGCACCGGTTTCAACCCGCTGCCTGCGGTTATGGAACCCTGACCTGTTCATTGGACGTGCCACCCTGTCCCATACCTGCTGTTTTCATCTCGCTCTCGCTCTATTGCACTGAAAAACCAAGTGACATTCACTCCTGATGTATTTACCTGTTGCAACCTCCACAACTACTTTTATTATTATTTGACCCTGCTGGTCATCTATGAACATTTGAACATCTTGGAGAAAGAACTGGCCTTAATGGCCATAAATTGTTATAATCTCCACCCTGCACAGCCAGAATAGGACTGGCCACCCCTCAGAGCCTGGTTCCTCTCTAGGTTTCTTCCTAGGTTTTGCCTTTCTAGGGAGTTTTTCCTAGCCACCGTGCTTCTACATCTGCATTGCTTGCTGTTTGGGGTTTTAGGCTGGGTTTCTGTATAGCACTTTGTGACATCGGCTGATGTAAAAAGCGCTTTATAAATACATTTGATTTGATTTGATTTGGAACAAAGTACATCTCTGGAGAGACCTGAAAATAGCTGTGCAGCCACACTCCCAATCCAACCTGACAGAGCTTGAGAGGATCTGCAGAGAAGAATGGGAGAAATTCCCCAAATACACGTCTGCCAATCTTCTAGAGTCATCCCCAAGAAGTCTCGAGGCTGTAATCACTGCCAAAGGTGCTCCAACAAAGTTCTGAGTAAAGGGTCTGAATACTTTCTAAATTTCTAAAAACCTGTTTTTGCTTTGTTATTATGGGGTATTGTTTGTAGATTGATGAGTGAGAAAAACTATTTCATCCATTTTAGAATAAGGCTAACATAACAAAATGTGGAAAAAGTCAAGGGGTCTGAATACTTTCCGAATGCACTGTATATCTTGTTAGGAAGTAAATAAATTAATAAATGAGTGATTGATTGAATTGTATAGATGGAGGGATGAAGAAAGGGAGGAAGGGAGGGATAGATGGGTGACTGAACGTACGATGGATGAACCATAGAATTATAACAAATTGAATAGGATCTCTGTGGAATGAACACTGACATTTCTGATAATTTTGTGTTTTCCAGAACTTACTTTAAAATGTAAGGCACATTTTTCTAAAGTTGGTGAACTGAGAGGTGAACAAACACAGTGGCTAATCCCAGATGACAATGGACTTTATCCTTTAAACATTTCCCTAAAACAGACCTCAGATCAGTGATAATCATTAAACACACTCCCGGCGGCTCTGTCAGAAACAATCCGAGACCGAGACGGAGACATCAAGTGTCAAAGCTCTTGGGAAGAAAATGTGATAAAAAAATTAGGTCTCTGAATTAGAGTTTTGAAATGTAGTGCATTGTTCATGTTTGTCTAGCTTGCACTTTGAATTATGCAGCTCCTTGTGCTCCAGTTCAGGGAAATCTATTTACAGGAGTCTGTCTGTAGTGCTGAGTCATCGGAGTCCATTGTTCTTGTTTTCCTAGAAAGGTTATGTAAGCAACAGGAAGCCTCTTATATAGGAAAATACTGCTATTGTTCTGCCTCGGACAAGAGAAGAGGCCTATCATGATTGTCAATGTTTATAACATGGTTTTTCCTATTCTCGCTCCACATTGTCCACTACCATTGATGTCACAGATTGGCAATGACGACCATGCAGACGTCACATCTCTCCAACATGGGTAATCCCGTCCTGTTTGCCTCTAGGTGATGTGAGTTTGCTCTCTCTGATGCTCTGCTCAGTCTGAAAGGCAAGAACTTGGCATCTGTCACACAGGTGACTCAATTCATAATCTTCATTATCTGAAAGATTAAGGAAATTCGGGCTGTGAGTTTGATGACTTCAATTTACTGTGGTTAAAAACAAGGGAAATGATGTCAGAATGGCCTCCTTTTGTTGTTACAATGACTACTTATTGACAACAGGCTTGGATTTCCATTAAGCTGCAAGATCCATTCCCATATAAATGACAAGTCTTAAGGACATAGCGGACATCAGCTGTGTGCAGTAGATCACCTGCTGAATGTCAATGAACGGTGGCAATTCAAAATGTATAATCGTTGGATAATGACGACCAATGTTCTGAAATCAGAAGCAATAGGAAAGCCACCTGCTGCCTTTAACCGTTCGTCGTCACGGTCTGTTTTGTCCTTTTAGACTAAGCTTGAGGGGAGTATCACCACTTGTAGATGTATTTATTTTGGTATTACATTTTTTGTTGTATTTTACCCGCTTTTTCTCCTCAATTTCGATCTTGTCTCACCGCTGCAACTCCCCAACGGGCTCGGGAGGCGAAGGTCGAGTCACGCGTCCTCCAAAACATGACCCGCCAAACCGCGTTTCTTAACACCCGCCCGCTTAACCCAGAAGCCAGTCGCCCCATTGTGTTGGAGGAAACAGCATTCAACTAACAATCGAAGTCAGCCTGCAGGCACCCGGCCCACCACAAGGAGTTGCTAGAGCACGATGAGCCAAGTAAAGGCCCCCCGGCCAAACCCTCCCCTAACCCAGACGACGCTGGGCCAATTCTGCGCCGCCCTATGGGACTCCCGATCACGGCCGGTTGTGACGCCTCTAGCACTGCGATGCAGAGCCTTAGACCGCTGTGACACTCAGGAGGCCCATCACTTGTAGATTTAGCAAATTTTCTTCACCTTGATCTGACCTGTTCCTTCTTTTAGAATAATGTATAATTTATCAACACAGCTGTGCAATGCCATTTGAATAATGCCCCTTGTTCCTTACATGGGTTTACATCAGAGGAGGCTGGAAATATAGGACATGCTTATTTTAATGACTGGAATGGAATTAATGGAAAGGTATCAAACACATGGTTTCAAACCATTCCATTACAATGAGCCTGTCCTCATATCTCTGCCCACCAGCCACCACTGGTTTACAGACCTGTAATATGCACATAAATGTGTGTGTGCACCTTCTTGCATGTTTATATGTGGATTATGTCAGCTTTGATGGCGAGCCAGACAAACAGACAAAGAGATAGTCAGACACACAACTGAAACAGACTGAGAGCCTTTGGATCTTATTAAGGACACATTGTGCCGGATTAGGGAGTTCTGCTGCTTGTCTGATGCATTTCAGAGAAAATTGAGTTGCCTGGCTGAAGCATGATTCGATTCACCAGCATGGTCATTTCACCGTCTCTGAGGAGTGAGAGAGCCTGATGCGTGAGTCTGAACATGGCTGAGAGATGGAAAGAAAAGATGTAGAGACAGTTGCAGGTGAAGATATGGAAAAAATAAATGTAGCTAGAGATAGGCAGTAGAAAAGTATAGATGAATGGAGAGAGGTAGAGTGAGGGGGAGAGAAGGACAGAGAGGGAGAGAGAAAGAGAGAGAGGTGAAGCGAAGATGGCGGCATCCTGTCTGTGAGATAAGTATGCCTGATTAGAGCGGAATTAGAATGAGAGTGTGGTCTGCCTATCAGTTGAGGACTCCAGGACAGCCAGGGATGCCCAGCCAGCACCATCTGACAGTGACACAAGGAAGTGCTGTAACATATTAATCTTCTGCTTTCCTTCTATCTGCACATTACATCTCCTTTTTCCTGCTCTCCCGGTGTGCTCTCTATTTCTCAGTTTGCTCAGTGCCTCTCTATATTAATACAAAAAAACAATGTTTTAACTGAAATAATATTTTATCTGGAGCTGAAAAAGACAGGAAATTCAAAAGGTAATGTGACCTATGCACTAACAAGGCTTCATAAGCAGCTTAACTACTGTCACGAACGTGGTGAGTGTCAGACCAAGACGCAGCGCTGAAGTCATGCAAAATGATTATTTATTAAATCAATGGGCAAAATAACAAGAGACACGAACGTAACACAATGTAGGCTACAAAACACTAAACCAAAATCAATAATGATCCACACTGAACAGGTGAAACACTTGAACATAAATATGGCCCCCAATTAGAGACAATGCAAAGCAGCTGCCTCTAATTGGGGACCAACACAAAACCCACATAGAACTATAATTCTAGATCTGTCAGACTCTGATCATAGATAAATAGAGGAGCCAAAGGCTTCCCTATGACCAGAGCCTGACAACTACTGCTAGAGTACTTTAGCTTTGTTGATCTACTGTACGTCAACAACAGATGCACTCACATTGGATGGACTGATTAGGATTCAAACCTTATCTCAAACAGCCTAATACTCTTAGAGTATGTTTACCCATTAATGAATTTGGTGATGTAAAAATGTGTCGCAAGTCCCGACTTCACAGGAGAGCCTTTTGAACTTAAAAAATATTTTGTTATCAAAAAGCATTTTTTCGCAGAAATGCCTTCTCGAACATGTGAACTTTCATGTGCCTTAATACCAAACATGTATGCCATCTGTAAATACTAATTAAGTTGTTAAATTATGAGCCTAGTCGGTTCAGCCACAGAAATAGACAGGAACCTTCCGGCTAGCCATGATTGGCTGAGATAATGAGTGGGCTGGACATGCTGAGAAAAGAGTTTGGATTGGTCTGCACGCGTCTGTCTATTGGAGCTGGTCAGTATGTCTAGGTAATCGTGTCAAACGCAGCTTTAAAAAAATATATATTGCATAGTAAAACTGCATAAACCTAATGTCAAGTTAAAGTGTAATGGCTAACGTTAGCTGGCTGGCTCGCTAGCTAATGTTATGTGTATGCTCTCCACTTTCTGGAGGACCTAGTTTTGAAATCAGTGACTTCCAATATGATAGCTAGGGAGATGGAGAAAACACCTATCTGGATGACATCTTCAAACTAAGGACAACCATGCATGGCATCAGACAGGAGATGCATCCAACCATGATGTATACGGGTAAGATAGTCTCGCTATCTACATTTTCAGATATTACACATTTCACGTTTCATTTCAAGTGTACTGTTAGCTAGATAACGTTAGCTGGCTTTGTCGCTATCTAACGTTATGTGTATGATCGTATTCTTATCTCAGACACATTTGCTTGACTAGTTATAGCCATTGAACCTGGTTGGTTAGCTACCTGCAGATTCATGCAGGGTAGTAATGTCATGAGTTGTGATTATGGTCAATTGTTTAGCTAGCTAACTAGATACATGTCTTAACATAAGACTTCACAATGCAAGTATCCATTTCAATAGAATTTCACTGCAACTGTTGATAGACGTTCTAGCTGGCTATCTACTCTGATTTCAGACCATGGGTAAGATAGTCTAACTAGCTACATTTTCAGTTATTACGCGTTTCTATTTTTGACAAAGTATTTTAATTTTAAGTTACATTGTACTGTTAGCTAGCTAACGTTAGCTGGCTGGCTCGCTAACTGACGTTACGTCATGCGTTGGGATTCATTGTTTACCTAGCTAGCTATCTATCTACATTTCTTAACAAAATACTATTGTCTTAGTGTGCCAGAGTGAAAAATAACTGATGATGAATTTATGAACGCTCAACACCCGTTGAATATGGCCGGTGTCAGTAAACGTAGGCAACAAAGAGTAATTCAATTGTTGCCAGCAGCACAGTTACAGTCACCAATGCTCTGGATAACATGAAAACAGCCTAACCAGCTCTGCTAGGGTGAGTAAAATGGTCAGTGGGGTTAGGCTGGACACCTGACAAACAATGCTTTTTTCTGATAAAAACTAGTAAATTAGATCCGCTGTGGAGCTCAGTTTCATAATATTACTATATGTCCCAGCTGCTTGCCATGATTTTGAAGTAATCTTGAAAAAACATGCCTTATTTTAGGGCATTTTTCACCCTGCCAGCTCCTATTAGTTCTATTGAGCACCGTGGCACCAACTCACCTTCCGAAAGTTCTGAACATTCTATTCCCAGGCCATTGTTCTATGTCACAATGCCTGGTACGATATTGTTGGCACTGAGACCTGCCCACGTTAAACTCAAAGGCTTAACTCAGGTACTTTATTATTAACACAGTTACAGCTCCTTGGTGCGTAAGCTCACTGTTCGCCTGAGTACACGTTGTTGTGACCCACAGTGTTAACGATGGCTGGCGCATAGCCATCAAATGTTCAACATTTTCTGGTCATGGTTAACCATATTTATTTTCAGAAAAAGGTGTAAACCTGAACAAAACTCATGTCCCTATCCTCTTTTTCAAGATGTGGACAATTTATTATATTTGATATGCGTCAAAATCTCTAACCATAGGTATAACCTACCCTGACTTTTCTAAACCTAACCCTATCCCTGATTGGCATAGAATAGCTTGCAACCAAAGACTATACGTCCCATGATTTTCTAAAATGGTTACTCTTTACTTTACAGTTAGATATCTATCTAGCTTATCTACAGTGGGGAGAACAAGTATTTGATACACTGCCGATTTTGCAGGTTTTCCTACTTACAAAGCATGTAGAGGTTTGTAATTTTTATCATAGGTACACTTCAACTGTGAGAGACGGAATCTAAAACAAAAATCCAGAAAATCACATTGTATGATTTTTTAATAATTAATTTCCATTTTATTGCATGACATAAGTATTTGATCACCTACCAACCAGTAAGAATTCCGGCTCTCACAAACCTTTTAGTTTTTCTTTAAGAAGCCCTCCTGTTCTCCACTCATTACCTGTATTAACTGCACCTGTTTGAACTCGTTACCTGTATAAAAGACACCTGTCCACACACTCAATCAAACACTCCAACCTCTCCACAATGGCCAAGACCAGAGAGCTGTGTAAGGACATCAGGGATAAAATTGTAGACCTGCACAAGGCTGGGATGGGCTACAGGACAATAGGCAAGCAGCTTGGTGAGAAGGCAACAACTGTTGGCGCAATTATTAGAAAATGGAAGAAGTTCAAGATGACGGTCAATCTCCCTCGGTCTGGGGCACCATGCAAGATCTCACCTCGTGGGGCATCAATGATCATGAGGAAGGTGAGGGATCAGCCCAGCACTACACGGCAGGACCTATTCAATGACCTGAAGAGAGCTGGGACCAGAGTCTCAAAGAAAACCATTAGTAACACACTACGCCGTCATGGATTAAAATCCTGCAGCGCACGCAAGGTCCCCCTGCTCAAGCCAGCACATGTCCAGGCCCGTCTGAAGTTTGCCAATGACCATCTGGATGATCCAGAGGAGGAATGGCAGAAGGTCATGTGGTCTGATGAAACAAAAATAGAGCTTTTTGGTCTAAACTCCACTCGCCGTGTTTGGAGGCAGAAGAAGGATGAGTACAACCCCAAGAACACCATCCCAACCGTGAAGCATGGAGGTGGAAACATCATTCTTTGGGGATGCTTTTCTGCAAAGGGGACAGGACGACTGCACCGTATTGAGGGGAGGATGGATGGGGCCATGTATCGCGAGATCTTGGCCAACAACCTCCTTCCCTCAGTAAGAGCATTGAAGATGGGTCGTGGCTGGGTCTTCCAGCATGACAACGACCCGAAACACACAGCCAGGGCAACTAAGGAGTGGCTCCGTAAGAAGCATCTCAAGGTCCTGGACTGGCCTAGCCAGTCTCCAGACCTGAACCCAATAGAAAATCTTTGGAGGGAGCTGAAAGTCTGTATTGCCCAGCGACAGTCCTGAAACCTGAAGGATCTGGAGAAGGTCTGTATGGAGGAGTGGGCCAAAATCCCTGCTGCAGTGTGTGCAAACCTGGTCAAGAACTACAGGAAACGTATGATCTCTGTAATTGCAAACAAAGGTTTCTGTACCAAATATTAAGTTATGTTTTTTATGATGTATCAAATACAAATGCAAATTAATTACTTAAAAATCATACAATGTGATTTTCTGGATTTTTGTTTTAGATTCCGTCACTCACAGTTGAAGAGTACCTATGATAAAAATTACAGACTTCTACATGCTTTGTAAGTGGAAAAGTGCAAAATCGGCAGTGTATCAAATACTTGTTCTCCCCACTGTTTCTATCTATCTATCGTATTAGGCCTGTGTTGCTTTTGGGAGAAATAAAATATAGCAGGTATTGAACCCCGGCCAAATAATCACTAGTCAGATGCGCTATCCTCAACTCAAGTATACATGCATTATATAATCATCTTATTATCTCATATAACTGTATATGAGAAAACACAAAAGGCTGCATCTTCAACAGCCCTCAAATAAATTACATCATGCAACCCTCGCAGTTAACAAGCTTGCACAAGAAGGCAGAGTGATCGCTGCCGCTGACAGCACAAGCTTTTGGCAAGTTCATTTTATCACTTACAACCATAAAATAACCATTTATAGCATAAACAATGAAACCGACATAAAGACCATACATTTAGTTAATTATAAAAAATAACAACTTTATTTAGATGTCTGACATTATCTGCTAAAGTAACACAGACATGGACACAGACACTCAAAATATGCTTTAAAAAAAATTAAATCTGTTAACTCTTAAAAGAGCCTTTGCTTTGCTGAGCAGTTCGTTTTCAAGAGTGTGCTGCCTGCCTGCCTGCCATCAAAGGAGCCTGCCTGCCTGCCTGCCATGTCATCAGAGGGGTAGATCTGTGAATAATGAAAAGTTTATAAATTATTGCCACGCTTACATGCCGGTCTATTTTGCCTCTGTGTGTATTTAAATTTGTTCAAGTCAGACCATTTTTTCAGGAGAATCTCCTCTTTGTAATGATGTAAGTCTGGGCAGCAAGCTCAGTTGTCATCAAACGCTAGCCTTTCAAATATCAAAAATTACACATTACTCTTGGAACTCTGAGGATGTCCCTGGTTTCCCTATGGGGAAATTCTACACAGATATTTCTGTCTATTTCGCCAAATATCTCTCAATGTGTATATTGAGAGACACCCTTTTAATCAGGAGAATCTCTTTGTAATTATGTAAGTCTGGGCAGCGAGCTCGGTTGTTATCGATCACTAGACCAGAAATAGTCAGACGTTTTCATTTTTTCCCTACTTCCTCATTACGCAGACATAAGCACAGTTGACACCATCGAGGTGTGGATGTTTACTTTCCACACAAGTTTTTTTTTCAGTTTCGTCCTAAAATCAGATTGTAGTGGTAAAATAAAAAAGGCATACATGTTTTTGTGCCATTTTTGGGAAATGGAATTCTAAGCACCACTCCAGTCAGAAGAGGCTCTGTGAAGGTTTGTTTCAATTCATTTGCTATGGCCTCACGCTAGTGTTCCAGCCTAGCCAACTTTCTTTGGCCGTTTTTCAGCCTTGGGTGAATTTTGATGCGTTCTATTGTCCAGCCTAGTGGGGTGTTCTCTCATTATGTGTCTGGAAGTAGCTAGCCAATGTTAGCCAGTTAGCTTGGGTGCTTGACTTTCGGAACAACCCTACTTATTGACCAGAGCGTCCAATGTGCACTCTGAATTTACGATCGGACAATCTGACAGAAAAGTTGCAGTCACCAACAGCCTAACCAGCTCTGCTAGGGCGAGTAATGTTCAGTGAGCTGTTCTCTCTCTCTTAGATGTCTGGAAGTAGCTGAGAAAGTTAGTACAGAACACTCGGATCAACCCTTAAATATATGGGTGGGCTTAAGAGGGTATGAACTATGCTGAATGGGTGTAGACAAAGAAGGGCTCTCCAATAGTAGTACCAAAACATTTCTTTTCAAATGTGAGTTTACAAGTTGATCAACTTTCAAAGCAGAATTACTTTCCTCAAATACAGTATGATATACCATTGTGTAGCTCTGAGTCTCTACTTTTATCCAATGAAAAAAAACTGAAATTCAAACTTTGGTGCATAAGACAGAATCCAGGTGGTGAGTCACAAATGTTTTTTCATGTTAGACATCATCCCATTCCACTCATTTAAACATTGAGATTGAGCCTAGTTCTGGACTAAAAAGCAAGAAAATCTCCTGGCAGGAGATAGTCCAGAACTAGGTGTAATCTCTGTCTGCGAAACCACTCCCTAACCTTACATTTGACCTAGCCTAATACATAAGGCTACTCATATGGGAAATGGACAAGGTAGTTGACAGCTTTTGAACATATTTGAAGGTATACATGGTTTGTAACAATGTAATTTTAAACAAACACTGTTTTTATTTTGTATCCATAGCTCTATCGATGAATTTGAGAGTGGTTATATTTCTCTACCCCCAATTTGTCAGCTTTTTACCAAAACAGTGGTGTGATGTCAACTTTGTTGTTGCTTCAACTGCAGATTTCCCCTTTAATAACCAATGGGTATATCTATGAAGAGTAGGAACATTGAACAGATTCCCAGATGGCAGATTGCATGTGTCTTACATAAAACACATGTTTACATTACCAACTACATTAATGGGGTAAACCTACTCTAAGAGTAGGTATTAGGCTGTTTGAGAGAAGGTTTTAATCCTAATCAACCTATCCAATGTGAGTACATATGTTGTTGAAGTACAGAATATAAATAAAGCTACAGTACTCTAGCAGTAGTCAGGCTGCTTATGCTGAAAAGCCTTGTTAGTGCATAGGTCAAGTTGGCTGTCTTTTTTCAGCTTCAGACAAAAACTGACACTTAACTTGACACCCAGCATCATAACACATTATGCCACGGTCATAACCATTTCATAATGTCATAATAGCTGACATACTTTGTCACAACCTCTTATAATATGTGTCATAACACTGTCATGGCATATTTAGACCTGTTGTGACAAATATTGCGTTATTTTAAGGCTGTTTATGACACCAGTAAATACCCACAAAACCTACCATAGTAGTTATTTTATGTCTGGTTAGATAAATAGATAGATAGAGTGCAAAAAGCTATATAAAGGCATTGTATAGTATGAGTGAATGACTGAATATGTACACTATACATTGTTATAGAGTGTTTTCACATTATTGCAAGTTGATATAAATAAAACATATTTGCATGGTTAACTATACAGGTCGCTGGCCGAAAAAGATACTTAAATAGCTAAATGTGTGTATGATATAAATGAGGGCAATAATAGTTTACTTAATATACAGTCTGGTTAAATGTACAGGTAAATTAATATTTGCATGGTTAAATTAATGGAACAGGTAAATGACAGGAAGAGATACTTCAATAGCTAAATGTGCGTATGATATAATTTAGGGTAATAATAGTAATTCTCTTAAAATACAGTCTTTAGTACAGGGTTTAATTAAAAAATTAGATAAATGCACGTATTGCACATTCGATATACATTATGCAATGAAAAAAATATACTACTGACAGGATACTAATATACAGTCCTGAGTGAATGACTGTAAGTTCAGTCCAACAATTACTTATAATATTGCACGTGATATGATATAATTGTATATGAATATGTATATATAGTCCTGAATGAATGAGTGCTGAATGAATAAGTCCTGAGTGAATGAGTGAATACAGACCAGAAAGTTACTCACGGATGGATGGATGCCTAATTGTAAAAACTAGGTCCTAACACCCCAACAGTTCCAGGTCTATGTTGCCGACGGCACGGCACCCAGGTGAGGCATTAAATAGTATACTAGCCGCCGGCAGGAAGGACCTGTAGCGCTCTCTGGCACACAGTGGTGGGATCAGTCTGTGACTGAAGGTGCTCCTCTTCAGAGGGTGGGTGACGTTGTCCATGATGGCCAGCTGTTTGGCCAGGATCTTTCTCTCCGCTACCTCCTCTAGAGTGTCAACGTTAATCCCCAGAACAGAGCTAGCCTTCCTGATCAGCTTATTTACCCGAGAAGCATCACTGGTATTTATGTTGGTGCCCCAGCACACCACTGCAAAAAAGATGGCACTGGCCACCTGTCAGGCTCTGGCCATAGAGAAGCTTATTTGCTTCTTTATGTAGCTATGGTCAGAGTCTGACAGTGTCGTTCTTTTCTGTTTCTGTGTGGGGTTTGGGTTGGATCCCTAATTAGAGGCAGCTGCACGCATTGTCTCTAATTAGGGTCCCATATATGTTGAGTCTGTCCTTCACTCGGGTGTGGGTCGTTATCGTTATATGTTCGCTATATGTCGCAGTCACGGTGAAAAGTAAGTGTGCCTTTTTTTACGTCCGTTCAGTTCGTGTCTGTTTCGGGGGAACGTGACGTTTAGTCTATTCGTGTTTTGTTCTGTAGTTCGTCATTTGTGTTTGTTGTTTATACATAGTATATAAAAAAATATTACATAGTATAAATAAATATAGATGTCGAACTACTATCCCCGCGCTGCGTCTTGGTCTCTCCCCACACACATTCGTGACACCACCACAGACTGGTAGAAAGTATGCAGTAGTTTACTGCACACGTTGAAGGACCTGAGCCTCCTCAGAAAGTAGAGTCGGCACTGGTTCCTTTTTGTACTTGGCCCCGGTGTTACCAGCACATTCCAGCCTGCTGTCCATATGGACTCCCAGGAACTCCCCTGTATAGGGACTGCAGTCAGTTGGGCCTTGGTTCTCCTGAAGTCCACCACCATCTCCTTTGTTTTGTTTATATCTGAAGTCTGAGGTGTAGAGGGTGAACAGGAAAGGGGACAGGACCGTTCCCTGGGGGGCCCCTGTGTTGATCCCTGCCCGTTCTGACACACAGCTCTGTAGCTGCACATATTGTGGCCTACCGGTCAGGTAGTCCGTAACCCAGGAGACTAAGGGTGCTTCCATCCTCCTCTTCTTCTAGCTAACAGTAGCAGGGGCTGAATGGTGTGGAAGGCACTGGAGAAGTAAAAAAACATAACCCTCACCTAACCCTCATCCACCCTAATGTTGCACTGGTATGCAAACTGCAGGGGGTCTGGTGATATACACACCAGGGGTCTGAGGTGAGCAAGGACTAACCTTTCCAGGGTCTTCATGATGTGGGATGTTAGCGCTACAGGTTTGAAGTCATTCAGGACAGTGGGTTGCGCCTTCTTGGGCACTGGGAAAAAGCAGGATGTTTTCCACAGCACAGGGACCCTTGCCAGGCTCAGGCTAAGGTTGAAGGGGGGCTGGAGTAGTCCACACAGTTGGTCAGCACAGACTCTAAGCACCCTTGGGCTGATGCCATCGGGGCCTGCTGCTTTCCACTGATGTAGTCTCTCCAGCTCTCTATTCAAGGGAGGTGTTGCAGATCAGTCCATAGGGAGGAGGGGTGGGGAGGGGTTCGCTGATTGTCTCAACGGAGATGTTGTGTACAGCCATGAGGATGTGGCCTGGAGAGCTGGAGGGGGGATGGACAGAGCTCATATCGAACCGGCTCATTGGCTCTGTCCTTGGTCCCCTCTGTCTTCCCACTGTTTGACTTTTTGAAGCCAGTGACATTTCTCATACCCTTCCACACCTCTCTCACCTGGCTCTGCCTCAGCTTGCCCTCCTAATACCCTCTCTTCCCCTCAGCAATTCACAACTTCAGCTCCCTCTGGATGCATTTCAATTTGTCCCTGTCCCCCTCCTTGAAGGCCCTCTTCTTCTCATTCAGCAGGGCCTTCAGGTCGCTGGTTACCCATGGTTTATTATTTGGAAAACAGCATATCTTTCTGGTGGGTCCTCCCCATGAGCCTCACAGTGCACATCCCAGTCTGTTGTCTCAAAGCAGTCCTGTAGGGCCTCATTCACCTCCGGGGACCATCTCCTAATGGTCCTAGCTGGACTGCTGGACTATAGGTCTGTAGAGTGGGGTGAGGTGGACAAGGTTGTGATCCGAGTGCAGTGGAGTTGTATGCATCCTTCACATTAGCATATGGCAAGTCCAGAGTTTTATTATTCCTGGTTTTATTTTATTATTCACAAACTTTTTGAATGTGGGCAGCGTTGAGAGAGAGGCATGGATAAAATCCCCAGAAATGGCAAAGAAGGCACTGGGATGAGTTGTCTGTAACCTCGCGATAACAGAGTGGATGACGTCACACGCTGTGTTTGCATCAGCGGAAGGCAGGATGTAAACAATAACAGCGATGGCCACCATGAATTTCCTCGGCAAATAGTAGGGTCTCAGGCTGACGGCTAACAGCTCAATGTCCGGGCTACAAAACAGTTCCTTAACAGTAATATGGCTCGGATTACACCATCTGTTGTTAACTAATAAAGCCAGCCCTCCTCCCTTACGCTTACCATAAGATGCGCTATCCCTGTCCGCTCTAATGGTCTGGAAACCATCGATAGTGACATTCCCTGTGGGGATGTATTCATTCAGCCATGTCTCGTTCCAACATACTAGACTAGCTTCTCTGTAATCCCTTTGTCCACGGACTAGACCCACACAGACCCACACAGGACAGAGCCAGAGTCTGGACAATGAATGGCACCTACATAAGGGTGTCAAAACCCACAAAACCTACCACACAAGGCAAAACATTCCATTAACACCATTGCCTGGAAATATGGAAGTATAGATTAGTCAAATTGTTTTACATGAGCATGACCCCAAAACTATTTTTTTATTTTATTTTTTTATTTCACCTTTATTTAACCAGGTAGGTCAGTTGAGAACAAGTTCTCATTTGCAACTGCGACCTGGCCAAGACAAAACAAGGCAGTGCGACAAAAAACAACAACACAGAGTTACACATGGGAAATAAACAAACGTACAGTCAACACAATAGAAAATCTATATGCAGAGTGCAAATGTAGTGCAAAATGCAGTAAGGTTAGGAAGACAATAAATAGGCCATAGTGGCGAAATAAATTACAGAATAGCATAATCACTGGAATGATGGAATGTGCAAATGAAGATGTGCAAATAGAAATACTGGAGTGCAAAATTGAGCGGAAGTTAAAAATAAATAAATATGGGGATGAGGTAGTAGGATGGGCTATTTACAGAAGGGCTATATACAGGTGCAGTGATCGATAAGCAGCTTTGACAGCTGATGCTTAAAGTTAGTGAGGGAGATAGGAACCTCTAGCTTCAAGGATTTTTGCAATTTGTTCCAGTCATTGGCAGCAGAGAACTGGAAGGAATGGCGGCCAAAGGAGGTGTTGGCTTTGGGGGTGGCACGTGAGATATACCTGCTGGAGCGCATGCTACGGGTAGGTGTTGCTATGGTGACCAGCGAGCTGAGATAAGGCGGGGATTTACCTAATAAAGACTTATAGATGACCTGGAGCCAGTGGGTTTGGCGACGAATATGTAGTGAGGGCCAGCCGACGAGAGAATACAGGTCGCAGTGGTGGGTAGTATATGGGGCTTTGGTAACAAAACGGATGGCACTGTGATAGACTACATCCAATTTGCTGAGTAGAGTGTTGGAGGCTATTTTGTAAATGACATCGCCGAAGTCAAGGATCGGTAGGATGGTAAGTTTTACAAGGGCATGTTTGGCAGCATGAGTGAAGGAGGCTTTGTTGCGAAATAGGAAGCCGATTCTAGATTTGATTTTGGATTGGAGATGGTTAATATGAGTCTGGAAGTTGAGTTTACAGTCTAACCAGACGCCTAGGTATTTGTAGTTGTCCACAAATTCAGACCCGTCGAGGGTAGTGATGATAGTCCGGTGGGCGGGTGCGGGCAACGTTCTATTGAAGAGCATGCATTTAGTCTTACTAGCATTTAAGAGCAGTTGGAGGCCACGGAAGGAGTGTTGTATGGCATTGAAGCTTGTTTGAAGGTTAGTTAACACAGAGTCCAAAGAGGGGCCAGATGTATACAGAATGGTGTCGTCTGCGTAGAGATGGATCAGAGAGTCACCAGCAGCGAGAGCGACATCGTTGATGTATATAGAGAATAGGGTTGGCCCAAGAATTGAACCCTGTGGCACCCCCATAGAGACTGCCAGGGGACCGGACAGCAGGGCCTCCGATTTTACGCACTGAACTCTGTCCGAGAAGTAGTTGGAGAACCAGCAAGGCAGTCACTTGAGAAACCAAGGCTGTTGAGTCTGCCAATAAGAATGCGGTGATTGACAGAGTCGAAAGCCTTGGTCAGGTCGGTGAAGACGGCTGCACAGTACTGTCTTCTATCGATGGCGGTTATGATATCGTTCAGTACCTTGAGTGTAGCTGAGGTGCACCCATGACCAGCTCGGAAACCAGATTGCATAGCAGAGAAGGTCCGGTGGGATTCGAAGAAGTCAGTGATCTGTTTATTAACTTGGCTTTCGAAGACTTTAGAAAGGCAGGGCAGGATGGATATAGGTCTGTAACAGTTTGGGTCTAGAGTGTCTCCCCCTTTGAAGAGGGGGATGACCGCGGCAGCTTTCCAATCTCTAGGGATCTCAGACGATACAAAAGAGAGGTTGAACAGGCTGGTAATAGGGGTTGCAACACTTTTGGCTGATAATTTTAGTAAGAAAGGGTCCAGATTGTCTAGCCCAGCAAATTTGTATGGGTCCAGACTTAGCAGCTCTTTCAGAACATCAGCTGTCTGGATTTGGGTAAAGGAGAAGCGGGGGGGGTTTGGGCAGGTTGCTGCAGGGGGTAAGGAGCTGTTGGGCGGGGTAGAGGTAGCCAGGTGGAAAGCATGACCAGCCGTAGCAAAATGCTTGTTGAAATGTTCGATTATTGTGAATTTATCGGTGGTGACAGTGTTTCCTAGCCTCAATGCAGTGGGCAACTGGGAGGAGATTTTTGGAATTAGTACTACAGGATGCAAATTTCTGTTTGAAAAAGCTGGCCTTCGCTTTTCTAACTGACTGTGTATGTTTGTTCCTGGTTTCCCTGAAAAGTTGCATATCGCGGGGGCTATTCAATGCTAATTGTCAGGCTCTGGCCATAGAGAAGCATAGGCTTCTCTATGTAGTTATGGTCAGAGTCTGACAGTGTCGTTCTTTTCTGTTTCTGTGTGGGGTTTTGGGTTGGATCCCTAATTAGAGGCAGCTGCACCGCATTGTCTCTAATTAGGGATCCCATATATGTTGAGTCTGTCCTTCACTCTGGTGTGGGTCGTTGTTGATGTTGTCGTTATATGTCGCAGTCACGGTGAGAAGTAAGTGTGTTTTCTTTACGTCCGTTAATTAGTGTGTTTTGTTAACGTGACGTTTTGTTCGTTTTTGTATAGTTCGTCTTATGTTTTGTTTATACATTGTTTTATTATACTACGTAATAATAAATACTATGTCGAACTATTATCCCTGCGCTGCGCCTTGGTCTCTCAATGCACCCACTCGTGACACTAATGCAGTGCGCCACAGGATGTTTTTGTGTTGGTCAAGGGCAGTCAAGTCTGGGGTGAACCAAGGGCTATATCTATTTTTAGTTCTAATTTTTTTGAAAGGGGCATGCTTATTTAGGATGGTGAGGAAAGCACTTTTAAAGAACCACCAGGCATCATCTACTGACTGGATGTGGTCAATATACTTCCAGGATACCTGGGCCAGATCGATTAGAAAGGTCTGCTCGTAGAAGTGTTTAACTAAGGACTTATTAGCCAGCCCTACTCCGTTGTTTAGGATTTTGTTGTCATCGAGGACTGATTGGGCTCATTGATTCAAGTTGAAAAATAAATGCTGCGCTCATGGAATGGCATGCTTTGCCAAGAGTGTGCAAATCTGTCACCAAGGCAAAGGGCGGCGACCTTGAAGAATCTAAAATATAAAATGTGTATATTTTGATTTGTTTAACACTTCTTTGGTTACTACATGATTCCTTGTGTTATTTCATAGTTTTGATGTCTTTACTATTATTCTACAATGTAGAAAATAGTAAAAATAAAGAAAAACGCTTGAATGAGTAGGTCCAAACCTTTGACTGGTACTGTATATACAGTATAATTTATAAGTCCAAAAAATGATGCAGCAACTACAGAGTCCCGCTTTAAGTCTATCAAAAGTTTGAGCAATAAAAGCCCCACTTTTTTTCCATATGCTTGGATAAGCACTATGCAGCTGTTGCAAGAGTGCATTTTTCAATGGCTGTCCACTGGTTTCAAAAACAATGATTGATAGGCAGGTTAAACTTCTTGAATTCAACCATTGGAAGACATAGCTTGGACTGTAGCCTACAAAAGGCTATTCCTGCTCTTTTCCCGCGATCCATCAAACTAATTTGGTGTGTCATCATAGTGGTCTCTGACTTGTGGTCAGACTCGCTCAGGTGGAACAAAGTTAAACTTTTAAATGCTGATTTGAATGTCATTGAGAAAACAGAGAAGTGTCAAGATTTTTTTGTTTAAGACCATGTCATAACGTGTTATGACCAGTGGCGACCCGTAGTTCTGTTTTGAGACCCACATTTTTAGCAAAATAATAAATGTATATCCTTTTTTTTGTGTATATATATATATAAATATTGATTTTTTGTGGGGCTTGCCTGTTTTCCTATCTATCAAAAAAAAAAAAAAAAAAAAAAAATGAAATTTCCCCCCCGGGGGATCAATAAAGTACCTATCTATCTATCTATCTATCTATCTATCTATCTATCTATCTATCTATCTATCTATCTATCTATCTATCTATCTATCTATCTATCTATCTATCTATCTATCTATCTTTTGCATGTTATTTTGACATTAATACGTGTCACATCAGTTTGCAAACAATGTAAAAATCTATAATTGAGTTGAAGGCGCATACAAAAATGCAGGTTTTCAGCCTAGCTCAGTGCTTTCTGTGGTGGTGGGGCGGGCCAGCAGAAAATAGGAGCATTGTGTCGTAATTGGCTCAGTGTTCTGTCACTCATGGGGACCTTGCGCAATCGCCAATTTTAAGTCCAACATTTCAGCCCTTTGGGTCCAGGCATAGAGTTATATTGTAAGTGCACTTCCAAGAAGGCTCAAGGTCATTTGCCACAGAAATGACGTCAAATCATGTTATATGTACGGTAGCTTCGATTGGATTGATCATGTCAACATCTTACCTTCACAATCTTAGCTAGCAGTCATCATCATGAATCAAGTCTACTGGCTAATCCTTATAGATATAGATAAAATATAGATAAAATCGGCCATTGGACATAAACATTATACAACAATTTGGAGATCGCAATTTCAACAATGAGTGGTTTGTAAGGAATTGGTGATAAGAATTGCAACTGGGAAGTCGGGAATAAACAGCTCAAACTGGTAAAATACTCGGAATTGTAAATCCGGCATCTTTCTCTTTGCTGACAAAATTTGCCCACGATGGACCGCCGCGCCACTTTCCTGTTCCAGCACATCACAGGAACTTCAGTCCAAAAATGTCTTATGTTGCTGTAACCGGTGTGAAACGGCTAGCTAGTTATTAGTGCATGCTAGTAGTGTTTCAATCTGTGTCACATGCGCTAAGTCTTTACTAGGTAAATCCCTGCCTTATCTCAACTCGCTGGTCACCATAACCACACCCACACGTAGCATGCGCTCCAGCAGGTATATTTCACTGGTCACCCCCAAAGCCAACACCTCCTTTGGCCACCATTCCTTCCAGTTCTCTGCTGCCAATGACTGGAACGAATTGCAAAAATCCTTGAAGCTAGAGGTTCCTATCTCCCTCACTAACTTTAAGTATCAGCTGTCAGAACTGCTTATCAATCACTGCACCTGCATATAGTCCTTCTGTAAATAGCCCACCCTACTACCTCATCCCCATATTTATTATTTTCGCTCATTTTGCACTCCAGTATCTCTATTTGCACATCATCATTTGCACATCTATCACTCCAGTGTTAATTCTAATTTGTAACTTATTTTGCCACTATGGCCTATTTATTGTCCTACCTTACTAACCTTTTGCACTATTTTTGCACTACCTTTGCACACTCTGTATATAATTTCTCTATTGTGTTATTGACTGTACGTTTATTCTCATGTGTAACTCTGTGTTGTTTTTTGTCGCACTGCTTTGCTTTGTCCTGGCCAGGTCGCAGTTGTAAATGAAAACTTGTTCTCAACTGGCCTACCTGGTTAAATAAAGGTGAAAAAATAAAAAAATAATACTGCAGGTTGGGGTGAACCACTGTTTTCTTTTGATCACATCTCCCGAGAACCCCCTTATCCGAGGGTACTCCTGGCTAGCGCTACATAACCCACTCTCCTGGTCCACGGGACACCTACTAGACTGGGGTAAGAACTGCCAGATTAAAAGTCTAAGACCCCCACCAAGAGCCCCGCCTCGTCCTCCTGCATCCATTGAAGACCAAGACTTCTCTGCTCTCCCTCCCGAATACTTCGGCTCCACCCCTCACCGGGGCCGTCTTTACTTCCTCTCGACCCCTGATGCAGCAGTCATGGACAATTACATCCGGGAGTCACTGGAGGCAGGTTTCATTCGCTCTTCAACATCCCAAGCTGGTGCAGGATGGAGGTCTGCGCCCCTGCATTGATTACCGAGGGCTGAACAGGATTACGATTAAGAATCATTACCCCCTACCCCTGCTGTCTGCCGCCAAGGGGCCCAATTCTTCACCAAACTGTACCTCCACAACGCTTACAATCTGGTGAGAATCAGGGAGGGAGATGAATGGGAAACTGCTTTTAACACACCTAGTGGCCACTGAGTATTTAGTCATGCCATTCGGATTATCGAACTCACCTTCACACCTTCATTCAAGCATTGGTCAATGATACTCTTAGGGATATGTTGAATTGGTTCATCTTTGTTTACCTCAACAACATCCTGATCTTCTCCAAGACCCTTCCGGAACACATGTTGCACGTCCGCCAAGTCCTGAGACACATCCTGCAGAGTCCACTATACGTCAAGATAGAGAGGTTAAGGTGGTCACCATTTAATTAGCTGTTCAGGAGTTGAAGGAGAGGTTGTTATCCTGGCACCACACGGCCAGGTCTCTGACCTCCTCCCTACAGGCTGTCTCATTGTTTTCGGTGATCAGGCCTACCACTGTTGTGTCGTCGGCAAACATAATGATGGTATTTGAGTCGTGCTTGGTCACGCAGTCATGAGTGAAAATAAAATCTCACCCACCTACCCACTGCCTCATCATCCTCTCCCTTCCCTCTACCTCCCCACTCCCTCTCCCACATAGGTAAAGTAATTACCTACCAAAAGTACAGAGAGAACCTAATGAGAGAGCTGCTGGAGGAGCACCACACCCCTCGACGCCATCCACTGGGGTCCGTCCTGCTGTAGGCAATCCCCTACGCCTCACGACACAGCATTTTCCCTGCAAAGTCCCTCAACCTGCTGCTTAAGGTAGTCGCACACGGAGGCACTGCAAAGTTTCCCTGTCTGGCACCAGGAGAAGGAAGCAGAGGACGTTGACAAAGTACTTGTGTTTAGCTTGTGACACACCTCTGTGTTTCACCATGCTTTGGGGAGTGTCATATGCTCATGCACTATTGAACACATCTGCAGCAATTACTGACTGACTTGACAGGTGACTTGACAGGTGACCTGCCATGATAAAATGTCTTTAGAGTTGGGGGTGTGGAAATGCAGTTGTTGTTCAATCACTACATGAATATGAAATTTGAGTTATGAATATTCAGTGTTTGTTGTTGTTCAACCACCACCAATACTTCAATAAAATAGATGACTTTTACATATGTGTTTTCATCCCGTAAAATGAAATAGATGTCCAGTTCCAGTTATGATATTGGCAAATAATATGCAATACTGTTTGTGTATGGTTTCTGAAAGTACAGAGTAAAGAGGAATTATTAGTCATTAGAATACAATATCAGGATATAGCAATAAAACAATATTACAAAGAAGTAACATAATAACACTGCTATAAAACATAATATATTGCATTGATAAAATCACAAATATGAGTAATAACAGTAAGAAACAGTAACTGTTGAGCTCCACAAGGGATCAGGGCAGGGCAGAACAGAGCTATGCTAAACAGGCCAAATGAAAACAAACCATGGTCATAAGGCCAGGGTAGCTTCAAAAGACAACACAAGCTAATACTTCTCTGACGCAGTTAGCATTTTTTTACAGAGCTAATAGAAGAATGTAGCTAGATAAGCACAATTGAATATAACACCGTAAAGGTTATGAAATTAGTAACGTTACCTTGCGTGTCCGCGGTTTTAAGTAATACACACAAATATATTATGCTCCATACAAACAGTGAGCTACAGTAAAAATGACATAACACGACATACAGAAACTATTATAATGTAATAAGGCACTTAGAAACGTACACATTTCCAAAGCTGTTATTATGCAGTAATGAAAACAACAATGAATGCGATGCGGGCACCAGACGGAAACCGTGAACATGTGTCTGCAGGTCCTGTTCTGACTGGAGATGCGCAAATGTCTGCAGACTTGATCTGCAGAAACAATTGGGAAGTGTTTGGAGAAGTTTGTCCGGGTCAGTAATGCCTAAAAAAATGTGTGGTCCGCAAAAGTGAAATGGCCTACTTTTATGTGAATTCACAAAACTTGTTACGTGCTTCAGCATTTGGCAGTCCCATGCTGTGAGCTTGTGTGGCCTACCACTTCACAGCTGAGCCGTTGTTGCTCCTAGACGTATCCACTTATATAAGTGTATAATATAAGCACTTACAGTTGACCAGGGCAGCTCTAGCAGGGCAGAAATTTGATGAACTGACTTGTTGGATAGGTGGCATTCTATGATGGTGCCACGTTGAAAGTCACTGAGCTCTTCAGTAGTGGCCATTCTACTGCCAATGTTTGTCTATGGAGATTGCATGTCTGTGTGCTCTATTGTATACACCTGTCAGTAACGGGTGTGGCTGAAATAGCCAAATCCACTGATTTTAAGGGGTATGCACATACTTTTTCCCATTTTTCTCTGCAGATCCTCTCAAGCTCTGTCAGGTTGGATTCGGGAGCGTCACTGCACAGCTATTTTCAGCTCCATCCAGAGATGATCAAAGTCCAGGCTCTGGCTGGGCCACTCAAAGACATTCAAATACTTGTCCCGAAGCCACTCCTGCGTTGTCTTGACTGTGTGCGTAGGGTCGTTGTCCTGTTGGAAAGTAAACCTTCGGCCCTAGTCTGAGGTCCTAAACACTCTGGAGCAGGTTTCATCAAGGATTTCTCTGCACTTTGCTTCGTTCATCTTTCCCTCGATCCTGATTAGTCTCCCAGTCCCTGCGGCTGAAAAACATCCCCACAGCATGATCAAATAAAATCAAAATGTATTGGTCACATACACGTGTTTAGCAGATGTGAATGCGGTGTAGCGAAATGCTTGTGCTTCTAGCTCCGACAGTGCAGTAACATCTAACAAGTAATATCTAACAATTACACAACATATACCCAATATATACAAATCTAGTAAGGAATGAATTAGGACTATATACATATATGGACGAGCGGCATGTACTAAGATACCGTAGAAAGGTATTGAATACAGTATATTCATATGAGATGAGTAATGCAAGATATTTAAACATTAAGTGGCTAAGATACCATAGAATATGATAGAATACAGTATATACATGTGAAATGAGTAATGTCAGATATGTAAACATTATTAAAGTGACTAGTGTTCCATTTCCTAGTGTCCAGTGATTTCTAGTCTATACCTATAGGCAGCAGGCTCTAATGTGCTAGTGATGGCTGTTTAACTGTCTGATGGCCTTGAGATAAAAGCTGTTTTTCTGTCTGTCTGTCCCAGCTTTGATGCACCTGTACTGACCTCGCCTTCTGGATGATAGCGGGGTGAACAGGCAGTGGCGCAGGTTGTTGATGTCCATGATGATCTTTTTCGCCTTTCTGTGACATCGGATGCTGTAGGTGTCCTGGAGGGCGGGTAGTTTTCCCCTGGTAATGTGGTGACCAAGAACCCGAGACCATCGGGTTCTTGGTCACCTCCATGACCAAGGCCCTTCTCCCTCGATTGTTTAGTTTGGCCGGGCGGCCAGCTCTACAAAGAGACTTGCTGGTTCCAAATGTATTCCATTTAAGAAGAATAGAAGCCACTGTGTTCTAGGGGACCTCAATGGTGCAGAAATGTTTTGGTACCCTTCCCCAGATCTGTGCCTCGACACAATCCTGTCTCTGAGCTCTACGGACAAATCCTTTGTCCTCATGGCTTGGTTTTTGCTCTGACATGCACTGTCAGCTGTGGGACCTTATATAGACAGGTGTGTGCCTTTCCAAATCATGTCCAATCAATTGAATTTACCACAGGTGGACTCCAATCAAGTTGTAGAAACATCTCAAGGGTGATCAATGGAAACAGGATGCACTTGAGCTCAATTTCGAGTCTCCTAGCAAATGGTCTGAATACTTATGTATATAAGGTATTTCTGTTTTTCTTTTTAATAAATCTGCAAAAATGTCGTTATGGGGTATTGTGTGTAGAGTTTTTATTTTATTTAATAATGTTTAGAATAAGGCTGTAATGTAACAATCAACTTTCCGAAGGCACTGTACATGGATGGACGCTTCACGGCAGAGACTTGAACCCCATTGTCTCCGTTTTGCTTGTATAGCTTGTTTGGCCAGTGTTTTCAAGTCACTGTAGTTCACACTGACCGTGTGCAGAAAGTAGTCCATCACAAGTGTGCAGAAAGTGGTCCCAGCTCTCTTCGGGTCATTGACCAGGTCCTGCCCTGTAGTTCTGGGCTGATCCCTCACCTTCCTCATGATCATTGATGCCCCACGAGGTGAGATCTTGCATGGTGCCCCAGACCGAGGGAGATTGACCGTCATCTTGAACTTCTTCCATTTTCTAATAATTGCGGCAACAGTTGTTGCCTTCTAACCAAGCTGCTTGCCTATTGTCCTGTAGCCCATCCCAGCCTTGTGCAGGTCTACAATTTTATCCCTGATGTCCTTATTAATTGTGTGACGCCGCCCTGAGTGGTCGCCTGTTAAGCAGCTCCCGTTGTTCGTGCATTAATTGTTGTTTTAGTTCGTTTCTTTCGTCTATTTTCGTCTTTTTTCTTAGTTTTATTTTTTATTTTGCTACAGTCGAACTATAACAGTTCAGGATTATGGATTTTATGGATTTTATCGCAGCTGAACGTCGACAGGAGTCGTCAACTGTTATTGTTTACAACCGAGCCCAGCTCCTGGATTTAGCCCACACAGCGCTGCTGCTCCCCAGGGAAAAGTTTGATATTCCGGACGAATTGAAAAGACGACGCCGTGGATGCAGGGCGGGATTGAAATGTAAGGCAAAGCGGAGGAGGTTCAAGTACAAGCCGGTTATACCGTCTATTATTATGGGCAATGTTAGGTGTCTACATAACAAGATGGATGAGTTGGCGGGACTTGTTCGTGGACAAAGGATTTATCGGGAAGCTAGCCAAATGTGTTTTACTGAGACTTGGCTGAACGATAACATCCCCATACAGAACGTCACTATCGACGGTTTCCAGACCATCACAGCGGACAGGGATCGCGTCTCTTCCGGTAAGAGTAAGGGTGGTGGGCTGGCTTTATTAGTTAACAACAGATGGTGTCATCCGAACCATATTACTCTTAAGGAACAGTTTTGTAGCCCGGACATTGAACTGCTAGCCGTTAGCCTGAGACCCTACTAATTCACGGCGGCCATTGCTGTTATTGTTTACATCCCGCCCTCTGCTGACGCAAACGCAGCGTGTGACGTCATCCACTCTGTTATCGCGAGGTTACAGACAGCGCATCCCAGTGCTTTCCTTGCCATTTCGGGGGATTTTAACCATGCATCTCTCTCTTCAACGCTGCCCACGTTCAAACAGTTCGTGAAGTGCCCAACCAGGAATAATAAAACTCTGGACTTGTTATATGCTAATGTGAAGGATGCATACAACTCCACTGCACTCCCTCCCCTCGGTAGATCGGATCACAACCTTGTCCACCTCACCCCACTCTACAGGCCTATGGTCCAACAGCAGCCTGCAACCACCAGGACTATTAGGAGATGGTCCCCAGAGGCGAATGAGGCCCTACAGGACTGCTTTGAAACAACAGACTGGGATGTGCTCTGTGAGGCTCATGGGGAGGACATCGATGGACTCACTGACTGCATAACAGACTATATTAATTTTTGTGTAGACAACACTGTACCCACCAGGAAGGTACGCTGTTTCCCAAACAATAAACCCTGGGTCACCAGCGACCTGAAGGCCCTGCTGAATGAGAAGAAGAGGGCCTTCAAGGAGAAGGACAAGGACAAATTGAAATGCGTCCAGAGGGAGCTGAAGTTGCGGATTGCTGAGGGGAAGAGAGTGTATAAGGAGAAGATGGAGGACAAGCTGAGGCAGAGCCAGGTGAGAGAGGTGTGGAAGGGTATGAGAAATATCACTGGCTTCAAAAAGTCAAACAGTGGGCAGACGGAGGGGACCCAGGACAGAGCCAATGAGCTGAACCAATTTTTTAACAGGTTCGATACTGGCCCTGTCCACCTCCCCTCCAGCTCCCCAGACCACACACCCTCACGGCTATCCCACCCCCACTTTGCTCACAGCACCTCTGCTGAGACAATCAGTGACCCCACCTCTGCCCCTGCCCCCCCTGGACTGATCCTCAACACCCCCCTTCCCCCCACCTCCCCACCTGGGCTGGCTTTCACCACCAACCAAGTGAAGAGAGAGCTGGAGAGACTACACCAGTGGAAAGCGGCGGGCCCTGATGGCATCAGCCCAAGGGTGCTGAGGGTCTGTGCTGACCAACTGTGTGGAATACTCCAGCGTCTTTTCAACCTTAGCCTGAGCCTAGAAAGGGTCCCTGTGCTGTGGAAAACATCCTGCCTCGTCCCAGTGCCCAAGAAGGCACACCCCACTGTCCTGAATGACTTCAGACCTGTAGCGCTAACATCCCACATCATGAAGACCCTGGAAAGGTTAGTCCTCGCTCACCTCAGACCCCTGGTGTGTTCATCAATGGACCCCCTGCAGTTTGCATACCAGCGCAAAATCGGGGTGGATGATGCAATCATCTACCTTCTGCAGAGGGCCTACTCTCACCTGGACAACGCAGGTTGCACTGTGAGGGTCATGTTTTTTGACTTCTCCAGTGCCTTCAATACCATTCAGCCCCTGCTACTGGGTGAGAAGATGAGGAGGATGAAAGTGGAAGCACCCTTAGTCTCCTGGGTCACGGACTAACTGACCGGTAGGCCACAATTTGTGCGACTACAGAGCTGTGTGTCAGAACGGGCTGTTAGCAACACAGGGGCCCCCCAGGGTACGGTCCTGTCCCCCTTCCTGTTCACCCTCTACACCTCAGACTTCAGATATAACTCTGAGACATGCCACCTACAGAAGTTCTCGGATGACTCTGCTATTGTAGGGTGCATCAGGGGTGGGCAGGAGGAGGAGTACAGGAGCACAATCAGTGACTTTGTGTTGTGGTGTGAGCAGAACCACCTTCAGCTCAACATCAGCAAAACTAAGGAGATGGTGGTGGACTTCAGGAGAACCAAGGCACAACTGACTGCAGTCCCTATAAAGGGGACGGATGTGGAAATGGTTGAGTCATACAAGTTCCTGGGTGTCCATATGGACAACAGACTGGAATGGGCTGGTAACACCGGGGCCCTGTACAAAAAGGGCCAGAGCCGACTCTACTTTCTGAGGAGGCTCAGGTCCTTCAACGTGTGCAGTAAACTACTGCATACCTTCTACCAGTCTGTGGTGGCCAGTGCCATATTTTTTGCAGTGGTGTGCTGGGGAGCAAACATCAAAGCCGGTGATGCTTCTCGGGTAAATAAGCTGATCAGGAAGGCTAGCTCTGTCCTGGGGATGAGCCTTGACACTCTAGAGGAGGTGGCGGAGAGACGGATCCTGGCCAAACTGCTGGCCATCATGGACAACGTCACCCACCCTCTGCACACTGTGGTTATGACGCAGAGGAGCACTTTCAGTCACAGACTGATCCCACCACGGTGTGCCAGAGAGCGCTACAGGAGGTCCTTCCTGCCGGCGGCTATGAGACTATATAATGCCTCACCGGGGTGCCGTGCCGTCGGCAACATAGATCTGGAACTGTTGGGGTGCTAGGACCTAGTTTAACAATTATGCATCCATCCGTGAGTAACTCTGGTCCGTCAGCACTCATCCACTCAGGACCTATTTATTCATACAGGTCTGTATATACATACTCATGTACAGTTGTTATATTATATCACATGCAATATTGTAAGTAATTATTGGACGTAGGCATTCACTCAGGAATGCATATTAGTATCCTGCCAGTTGCACCTTTTCTCATTGCTTTTAGTATATCGAATGTGCAATAATTGCAGTTGTCCGTAATTAAACCCTGCGCACTAAGGACTGTATTTTAAGGGAATTACTATTATTACCCCAAATGATATCATACACACATTTAGCTATTAAAGTATCTCTTCCTGTCATTTACCTGTACAGTTTGTGTAAACATGCAAGTATTCACTTATCTGTAAATATAACTGTATACCTAACTGTACAGCTAATTTAACTAATTTAACCATGCAAAATTTTCACTTACCTGTTAATTTACCCAGTCTGTCTATTAAGTAAACTATTATTACCCTCGCTCATATCATACGCATTTTTAGCTACTGAAGTATTTCTCTGCCATCGACCTGTATAGTATAGTTAACCATCCAACATCCACCAATGTATAGTGTACATATTCAGCCAACCACTCATACTATGCAATGTCCTTTTATAGCTTTTTTTTTGCACTCCAGATATCTTGTATTTCTATACTTTTTCATACTGCCGCTCTATGTATCATGTACCGTGTATCTGTCTTTTGTGTACTTTTCGTTGTGGCATTTTGCACCTGCCCTGTGTTTTGTTGTAGCTGCTTGACAATGAAATTTCCCCCCCGGGGGAGCAATAAAGTACCTATCTATCTATCTACACAGCTCTCTGGTCTTGGCCACAGAGGTTGGAGTCTGTTTGATTGAGTGTGTGGACAGGTGTCTTTTATACAGGTAACGAGTTCAAACAGTTGCAGTCTGTGAGAGCCGGAATTCTTACCGGTTGGTAGGTGATCAAATACTTATGTCATGCAATAAAATGCAAATTAATTATTTAAAAATCATACAATGTGATTTTCTGGATTTTTGTTTTAGATTCCGTCTCTCACAGTTGAAGTGTACCTATGATAAAATACAGACCTCTACATGCTTTGTAAGTAGGAAAACCTGCAAAATCGACAGTGTATCAAATACTTGTTCTCCCCACTGTACATGAATTAAATCTGACTTGCTGACTACGATCCGTCAAGAAGTCATAGATCCATAAATTCAATTGGGGATTTACTCCTAAATGCACAAATTTTCTCACCAGCAGGTGGGGTTGGATCGTATTAAAAGCACTACTGATGTCAATGAACACAATCTTGACCAGGCTCTGAGCATGCTCAAGGTGCTCATGAGTGCTGTTAATCAAAGATAGCAGTGCATCCTCAACACCTCTCTCTGCACGATAGGCAAATTGATTCGGGTCTAAAAGAGGTGAAACCTCATGAAGAAGTTGTTTTAAATTTATTTTTTCAAAACATTTCATAACAGCAGAGGTAAGGGCAACAGGGTGCAGATCATTGAGTTCCTTAGGTCTATTGTTTTTAGGCACAGGCACTATTAGGGATTGTTTCCATAGACTGGGAATGACACCTGTATCTAGTGACAGCTGGAACAACCTATGGAAGGGCTGTGCCAACTGATCAGCACACACCTTTAGTGTCCTGCAGCTGATACCATCAGGTCCACAAGCTTTACGGGGGTTTACACGTCTAAAATAAGATTTGACCTCATCCATAGGGATGTCAATATCCGTACCTTTCATGTCTCTTACTGCTGTAATGGCCTCATTCTGTTCAACTTTAAAATCATATGTGTCAAATCTACAATAAAAATGTTTTAATTGATTTGCCATATTAAAATTGTTCTCTGCTACCATCGGGTGCTTATTGGGCTTGTATCCTGTGATAGATTGGACTCCCTGCCAAGCTCTCCTAGCATCATCTTTAAAGTAATTTTCTAACTTATGTTTACATGCTACTTTACAGTCATTGATCTTGCTTTTAATATTTTTCTGCACTGTCTTTTTCTCTTCTCTACTTCCTCCTGATTTAAACACACGCTTTTTCTCATTAAGGAGTTGCTTTAACTCTGGGGTGACCCAGGGCTTGTTAATAGGGAACATCTTAATAGTCTTTCGGGGGATGATTGTGTCCTCGAACATTTCTTCTGTGAGTGGATTTCAGAGGGAATTGCAGGGTTTCACTCAGTGGTGTTCTGAGAATTTTCTTGAAATCAATGTGAAGAAAACAAAAGAGATGGTCATAAACTTTAGCAAAAACAGAATAACAGTTCCCCACTCTAAGATCAATGGTGAATTAGTGGAGAGGGTCTCAACGTATAAATACTTGGGAGTTGAAATTGATTCTAAATTAACTTTTAATGAATGTGCACTCAATAAAACTAAGAAAATGCACCAGCGGATGTACTTCCTTAGAAAATTATATAATTTTAGATTAGAAAGACACATTCTTGTAATGTTTTATAAAAGTCTCCTCCAGAGTGTTCTGTCCTTTGGCCTTATCTGTGTGTTTGGCAACATGCATGTTAAGGACCAAAAGAAACTGCAGCGCATGATTAAGATGGCCAGCAGGATCATCGGAATTGACCAGGTGTCGGCAGCTCAGCTGTACAATGAGCTTATTTTAAAAAAGACTGACCAGACCCTACTCACCCTCTTCATCATAAATTTATGAGAAGTAATAGGTCAACTGGTAGAATTTTACAACAGAGAATTAGAACAGAAAGGTACAATAAATCATTTGTACCTACAGCGATCAGATTGTATAATGATCAAGCACATCGCAAGCTATCATAGTTTTAGTTACCTGATAATATTATGTGAAGTGTTGTGTTCAGGAGGAATTGGAGCTCTAGAACTGTTCCAGTCAGGTAGAGATTAGAGGTGTGAGTGTGGTGACAGGGACAGTCAGTGCTGAGGATGCCGCTAAAAGGCATATCCTTTCCCAAACCAAATGTACTATCTCGCTCTACGGCTACGCTCTCTCCCTTTCTCTCTCTCTCATCCTTTCTCTCTCATTCCACGCTTTCTTCTTTTCTCTCCCTTTCCCTCTTTTTGTGTATTTTCGTTCTGGAGTTTTGCACCTGCCCTGTGTTTTTTCTTAGCTGCTTGACGAAGAAATTTCCCCTCAGGGATCAATAAAGTACCTATCTATGTATCTTACTCTCTTGCTCACTCTCTTTCACTCTTCCTTGTTGTCATTCCATGCTCTCTCTTTTTCTCTCTCGCTTCACATTCTCTCTCTCTTTTTCTCTCCCCTTTATTCTTTCATTACCTCCCTGCCTCCAACTCTGCTGTGTTGCAACCCTATTGCTCCCTTATCTGAGTCAAGGTAAAAGATTAAAGTATTTGTCTGTGTGTGCATGCGTGCATGATTGTGTGTGCGCAAGCGTGTGTGTCCAGGGTTGTCCCTGGACCAGACAGTGCTTGGCTGGGCTAGGCAGAGCTGGCCACATTGTTGTCAGGGCCTGGGGTCTGCCTGTCATCCTGACGGCCCCTTGGGGGTTCACGTCAGCACATCCTGCAGATTGTCTCTCTCGTACAGCTTTTGTTTGAGAAGTACTGATGATTTAGTTATCAATACGGCCTAAGGATGACCTTTCCAGGTGACTGATTATTAATTTCCATTGGAATGTGTAATTTTTTTGTGTTGGCATTATACATTATAAGAATTTTTATAAGCAAATGTTCTGGAAATGTCAAAGCATTTTTAATATAGAAACATTGTGCTTTGTGCAGATCTAATGTCCTGTCAACCAAATCTAAACTATTCGGTTTCACCAAAATAATGTTTCCAGTCAAGAGGCATATTCAGGATATCTACGAACAATACTTACAATTCGACATGTTGAATGTGTCCTTTGCTATCAAATAAACGTTTAAAACAGGTTTTTATCCAGGGTCCCCATTTCCTCCTGTGGGCTGTCAATCTCCAACCACACTGAGAGGGCCCTCAGTGACACACTGAGCCAAAAACGCCAGACAGGTGCTCGGCTCTCCATTAAAGCGTTCCCGGCAGAGGTAAGAGGGGCTCCCGGGAAGGTGGCTGCTAGCCGTCGAGTAACTGAGGGGCTGTGGGGCTACCACCGTGGCAGACTGCCTACCCGATAACCCACGGCATTGCTCCAAGAGCATGTCCAACATCAGGTGATGGCACTCAGCCAATGACTGGACCCCCACCATGAGGCCCGAAGCAATTCCTCGTGCCTGTCAATGGAGGGTCCTTGGGAGGAAATGACGTTGCGCAGCTGGTCCGAGTCATAGCCAGTTCGTACTATCAGCGTACAGTTAAGACCCAGGCGCAGACAACGTTGGAATAACACATGTGTATTATACCAACAGGGGGCAGGCAAAAGACAGGTCAGGGGCAAGCAGAGTTCAGTAATCCAGAGTAGTGGGGCAAAGGTACAAGACGGCAGGCAGGCTCAGGGTCAGGGCAGGCAGAGTTCGGTAATCCAGAGTAGTGGGGCAAAGGTACAAGACGGCAGGCAGGCTCAGGGTCAGGGCAGGCAGGAAAGGTTGAAACCGGGAAACCAAGAAAACAGGAACTATAGAAAGACAGGAGTAAAGGGGGAAACGCTGGTAGGCTTGACGAACAAAACGAACTGGCAACAGCCAAACATTGTACATTAGTACACTGGGGAAAATGAGGAAGATGAGCGACACCTGGAGGGGGGTGGAGACGATCACAAACACAGGTGAAACAGAGGAGGGTGATTTTTACTAAGGAGGAGAAAGAGGCCCTGCTGACAGAGATGCATGCTGGCCATTTCGGAGTGAAGCGCATGATTTCCAAAACCAAACTACACTTCTTCTGATGGGAAATTGTCAAGGAGGTGGACAGCTGGGCAAGTGAAATAACTTTTTTTTTTTATCAATCACATGCAATTATATCTGAAATTATTATGATTTCAATGAATGTCATTTCAGAGAGCACACAATGTTTAAATGTGTCACTTTTTGCTTAAAGGTCAGTACCCTGTCTGGCCTGCCAGAAGTTTGAGAGGGCAAAGACTGTGGCGTCGGAGTTGAAGCCCATCAAAGTTGTTTCACCATGTCACATGATCGCTAAGTGGCCCAAGTGTCAAATTTTGCCCTGATAAGTTGTTTTGTAATGGTTACTTTATTTGACCACAGCAGAGTTCAATATCATAGAATGTGTGTGTGTGTGTGTGTGTGTGTGTCAGTATCCTTACAAATATGAAAATGTGCACAGTATATTACACAGATACGGGTAAGAATAAAGTAATCTTCACTCTTTAAATGTTAGGGGTGGACCTCATCGGACCCTTAGCGAAATCCAGCAATGGCAACAGCTGGTGTCTGACAGCGACCAATCACTTTACCAAGTGGGTGCAGACAATACCCATTAAGGTCAGTAAAGTAAGAGTAAGTGCTTAACTCTAAATTCCCTTCTGTAACCCATTAAAACGGGTGCTTGGAACCAAAAATAGATTTTTGTTTTGTATAATACACATCAAGGACGAGACTGGCGAGGCCACCTCCAAGGCGATGATGGACATCTTAACCACCCACAGTTCTCCTGAGGTCATCTTGGGTGACCGAGGTCATGAACGCTGGAACAAGGTACGGATGTTATAGATTATATTCTATCACCAATGGATGGGTGGAAGAACAACCTGAAGTTAATTCTCAATTCACACAACAACAGCATCCAGGCCTCCACCGAGTACAGACGGGAGCCACATCTGTTGACTGAGGTAAACAATGCAATTGCATAAACAATTATTGCATATACTGTAGTCTTTCAAATTTGTGATTGGCTTAGTGTTGTTGTTTGTCTATTGCTATTTCTGTATAATATACTTTCAGATCACAGAAACCCCACCTGATGTGGTGGAAGTTGTTCGAACCAGATCAGAAAGCCTTTGAGGACCACCTTCAGGCACAGACTGAGAAGGATGTGGAGGTTTTTGAACAGGTAAAAATAATTGTCTGCTTTTAATTTATTTTCAGTTATTTTATTTTTGTACCTTTTATTTAACTAGACAAGTCGGTTAAGAACAAATTCTTATTTACAATGATGGCCTACCTACAGGGTCAGCCCCTGGAGCAAATTAGGGTTAAGTGCCTTGCTCAAGCACACGTCGACAGGTTTTTCACCTTGTAGGATCGGGTATTCAAACCAGCGACCTTTCAGTTACTGGTCCAAAGCTCTAAGCGCTAGGCTACCTGCCCCCTTCAGAGACTTTCTCCCTGTTGAGAACAAGTGACAGGCAGAACCTCCCACCCACACAGAAACCACCACCTCAATATTCTACACACCAGAATTCAGTATTTTAGTCTATGATTGCCATGTAAGAAATGTTTGGTACAATTAGATAGATAGATAGATAGATAGATAGATAGATAGATAGATAGATAGATAGATAGATAGATAGATAGATAGATAGATAGATAGATAGATAGATAGATAGATAGATAGATAGATAGATAGATAGATAGATAGATAGATAGATAGATAGATAGATAGATAGATAGATAGATAGGTAAAGTACCTATTAATAAAGTACCTATCTATCTATCTATCTATCTAAGTGTACAAAAAATCTGAAAATATATTGACACAACTACCAAAAAATATCACATTTTATGTATTAAAATATGAAATATTGCCAGGTTGGTTTTCACAGCTGTTTCACAAGGTGTTCATTATTGTAAGTTGTAAGGTATCCTTTGATGGTATTTATTTGAATGGAGTGGCAATTAGCTGACTTTGTGATCTGTAAGGGAAGTAACTATAACGTGTCAAACATATTGTACATTTCCTTTGCCAATTCCGAAGCATAGCTATGTTTAAGACATGGATTTAATGTTGTAATATTAGCAAGGTACCCAGAAGTAGTTTAAAGTAATGTTTTCATTTTATTAGATAAACAAAACAGCGAAATTGCGTTGTTTGCATAGCGATGATGACAATAACGTAATTTAGGCCCTAATAATCTCCAAAATACTAATAGGTCATCACATCATTGATATAGCAAGAGACGCTAATAGTTTATCGAATCCCATTGTGACGCCGCAGGGGACAATTTTTGGCTGGGGGACATTATTTGGCATGACAGTTCTCCCGAATAAAGTATGTTCGTGTAAAAGAATGTTTCTTTTTTTCATAGATTTGCCTTATTACACAAAGTTCTATCTAGCATTGCAGTGAGGGGACAGGGCACATAATCTTGTGACATGGCTCTAGCTCTACCTCGCTATCCCTGAGTGAGAGAGGTGGACACTGACAGTCCAACGCTGAGTCAGAGAGGTTTAGGTACTTTTCATAAATGTGCTGTTGTTCCCCTTTAAAGTAATAGAGATCTGAGGGGCCAGGCTCTGTTTCTGGAACATATTTGGAGGGTGGGGGAAATAGTCACGCATACATGTCAATTCAAAGATCCAATTGCAAGTCATTGCTAGAGGTTTTGAGAAATTAGGTATTATAATTAGATTTCTGTTAGAGCAGCCATATAAATGACCAGCCAGGGAAGGTTTACATTTAGGGTGACTTAAATGTCAGTCTGCTCTGCAAGATGGAGAGTTGACCCACCTTGAGGTACACCCCCGGTCAAACGTTTGGAGGCGTTTTCACATGAAATTCGGTTCCACGGCACATTTGTGAGAATTATACTAAATATGTTTAGCTTTCACATTCTGTCCTCCCAGAGTCCCCGGCCTATTCCCAGAGATCTGATGGACAGGGAGAGGACACCAATTTCAATCTCAACTCTCCCTCTCACCCGTCTTGGGAAAGGAATACTCTAGGGGAGCCACTGCAAGTCTGAGATGTGCCAAAGTGTCACTCAGTGTCAGACCCAAATTTCAGACTCCCCCCTCTCGCCAGAGTGTGACAAGCCTGGTGCTGATCATTCTGGGCACGTTGGCCCCTGGCTGACTCTTAACTCTTCATACCACACTGTTGCCTGCCTGCCTGTGCTCTGTGACAGAGGGAGGGAGGGACATCTTTTTTAATCTGCATGTGTCATGCCTGGGTGACTCCGATCAAGCCTCCAGTGTCTGGCCAGAGTATGTGGTTGTCATTTGGAACTTCTTAACGAGTCAATCGTTAAAGCAGGAGAGAAGAATTACTGGGTTTGTGATACACCTCGTCCAATCAACTGCTTTCATTAATTAAACATGGTGATAACTACACCCCTGGTCAAAGGTTTTTGGAATATTACTCATTCAAGGGTTTGTCTTTAATTACATTGTAGAATAAAAGTGAAGACATCAAAACTATGACATAACACATATGGAATCATGTAGTAACCAAAAAAGTGTTAAACATGTATATTTGAGGTTCTTCATATAGCCACCCTTTGCCTTGATGACAGCTTTGCACACGCTTGGCATTCTCTCAACCAGCTTCACCTGGAATGCTTTTCCATCAGTTTTGAAGGAGTTCCCACATATGCTGAGCACTTGTTGGCTGATTTTCCTTCACTGCGGTCCTACTCATCCTAAACCATCTAAATTTGGTTGAGGTTGGAACCAAAAATCTCAAATTTGGACTCCAGACCAAAGGACAAATTTCCACCAGTCTAATGTCCATTGCTCGTGTTTCTTGGCCCAAGCAAGTCTTCTTCTTATTGGTATCCTTTATTAGTGGTTTCTTTGCAGCAATTCTACTATGAAGGCCTGATTCACAGTCTCCTCTGAACAGTTGATGTTGATATGTGTCTGTTACTTGAACTCTGTGAAGCATTTATTTGGGCTGCAATCTGAGGCTGGTAACTCTAATGAACCTATCCTCTGCAGCAGAGGTATTTCTGGGTCTTCCATTCCTGTGGTGGTCCTCATGGAGCTGGTTGAGAGAATGCCATGACTGCAAAGCTGTCATCAAGGCAAAGGGTGGCTACTTGGAAGAACCTCAAAAATGTGATAACATTTTTGGTTACTACATGATTCCATATTAATGTGTTATGTCATAGTTTTGATGTCTTCACTTTTATTCTACAATAATCCTTGAATGAGTAATATTCCAAACTTTTGACCAGGGGTGTATTTATCACCATGGTGAATTAATAGAAGCAGTTGATTGGACGAGGTGTATCGCCAACCCAGTAATTCTTCTCTCCTGATTTAACGATTGACTCGTTAAGAAATTCCCAATGACAACCACACTTGATCGGAGTCACCCAGGCATGACGCATGCAGATTAAAAAGATGGCCCTCCCTCCGTCACAGAGCACAGGCAGGTATCAGTGTGGTATGAAGAGTTAAGAGTCAGCCAGGGGCCAACGTGCCCAGAATGATCCTCACCAGGCTAGTCACACTCTGGGGAGAGGGGGTGGGGGAGTCTGAAATCTGGGTCTGACACTGAGTCTGACATGTGAGACCCCCGCATCCTAATGTGAAAACGCCTCTAAATTGCCCAACATGAGCCAGAGGTAGGCTGATCGTGGAATACGGATAGCGTATTGTATAGTGACACCATGGTTTTATTATTGTGTAGGCTACCTTGTGGAATACATAATAGTGTGGGCATAGAATTAGGAATTCAAATAATTAAATAGGATCTCTGGCTATGGTGGAGTGTGGGACCCTGGCTATGGTGGATCCAGTTGTTTTACATTTAGCTTTTTGTCTATTGTGCAGGCTGATGTTGTTGCCAGCAGAGAAATTGGTAAACCACAATCAACACATTGCCTAACTTCAAGCAAACCTGGAACCCATGGAACAACCGCATCATGAGAGTCTGTAGATATCACAGGACTGAAATTGCTGTTCTCCAGTCCACAGTAGGCAAACCCACACACAACGTGTTCCACCTCAAGGATCTACAGTGCTTTACCCTTTACCCCTTTTTCTTCTGTCTTCTGTTTTTTTTATGTCACAGGACACCTCAAGTGAATTGACCACTGTTCCAAGTCAGCCTGAACCAATCTACAGTCTACATACATGATCCCAGTCATTGAATATGCATACATAGACTAACAAAATGACATAATGACCCAGCTCATTGAAGACACCACATCGGGCAAAGGGGTGCAAGTTTGTGGTGATGCCAAGTCAGACTTGGCAGGTATAAAATGTGTCATATTTGTAGCTATTGCTTGCGGAGAGGGTTAGATAAACTGAAATAAGTTGATTAATTTATTCTTTCTCATTCAAAAATACTCAACCTACTCATTCCAGGATGACACAACAAAATGTGATCATTCAATTTGACCAGCTTCAGGCGAGAATGTTATTGCATGATTTAAATATCATTCTGCCCTTGTTATGTAGAAAACATTTTGAAAATGACATTTCTGGTATTCTACCATTTCTAAAGGTTACAGAAGTCTCCACTTCCATATCGATGGAGGCTGAAGGCTTCAAAATGGAACTGAACAATCTCCTGTACATGGGCATCAACATCAGCGTTGTGAACACCGACAGATCACAATCTATTCGGAAGATCATGAGAGAGACGTACACAAACATTCGGCACTAATTTGACCTTGACATGTGGCGAAAGGTGAGAAACATGGCAGTATTACAGTTATGGTCAAATCAGCATGTAAAGTGATGTTTTACACCATTTATCATACAAGCCATAACATGTGGGTAGATAAACATGGTCTACAACATGACTGCCGAAGCACAACTGCATACACTGCATAGTGACCGGCAGTAATAACAGATACAAATTGTACTCAATGATTACATAGGCAGTTCAATAAAAACTTCACCATTCATAACATATCACATTTTCGTATTAATTTATTGGCTTTGACACAGGCATGAAGAAGATGTTGCTGGTCCTGTTCAAGAAGAAAGAGAAGCAATACCTTGTTCCTTGGCTAAGGTCCATCGTGAACCATTTGTGGTGGTCGTGCTCAGCATGCAATATAGACATAGAGGTCAGAAATGAAAACTTGTACATCAAAACATGGCGCATAAGCAAATGTTTATCCGGGGCTACAATGAAAATGTTTACTGTTGAGTATTCTTGAGGACTGGAGTTAGGTAACATTGCTTTACACCACACACACAGACGACTGCTGCTACTGTACCAAACCCTATGCCCCTCAAACTCAACTCTGGACCTTGAAGCCAGTTCCACTGCTTTTTTTCATTGTTTCCCTCTAATCAGGACCTGATTTAGAGCTGGCACACCACGTGGGTGCAATTAATTATCAGGTAGGACAGAAAACCAGCAGGCTGTGGACCTCGTAAGGGTCAGAGTTCAAATACACCTGCCCTATGCAATAACAACAATTACCTCTAACTTACCTACTGTACCCACCAGACCTACTGCTTCATTATAATATATTTTACTGATCAAATCCATTCACCTTATCCTCCCAACCACCATGTAGCCTATACTGATACTGTCAATATGTTATTATACACTGAGTGTACTGTAAAAAACATTAATATTGTTGTGCCCCCCCTCCCCCCACACATTTTTGCCCTCAGAACAGCCTCAATTCGTCGGGGCATGAACTCTACAAAATGTCAAAAGCGTTCCAAAGAGATGCTGGCCCATGTTGACTCCAATGCTTTCCACAGTTGTGTCAAGTTGGCTGTACACTACATGGCCAAAAGTATGTGGACACCTGCAAACATCTCATTCCAAAATCATGGGCATTAATATGGAGTTGGTCCCTCCTTTGCTGCAATAACAGCCTCCACTCTTCTGAGAAGGCCTTTCACTAGATGTTGGAACATTGCTACGGGGACTTGCTTCCATTCAGCCACAAGGGCATTAGTAAGATTAGGGCGATTAGGCCTGGCTCACAGTCGGCATTCCAATTCATCCACAAACCATTTCTGTATGGATCTCGCTTTGTGCACGGAGGCATTGTCATGCTGAAACAGGAAAAGGCCTTCCTCAAACTGTTGCTACAAAGTTGGAAGCATAGAATAGTCTAGAATGTCCTTGTATGCTGTAACATTAAGATTTCTTTCACTGGAACTAAGGGGCCTAGCCCAAACCATGTCAAACAGCCCCAGACCATTATTCCTCCTCCACCAAACTTTACAGTTGACACTATACATTCAGGCAGGTAGCGTTCTCCTGGCATCTGCCAAACCCAGATTCGTCCGTCGGACTGTTTTGACATTAGTATGAAATTCTAATTCATGTTTAAAGTTTTAGGGACAAACCAGGCTGTCATCTTGTGAAACAATGGATGTAAAGATTCTAGCTAGCTAAAGCATTTACAGCAAATTGAAAGTAAAATGTTGTAAGCTTGCCTTGCTGATACTTGCCATGCGATCTAGTAACTAGCAAGCTAACTATTGTCTTGCTTATTGTGTAGTGGAGCATAAAATACCTGTATTCCTATAGATTTGTAGCTAGCTAAATAGCCAATCTGTGTATAGACCCTGAAACGTTTGGTATAAATATTAGTTCAGAACAGTGGTTTTAATTGCTTCCACCAGTTAATCATTAATCCCCAACAAAATGCAGAAAATGACTGTTGCACACATGACTATTACATGTCAATATTAGCTAGTGATAAGATTATTTTCTCTGGTATTGAAGAAGTCAGGATGCAAGAAGACAAATAAACTATTAGATGGAGAGCTGATGCAATGTATTTAATTATACGGCACCAGATTCAACATAACAAGCTGCATGTGAGTTGCATCTTGCCATCAGAATGTGAGACAAAGGGAATGCTGTGTCTTATATGGTCTACTGGGACACAGGATGTGCCCACATCTGGCATCTATCAGACTAGGAACCTCCCAATTTAGAGTAGACTATCTGGCACCAATACCGTCATGATGACGGATTACAATCTAAGAACCGTGGTCCCCTCGGGCTTCCTGGACCCCCATAGTGATGATGGATGATGGATTGAGCACATTCCAAGATCCTGTGTAAACACGTAATATCAGTACCCTCATTTTCTTTATTTTTCTTTTGTAAGTAAAAGTCTCCCGATATAACAGTACTTTAACTAAACAATTCACATCAAAGATAATTTCCAAAATACAAATATTCTCCAATACTAGTATAAATATATGATTGGATTGTAACTTTTACATATACCTGAGAATTAATTTCCATCTACATTTTCTATACTCGAATCCAAACAGATTCTCAGTATATTTTATCAAAAAAGGTATACGTTCTCAGTCATCTGGATCATGTATGACCAAACATCTCAGTCCTCAATTGACTAGTTCTGAGTAAAAGATTGATACATGACTATCTAATTGATATTCAATCTACATATCCATGTGGGCAAAACTTCACTTATCTCGAAGGCAAAATCCCACATAGGAATATATACATTTCTATAACACAGTTGGATACATCATTTTCAATTATGCCATCCCTTTGCAAAGACACATTCCTCATATGAAAACAATATTCCCTATTCTGCATATCAACAGGAACATGTGAAACAAGACTGACCTCTCCCCTCTGGTCCCCAGGTGACTAAGGCCATATTAGGGAGGAAGTGCATCTTCCAACACCAGACTCCAAAAGAATACATTCTAATAAGAACAATTAATTATTACAATCATATAATCATATTATGCAAATAAGACAACTTAATTACCTATGTTAACAACCTATTCTCATCCCCTCTCAAAGAACTCTGTTCCTTACAGAAACATCAGAATAGTAACATGGTATCTTACTAACGTGTTGCATATTATATGAAAAAAATACAAATAGAATAGAGAATCAAATCCCTTCAATTTCGATTATCACATTTCCATGTAAGCTTTCCCTGTTGGAACCTAAGTTTACAACCTTTATTCCTCACAACATACTTGCACTTGTTTAATCCTACAGAATAAGCAATTTTTGAGAAAAATACAGAAATAACAGGAATTAGCAATACGCCTTAACTAACAGAAGAACCAGTTTCTAAACACAGTCCTCATCACAACATATAGACCAGTAATCATTCTACACCATTCACAAAGCTTAGGAAACACAAGCCGGCTATACCGTCTTTCATTATGGGCAAGGTGAGATCGCTGCATAACAAGATGGACGAGGTTGAGGATCTTGTCCATGAGACTACCGGGAAGCTAGCCTATTGTGCTTTACTGAAACATGGCTCAATGATAACATCCCTATAGAGAACTTAACTATCGGCGGTTTCCAGACCATCAGAGTGGACAGGGATAGTGTTTCTTCAGTTAAGGGTAATTTAGGGGGCCTGGCTTTATTAGTTAACAACAGATGGTGTAATCCAATACATATTACTGTTAAATAACAGTTTTGTAGCCCGGACATTGAGCTGTTAGCCGTTAGCCTGAGACTACTATTTGCCGATGGATTTCACGGCGGCCATTGCTGTTATTGTTTACATCCCGCCCTCCGCGGACGCAATTTTTACCTAACACTCTGTAACATTATATAGTGTACAGATTCAGCCATCCACCCATACTATGCAATGTCTTTTTATAGCTTTTTTGCACTTTTTGTATTTATATACTTTTTCATACTGCCGCTCTATGTATCATGTATCGTGTATCTGTCTTTTGTGTATTTTCGTTCTGGCATTTTGCACCTGCCCTGTGTTTTTTCGTAGCAGCTTGACGAAGAAATGTCCCCTCTGGGATCAATAAAGCACCTACCTACCTACCTCCCTACCTCCCTACCTACCTACGACGTCATCCCCACATTTATCTATCTATCTATCTATCTATCTATCTATCTATCTATCTATCTATCTATCTATCTATCTATCTATCTATCTATCTATCTATCTATCTATCTATCTATCTATCTATAACCCATCAGTGATGGATACCCCTCTCTGGACACATTGTACACATAGTGGGCTCCACATCGAGGTCCACATATGCTCAGAATTGTAGTCAAGAATAGGTCATGTAAATTATTCAATTTCCAAATCATAATTAAAACTCTCAATGCAACAGACAACACTGGCAGAATGTATATACTTCTAGTATGAACATTCTCATTCCGATTATAATTACAGATCTGTATCTTAATGCATTCTTAGTCTAAATTACTGTAAATTTAGTCAAACCTGGCAAAGAATAGGGCCCACATGGCCTGACACGGGTTCAACTTCTTCGCTGCTCAAATGTACTCCAGTTCTGTTGGTCATGGAATGGGTGTTTAGCACCCTCCAGCTAGTGCCGCCATGCTCTCAGCAAGGTGACAGGGAGGATGATGGGCTGGGTGGACAGAGAAGAGCAAGGCATGTCCATGCCTACCTAGGAAGGTGCAGGAGCGCTCCTCGGCCTGTCGCATCCTTGCCTGGTTCTCCTTCTGGGACAGTTGTTCCTGGGGTGGTCCGACTCCCCGCAGTAGGAGCAGAGACCCTGTTGAAGGCAGTGTTGACGTTCCGCAGGGGGAAGGTGCGTCGTGCCCAGCTCCATGGGCTCAGTCTCGCTGGAGGTTCCTGGGAGAGACCCGAACCCCCGGGACGGGTGACGACGGGCAAGCAGGAGATTATCCAGGTGGATGGCCATGGCGATGAGCTGGTCCAGCCTGAGGTCCTCATCGTGACAGGCCAGCTCGGTCTGCACGTTCACCTGTAGCCCGCTGCGGAAAACCGTCAACAGGGCCTGGACGTTCCAGCCAGTGGTCACCATCCAGAAATCCAGAGCTTACTCCGACGCTGTCCTGGACCCCTGGCGTAGACGGAGGAGTGCTCACCTCCATCTCGGCCCTCTGCCTGGTGGTCGAAGACGGCACAGAAGAGTTGGGTGAAGCTTTCATAGGACTGCACTTCTGGACCGTCCCTCTTCCAGGTGGCGTGCGCCCACTCCAGAGCCCTCTCGGAGGCCGTCCCGGTTTGACGGGCAAGGTGGCGGACACACTGCAGGAGAAACCCGCGGAACGGCCGCGGGAGCTGGGAAGGTGATGGTGTAGCCTGCAGTTGGCGTACGGCCTGGAGCACCTCGTCCATGGCAGTCCCGAGGCGCTCCAGGCACGAGTTGTGGTGGCGGGCATACTTGAATTAGTCATTAAGGATATAAAGGAATTGAAGGAGAGCATTGAAATGAGTGACCAAAAAGCTGCGATAATGGAGCAAGCTGGAAAAAAGCTAAAAGGGACAGTCACTAAGATAGAAACGGATGTCAATAAACTTAAAAAGGAGAACATCTTTTTGAGAGAAGCCTTGCTAGACATACAGACTAGATCTATGAGAGAGAACCTAATACTTACCGGTATCCAAGAAAAAGAAAGACAGATTCCTGAAAGGATTGTGAAGGACTTCTTTCTAACAGCGCTTCAAATCCCACTCAATGCTGTCGATAAAATACAACTCGAACATGTACACCGTTTCGGAAATAGAGGACAGAGATATAAGGTAAAAATCTGTCGTTCTGCCCCTGAACAAGGCAGTTAACCCACTGTTCCTAGGCCGTCATTGTAAATAAGAATTTGTTCTTAACTGACTTGCCTAGTAAAATAAAGGTTAAATAAAAAATTAAAAATATGAGCGTCCAATCTTTGCCAAATTTGCTTTCTTTAAGGATAAAGTAATGGTTAAAAGCCAAGGTAAAAAACTTGCTGGCATGAAAATAGGCTTGAACGATCAGTTCCCGAGGGAGATTGCAGAACGGTGCAAAGTTTTGTACCAAAAGAGTCCCATGAATTTGGAGGGCAGAAATTATTAAATATTAAAGCATTAGACCTATCACTAAAAGCTTCAGTCATACTGAAGTTATACTGAACTGGTTCTCTATAAAATTTGTAAGAATGTCTCACCCTGTTCAAGAATGTCCTTTTTCCCTTTATTCAGATTACAACCTCTCACCTTCAGTTATTTGAAAAGGAAATCATCTCCCAAATATCACTATTTCTAAAACAAGCCAAAGAAAGTTTGTTGCAATTTCAATTTAATCCTCCAGAAACGACAGAACAAATAATACAACAAATATTGTGGTTAAACTCGAATATACTAATTGATAAAAAAAAACATTATTTTTTGAAAAACAAATAATCTTTGTCAATTATATCATAGGTAGGACTGGTGGAGTTATGTCGCACATGCAGGTAACAAAAACACATGTAAATGTCTGCTCTACCCAAAATTACAACCAAATAATTGCAGCATTGCCCCTGCATTAAAGACCATAATTGGATAAAAAAAAATATGATAAATAAAAAAGTGTACCAGTTTCATTTAAGGACCAAAGGACTGACAGCCGTCCCATATAGATTGCTAAATAGTTGGGAAGAGATTTTTGACGTACGGATTCCATGGCACATGGTTTATACGCAAAACTATGCGGGATTCAAAACTTCACATTTTTTTTATTAAAGTGTATTATACAAAATTCTTGCAACCAACATAATGTTATTTATATGGGAGATACAACCTTCCCAGCTCTGCAGATTTTGCTGCGAAGAGACAGAATCATCAGATAATTTGTTTTGGTACTGTCCATATGTAGCCTGTTTTTCAGTCACAGGTCCAGGAATGGCTGAAGAATTGCAATATTTACCTGGAGCTAACTCTGCAGATAGCACTACTGAGTGATCTGAAAGTCATGGTCAATCGATCAATAATATAATAATACTTTTAGCAAAAAAATGTATTTACAATCTGTAGAAACAATGTGCATATCAGACCTTTTGTGAAACATTACAGTACAGTTGGAAAATATATGGCAAATTTGTACCCCAATTTGCGATATGTGACTAGATATTCACAGAAATACTGTTTAAATGTCTTATATGGGCAGAAAGCTTAAATTATTGTTAATCTAACTGCAGTGTCTAATTTACAGTATCTATTACAGCTAAAAAATACCATGCTATTGTTTGAGGATAGTGCGCATCAACAAAACACTTATCATGACGACAGGTTTGATACATTCACATCTCAAGGTAAATAGTGTACTTACATTCAGTAATCTTGCACTGATTTGTCATACTGAGGGTACCAGAGATAAAATATAGCATAGTTTTGATTGATAAAATCTATTTTTATATCCCAACAAGATCCATGTTGTATGATTGATCGATTTTGTATTTCCACTCGTTCAACTTGCAAAGAAAGAAATCTGTGAAAAACGCTAAAACTTGTTTCAACCAGTCAAGTTAGGTTTCTACTTATTCCTCAGACACTCGAGAAAGTAACCAGTCTTTCCTTTCCTTGCATTAGGAATATCAAACGACTCCAGGATTATGGCCTTCTAGGCAGAGTTGCAAAGAAAAAGCCATCAAGCCTCCCTCATCTTTGATTGTGGGGACGGTGTTATTTTCATTGAATGCTTAATTTGGTCTTATGTAAACACATCACTGATCTGTATTGCCAAAGAGCACACATTTTGTTTCATTGTTCCACAGAACATTTTACCCAGGACGAAGGCTTTTTTAGCTGGGTTTTTGAAAAGTTCAATCAGGCTATCTTGTGTCTCCTTCAGCAGTTGGATATTCCTATATTTACAAATGACCAAATGATGCTTTCAAAGAAAATAACACCCTCCTTACAATCAAACATGGGAAGGTTTGATAATACTTGGGGGTTGCTTTGCTGCCTTGGTACTGGGCGCCTTGAATATGTGCAAGACATAATGAAATCAGCATATTATCAAGGTGTTTTGGAGTCCAATGTTCAACCCAGTGTCTCTGTTGAAGGTTGTGGGTCTTCCAGAAGGACAATGACCCAAAGAAGAAGAAAGGCTGGACGGTTCTGGGGTGGCCATCGAAGAGACAAGATGTGAATCACATCCAGAACCTATGGCGAGAGCTGAAAACAGCAGTTGGTGGAGGGCACCCCACAAACATTGAAGAATTAGAGCAGTTGCTGAAGAGTGGGCTAAATTGACAGTAGAAATGTGCAACAACCTCATTGATGGCTACAACAATCATTTGTTGTTATCTTGGCCAAAGGAGCTGCAACCAAGTACTAGCTCCGGGGTGCCAATATTTGTGTCTTTCTTTCTACATTAAAACTGAAAACTTCATTTTACAAAAATGTAATTGGTGTGGAGACCAAATGTTTTTTTCAATTTCAACCTATTTTAGAAGAAATATGGAATTTCAGTATTTAAGAAAAGAGCAACTGTGTATTTTTTGTGTTGGGGGCAGGGGCCCTAAGCGGCTGCTTATGTCTCCTATGTGTAGAAATGGCACTGCACACAGTAAGCAAACAGTGTAGGCTAATCATTAGCCACAAATATAAACAGCTATAGTACCTTGGTCAAAAACTAAACAAACATTGTATGAGAAATATAAAAAGAGCTTTTCCTCATGTGAACCCTGGTTTTGTTGTTGCTCTCTGGGCAAATTTTTTCAGCACTCTCACGGTCAGCCCTGGTTGGCAGGATTCGCAGTGAAAGAAAAGTTTTAGAGTGGACTGACGGAAAGCCTTTGTTTCACTGGGAGAGAACAAGGTCAGGTCTGACAGGTCCCTGGGCGGCTAGGGAGAGAGAGGCTTGAGGAAGCTGCGGGGCAAGCATGCTAACCTTTCGGCACTCAATGGTACATTCAATTGGTACACTATTCCATATATAGTTTACTACTTTTGACCAGAATCCTGTTAGATCGCGTCAATTCAAATCTGGTATTGGAATAAGATAAGACATCAGGAGCTGTTTCAAACTAGCTAAGTTTATTAAATGCAAATGTATAGATGATAAGTATGAAGGTTCGTATACGGGCTCACTGTAACACCTCGCAGGGCAGACAGAGAACTGACTACAGTTTCACGTGTTCTTCTTTAAATACCCCAGACAGAGTTAGTTCCGGTTTCCGAACAGACCAGTCAGGGTAGAGGCTGAGTGTGGTTTAGACTTACTCAGCCTATACGTTGGCGCACGGGTTGGTCCCAACCCCTTGGCGCTCTGTCTCCGGGCAAAGTTGTTGTTTCGAGCAGCCAAGTACACCTACAGCAACACCCTGATATTATGTTAACAAAGCATGAATAGGTTATTAACTAAAAGGTCAGGTCCCCACAATCCATAGGGCTATGTTCAAAGCTAGTGCAATATGTAGGGAATAGGGTTCCATTTGGGACGCAGATATTTGAATGTTTCAGAGCAGGAGTCTTTAGTGAGGCTCTTCTGGGGAAAAGCCAACTCAACTACATGACTCTGCCCAAATGGATACATTTCTGTCCATGGACTGGTCAGTTGAGGGCAAGGGCTTCAACATGAACAGGACACATTTGTTAAAATGATGCTCAAGCGCTTTTATATAATTTCAGCCAGTAGTTTTGAAAGTAGTGCTCACAAAATGGTTCCCCCGAAAAGTGTGTACTATGTCATCCATTTCGTATGATATGTAACGTCCTTCATTTAAAAAAAAAAAAAAGATATATACTGTATATCATTTTTTGCAATTTGTATATGTTACAAATTCCAATTCATACAATATGGTACACATTTGTAAATGTTTAAGATCCCAGATGGTGTAAAAACAAAAATAAAATCCTCTTTAATATTCTAAACATACAGTGTTGGAGCGCCAGTTTGCTGTCTAACCCGTCAAAGAAGAACTAAAAGCATGGTATTACTGCAATTAGATATTGTGGTCCTGTGGAGCATGAGGCTTGCAACACCAGGATTGTGGGTTTGATTCCGGCTGGGGCCACCCATACGAAAATAAACATACTGTGAATGACTGAGAGCTAATGTGCGTGTTTGTGTGTCTCTCCCTCAGATTCACAGAGTTCCTGGAGCCCTTTGAGAGAGTGATCCAGCCAGAGGAGCTGTGGCTCTACAAAAACCCCTTGGTGGAGTCGGACCACATCCCCAAGAGGGTCATGTTTGTAAGTGACACACACACACTCTAAACACAAGGCCACTGAGTTGGCTCTTTCATGTATTAGTGATATTTTGTTGAGCATTCGATTCCTACGGGGGACCAGTATGAAAAATGTATGCACTCACTACTGTATGTAGCTCTGTATAAGAGTGTCTTACATGTAAATGTCAATGACTGGAACTGACATGTATTCAAAACATATATTTTTTCAAAACATCCAGGGTTTTACTCTCTTACAGAGATTAATTTAAAACTATGTATCATGTCTTACTTTTTACTCTTACCTGTCCTCTTTATATACTGTCAAGTTTGAATGTTTCAACTTCCCAAAACATTTTATTTAAGAAATTATATTAACATTAAATGATTGCCTGCCAGATGTGGTGACGTGTCAATAGAAGCACCTATGTGACCAACCGGATCGAGTCGGTCTTATGTAGCAAAATTTGAAATTGTGTTTTTTTACATTGGATAAAAGTAGAGACTGTCAGAGAAATTCTATTTGGAAGAGGGACTGCAGTTTCTCAACACTTTATTATAAGATTTGCAAAAATCGAGCAATTAACCTCGCACTTCAACAGTTAAGCAGTTAAGGCTCAACGAACAGTGTCGGTTCTCAGCTTATATAGAGAACCTTTTTGTATACGTGGCAGTCAGCAGATAGTGTGTAAAAGGCAATTAGTTGTCTGTGCAGATGTAAGATAGCACAATGTTGATAGCCCGAGGGCTCAACCGTCTAACTGCATTCACAACAACAAATACTATAAGATGCTCCTTTCTGCAAGTTTCCATACAAGTGACTTTCTGTAGATAGTAAACCCACAGGATATCACATGCTGCGGTCCCACCCAAACGGACTAAGTCCCACAAAGTTTTTTCAGGTTAGAGAAAACCCTAGCATATAACAAGAGACAATTCTTTAAACAGTACAAAATTGGATAGTATGACTAATTATGTAATTTTCGTTAAACAAGCATTAACATGAGGAAAAAGAGGGAAAAGGAAAGACTTTCTTAGAATTGTATATTACCGCCATTGTCACTGAGTTCCAATCCTTCACATTCTCAGAAGGGGGAAAGAAACATATGAATTTAAACATCAGTACATACTTTATCACCACACACAAGGCATTCGCTTCGTTGAGACTGTCCATATTGCCACAGGGTCACCATGACGGTAGGCCCTAAACTCAACCTTGGAAAAATTATTCACATAACCCCTACCGTGAGCATTGCCTATGGACATGCTGCACCATTAACTCAATGTTTTTACCTTGGTGTTATGGATTATCATCGTCTTCATCAGACATGTAATCAGACATAGGAATTAAATCAGGTAAATAAGGTTCTGAGGCGTCTCCTTCAGGGGCCAGAAATGGCATGGCAAGAATAGTTTCAACGGCTTTGCTGCACAATTTCTTAACACAAGTTATAATAAGCATTATTGTAAAAAGATAACTAAGCCATAACACCAAACAATGACTGAAACCATCCATTTGGATTCCAATCGTTGTCTGGTTGGTGTTCAAAATGTATATTATATTTGAGATTTTTCAAATAGCCTAGTGGTCAGAGCGTTGGGCTAGTAACCGAAAGCTTGCTTGATTGAGTCCCTGTGCCGACAAGATAAAAACCTGTCTGTGTCCTTGAGCAAGGCACTTAACCCTATGTAAATAAGAATTGGTTCTTAACCTAGTTAAATAAAGGTTAAACTAAAATAAATAAAGTAAACAATCCCATAACCCCTTTCTAGTAATCTCATCATTTTAACCTGTTGCATTGATTTAGTCAAATATAAACCCTGTTGTTTAACCAATATATTAGGACCTTAAAAAAATGTGGTGCTGTCTTGTCCGCTTAATATTCGGTACTAAAACATTTACTTGGATCTTCTTAAAAAAATAAATATATTTTGGTAGTTACAGTCTTGTCCCATCGCTACAACTCCCGTACGGACTCGGGAGAGGCGAAGGTTGAGAGCCGTGCATCCTCTGAAACACAACCCACCATGCCACACTGCTTCTTGACACAATGAACGCTTTAACCCAGAAGGAACCACCGTCCACCTGGGTCAACGTGCATGCACCCAGCCGCCAGAGGAGGATGCTAGAGTGCGATGGGACAAGGACAACCCGGCTGGCCAAACCCTCCCCAAACAACACTGGGCAAATTGTGCATCGCCTCATGGGTATCCCGGTCGCAGCCAGCTGCGACACAGACGGGGCTTGAACCCGCATCTGTAGTAATGCAGCTAGCACTGCGATACAATGCCTTAGACCACTGCACCACTCGGGAGGCCCAGATCTACTTTAATTTTAAACACTGTTCCACGTAATGGAAACAGATTTTCATTATAGATGACAATCCTTGCTCATACCTTCGCTCCAAATGTCCCACTGCGTCCCTTACAGCACGCTCGCTTTAAACCGCACCTAATCTATTTTTCAATCTCAAGGCTTAATCCCTCTACTCATCATTTAACCTCGTATTGAAACCTCAGCTTCTTCAATTTACTAAAAAATGGCATTATTAGAGTGCAATTCAAAAGAACACCAACAGATAACCATTCACATACTGTCAACCCTCACCAAGTTGACCTCAAACCTCCTTATCAATGTCTTCGTCACTGTCACCCATCGTAAGGTTTAGAAAATAAAAGAAACCAAACATGAATATTCTCTCCTTACTAGAAGGCAATGTTTTCTTTGTAGTCTTATTACCAACCTCTTTTGGATATTCACTTTCTGCTTCACACTTATTAAATATCTATAATTTTAAGATTAACATGTAATGCGCCAAATCCACAAAAAACATCAGCCAATTCCTAAGGGAAAAGATACATTTTGATGAGAGTTAAAATAGTTAACAATACTTAAGCATCTTTCTGCTCACAACTCAAATCCATTGCAGTTGTAGCCTTGTTTTATCATGATCATGGTCACAGCTCTATCGCAGTTGCCAATCAGCTGTTACTAGAATGCATTACTTTTAGGTAACAGTCCGTAAGATTAGACTCCAGGTCATAAATCAAACACTTGCATTCGATGACAAGCATATATTCAGTTCATTTCCATATTATTCATATTTAATTCAGTGATTGAAATTACGACACCATTCTCAGTAGCCTATCCTAGCAGGCTATTAGGCAACACAAAAACGTATTACCTCGAAATCGCCTCGCTATTCATGTTAAATAATTTTGCCTTTCAATTTGAACCAAACAAACTGCTAAATCGTTCACGTTATATCTTAAAACAAACACTGGCTGCTGTATCTAGCTAAGAAAAACATGGCAATAGTTGAATTACAGTCAGAAACACAGATTTTAGTCATTAACTGTCACGAGATGGGATGTGGAGAGACCAAGACGCAGCGCAGGGATAGTAGTTCGACATTTCTTTATTTATTAATACTATGTATATTCATATATATATAATCAAAACCAAAAAATGACGAACTAAAATAACACCAAACAAACAGACTAACGAACGTCACGTTCACAAAAACACACCAAATGAACAGACGTAACAAACACACTTACTTCCACCGTGACTTCGACATATAACCACAACGACCCACACCAGAGAGAAGGACAGACTCAACATATATGGGATCCCTAATTAGAGACAATGCGGTGCAGCTGCCTCTAATTAGGGATCCAACCCAAACCCCACACAGAAACAGAAAAGAACGACACTGTCAGACTCTGACCATAACTACATAGAGAAGCCTATTTGCTTCTCTATGGCCAGAGCCTGACATTAACATAGCCCCAATGCTATTGAAATGGCATGTAAATCCCGCAAATAAACCCAATTATAATGGTTTGTAGTCTTAACATATGGCACATAATAACTACACAATTACCAGAAAATAGCCTTAAAAGTGTTTCTTTGCAAAGATTTCACATGTGCAAAGGGATTTAGCAGTCAACGAGTTGAATCGAAATTCATTGCCATGTAAAATTATCCGGGTATTGTTACTGGTCCCATGTTTAAAGACATGGGTAGCAGTCACTTTCGATTCTGCCTGTGTCCCCACTAAATATAATACTTTCCCTGTCATAAATTTAGCCAATATTGTCCCTACACTCACTTTTCGAATGACCAACGGCCCCACACACTATGCTTGTGTATTTTCCTGCAACCCCCACAGGTTTCAAGCCTGCCATCAAAACATACGTACACATTTTATCAATATACTCACATACCCAAGCTGTGAATACCTATACTAATATACTGCATGCTTAATGAATATATACTTCATACTATTAGTTAATTTTAGTATACTGTAAACAAACGGTAACCTTCCAGTTGAGCTTTGCATGTCGACCGGAAGTTAATCCTGTTGCTATGCAGTCTCTTGCTAGCTTGTTAGCATAACAAATTACTAGTTAGACATTTTACGACTTTGGGTGTTTGGAAATTCAGACTGTTCAGAGCGCACACTGCCCACTCTGGCCGAGGAGCTGTGTTGATCCAAGCTCTCTGACCTCACAAAGGCAGTCAAGGACCCAAGCTAACTGGCTAAAGTAGCTACTTCCAGACACAAATAAGAGAACAACCTAGCAGAGCTGGTTTAGGCTTTTAATATGTTTATTCAAAGTGTTGGTGACTAACTGTGCTGCTGGCAACAATTTAATTACGTTCTTTTCCCCCCAACGTTTACTTACACCGGCCATATTCAACCGGTGTTGAGCGTTCGTAAATTCATCAGTTATTCTGCACTCTGGTACATTCAGGCGAGAGTGCTCTGAAATCTGAGCAGATAGCTAGAGCGAATTTACGAAGCACTCATTTTAACAATGTTCACTGAGAACGCACAACAACTATACCATTTAGCTAAGCTAAGAATGACGTGAATAATCAAATCAATACATTTTGGGTAGTTGGTAGGGCTGGGCGATATGACGATATATATCGTGTGACGATAAAATAAACGTATATCGTTTCATATTATCGTTTATTTCGTTATGTCGCAAATCACACTCTTTACGTCAATATTTTTTGTCAATCGGACGACGCTTTGCGTTCGCAACACAAGCAAACATGGAGGAGATTGAACGTGACACAGTGCACGGAGCTCCTACCTAAAATATGGACTACTTCGGGAGCATAGACGTGGTTTGGGTATGAAAAGTCTGACACGCACCAGAAAACCGTCCTCTGCAAAATATGCCGCAGGCCGGTCCCAACAACAGGCTCAAACACCACTAACCTCTTTTACCACCTACGCAAGAATCATGTGAAACAGTATGGAGAGAGTCTACGGATGAGACCTAAAAAAGTACAGTCGAGTTCTCAAAACAAATCCCCGACTCAGACGTTGCAAGAGGCATTGTTGCCAAATATTTTGTTTGTGGCACTTTGGTTGTTGTCATATAATGCTATAATTCAAACTTGAAGGAGTGTTTTTGTTTACTTGTTATATTTTAAATATATTTATTTGTGAGCCATATTTTGCTGCTGGTATGAGTAAGTATGAGTAAGTACCTTTTATTCCGAATGTAATATGCCTTTACATGTGGTCATTTTATAGAAACTATTTATTCATTGAATTTACAGAAAATGTGCTATATCGTGATATGTATCGTTATCGGGATATGAAATGACCTATATCGGGATATGAGATTTTGGTCATATCGCCCAGCCCTAGTAGTTGGATAGCATATAGTTAATATACTAGTAGCGAACTAACGTTAGGTAGCTAGCCAACATACAGTCGTATGCAAAAGTTTGGGCACCCCTGACAATTTCCATGAATTCCATTTATAAATAATTGGGTGTTTGGATTAGCAATTTAATTTTGATCTATCAAATAACTGATGGACACAGTAATATTTCAGTCGTGAAATGAGGTTTATTGGATTAACAGCAAATGTGCAATATGCATCAAAACGAAATTAGACAGGTGCATAAATTTGGGCACCCAATCACATCAATATTTAGTAGAGCCTCTTTTTGCTAAAATAACAGCCTCTAGACGCTTCCTATAGCCTCTAATGATTCTGGATGAAGGTATTTTGGACCATTCCTCCTTACAAAACATCTCCAGTTCAGTTAGGTTTGATGGTTGCCGAGCATGCTTCAAATCATCCCACAGATTCTCAATGATATTCAGGTCTGGGGACTGGGATGGCCATTCCAGAACATTGTACTTGTTCCTCTGCATAAATGCCCGGGTAGATTTTGAGCAGTGTTTTGGGTCGTTGTCTTGTTGAAATATCCAGCCCCGGCATAACTTCAACTTTGTGACTGATTCTTCAACATTATTCCCAAGAATCTGCTGATATTGAGTGGAATCCATGCGACCCTCAACTTTAACAAGATTCCCAGTACCGGCACTGGCCACACAGCCCCACAGCATGATGGAACCCCCACCAAATTTTACTGTGGGTAGCAAGTGTTTTTCTTGGAACGCTGTATTCTTTTGCCACCATGCATAACGCCCCTTGTTATGACCAAATAACTCAATCTTTGTTTCATCAGTCCACAGCACCTTATTCCAAAATGAAGCTGGCTTGTCCAAATGTGCGTTTGTGGCGTGTGTGCAGAAAAGGCTTCTTCCGCATCACTCTCCCGTACAGCTTCTCCTTGTGCAAAGTGCGCTGAATTGTTGAACGATGCACAGTGACACCATCTGCAGCAAGATGATGTTGTAGGTCTTTGGAGGTGGTCTGTGGGCTGTTTTTGACCGTTCTCACCATCCTTCGCCTTTGCCTCTCCGATATTTAACTTGGCCTGCCACTTCTGGCCTTAACAAGAACTGTGCCTGTGGTCTTCCATTTCCTCACTATGTTCCTCACAGTGGACACTGACAGCTTACATCTCTGCGATAGCTTTTTGTAGCCTTCCCCTAAACCATAATGTTGAACAATCTTTGTTTTCAGGTCATTTGAGAGTTGTTTTGAGGCCCCCATGTTGCCACTCTTCAGAGGAGAGTCAAAGAGAACAACAACTTGCAATTGGCCACCTTAAATACCTTTTCTCATGATTGGATGCACTTGTCTATGAAGTTCAAGGCTTAATGAGCTCACCAAACCAATTGTGTGTTCCAATGAATCAGTGCTAAGTAGTTACAGGTATTCAAATCAACAGAATGACAAGGGCGCCCAAATTTTTGCATAGCCTATTTTTCACATCTGATTTAATTTCATACAACTTAATATTGCTACACAAAAAATCTTTGTCTGGACAATACCCCAGTACTACGCTTTTATTTTAAAATGAATGGCATGCCACTGTGATCATTTTCTGTGACGGCAGAGTAAATTATTATGCAGCCTCAGAGGGGTGCCCAACCTTTTGCATATGACTGTATATTGCCATTACATACTGCTGTAATGAATAGCCATGCGGCTCATAAAGATAGAGTAACTAACCAATTGTCAGTCAACATAAAGTATAACGTAACTTTTCTGAAAAGTCATTACTTTGTAACATTGCTCAAGATTTTCTTAACATTTGTCATAGTTAGTTAAAGCAATGATACATTTAATCTCGAGTGCAAGAGTGTGCTCTGGGTGTTCGTAAACTCAGAGCGTTGTCAGATTGGCCGTTTGGAAATTCAGAGCATTTTGCTCTCTGAGTGTTCAGAGCGCACACTGGACGCTCTGGCCGAAAAGTAGGGTTGTTCCGAGCGTTCTGTCCTAACAACAGCAGTCAAGCACCCAAGCTAACTGGCTAAGGTTGTCTAGCTTGCTAGCTACTTCCAGACACAATGAGAGAACAGCTCACTCTGACCATTTTACTCGCCCTAGAAGAGCTGGTTAGGATGTTTTTATGTTATCCAGAGTGTTGGTGACAGCAACTGTGCTACTGGCAACAATTTAATTGCACTTTTTTTTACTGACACCGGCCATGTTCAACGGGTGTTGAGCGTTCGTAAATTCGCCAGTTATTAATTTATCGATAGTTGTCGCAGTGACATCATAAAAATGCTATTGAAATACGTTACTTGCAAAGTGGTCTTTTGTTTAGACTTGTAGGTAGTTAAACAATGAACCATAATCCCAACTCATAACGGTACTACCCTGCATGAATCTGCAGGTAGCTAACCAACCAGGTTCAATGTTAGCTAGCTAACGTTAGGCTATAACTAGCAATGAAAATGGCTCTGAGAAACAAATAATATTCCTACACAGATCATACACATAACATTAGCTCGCTAGCCAGCCAGCTAACATTAGCTAGCTAGCTAACAGTACACTTTAACTTTCTTACAAAATTAGAAACATGTCATATCTGAAAATGTAGCTAGCCAGACTCTCTTACCCATATACATGGATGGACGCTTCTCCCTCTCTGTCACGGATTCCATGGTTGCCCTTAGTTTGAAGATGTATTCCAGAGACAGGTGTTTTATACAACAGCCTTCTCCTTAGCTATCATACTCAAATTCCACTGATTTCTGTAAGGGCTGATATATGTTTAGCTAATGAATATGTTAATCTACAACAAGAGTTATTAAGTGAATGTATTGTGTGATCATAGATCTTTAGAACTGCTGTAGGTTTGGGTAGGGGGGAGCTATGTGGAAGGAATGTGCTAGCTGGGGGTTTTACGATAGAACTGTGTCTTGTAATATGAAGCTTGGACTGAGAAGACCACTACTTCCGTCAACTGGATTGCGTCACGAGGCTGGGACCAGCCTGCACGCCAACGATAGGCTGAGTAAGTTTAAACCACACTCAGCCTCTACTCCGACAGGTCAGCAGTAACTATTCTGTCGGAGTATTTAAGGAAGAACAAAGGATCGGACTCTCTCTTCTCTAGGCGATGCACTTCTCTAGGTGCTCTTCTATAGCGCTGCTCGCTGACTCTCTCTCGCGCTCTCTTGCGCTCTCTCTTTCTCTCTCTTTCTCTCTCTCTCTCTCTCTCTCTCTCTCTCTCTCTCGCTTCTCTGGCCCTGCTTGCTGTTTGCCCTGCGTGGTGTCACAGTGAGCCTGTATATACGAACTTCATAATTACCATTTAAGGGGTTGCTAGAATAAAATACATAGATGATTTAAACGGCGTAGTAATCCTTTTGTTCCAATACCAGATTTGAATTGACGCGACCCAACAATTGGTGACACCCACGTGATCTGGTAGCGGGACTTTGCGGGCCAGCCGATTGGACATCACTATCGTTGAACGGTGTTTCATAAAGAGTCAACTAAAAAGGTAAGCAGACACCTATTGTGAATAACTAAAGTTCTGCACATTGGCTTTATCCAAATTAATTTTGTGAAACACCTGTTTGATGTAAGTGAACTGAATTATGAATTATTATGAATAGATAAGTAATATGATACCATGCAAACCTGTGATTTGGTGAATGTGAATTTCATGCTATGAATAGATAAGTAATACCATGCAACCCTCTGATTTGGTGAATGTCAAGCTATGAATAGATAAGTAATACCATGAAAACCTGTGATTTGGTAAATGTGATTGTGAAGCCCTGATATATTAGAGTATTGTTTTATCGGCAAGGTCCGTAACTACGAGTGTACGGCTAGGTTCGAGGAGTATAGGGAATAATTGGTTTAGTAATTAGATTCGGCAAGGTCCGTAACTACAAGGGTACGGCTAGGTTCGGGAAATTTTAGATAAATATTAGCGACCGGCAAGGTTCGTAACTAGGGGGGGTACGGCTAGGTTCGGCGGAATATTTTTAGATATTAGGGCGGAGTTAAAAGTAAAGTTGGAGGGAGTGTTTAGTAACATAAAGGTTATCATTACAAAGTACAGAATAGAAGTATTTAAAACTGTCCTATAAATCTATAGAATGAAGGGGATAATTAACAGGTTGAAATCTAGTAATAAAATGGCATTAAAAGAATCAGACAGGATATTGGAGACGTTGAAGTCTACATTGGAAATCCACGGGGGAAAGGATGGAAAAGAATGGAAACGAAGAGGAGAAAAAGTGTATAGGGAGTGGCTAGAAGATGGCTGGATCCAATCTTCTGATGGCATTCCTATTGAAGGCGAACCAGGTAGAATATTGGAAACATTGAAACGCAGAATCAAAAAAGTAGAGGAGAAATGGAGGAAAGAAGGTGAACCAAATAAAGGCAAACTCAAGGGAGTAATGGAAGAAGCCAGACTGGAGGAGAAAATAGTACTGGCCATGTTGGTGAAACTAAAGAACATATGGGAAGAAGGACAGAACACAGACAAGAAAAAAGAAGAGGTCATAAAACTTCAACTATACCCAGTCCTGCCATCGGCACCTCCCCCGTATGGGACACCAAAAGTGATGGCTCCAGTGTTGGACATTGTGGGAGAGGTCAAATATCACAAGCGACCAGATGATGAAGAGGGGGAACAATGGGTAAGAGTGAATGATATGGGAAAATGGAGACAGGAGGTGGCAGTATTATTAGAGGCAGCAAAAGCCATACAAAAGGTGGTGTCCAACTTGACCAGAATATCAACGGATGCGACCAGTATGAGTTTAACGGGTGGCAGTGAAAGTGGAGAACTGGTGCAGCAGGAATGGACTCAGATGGACCAAGAGGAAGGAGAAAGGGAGAGAATGGTGATAGAAAAGAATAGAAGAAAGCTGAAAGAAATGGAAGAGGAAGTGAGAAGAGGGGCAGAGCAGCTACAGGAAATGGAGAAAACAAGAAGGGACCTGAGTGAGGAGAGAAAGAAGGGAAGTAGAGTTAGTACACCACCAAGGAGGTACAGAACACCCACACCTCCGAGGGGACACTTTATTGACCTGGGGGAACAGGAGGAACCAGTGGAGCAAGAGAGAAGTGATCTCAAAGTACTTTGTGGAAAATGTGAAGGAAAGGTGTGGGACCCATGTGATGCCCCTGCCCACCACACTAGAGCCAGAACCCGGGAGCAAGAAACCAGGGGCCAATACCCAATGAGAGACGCACCAGGGGGTGGTGCCATTTACAAGCCATGGGCCCATAGAGACATACAAACCCTGGTGGACGCTCTCCCTACCCCAGAAGAGTCTGGAGATAGGTGGGTCAAAGCTTTTGAAAGCCTAACTGCTGCAGATGAACTTACATTAGGAGACATGGCAGCGGTTATGAACAGATGCATGGGCGATCAAGAATGTCGGGAGATCATGACACAGGGGGGAGTAAGAGGAATGGTGGCATCAGCAACTCGATTTGATCAGCATTGCGGACAAATATGGGATGCCATAAGATGCAAATATCCGACCCAACCAAGACCTCAGTTGATGAAAACGCTGACACTGGACGGAGAGGAGAGTGTGCCAGTGTATATGAAAAAGGCAAAAAACCTGTGGAGACAGGCCTGGAATGAAGAACCAGGAAAGGAAACCACCAAATACCTATTCCTGGCTAGCTGTTTGGAGGGACTCCCAGAACAGGTGAGGCTGGAATGCGAGAAAATGGTGGGCATCACTGCAAAGAGTGTGTTGGAGTTCACTGATATAGTCCAACACCATGTGGAAAGATGGAGGGAAGGTAAGCGAAAAGAAGAGGATGAAATTAAACATCTACAGAAGAAGGTCTTAGAAAAGCAACTGATGGAGGATAAGCCCAGCAAGCAATTGGTGGTGACCAGTACACCTACGAGTGGGGCTACGACACCCACTCCCGATGTGGCAGCGTTAACTACAGCATTTCAGGCTATGGCAGGGTTGATGGCCCTGGAAAGAGCACCATATCAGCCCCCATCACCACCCACACCCCTGGTGTATGCTGAACCTTTATATCAACAGTCAGCCTACATGCCGCTATCAACCCAGCCACATGATCTCAGATATGGGAATCAAGGATGTTTCAACTGTGGAAGATCCGGACACATGGCTAGAAACTGCGCTCTGCCAAGACAACCATTCCAGGCTAGAAGAAGAGGACAGTGGGCACCACGGGACAGTGGTAACTGGCAGGGAGGACGAGATGGACAGAAGCAAGGGCCCCTACAACAGCCATCCCAGCAACAGGGCAAATATCAGCCCGTGCCAAACCCAGGCCTGATCCCCAATACGGCCTGGGCTGGAGAAGGTGGCAACCAATGAAGCTGCCCGGAAACCCCAAATAGCACCACCACCAATATCTACAATATCTACACTTTCCACCAGATGTGGAACCAGTGGTGAAGTGCGTAATAGGAGGAAGGGAGCATGGTATGCTGATTGACACAGGATGCACCTGGTCTTCTGTGCAGACAGCATATCAACTCACAACGAAAAAACAAGCTTTTTCTGGGGTTTCAGGGACAATTATGAGAAAGCCATACACGGTACCACTGGAAGTGGTATAGGATGACCTTAAAGTAACACATCAGTTCCTACACAACCCAGAATGCTCCGTTGGACTGATGGGCAGGGACTTGCTATCAAAAATGGGGTGTAGTATATACTGTAATCAGGCTGGGATGCACATCTCAATCACCCCTATACACCAACTTATGCCGATTATAATGGACAAACTATCCGACCCTCCACGTAATCTCACTGCAGTCCTAAAGTGGACTACTGAAGCAGAAACAGCATTCATTCAGCTCAAACAAACCTTAGCACAAGCAGAAGCACTGTCTCTACCTGACTACACGACACCATTCCATCTTGATGTTTCAGAACAAGACAGATTTGTTCATTCCGTCCTGTATCAGAAACAAAAGGGGGAGAGGAGAGTATTGCATTATTACAGTGCAAAATTGGACAACATTGAAACAGGCCAAACAGACTGTGCCAGACATATGGCTGCACTGGCAAAAGCAGTGGGAAAAACAGCACACATAGTGATGCGACATCCATTGGAAATCAACACAGACCATGGGGTAGCAGCTTTTATCGGTTCCAAGCTTTTTGCCCTGTCTAGCAAGAGAAAATCCGACATAACCAAGACAATTACGGCAAAACACATCACATATGTGACAACAGTCGCCAACATGACCGATGGCATGGGCAAGGGGGAACCACACGTTTGGGAAGACAGGGCAGCCAAGCAAATAAAGGTTCGAATGGATCTCGGACCTGCTGTTATAGGCCGAAGAATCCGAGTGAAGGAAACATTGCTGCCTATGCTGTGGTGTGCCAGGGAAAGAATGGAGATCATGAAGTGATGGAAGCAGGAAGATTGGAGCCAGCAGGAGCCTCGGCACAACTAGCAGAACTGAGAGCATTGCGGAGAGCACTAGAGCTCTGCCAAGGAAGAGAGGTAGACATCTATACCGATTCTGCATACGCCCATGGAATTGCTCACATTGATGGCCCTCAATGGATGAGGAGAGGGTTCCTAACCAGCTCAAACGAACCTATAAAACACAAACAAGAGATCCAGAAATTGATTGAGGCAATCAAGCTGCCAAAACGGGTGTCAATCATGAAATGTAAAGGACACAGTAAAGAAAGCACTAGGGAACGTGAAGGGAATGATCAAGCAGACCTTGCAGCTAAGGAAGCGGGAGGTTACACTGCACAACAGATGGTGCAGAGGACAACCCATAGCCAGGAAGAGCTGACAGAAGATACAGTAAGACAGTTACAAGAGGCTGCTGATGTTTATGAACAGAATGTGTGGAGCAGGCAGGGGGCAAGAAGGGATCACCAAGGAATCTGGAGGGCTATCACCGGAAAAACAGTGGCTCCTGCCAAACTCCTCAGATCTATCATCAGAGAAGAGCATGAAAAAGCACATGGAGGCCGGAAGAGTGTGGGAAAGGCAGTTGAGAAGGCATGGTACCACCCCAACATGATGGACATGGCCAGGGAAACATCTGAAAGCTGTGAAATATGCAAAAGTTACAACAACAAAGTGAGAAACTCCCCAGACTCTGACACACATCTAACCCCTCATGAACTATTGACAGGGCGTAGGATGCCAGGGCCACCAGCAGATAATCTTAGCATGCCTAGACTAGACATAGCTAAAATCAGATACACAGACTACATGCAGGCGTTAACTTCTCTTGTCGAAAGACTGTCCAAACAGGTGGTGGAGGTCCGAACTCCTGCAGTCGAAACCACAGACGAAAACAGAGATATCCTGGTGGGAGACTGGGTGAGAGTAAAGGTGCATTCCAGAAAGTGGACTGAGCCCAGGTGGGAAGGACCGTACCAGGTGAAAGAGATGTTGTGCAGGCTGTTGGTATGATGCCCCTCCTTGGAGCTCAAGTAGCTGATGCTGATACCGAATCAAGTCTTCATAGGAAGATGAGTCTGACTGAGGATGACCCTTGGTTGGCTATACGAGAGGTGGTTGAATAAAGTGGGGTTGAATAAGGTGTTTTCATAAGTCATTTTTTCCACGGGTTAAAAAATAAATAAAAATATGTGTGTGTGTATGTGCAGGTATGTACGTATGTATATATATATGTATGTGTACATACATATATATATATATATATATATATATATATATATATATATATATATATATATATATAATCTCAATATTTCCTAGTATGTTAAGTGTCAGTGCTGTCCTAAACACCTAAGAGGGTTTTAAGTTCTTGGGTGGCTGGTAGCCACTCAGCATTAAGGGTGGAGAAACGAAGGATGTGCGGGTTGGTTGATTTGCTGTTACAGATGCGAGGGTTGTAAGTTTTGGAGTGACTGGTAGTCCTTTTTATATCCAATAGGTGTAGCTGTAACAGGTTGAGGTTTTTTTTACTTTTCTTAATGCATAAGCTTTGTATTTTTTGTATTGGGGTGAGTGACACCCTAGGGGGTGTCAAAAGGGGGACTGTAAGGGCTGATATATGTTTAGCTAATGAATATGTTAATCTACAACAAGAGTTATTAAGTGAATGTATTGTGTGATCATAGATCTTTAGAACTGCTGTAGGTTTGGGTAGGGGGGAGCTATGTGGAAGGAATGTGCTAGCTGGGGGTTTTACGATAGAACTGTGTCTTGTAATATGAAGCTTGGACTGAGAAGACCACTACTTCCGTCAACTGGATTGCGTCACGAGGCTGGGACCAGCCTGCACGCCAACGATAGGCTGAGTAAGTTTAAACCACACTCAGCCTCTACTCCGACAGGTCAGCAGTAACTATTCTGTCGGAGTATTTAAGGAAGAACAAAGGATCGGACTCTCTCTTCTCTAGGCGATGCACTTCTCTAGGCGCTCTTCTATAGCGCTGCTCGCTGACTCTCTCTCGCGCTCTCTTGCGCTCTCTCTTTCTCTCTCTTTCTCTCTCTCTCTCTCTCTCTCTCTCTCTCGCTTCTCTGGCCCTGCTTGCTGTTTGCCCTGCGTGGTGTCACAGTGAGCCTGTATATACGAACTTCATAATTACCATTTAAGGGGTTGCTAGAATAAAATACATAGATGATTTAAACGGCGTAGTAATCCTTTTGTTCCAATACCAGATTTGAATTGACGCGACCCAACATTTCAAAACTCAGTCCTCCAGAGCTACACTTATGCAGTTCTACAACGTGATATCTTTAAAAGAAAATCATGTTAGAAAGGATTACCTACACATACTGACCATTTCATATAATAGACAGAAGTCAGAACACATCTCTCGGCATGTCCAGCTCACTGGCTAGCAGGAAGGTTGCTGTCTTTCCATGGCTAAGCCAACTAGGCTCGTAATTCAACAATTGTACTTGTATTTACAGACGGCATACAATATTGATTCAAATGGCGCTCCTGTGAACATACGCCTAGTTTCCTGAAACGAGTCACAAATCTACTGACATGAGACTTGACATTCTCAGCCTATGTGTCTCAGTAGATCAGAAGGGTATACTACAAAGCAGGATCAACTTGCTTAAATATTCTGATATACCTTTGTATTTTTTGGAAAGATGAACTTGAAATGGGCATGGTCTAATTGACTCAAAAACACATACAGTGGGGAGAACAAGTATTTGATACACTGCCGATTTTGCAGGTTTTCCTACTTACAAAGCATGTAGAGGTCTGTAATTTTTATCATTGGTACACTTCAACTGTGAGAGACGCAATCTAAAACAAAAATCCAGAAAATCACATTGTATGATTTTTAAATAATTAATTTGCATTTTATTGCATGACATAAGTATTTGATCACCTACCAACCAGTAAGAATTCCGGCTCTCTGTCAGGCTCTGGCCATAGAGAAGCCTATTGCTTCTCTATGTGCCATTGTCAGAGTCTGACAGGTCTATCATTTCTGGGTCTGTAGGTGGTTTGTGTGGGATCTCTAATTAGAGGCAGCTGCAGTGCATTGTCTCTAATTAGGGATCCTACATATGCATGTATGTTTCCACACCGGGGCTGTGGGTCATTAATTAGGTATGTATCGATGTATGTCGCAGTCACGTTGAGTAAGTGTGTTTCTTTTCGTCCGTTCATTTGGTGTGTTTTGAACGTGACGTTAGTCTGAGGGTTTGTGTTATTTTTAGTTCGTCATTTTTGGTCTTTATACATAGTATGTCTATTTAAATATACATAGTATATATATATAACAATAAAGAAATGTCGAACTACTATCCCGGCGCTGCGTCTTGGTCTCTCACCATCCCGACTCGTGACACTCTCACAGACCTGTTAGTTCTTCTTTAAGAAGCCCTCCTGTTCTCCACTCATTACCTGTATTAACTGCACCTGTTTGAACTCGTTACCTGTATAAAAGACCACACACTCAATCAAACAGACTCCAACCTCTCCACAATGGACAAGACCAGAGAGCTGTGTAAGGACATCAGGGATAAAATTGTAGACCTGCACAAGGCTGGGATGGGCTACAGGACAATAGGCAAGCAGCTTGGTGAGAAGGCAACAACTGTTGGTGCAACTATTAGAAAATGGAAGAAGTTCAAGATGACGGTCAATCTCCCTCAGTCTGGGGCACCATGCAAGATCTCACCTCGTGGGGCATCAATGATCATGTGGAAGGTGAGGGATCAGCCCAGAACTACACGGCAGGACCCGGTCAATGACCTGAAGAGAGCTGGGACCACAGTCTCAAAGAAAACCATTAGTAACACACTACGCCGTCATGGATTAAAATCCTGCAGCACACGCAAGGTCCCCCTGTTCAAGCCAGCGCATGTCCAGGCCCGTCTGAAGTTTGCCAATGACCATCTGGATGATCCAGAGGAGGAATGGGAGAAGGTCATGTGGTCTGATGAGACAAAAATAGAGCTTTTTGGTCTAAACTCCACTCGCCATGTTTGGAGGAAGAAGAAGGATGAGTACAACCCCAAGAACACCATCCCAACCGTGAAGCATGGAGGTGGAAACATCATTCTTTGGGGATGCTTTTCTGCAAAGGGGACAGGACGACTGCACCGTATTGAGGGGAGGATGGATGGGGCCATGTATCGCGAGATCTTGGCCAACAACCTCCTTCCCTCAGTAAGAGCATTGAAGATGGGTCATGGCTGGGTCTTCCAGCATGACAACGACCCGAAACACACAGCCAGGGCAACTAAGGAGTGGCTCCGTAAGAAGCATCTCAAGGTCCTGGAGTGGCCTAGCCAGTCTCCAGACCTGAACCCAATAGAAAATCTTTGGAGGGAGCTGAAAGTCCGTATTGCCCAGCGACAGCCCTGAAACCTGAAGGATCTGGATGGAGGAGTGGGCCAAAATCCCTGCTGCAGTGTGTGCAAACCTGGTCAAGAACTACAGGAAACGTATGATCTCTGTAATTGCAAACAAAGGTTTCTGTACCAAATATTAAGTTCTGCTTTTCTGATGTATCAAATACTTATGTCATGCAATAAAATGCAAATTAATTACTTAAAAATCATACAATGTGATTTTCTGGATTTTTGTTTTAGATTCCGTCACTCACAGTTGAAGAGTACCTATGATAAAAATGACAGACTTCTACATGCTTTGTAAGTAGGAAAACCTGCAAAATCGGCAGTGTATCAAATACTTGTTCTCCCCACTGTACGTTTAACTTTGTTAATGAACCAGAAAATCAATCGTTTTTTCTGGTTGTTTATCAAAGTTAGCTTGCTAACTTATTGATACTGCTTTGTAGTATACCCTTCAGCTCCATACCGGTCGGGCAATGTGCTAAGTACAGAGCTGGGTAGTAGCAGGTGATTTCCCTCCCTTACGGGAGGGAAATCAATAGAAATTCATAATTTGATTCAGTGCAACTCCTCCCTCCTGCAAATCAAATATGTGTTTATCTGTTAAACTTTTTGGTCACTGGATAGGCTACCAACATAAAAAAACTCCCATAGTACCCATGGGATCATGGCATTTGCTTTCTGATGTTTGATATGCCCGCTTTGATAGGCCAACCATGAATTATGTTATCCATATCTATTAAAAAACAGTATAGCCTACAATATAATTAAGGTTACTATTTTGATGCATAATTGAGTTGGAATTGCCCCCTTCTGCAAATCAAACGTGTTCATCTAGTCAGGTTTTTGGTCTCTGGATATACTGTAGGATATATATTTCCACCTCTGGTGTTAGCGAGATCAGGGTGCCTTGTCAGAATACGTTGGCGAGTGGGTAACCCGCCTCTACCATCTGTTCTGTTAGCCAACTTGCAATCACTGGAGAATAAACTGGATGAGACTATCCTACCAACGGGACATTAAAAACTGTAATATCTTATGTTTCACTGAGTCGTGGCTGAATGACGACACGGATAATATACAGTGGGCTGGGTTTTCCATGCATCGGCAGGACAGAACAGCTACCTCTGGTAAGACGAGGGGTGGGGTGTGTGTCTATTGTCAATTACAGTTGGTGCGCGATGTCTAATATTAAGGTAGTTTTGAGTTATTGCTCGCCTGAGGTAGAGTACCTCATGATAAGCTGAAGACCACACTATCTACCGAGAGAGTTTGTATCTATGTTTTTCGTAACCATCTATTTACCATCGCAAACCGACGCTGGCACTAAGACCGCACTCAATGATCTCTGTAAGGCCATAAGCAAACAAGAAAACTAGAAGCGGCACTCCTAGTGGCCCGGGGACTTTAATGCAGGCAAACTTAAATCCGTTTTACCTCATTTCTACCAGCATGTCACGTGCAACCAGATGGAAAAAATTAGTTTAGACCACCTTTACTCCACACACAGAGACTCGTGCAAAGCTCTCTCTCGACCTTCATTTGGATAATCTGACCATAATTATATCCTCCTGATTCCTGCTTACAAGCAAAAACTAAAGCAGGAAGTACCAGTGACTCGCTCAATACGGAAGTGGTCAGATGATGCGGTTGCTACACTACAGGACTGTTTTGCTAGCACAGACTGGGATATGTTCCGGGATTCATCCAATGGCATTGAGGGGTATACCACCTCAGCCACCGGCTTCATCAATAAGTGCATCGATGACGTTGTCCCCAGAGTGGCCCTACGTACTGTACATATCCCAACCAGAAGCAATGGATTATACTCAACATCCGCACCGAGCTAAAAGCTAGAGCTGCTGCTTGCAAGGAGCGGAACACTAATCTGGATTCATAAGAAATCCTGCTATGCCCTCAGACGAACCATCAAACAGGCAAATCGTCAATACTGGACTAAGATTGAATCCTACTACACCGGCTCTGACACTCGTCGGATGTGGCAGGGCTTGCAAACTATTACGGATTACAAAGGGAAACCCAGCCGCAAGCTGCCCAGTGATGCGAGCCTACCAGGCATGCTGAATGCCTTTTATGCTCACTTCGAGGCAAGCAACACTGAAGCATGCATGAGAGCACCAGCTGTTCCGGATAGCTGTGTGATCACGCTCTCCGTAGCCGATTTGAGCAAGACCGTTAAACAGGTCAACATTCACAAGGCTGCGGGGCCAGACGGATTACCAGGAAGTGTACTCAGAGCATGCGCGGACCAACTGGCAAGTGTTTTCACTGACATTTTTAACCTCTCCCTGACGCAGTCTGTAATACCTACATGTTTCAAGCAGACCAACGTCCCTGTACCCAAGAAAGCAAAGGTAACCTGCTTAAATGACTACCGCGCCATAGCATTCACGTTGGTAGCCATGAAGTGCTTTGAAAGGCTGGTCATGGCTCACATCATCACCATCATCCCGGAAACCCTAGACCCACTCCAATCCGCATACTGCCCCAACAGATCTACAGATGATGCAATCTCAATTGCACTCCACACTGCCCTTTCCCACCTGGAGAAAAGGAACACCTATGTGAGAAGGCTGTTCATTGACTACAGCTCAGTGTTCAACACCATAGTGCCCACATCACTAATCTAAGGACCCTGGGACTAAACACCTCCCTCTACAACTGGACCCTGAACTTCCTGACCCAGGTGGTTAGGGGAGGCAAAAACACATCTGCCACACTGATCCTCAACACTCAGGGGTGCTTGCTTAGTCTCCTCCTGCATCTCCTTGTCTGGTATGGCAACTGCTCTGGATCTGACCGTAAGGCATAACAGAGGGGCCAAGCTTCTTGCCATCCAGGACCTATATACTAGGCGGTGACAGAGAAAGTACCAAAACATTTTCAAAGACTCAAGTCAACCAAGTCATACACTGTTAACTCTACTACTGCACGGCAAGCGGTACCGGAGAGCCAAGTCTAGGTCCAAAAGGCTCCTTAACAGCTTCTACCCCCATGCCATAAGACTGCTGAACAATTATTTGAATGGCCACCCGGACTATTTGCATTGACACCCCCCACCTGTTTATTATCTGTGCATAGACACTTTACCCCTACCTACATGTACAAATTATCTCAACTAACATGTAACCCCCCTGTATTTAATATTGTTATTTTATTGTGTAACTCTATTTTCTTAAAACTGAATTGTTGCTTAAGGGCTTGTAAGTAAGCATTTCACGGTAAGGTCTACACCTGTTGTATTCAGCACATGTGACAAATAAAATTTGATTTGGATTGATGAATCATGAAGGCAGTCAAATTCCACATGACCATTTAGTCAAGGTTATTAGGTTTCTCCAAGCTCTGATGCTGCTGATGGCCATTAGTAGCCTACCAAACTTGCTAACTGCCTTATACTCAGCACTCTATTGTCCCTCTAATCACTCTGACACCAAAGCAAATGTAATCAAAAATCTAATCAAACACTTCATGAGAGCCCATGAGCTCATGCTATGCAATATTTCTATAGACTATGCAATTGCGCAAGAAAACAGAGTGATGGCCTAAAAAGAGAAGGATCCCATCAGCTTTCTATAGGCTAGGCCTACTATATTTATTTCTCAACATTCCTAATATTAAGCACATTGCTTATCTTTACAACAGGAGCATAGACTACCTGGCTGGCATGAAAATGACCAACAGGAAAAGCTTCCTCAATTCTCTATTTAAGTGCATAAATGACATGTTTTTTTTCCCGCTGTCCCCGTTTCGAGAAATGTGCATGATGGTCCATTCTAAGTCAAAACACATTTCAGACATATATTATTTAGTATATGTAAAGACAAGATTAAATCAAGAATAGTCTGATGGGTGACAATAATAGCCTATCATTTGTGAATTATATATTATCACTTGTGAAAGATGCCCAGCATAAGAAAAATGCCTTTTTTTTTTAAACCTTTTTGTAACCATAGCCACACATCTCATGTAGCCTAGCCCATTGGCTTATGTGTTTTGATAAGGTTTGTATCACAACTAAAGTCGCCAAATAACTTCTTGAAATTAAGAACATTCATCCACTTTACAAGAGGTGTAGAGCCTAACTGGCCTACATAAGCAGCGTGTGAGTTTCAAGTTTGGGGAGCTTAATTTTCACCATAAAAATGCACCTTTATAATAAAAGCATTACATGCATAATCGCATTTGCAGTGATAATGGTGTTTTAACGCTAATGGAACATTCGCCTTTATAGCCTCCTGCAATGTGCGCATTGCTGCGCTTATAATTTTAAGAAATAGCCTAATAGTTTATCAACATGTTAAGCTAAAGATTCTGATCTGTTACATCAGCCACATTGCTAGTGGTTGTATTAATTTGGGATCTATCGCATCCCACAACTGTCCCAGACTATGTTTTAGAAAATGTATTTCTCTCACAGAATAGAGTACCACGGGGATAGTAGATTGACAAAGACTAGTGCTTTTGCTGTTTGTTAGGCCTACTCATCTTGTTGGCTGACGAAAAGTACATTTCTTCCAATTTCTTCAATATGCACCTCGGAATTGGATAAGGACGCGCACAGTTGAATCCCGGATGTGTCTGTCTTTCACTTGTAGCCTGTGAGAAAGACCCGATTACGTGATGGAGAGCCATGTGAGTGAGAGGTTCTTCAGAGCATGCCACACTGAGGGAGAAGGGCACAACGGAGCCCTCCGGGCCAAGGGCAGGACGGCCACCGGTGCTTGTCAAATTGTGAATGAGAGACTGATGAGAGCTCATGCCTTTCATGCAACTTTTTTCAAATCATCATTAGTCGCATCATGCAGCCTTACAATGTATTAAAAATCTAAACATATAGCCCAACGTTTGTAGATGTCAGGCTCTGGGCATAGAGAAACCTATTTGCTTCTCTATGTAGCCATGGTCAGAGTCTGACAGTTCTTTTCTTTCTGTTTCTGGTGGTGGTTTATGTTGGATCCCTAATTAGAGGCAGCTGTAGTGCATCGTCTCTGATTAGGGATCCTACATAGGTTTGTATGTTCCACACCGGGGATGTGGGTCGTTGTCGTATATTTCGCAAGTCACGGTGACAGTAAGTGTGCCACATTTTGTTACGTTAAAATATTGTGTTTGGTTTAAACGTGACGGTTGTATATCGTGTTTGTTTTGTATTATGTCATGGAAAAACTCTTCCCTCTTACTAAAAATAAAAGCACTTCTGGAGTTTGTAGAAGCAAGATAGACTTTATTGCAAAAAGACAACGAAGCCGAGTGACCTGCAGGAACCACTCCCGTACATCTCTAAGTTTTTGGCTTATGTACAAGTTTTGAAATGTTTATTCATAACCCCTCCTGCTTGGTTACACCTATTCTATTTTCCTCCAACCTGGTCTCAAAACTCCTGATGCTATTTCTTGTTTTCTCCTTATTTGGAGATAACATTGTCACAGAATACATGTCTAGTTCTAAGTCAGGAAAATGGGAGGTACACAGGAAGCCTTTACCCCTGGGGGAGTCTCCTGACTCTGGTGACATTCCTCTGGTCAAAGGTCAACCTGCTGAGTGGTATGGGGTTGCCTACACCCTACCCTCATCTGCTGAGGAAAAATAGATCTTGTCTCTGCTTGTAACATACAGAGCTAAATATATTCAGGGAGCTATAAAGAATTGGAAATTACACAATAACTATAAAGAATTGGAAATTACACAACAATAGTTCGTTATTTGGCAATTTTATACATAGTATAAATTATTAAAATGTCGAACTATAATCCCTGCGCTGTGACTTGGTCTGTATATGCACCCACTCGTGACAGTAGAACAACTAAAGTTGCATTAATAACTCTAAATTAAGCATATAGGAGTATCTATTTGTTTGTTTACTGCTCAACACTGAATAGGCGCATGTGCACACTCCCTCAAATCGTTTGGAGAAAATATCCTTTCTATTTTACTCAGCTTTGTTCAATTGTATTCTTTATACTATTAAATAATATAAATAATGCCACAGAATTCTAAGCAAACCTTGTCTGCTAAATGATATAGTGTAGGCCACAGCCATTTGGCATAGCCAGATCAGGACCTAACAGAAGGACAACTCAGAGTATGCTATTCTGTTCTGAAACAGATTATATTTTCTTTATATCATGCTTCTTTAGATCTGTCTAAAATAAATGATGGATATATTGTGAAGGTGTAGGCTATATCCCATGGATTTATTAGACTTTATTTATTAGATTTATTAGACATTGCAGTAATGTTTTCAAAAACACTTCTATTATCATTGATGTACATATGTTCTTAGAACATTATTGGCACATCATACCATAACATTAAAGAATAACTTAATGAGAGTCCTTTGGGAGATTTGTTACAGTATGTGTGGTGTAAATTCTAAATAACAAATTGAGGAGAGACAAGCTCAACCACCAATCAGAATATTCCTTTATTCAAAACGTATTAATAAGGTAGCAGGTGAGGCTGGTCGACCCCACACTCTGAAGTGTGATGCCTAGAGCTCTGCATACAGAAACAAACAGACCTTATATAGTGGACCTAAAAATGCTTTGTCATGGCTGGTTCCACCCCTCCCTGTCAGCCAGAACGGAGCTGTTCTCGACCCAACCAACCACCATGGAGATATGTCACTCGCCATGGAAATCGAAGGAAGCGTCCTCTGGCAACGGGGGTCTCCTTGGAGTTGTTGAGCCCGGACCTGACACAGACCAGAAACAGCTTTGCCGCCCTGGATCCAGAGGTTCCAGTGCCTTCTTCCCTGGGGGCTTCCCATTCAAGATCGTATCCGGAGGTACTTGTGTCTTCGTCCTCTGTTCTGTCTCCCTCTCTGGTGGCTTCTACTTTGGGTTCAGATCCTCTGGAAACAATATACTCCTGACGGACTCCTGTCCATGCATTTCAAGGCTGTGTTGAAACAATGATTTATCAATGACCCAAGACCAGCTCAGTTAATCCCTACCTTTGTGACAATGAGTCGTCATAATGCTGCATCAAATCATGAGCCTATGAACCAGAGTCACACTGTTAGCACTGAGGCGGTGTGCTCACCCTGCAATATCAAGTCTACTTCTGATAAGCTTCCAAGTAAAACATTAAAAACTATCAAGCAACCCAAAAACGTGCTAAAAATAGCCCATAATAACATATTCAGCCTGAGAAACAAGGTCCATGAAGTCATTAACTTGCTTATAACGGATGACATTCATATTCTGAAACTCAATTAGAAAATACCTTTGATGATACAGTGGTAGCTATACATGGTTATAACATTTACCGAAAAGACAGAAATGAGAACGGGGGCGGTGTTGCGGTCTATATAAAGAACCACATTCCTGTAAAGCTTAGAGACGATCTAATGTTAAATACCGTTGAAGTAATATGGCTAAGGTTCATATTACCTCTGCCTCAACTGCTATAGACCACCAAGTGCTAACAGTCAGTATCTGGATAATATGTGTGAAATGCTTGTGTGATATGTGATATCAACAGAGAAGTATATTTCCTGGCCTAATGAGTATTAGGTACTCTCAACACTCGTTAGATTTTACATCAACCCTCTTTATCAATGCCTTTTTCTCTGTCACCAAACCTGAGAATTCTCTCCTTATAAGGCATTGTTTTCATTGTAGTCTACCCTAACAATGGTACTCTATATTTTTATTACCAACCTCTATTGGATATTCACTTTCTACTTCAGATTAACATGTAATGCACCGAATTTATAAAATACATTGGTCAAATTCATAAGGGAAAATATAAACTTTCAACGGAATCCACTCTCCAAGGCAGCTCTCAAGACCAGATTTCTTTCTGATTATATCTTTCACTTATAAATGGCCTGGCACTGTCTATCAGTCCACAGTAGATGGCGCTCTCCGTCGATAGTAAGTCTGCCGCCTGAGGGCGTAGACATGAAAACAGACACTTTCCATTTGCCTACTCACGAATTGGTTTAGAACATCAACGTTTGGAATATCATCAAAAACTCCATCGAGAGTACAGTAAATTATAGCCTTAATATTAAAAACTAATTTCTACATGTTCAACATGTCAATGGTTCTATTTATCAGGCCATAGGTTTTGTTTCAAAATGTATTACAAAGAGAGAGACAATCCCATAAGCACTTCTTCCTCTGAGACTCTATTTTCACCCCTTACGTACATCTACGTTTTGGGTGTGCAAGTAATCGATTATACACTCATACAATTCCACATTTTTTTCATACCTTCACACATATATAACGTTATAAATCTTAGCTACTCACATCAACACCACTCCATGTGCATTCCAATGACTCTCCGCTGCTACAAAGCCGCTTTGCAAACATACTCTCCCCCGGAACCCAATGTAGCCTCCCAGAAATGCCTATAGACTTGTCTACAATAACATCCAGCGCTCAATACTACCCTGTGATATTCTATGGGCAGTGATGGACGGAACCCTAAGATAACATTATATTGAAACTTATTACCAAATTTAAAATCAGCTTATTATACAAATTCCAATATTTTATTATGCAAATGTCTATATGTTATTATCCACTTATTTCTACACTCACAATTCTCATATGACATTCACACACACAAAGAAACACGAACACACAGGACACACAGGGGAATGAGACAGACAAGGAAAACCAGTTAGCACTGTTTTTAGATTTCAAACTCTGTCTATATGAACAGGGAAACCCATACCATTATCAAAATATTGCCTAATCAGTGGTCCCAAAATGGGGTGTTGTCTCCACACTGGGATATCACCTACTGCGATTACTGTGGTATAGATTATCTTATGTCTATCCAAATGTGCCAAACTACCTACAGAGTACCCGTGTCTTCTATCTAATTACGTAACACGGTCCCAGAAATCCAATCTTACCTCGTATTTTCTAACCTCCTCTTCAGGTGAAGTACCAGGAATAACAAACCACTCACAATAACAATAGTAACCCAGGGTATGCTTGTTAACACACAACTAAACACATAGTTACTCTACAATATCATAAATAGACTTCGCCAGGACCAGTGCCCTTTCAGGTGTCACCGGGCTCAGGTACCTCGTCTAATAGAACATCGCCAGGACTAGTGCCCCCTCAGGGTGTCACCAGGCTCTGGTCCCTCGTTCCCATAAACCTCACCAGTCCTACTGTGATCAACTCAGTACTACGAAATTGACTTTTGAATGCCCTAAACTGGCTAGTTAACAATCACGGCTGGAGTCTCCCTCACTCCCCCGCTCTTATCAACTCAACTCAGTCATGTTAGTTACCTCAGCTGAGGCTTCTTAGGGAAATCCCCGCTCTTGAGCGTACCCTCAACAGGGGCGTCTTAACCTATTGGTAGATTGTCTTGCTCACCTCTCTCAATACTATGTTAGTGATATGGTATCCACCCGTGCCCGCTTCCGTTCAGATCTTAGGCGGGTCCAGCTACTCCGTTCACAGAGTGTGGTCTCCCTGAGATCCCAATTTGGAATCCCACGATTTACCCAGGTCGTCAGGAGCGGTCACCAGGTGAAATTTCACTTCCCATCCTCATCGCCAAATCATATGGGGGGATAAATTCTAAATGACCAAATGAAGAGAGACAAACTCAATCACCAATCAGGATATGACTTTATTCAAAATGTATTAATAAGGTAGCAGGTGAGGCTGGTTGAGAGCTCTGCAATAGTGAGGCTGGTCGACCCCAAACTCTGAAGTGTAATGCCGAGCTCTCCATACAGAAATAAACAGACGTCTTAAAAATGCTTAGTCATGGCTGGCTCCACCCCTCCCTGTCAGCCAGCCTGTTCACCTCACATCCTTACACAGCTGTGCCCTTGAAAGATAACAGAAGAACAGGATGAACTGAGAGACACTGGTCACTTCTCAGAGGCTCTTTGTCTTATGCCGTGTGACCAAGTTACTCAGAAGCAAAGATGATACAAAACAATAACAGGTTTTTCTGTCCCTTAAGTTTTTTCTCTATCCCGAGTCGCAACTTCTCTTAGTTGCCCCATGTCCTGACGATATGCACAGACCAGCAGCAGGGAGCAGAGTGTGGAACCATTCCTTTACAGAAAACACAGCATTAGTAGAACAGAAACAACATAGCTCAGGCAGTAGGAAGCTCTCTTAGCCATTTACAGCGGGTGAAATAAGTATTGAACACGTCACCATTTTTCTCAGTAAATATATTTCCAAAGGTGCTATTTTACATGAAATTTTCACCAGATGTTGGTAACAATCCAAGTAATCCATACATACAAAGAAACCAAAACAAATAAGTTCAGAAATTAAGTTATGTGTAATAATGTGAAATGGCACAGGGAAAAAGTATTGAACACATGAAGAAAGGGAGGTGCAAAAAAGCATGGAAAGCCAAGACAACAGCTAAAAACTATCAGTAATTAAAAAGCAATCCAGCCCCCTGTCAGTGCAAATTAATATCAGCTGGTTCAGTCCCAACTGATGGCCTACAAAAAGGTCTCATTGCCAAGGTGTCACACAAGACACATCTCATGATGGGTAAAAGCAAAGAGCTGTCTCAAGACCTTCGCAACCTAATTGTTGCAAAACATAATGATGGCATTGGTTATAGGCGCATTTCTAAGCTTCTGAATGTTCCAGTGAGCACTGTTGGGGCCATAATACGGAAGTGGAAAGACAATCATTTCACCATACATTTGCCTCGACCAGGAGCTCCTCGCAAGATTTCTGACAGAGGAGTGAAAAGAATAATCAGAAGAGTTGTCCAAGAGCCAAGGACCACTTGTGGAGAGCTTCAAAAAGACCTGCAATTAGCAGGTACTGTTGTCTCAAAGAAAACAGTAAGTAATGCACTCCACCGCCATGGCCTGTATGCACGCTCACCACGCAAGACTCCATTGCTGAAAAAAAAGCATGTTGAAGCTCGTTTAAAGTTTGCTGCACAACATTTGGAAAAGCCAGTGAAATACTGGGAGAATATAGTGTTTTATTTTATTTATTTCACCTTTATTTAACCAGGTAGGTCAGTTGAGAACAAGTTCTCATTTGCAACTGCGACCTGAGTGTGGTCAGATGAGAGCAAAATTGAACTGTTTGGATGTCATAATACACACCATGTTTGGAGGAGAAATGGCATTGCACATCACCCATACCAACAGTGAAGTTTGGAGGTGGGAACATCATGGTGTGGGGCTGCTTTTCAGCAAATGGTACTGGCAAAATTCACATAATTGAAGGAAGGATGAATGGGCAAATTTACTGAGACATTCTTGACAAAAATCTGCTGCATCTACCAGGATGATGAAGATGAAACGAGGGTGGACATTTCAGCAAGACAATGATCCCAAACACACAGCCAAGGAAACTCTAAATTGGTTTCAAAGAAAGAAAATAAAGCTGCTAGAATGGCCCAGCCAATCACCTGACTTAAATCCCATTGAAAATCTATGGAAAGAACTGAAGATCAAGATTCATAGAAGAGGCCCACGGAACCTTCAAGATTTGAAGACTGTTTGTGTGGAAGAATGGGCCAAAATCACACCAGAGCAATGCATGCGACTAGTTTCTCCATACAGGAGGCGTCTTGAAGCTGTCATTACCAACAAAGGCTTTTGTACAAAGTATTAAATAAATATCAGTAAGTGTGTTCAATAATTTGTATTTGTATGGATTACTTGGGTTGTTACCAACATCTGGTGAAAATGTCATGTCAATAGCACCTTTGGAAATATATTTACTGAGAAAAATGGTGACCCTGATTCAGATGACCATCCTACCTATGCTAGATTACGGAGATGTAATTTATAGATCGGGTGCTCTTGAGCGGCTAGATGTTCTTTACCATTTCGGCCATCAGATATGCCACCAATGCTCCTTATAAGACACATCACTGCACTCTATACTCTGTAAACTGGTCATGTCTGTATACCTGTCGCAAGACCCACTGGTTTATGCTTATTTATAAACACCCCCCCCATCTGAGATATCTACTGCAGCCTTCATCCTCCACATTTATTTTTTTTCACCTTTATTTAACCAGGTAGGTCAAGTTCTCATTTGCAACTGCGACCTGGCCAAGACAAAGCAAAGCAGGGTGACAAATAACAACACAGAGTTACACATTAAACAAACAGTCAAAAACACAATAGAAAAATCTATATACAGAGTGCAAAATGTAGTGCAAAAATGCAGTAAGGTTAGGACAAGAAATAGACTATAGTGGTGACATACATTACAGAATTATCATCATTAATACAGGAATGAAGGATGTGCAAATTATGATGTGCAAATAGAGATACTGGAGTGCAAGATTAGTGAAAATAAACAAAAATAAATATGGGGATGAGGTAGTAGTGTGGGCTATTTACAGAAGGGCTATATACAGGTGCAGTGATCGATAAGCAGCTTTGACAACTGATGCTTAAAGTTATTGAGGGAGATAGGAACCTCTAGCTTCAATGATTTTTGCAATTCGTTCCAGTCATTGGCAGCAGCAAACTGGAAGGAATGGCGACCAAAGGAGGTGTTGGCTTTGGGGGTGACCAGTGAGATATACCTGCTGGAGCGCATGCTACGGGTGGGTGTTGCTATAGTGACCAGTGAGCTGAGATAGGGCGGGGATTTACCTAATAAAGACTTATAGATGACCTGGAGCCAGTGGGTTTGGCGACGAATATATAATGAAGGCCAGCCAACGAGAGCATACAGGTCGCAGTGGTGGGTAGTGTATGGGGCTTTGGTGACAAAACGGATGGCACTGTGATAGACTACATCCAATTTGCTTAGTAGAGTATTGGAGGCTAGTTTGTAAATGACATCGCCGAAATCAAGGATCGGTAGGATAGTCAGTTTTACAAGGGCATGTTTGGCAGCATGAGTGAAGGAGGCTTTGTTGCGAAATAAGAAGCCAATTCTGGATTTAATTTTGGATTGGAGATGGTTGATGTGAATCTGGAAGTTGAGTTTATAGTCTAACCAGATGCCTAGGTATTTGTAGGTGTCCACGTATTCTAATTCGGATCCGTCGAGAGTAGTGATGATAGTCCGGTGGGCGGGTGCTGGCAGCGTTCGATAGAAAAGTATGCACTTAGTTTTACTAGCGTTTAAGAGCAGTTGGAGGCTACGGAAGGAGTGTTGTATGGCATTGAAGCTTGATTGAAGGTTAGTAAACACAGTATCCAAAGAGGGGCCAGATGTATACAGAATGGTGTCATCTGCGTAGAGATGGATCAGAGAGTCACCAGCAGCGAGAGCGACATCGTTGATGTATATAGAGAAAAGGGTTGGCCCAAGAATTGAACCCTGTGGCACCCCCATAGAGACTGCCAGAGGATCGGACAATAGGCCCTCCGATTTGACACACTGAACTCTGTCTGCAAAGTAGTTAGCGAACCAGGCAAGGCAGTCACTTGAGAAACCAAGGCTGTTGAGTCTGCCAATAAGAATGAGGTGATTGACAGAGTCGAAAGCCTTGGCCAGGTCGATGAAAACGGCTGCACAGTACTGTCTTTTATCGATGGCGGTTATGATATCGTTCAGTACCTTGAGCGTAGCTGAGGTGCACCCATGACCAGCTCGGAAACCAGATTGCATAGCAGAGAAGGTACGGTGGGATTCGAAGTGGTCAGTTATCTGTTTGTTAACTTGGCTTTCAAAAACTTTAGAAAGGCAGGGCAGGATGGATATTGGTCTATAACAGTTTGGGTCTAGAGTGTCTCCTCCTTTGAATAGGGGGATGACCGCGGCAGCTTTCCAATCTCTAGGGATCTCAGACGATACGAAAGAGAGGTTGAACAGGCTAGTGATAGGTGTTGCAACAATTTTGGATGATAATTTCAGAAAGAGAGGGTCCAGATTATCTAGCCCAGCAGATTTGTAGGGGTCCAGACTTAGCAGCTCTTTCAGAACATCAGCCGTCTGGATTTGGGTGAAGGAGAAGCGGTGGGGGCTTGGGCAAGTAGCTGCCGGGGGTGCAGAGCTGTTGGCCGGGGTAGGGGTAGCCAGGTGGAAAGCATGGCCAGCTGTAGCAAAATGCTTATTAAAATTTTCGATAATCGTGGATTTATCGGTGGTAACAGTGTTTCCGAGCCTCAATGCAGTGGGCAACTGGGAGGAGGTGCTCTTATTCTCCATGGACTTTACAGTGTCCCAGAACTTTTTGGAGTTAGTACTACAGGAAGCAAATTTCTGTTTGAAAAAGCTGGCCTTTGCTTTTCTAACTGACTGTGTGTACTTGTTCCTGACTTCCCTGAATAGCTGCATATCGCGGGGGCTATTCGATGCTAATGCAGTGCGCCACAGGATGTTTTTGTGTTGGTCTAGTGCAGTCAAGTCTGGGGTGAACCAAGGGCTATATCTATTCTTAGTTCTACGTTTTTTGAAAGGGGCATGCTTATTTAGGATGGTGAGGAAAGCACTTTTAAAGAACAACCAGGCGTCCTCTACTGACGGGATGAGGTCAATATCCTTCCAGGATACCTGGGCCAGATCGAATAGAAAGGCCTGCTCGCAAAAGTGTTTTAGGGAGCGTTTGACAGTGATAAGGGGTGGTCGTTTGACCGCTGACCCATTGCGAACACAGGCGATGAGGCAGTGATCGCTGAGATCCTGGTTGAAAACAGAGGAGGTGTATTTGGAGGGCAAGTTAGTCAGGATGATATCAATAATGGTACCCATGTTTACGGATTTAGGGTTGTACCTGGTGGGTTCCTTGATAATTTGTGTGAGATTGAGGGCATCTAACTTAGATTGAAGGACAGCCGGGGTGTTAAGCATATCCCAGTTTAAGTCACCTAACAGTACAAACTCTGAAGATAGATGGGGGGCAATCAATTCACATATGGAGTCCAGGGCACAGCTGGGGGCTGAGGGGGGTCTGTAACAGGCGGCAACAGTGAGAGACTTATTTCTGGATAGGTGGATTTTTAAGAGTAGAAGCTCAAACTGTTTGGGCACAGACCTGGACAGTATGACAGAACTCTGCAGGTTATCTCTGCAGTAGATTGCAACTCCGCCACCTTTGGCAGTTCTATCTTGACGGGAAATGTTGTAGTTGGGGATGGAAATTTCCGAATTATTGGTGGTCTTCCTAAGCCAGGATTCAGACACAGCTAGGACATCCGGGTTGGCGGAGTGTGCTAATGCAGTGAATAAATCAAACTTAGGGAGGAGGCTTCTAATGTTAACATGCATGAAACCAAGGCTTTTACGGTTACAGAAATCAACAAATGAGAGCGCCTGGGGAATAGGTGTAGTACTGGGGGTTACAGGACCTGGGTTTACCTCTACATCACCAGAGGAACAGAGGAGTAATAGAATCAGTATTCGACTAAGGGCTTTAAGAACAGGACGTCTAGTACGTTGGGTACATAGAATAAAAGGAGCAGATTTCTGGGCGTGGTGGAATAGATTCAGGGCATAATTTATAGACAGGGGTATAGTAGGATGTGAGTTCAGTGGAGGTAAACCTAGGCGTTGGGTAATGAAGAGAGAGGTTGCATCTCTGGAGACACCAGTTAAGCCAGGTGAGGTCTCCGCATGTGTGGGGGGAGGGACAAAAGAGCTATCAGAGGCCAGTTGAGCAGGACTGGGGGCTCTACAATGAAATAAAACAATAATAGCTAACCTAAACAACAAAAGACAAGGCATATTGAAATAAGAAAGGGGCAAAAAATAAAATAAATAAAATGACAGTTAATTACGAGGGCTAAGACAACGACGGGTAATGGCGATGAATGGACAAAGAGGGTCAGTTAGAAAAAAGTGATGTACTACACACAGGACCTGAGGCCTGGTAGTTAAACAGAAATAAATACCATATAACCAAACAGTCCTGCAGGCATCAGCTATGAAGCTGAGCAATCATAGGATCCGATGAGTAGCAAAGTGGTGAGCCGGGGATCAGTTCAATGGGCACGGCGTTCAGAGTGTTAGCAGGCCGGGGCTAGCAGGCCGGAGCTAGCAGGCCGGGCTAGCAGGCCGGAGCTAGCAGGCCGGAGCTAGCAGATGGATATTCGGCGACGTCGCAGAGGAGAACCCTGTTGAGACCACGTCGGACAATTACGTCGGCAGACCAGTCACGGTGGCTCGGTGGGGCTCCGTATCGACAGTAGAAGGTCCAGGTAGGTTGACAAGGTACTGCCCGGGAGAGTAGCTAGCACACGTCGGCTGTCCGGGAGATGAGCCTAGCTCACGCTAGCATGTAAACAATGGAGCTTAGATATAAACGTCGGTCACTCGAATGCAGCTAGCTAGCTGTGATGAGCCGGTGTGGTGGTCCGGTACTTTCAGTGGAAATCCGGTGAAGTGGAAGGGAACGCAGTCCGATAAGCGCAGGATTGGTAGCGCGCTGAGCAGACTGGCCAATATTGTCCGAACTGAAAGCTGGCTGAGCAGCCAGAGCGGTGGTGAGGACCGCTAGCAGTGGTTAGCAAGCTAGCTAGCAGGCTAACTTTTGACTGCGGTTTGGTTAAATAATGGAAAAGCACGGATATTTGACCCGATATTTGATCCGTTTCACGTTGGGTAAGGTGGCTTGCAGGAGGGGTAAATCGGGAACAAATAAAAATGTATGGAAAGACAAATTACAAACTATTTACACGGGACACGAGACGGGACGAAACAAAAATACGTCTACACTGTTACGCCATCTTGGATATGATGGCGTAACAGTGGTTCCTTTAAACGTTGCAAGCTTATGCCAAGGGACTTAGAGGTACCCAGCGTCATGGCTTCGTTGCTCCAGACCACTGCAGGGGGGAGTTAGAGCACTCATTATGCATTTGGTCCCAAGGTTTTATTGACATCTGTACTGTTGGATTATTTGGGAAAGTAAGCAAGCAAGCTCCAACAAGCTTCATAAAGATGCCCTCAAAGATGCCCTTTTAAACAAGCAATCACTGCACAACACTCGTTCTGCCAGTCACATTCTGTTAAAGGTCCCTAAAGCACACACATCCCTGGGTCACTCGTCTTTTCAGTTCAGGGCAGCCAGAGACTGGAACAAGCTGCAACAAACACTCAAACTGGACAGTTTTATCTCAATCTCTTCATTCAATGACTCAATCATGGACACTCGTATTGACAGTTGTGGCTGCTTTGTGTGATGTATTGCTGTCTCTACCTTCTTTCCCTTTGTGCTGTTGTCTGTGCCCAATAATGTTTGTAGCCTGTTTTGTGCTGCTACCATGTTGTGTTGCTACCATGTTGTTGTCATGTTGTGTTGCTACCATGCTGTGTTGTCATGTGTTGCTGCCATGTGGTTCCTCCTTTTAAAAGTTGCGAGCTTTTGCCACAGGATTTAGAGGTACCCAGAGTCACGGCTTCATTTCTCCAGACAACCGCAGGGGGGAGTTAGAGCATTCTTTATGCATTTGGGTCCCAAGGTTTTTATATGACAAATCATATCGAGTGGTTCCAATTACGAATTTGATGAAGTCGGAAGTTTACATACACCTTAGCCAAATACATTTAAAATCAGTTTTTCACAATTCATGCATTTAATCCTAGTAGAAATTCCCTTTCTTATGTCATTTAGGATCACTACTTTATTTTAAGAATGTGAAATGTCAGAATAATAGAAGAGAGAATTATTTATTTCAGCTTTTATTTCTTTCATCACATTCCCAGTGGGTCAGAAGTTTACATACACTCAATTAGTATTTGGTAGCATTGCCTTTAAATTGTTTAACTTGGTTCAAACGTTTTGGGTAGCCTTCCACAAGCTTCCCACAATGAGTTGGGTGAATTTTGGCCCATTCCTCCTGACAGAACTGGTGTAACTGAGTCAGGTTTGTAGTCCTCCTTGCTCGCACACGCTTTTTCAGTCCTGCCCACACATTTTCTATAGGATTGAGGTCAGGGCTTTCTGATGGCCACTCCAATACCTTGACTTTGTTGTCCTATTTTGCCGCAACTTTGGAAGTATGCTTGGGGTCATTGTCCATTTGGAAGACCTATTTGCGACCAAGCTTTAACTTCCTGACTGATGTCTTGAGATGTTGCTTCAATATATCCACATAATTTTCCTTCCTCATGATGCCAACTATTTTGTGAAGTGCACTAGTCCCTCCTGCTGCAAAGCACCCCAAAATGATGCTGCCACCCCCGTGCTTCACGGTCTTCGGCTTGCAAGCCTGCCCCTTTTTCCTCCAAACATAACAATGGTTATTATGGCCAAACAGTTATATTTTTGTTTCATAAGACCCGATGACATTTCTCCAAAATGTACGATCTTTGTCCCCATGTGCAGTTGCAAACAGTAGTCTGGCTTTTTTATGGCGGTTTTGGAGCAGTGGCTTCTTCCTTGCTGAGCAGCCTTTCAGGTTATATAGAAATAGGACTTGGTTTACTGTGCATTTAGATACATTTGTACCTGTTTCCTCCAGCATCTTCACAAGATCCTTTACTGTTGTTCTGGGATTGATTTGCACTTTTCGCACCAAACTACATTCATCTCTAGAAGAAAGAATGTGTATCCTTTTTGAGCGGTATGGCAGCGGCGTCGTCCCATGGTGTTTATAGTTGCATACTATTGTTTGTACAGATGAACGTGGTACTTCAGGAGTTTTGAAATTGCTCCCAATTTTTTTTCTGAGGTCTTGGCTGATTTTCCCATGATGTCGAGCAAAGAGGCACTGAGTTTCAAGGTAGGCCTTGAAATACATCCACAGGTACACCTCCAATTGACTCAAATGATGTAAATTCACCTATCAGAAGCTTCTAAAGCCATGATATCATTTTCTGGAATTTTCCAAGCTGTTTAAAGGCACAGTCAACTTAGCGTATGTAAACATGACATCCAACATCCACTGGAATTGTGATATAGTGAATTATAAATGAAATAATCTGTCTGTAAACAATTGTTGGAAGAATTACTTGTGTCATCCAAAAAGTAGATGTCCTAACCGATTTGCCAAAACTATACTGTAGTTTGTTAACATGAAATCTGTGGAGTGATTGAAAAATGAGTTTTAATGACTTCAACCTAAGTGTATGTAAACTTACAACTGTAGCTGGTGACTTTGTTAAACCTAAAATGGCTGACAAAAACATTACGGTGGAAGCAAATGTAAGTAATTATAACATCATAACGAGTCAAGCAAAACATTTACAATTGAGAGGAATATGTTAGTTAATGTAGAGACAAACGATTGTGCATATTTTTTTTGTCATAAAGTTAATTTACGAAAATCGCTATTTAGCAAGTTAGCTGAGCTGGAACACTATGATTAATTTCCTGGCATCCGATTGGCTATTGGCATTTAAAGGCCCTTTCCGGCAACTTGATTGGTTAAAATGCCTCACTTGCCTCGCAGTACTTCCTTGTTTGAAAATATCTCCCGCGAAGAATCCACGTAAAGAATATCTTGAAGACTATACCTACAGTATGTGAATAAAAATAGGCGATCTCAGTTAGCCAATGCGAGAAAGGCAGTGAATGAAATAAAAAAATTGCTTGATCAGCCGATCGAGGCAGTGGCAGTACAGGTAACTAGAGGAGGAGAAGGAGGTAGCCGGCAGCAGCGCGTTGAGACGCAAATTAGTTGAGATGAATGGCTACAAGCAACCAGACAGCAGCCAGCCAACAGTGGCATTTATTCCACATGTTACAAATAAACCAACTTGTACGCTGGACTGAAAATCACCGTAGACCCCACCAACCAGGTATTCTGTAATTCTGTCATGATAGAATGTGCACACTGTGAAGGGGTGATTGTGATGCATTTAGGAGGCTTGCAGGAGTGCTCCAGGGGAGTTGTGTAACCGGTGTGAAACTGCTAACTAGTTAACTGTGCGCGCTAGTGGTGTTGTAATCGGCGACGTCACCCGCCCTGAGACCTTGTAGTTATTTCCCTTGCTCCGCAAGGACCGTGGCTTTTGTGGAGCGATGGGTGACGATGCTTCGAGGGTGACTGTTGACGATGTGTGCAGAGGGTCCTTGGTTTGAGCCCAGGTAGGGGCGAGGAGAGGGACGGAATCCAAGCTGTTACATATGCAGCTTTAGTCCCCCCACTAAGACATTTTTATGTTATAAAATAACAGAAAGGCATGTTTAAGATGTGTTTCTCTGTGCTATAGTAGCTGAGGCTATGGCTTTATTTAACCTTTAACTAGGCAAGTCAGTTAAGAACAAATTCTTATTTACAATGACGGACTACACATCATATGAAGGATAGCAACACAAATGAATACATAAATAGCATCACAAATTCATACATAAATACCACTTGAAGCTTGATGATGACTTGATCATTTGAATCAGCTGTTTAGTGCTAAGGCAAAAACAAAAATGTGCACCCCTTTGAGTCCCCAGAACCAGGACTGAGAACCGCTGCTCTTCATTGCTATGCTGAATTCTTGACGCACTTTTTGCAGGACAATTGATTAGCAGGTTTAATACACATTGTAGATATGCAATAGACTAGAAACATGATCTAAGTAAAGGCTGATTTGTAACTCATATATACAGAAGAAAAAAAAAACAGAAGACAGAAAGGGAAAGTGGTAAGAACAAAGGAGCAGGGAAGACAGCATATGATTAATAAATTAGTGCTACCCTAATATTCTCTCAGTTCATCACAATTACATAGTGTCTCTAGCGGTGTCTCCTAAGCAGCCTTGGGCCCTCAGTTGGCCCGAAGGTTATCTTAAGAGCGGGTGAGGTGGCGAATTCTTGACGCACATACTAACAGGCTATTTGCAGGACAATGGATTAGCAGGTTTAATAGCCCGGCTAATGTAGGTGTGAAAAGAAAAATCCCCCCAATGTGCAATGTTGAATCACACTGCTGTATTTGAACCAGAAACAGCCAGCCCGCTATCAACTAGTGTACATCTCAGCTACATAGTAAATTACTACAATGTCAATCTAAGGTTTTACTTTACATTTATAACTCAATATCACAGACCAGATTTGCCCTAACGGAAAATGTGGACTGACAGTTTTGTTTCTCTCTGTCGACCACACGCACTTTAAATGCTTTATGATCAAAATGCTGACAATGTTTTAACCAAGTTAATCTGCTCATGTTGTGTGTGTTCAATTATTAGTGACATTGTTTTTTTATCGACTGATATCAATTAAATGATATAATTGTACCACTAGTGATGAAATAATTATTTACAGTAGTGATGGACAGCTGGAGGCATTTAGAAAACATGCCGTGACCATAAGCTTAATAAACATATACATTTTGAAACAGTTTTAAAACATTAAAATATATATTGTAAAGAAAAAGGCAGGCAGCAGGTTTCGAGCTCTCAACCGTTGGGCCCAAAGCCCAGCACGTTATCAACTGTGCCATGAAGTCTGATGTGCAGTATGCATATTAACAGTGGAAAATCCGGGACTCAACGAGTAGCCTACCAATAGCCGCCAGTATAATAAATCAATTTAATACACACAATCACAGACATCCATAAATATTTTGTTTAGGAAGGTCATGAAAAAACAAAACTAAGACAATTTTCTTTCAAAATAACAGAAAAGCATGTTTTAAGATGTATTTCTCTGTGCTATAGTAGCTGAGGCTATGCTTTTATTTAACGTTTATTTGCTTCATATAGCCCTTGGTTCACCCCAGACTTGACTGCACTAGACCAACACAAAAACATCCTGTGGCGCACTGCATTAGCATCGAATAGCCCCCGCGATATGCAGCTATTCAGGGAAGTCAGGAACAAGTACACACAGTCAGTTAGAAAAGCAAAGGCCAGCTTTTTCAAACAGAAATTTGCTTCCTGTAGTACTAACTCCAAAAAGTTCTGGGACACTGTAAAGTCCATGGAGAATAAGAGCACCTCCTCCCAGTTGCCCACTGCATTGAGGCTCGGAAACACTGTTACCACCGATAAATCCACGATTATCGAAAATTTTAATAAGCATTTTGCTACAGCTGGCCATGCTTTCCACCTGGCTACCCCTACCCCGGCCAACAGCTCTGCACCCCCGGCAGCTACTTGCCCAAGCCCCCACCGCTTCTCCTTCACCCAAATCCAGACGGCTGATGTTCTGAAAGAGCTGCTAAGTCTGGACCCCTACAAATCTGCTGGGCTAGATAATCTGGACCCTCTCTTTCTGAAATTATCATCCAAAATTGTTGCAACACCTATCACTAGCCTGTTCAACCTCTCTTTCGTATCGTCTGAGATCCCTAGAGATTGGAAAGCTGCCGCGGTCATCCCCCTATTCAAAGGAGGAGACACTCTAGACCCAAACTGTTATAGACCAATATCCATCCTGCCCTGCCTTTCTAAAGTTTTTGAAAGCCAAGTTAACAAACAGATAACTGACCACTTCGAATCCCACCGTACCTTCTCTGCTATGCAATCTGGTTTCCGAGCTGGTCATGGGTGCACCTCAGCTACGCTCAAGGTACTGAACGATATCATAACCGCCATCGATAAAAGACAGTACTGTGCAGCCGTTTTCATCGACCTGGCCAAGGCTTTCGACTCTGTCAATCACCTCATTCTTATTGGCAGACTCAACAGCCTTGGTTTCTCAAGTGACTGCCTTGCCTGGTTCGCTAACTACTTTGCAGACAGAGTTCAGTGTGTCAAATCGGAGGGCCTATTGTCCGATCCTCTGGCAGTCTCTATGGGGGTGCCACAGGGTTCAATTCTTGGGCCAACCCTTTTCTCTATATACATCAACGATGTCGCTCTCGCTGCTGGTGACTCTCTGATCCATCTCTACGCAGATGACACCATTCTGTATACATCTGGCCCCTCTTTGGATACTGTGTTTACTAACCTTCAATCAAGCTTCAATGCCATACAACACTCCTTCCGTAGCCTCCAACTGCTCTTAAACGCTAGTAAAACTAAGTGCATACTTTTCTATCGAACGCTGCCAGCACCCGCCCACCGGACTATCATCACTACTCTCGACGGATCCGAATTAGAATACGTGGACACCTACAAATACCTAGGCATCTGGTTAGACTATAAACTCAACTTCCAGACTCACATCAACCATCTCCAATCCAAAATTAAATCCAGAATTGGCTTCCTATTTCGCAACAACGCCTCCTTCACTCATGCTGCCAAACATGCCCTTGTAAAACTGACTATCCTACCGATCCTTGATTTCGGCGATGTCATTTACAAACTAGCCTCCAATACTCTACTTAGCAAATTGGATGTAGTCTATCACAGTGCCATCCGTTTTGTCACCAAAGCCCCATACACTACCCACCACTGCGACCTGTATGCTCTCGTTGGCTGGCCTTCATTATATATTCGTCGCCAAACCCACTGGCTCCAGGTCATCTATAAGTCTTTATTAGGTAAATCCCCGCCCTATCTCAGCTCACTGGTCACGATAGCAACACCCACCCGTAGCATGCGCTCCAGCAGGTATATCTCACTGGTCACCCCCAAAGCCAACACCTCCTTTGGCCGCCATTCCTTCCAGTTCGCTGCTGCCAATGACTGGAATGAATTGCAAAAATCATTGAAGCTAGAGGTTCCTATCTCCCTCAATAACTTTAAGCATCAGTTGTCAAAGCTGCTTATCGATCACTGCACCTGTATATAGCCCTTCTGTAAATAGCCCACACTACTACCTCATCCCCATATTTATATTTATTTTTGTTATTTTCACAAATCTTGCACTCCAGTATATCTATTTGCACATCATAATTTGCACATCCTTCATTCCAGTGTTAATGATAATCTGTAATTTATTTCACCACTATGGTCTATTTATTGTCCTACCTCCTAACCTTACTGCATTTTGCACTACATTTTGCACTCTGTATATAGATTTTCTATTGTGTTTTTGACTATGTTTGTTTACTGTGTAACTCTGTGTTGTTTTTGTCGCACAGCTTTGCTTTGTCTTGGCCAGGTCACAGTTGCAAATGAGAACTTGTTCTCAACTGACCTACCTGGTTAAATAAAGGTGAAATAAAAAAAATTAAAATAAAAATAAAAAAAATGAATGAACTTGTTATGCTCTTTCAGATAGTGTATAGCAATCAAAAAGTCTGGCCTGCATGGACAACTGTACTGTAGGATTATTTGGGAAAGATGGCCTCTGGTGGTTTCAAACAGCATTAACGTCAAAAAGTAAAATACTACGCTGTTCCATACCGCATCATCTTGCAAGCCATGCTGCAGTATGCTGCAACTTTTAAACGAGCAACCACTGTGTGTTGTTGTCTTATGTCTGTCTTTATGTAGTGTTGTCTCTCTTGTAGTGTTGTCTCTTGTGTTTTGTTCTATATTTTAATTTAATGTATTTATATTTTTAATCCCAGCCCCGGTCCCTGCAGGAGGCCTTTTGCATTTTAGTAGGCCGTCATTGTAAATAAGAATTTGTTCTTAACTGACTTGCCTAGTTAAATAAAGGTTAAGTAAAAAAAACTCCAGTGTAGATTTGGCCTTGTCTTAGGTTCTTGTCCTGCTGAAAGTTGAATTAATCTCCCAGTGTCTGGTGGAAAGCAGACTGAACCAGGTTAACCTCTAGAATTTTGCCTCTGCTTAGCTCCATTCCGTTTATTTTTTATCCTGAAAAACTCCCCAGCTCTTAATGATTACAAGCATATCCGTAACATGATGCAGCCACCACTATGCTTGAAAATGTGGAGAGTGATACTCGGGAATGTGTTGCATTGGATTTTCTGTACATAATTCCTTCTTTACACTTTAACTACAATGTTGTTGATGCATCCTCAGTTTTCTCTGACCGGTTTCCTTACCTTCCTAACACAACTGTGTTAGGAAGGACACCTGTATTTTTGTATTGACTGGGTGTTTTGATACACCATCCAAAGTGTAATTAATAACTTCACCATGCTCAAAGGAATATTCAATGTCTGTTATTTTATATCTATGTAACGTGTGTGCTGAGAGTCGGGAAGCAAGTTTGGCTGAGGCATGGGAGCCTGACGAGCCGGCTGAGGCTTGGGGAGCCTTCCGAACCAACTTAGTCTTGAAAACATGTCCAGCCAGCTGAGGCATGGAAGCCTGATGAGCCAGATTAGGCATCCCCGGTTGCTTCGGCAGCGGCACTTGGACCCGATGTTGCCCACACTAACAAAATAAAACACTCCCTAATGCTTCCCTTTGGTGAGGTGTTATTCTATAACGTGTGCGCTGAGAGTCGGGAAGCAAGTTAAGGGAGTGAATAATTTAATAAATAAACTAACATGAACAAAACAAGAAACACGAAACAACGCACAGAAATGAAACTGAAACAGATTCAATAACACCTGAGGAAAGAACCAAGGGGAGTGACAAATATAGGAAGGTAATCAAGGAGGTAATGGAGTCCAGGTGAGTGCCATGAAGCGCTGGTGCGCGTGACGATGGTGACAGGTATGCGTAATAATATGCAGCCTGGTGACCTAGAGGCCGGAGAGGGAGCACACGTGACACTCTACCAATAGGTGCTGTCGTGACTTAACTAACATTAATCTGAAGACTGTTATTTCTCGAATTAACTCACTATGTTTAATTTTTTCCCGATTTAAATTAATCATGTAACAATTAACTCATTAGGATCTGGGGCACCACAAGAGTGGTTCTTTAAATTAAACTCTTTACCTACCACATCTATAAACAGTCAACTTATTAAGCCAGGTCGTACCAGGGAAATGGTAGACCCAGTGTCTACCAGGGCTCGACAGGGTTGGCTGTCCAGTTGGCAGTTCAGGTACAGTCCTTTGGTGTGACCAAGGCGGCCGACCAGTATGCATTGGCCTTGGAGGGGGGCTGGAGACTGGAGTGGTGAACCTCTCACTAGACCACTCCTCTGTCATTTCCCCCTGGCTGAGTGGCTCTGGCTTTTTGGCGCTGGTGCTGGGCAGTTGCGGGTTACGTGACCAGGCTCGTCGCAGCGGTCAGCCGGCCAGGGGGGGGCGTCGCCTGGGTGGTGGAGGCCAGTGCTGAGCCCGAACTTGGCAGACATCTTCTGTCTCTTCCTCCTGATTGTAGTCGGCTAACCTGACACATGGTTGGCGAGCAAGAACCTTCTGCTGGATAGGCCACGTGGAGAGTACCCCTTCAGCTCGTTCAGCCTCGTGGAGTCCTTCACCGAGCGTCTGGGGCCTGACAAGGCAGACATGCTGGCGCAACTGGTCCGGTGCGAGCCCTCCTTTGGTGGGCACATTTTACAATTTAATTTAGTCAACACATTCACAAATGGTGGCTTTGATCACAGTTTAGGTTAAGGTTGATTGAGGTTCATAGCTAGCTAGCAGCACAAACAAACATTGTTGTGCTAATTTCTCTTCATCTACCATCAACACCAAAAATCTCTGCAATCCTCCATGCCATTGATTTTGTCTCTGTATTTTAGCAAAGCGACATCATATAGAAATGGAAAACCAGATACTGCGATGATTGGCTTTCCTCCATCTTTTTTTGGTTTTGCAAGCCCGGAACAAATGGCAGGCCGAACTATGTTTCATGAACGGAGGATTTTCAAGTAAACATCTGCTCCTCACCTGATTGGGTAAAGGCAGTGGTGGCCGTGTGACATTTGCATTAAGTTGAGCAGAGCTAAACCTTTTCTACCGCTCCGCTAGCAGGGTTCTCGCCGCTCACCTTCCCACAATCCCCCGCACATTTCTCTGTGTGCCCTCATTGAAAATTAATTAGGGCAGACCTTCTCAGGTGCAAATGGGCTGTAATAGACTCATAGTTCAGCCAAAATTCTGACAGGAAGTTGTGTATCTCTTTAAATTGTATCTCTGAATGCTTGAGGACATTATTTGTTCTATAATCTTGCAATTTGTCAATACAACTTTCCAATTTTTCACATTTTGTATTTGTATACATTTTTTGTGAAACGTGAAGATCCATTAAACATTTACATTTCTATGGCCTTATTGTATTTAGCAAAAGTGTTGTTTGGCAAACAACTCAGTTTAGTTGGCTGTGTTAAATGTTTTTCAAAAGTAAACCCTCTTCAAGCAATCGAGAAAAACTGTAACTGCAGTCCATTAGATTGAGTTCCTTTTTTAATGCGGCACTCATAAAGAATGGTGACAGGTGTCACAAACGTAATGCCCAAGGATCTCTGTCAATGACATGGTGCACTAAAACGTCAGTGGATGAAAGAATGCCTTCAGAGGGGGCAATATACAGTATGTGCATCGTAAATGGAACCCTGTTTTTTATATAGAGCATTACTTTTGACCAGAGACCTATGGGCCCTGGACAAAAATAGTGGCCCATATTTAGTGGATAGTGTGCCATTTGGGACGCAACCGTTACCTCAGGAAAGTGTTTGCATCTCTGATGACAGACACTAGCTCGCTTCAAGGTCATCCATCTGAACATGTCCCTGAACTGAGGAAAATGTATCTGGAAATTAAAATAAGCAGGATGGAAAATACTATTTTCTCCTCCATGATGTCATGAGCGCTAATATCCTTAGCCTTTGCGAGGATCTACAACTACAAAAGTACAGAGCCTCAGGCTCACATCCTAAAATACATGCACGCAGGCACACATACACACACAGACACAAACCCATGTATGCAAGCACGGATGGAGGCACACACGCACGTCTTACCTTTCTAGGAACTCGTATCGGCAATTATCAAAATTATTTTGATTTCAGTTACCAATTCCTCTTGGTAATTTAATTAGTGGCAATCTATTAAGAAATGTCAACACATTTTTTATGTTATCTATATCTCCCTGAAAATAAGTTTGAAATCTCTCCTTAATCACGATGACATCCTGAAAGATGTGACTTTTCCAACGAACCCTCAAACTTTTACATCGCAAGCAGTGGCTTACTGCTGTTCCCTGATACACACTGAAGAAGGTTAAAACCATAAAAGGGAGCCTTCTGTAAAAAGCAAGAAAGACTAATAAAAAAATGAAAAAGGAAACTCAAATGCATTTTTTTTTTATTGTAATGACAAAATTACACAATTGTATTGACAAAGCAACAATACGCACTCTGCTTCTCTCTTTTGTGCTGCACCGAGGCAAGACTGTGTCTATCCTGTATCCTATTCCAAAGCCCTACCTCTCATAGACCTGCTCGGATCTCCCTGGTGAGGTTATTATTGGCAGAGAGCGATAGTGATTTTGATACAGATTGCTAAACTGATATGATTAATTTGAGTTTAAAGTCCAAGGATCTCTATCTCGAGGGATTATTGAATTGGGGCCCAAAGTAATCAACACTTTTTGAGGCAGAAATAATTACCTGGGAGCTGCGATGGCCCAAGTCTCCAATGTAGTGACAGTCACTGAACACCAAACAGAACTATCCCTTTAGTGCAGGAGACTCCAGAGCACAATAAATAACCTTTTTGGTGGCAGCTCATTTAGCAATATTTGGATTTAAACTGTTCACTGTAGATGTCACACTAAACACTCCCAGTGGAAAGAAGAGTAATTTTATGGTAAGCCAGGAAAAACGCTTTAGTGGACTTTGGGTAATGATTAAGAGTTTCTGTAATTGACAGCAATGTGTGTTGTACGTGTCTAGATTGTGTTTTCTTCTTGTTTTCATCACAGGCTATTTCATTTCTCACTCCGTTGGCTGTGATATTTGTGGTGAAGATCATTCGGCGGACAGATAAGACAGAAATCAAGGAGGCATGTCTAGGTATGTATTGTATGGACTCTTACGCTGACTAATACTTTTATTGTTATCATCAGGGCTTGAATTGAGGGTCTATGTTAGGGTATGTCCTACCTCTTGTTAAAGAAAAGATTTGAAGCGGAAAATATGTATCTTGATTGTATAAAACAATCTATAACCACTGATAACTCTGATGCTTTAGGCTAGAAACAAGTTCAAATTCAACAAGAAAGACGTGATTCTGATGCACATGGGGATATTTGTCTTTATGACATTCAGCAGCTGAGCTACAACATTCTATAGTCAAGGAGTCAAAAAAAGACTGCTTGGGAAGTAGTCTAATGTGTGACTCTTGATGAGTCAATCACTTTCTGAAAAATATGTAAATTGATAATTAATGGTTCTGTTAGATTGCGTCAATTCAAATCTGGTATTGGAATAAGAGAAGACATCATAAATTATTTCAAATCAAGCTAAGTTTATTAGATGCAACTGTATAAATGATAAGTATGAAAGTTTGTATACGGGCTCACTGTAACACCATGGAGGGCAGACAGAGAACTGACCACAGTTTTACTTCTTTAAATACCCCAGACAGAGTTAGTTCCTGTTTCTGAACAGACCTGTCAGGGTAGAGGCTGAGTGTGGTTTAGACTTACTCAGCCTATCAGTTGGCGCACGGGTTGGTCCCAACCCCTTGGCGCTCTGTTGCCGAGCGAAGTTGTTGTTCGAGCAGAATTGTTTTGCACGTTCCTTCTTGTGCAAACACACACTGAGACAGTTGCAGTTCCTGTTTTGGTATTTCAGTCCGCTAGTGGTGTGGCATATGACGATATATTGAGACATGACCCAGACACGACCCTTCGTGACTGTCAGCTGCTTTGTCTTATGTTCTAATCACAGCACATCAATTTGTCACGTACATCATTTCTAAGTACACATATAGTGGCACCCTGATATTATGTTAACAAAGCATGAATAGGTTATTAACTAAAAGGTCAGGTCCCCACAATCCCCCTTTTCACACCCTCTGGGTGTGAATTCAAAATAAATTGGATCCCCATAAAATTGCAGGCAAAATTTTAGGAGTCCCCCTTTTGACACCATTTAATGGTGTCACTACAAATAACAGTTTAGACAGAGCATAAACACAAGTAAGATATCAAAATATAAAAATCGGTAAAAGATATCAAAATATAAAACCTTCTACTCCTCCTCTACACCGAACATGTACTGAGTTGACTACCAGTCACCCAGGAATCCTTTACCTTCACATTAGGAGGAGTAAACAATCACGAGTTAATAAAACAAAAGGTAAGAAAGGATAAGCTGTAAAACGATATGAACAAAATCTGTAAAGAGAATACGTATGTACTTTCCCTTTTAGGCAAACCATGGATCATCCAACTTTGTCTCAGAGTCAGTAGCAGAGTCTTCTGCATCATTCTGTACCGGTAGCAACAACATCATACCTGATGCCTCCACCACTCCTACCACTGACTTCCTGAGACAAGGGACAAAACAGGCCGCACAACACATTAACAACAAAAACACAAGTACAAGGGTCAGAAATCCAGTAACCACCATAGAAGAATACTTGCCGAACCAGTCACCCAACCAGGCGAACACCCCCCTTTTCTCCACTCCAGCCATGCTCTTCATTTCTGCTGACAATTTGTCCAGACCAGCGAGGGCTTTTGTAATGCTTCCGTCAGGGCTAGTATTGTTAGGGATAAAAGTACAACATTGTTCTCCAAACATTTTACACACTCCCTATTGGTTCGCCAACATCATGTCTAGAGCCAACCTATCTTCCCAGGTCATGAGCGAGGTGGCGGATAATTGGTCTGAGATCCCCTTCTCTGCATTCTTAGTCCCATTTACGAATTGTTACTGATTATAATAGATATAATTGATCCAATCCACATGTTTATTAAACGTCACCCACCAAAAGAATGTCGTCGTGAAACCTTCACCTACTTGATTCATAGCTTCATATTCATCAGGGACTCCCCTAGGAATTCCAATCGCATCAATCCAGATAGGGCTATTGTCCTCCTTGTCCAAACTCCTCCTACGTCTGATTAAACCTTTCCTTGGTTTCTGGTGTCTAATTCTAACTGGCTGAACCAATAGGACCGGGGTGCAGGTACCTACCCACCCTTTTTGCAGTGTCTGCCACATACGTCCTTTAATGGTACACGCCCATCGCATCTTACCAGGGCTGTAAGGTTTAGTAGTTTCTCCTGTCCCTCTGAACTCAGATCAGTAACATTAACTACTGACTTACTCCATCCCTGTACAGTTTTCCCCTCTGTTTTGCTCAGTTAATTTTGGTGCTATTTACGTCTATACAGGTATCCTAACCATAGTCATCCGCGCAAGCCCAATACTTGTATAATCTCCTCTTGGCTCACCGCCTTTACTTAATATTTTCCCCAAATATGTTTAAACTGTAGCCCAAGGGCAACTAGCAGTAGGTCCCGTACAGAGGTATAATGCATAAGTATGAACAGTTATTTTGAAAACCACATCCTGCCCCTCTCTGGCCACTATGTTATAATATTCATTTATAGTGGAATCCTTATTCTGAGTCGTCTGTCTTTTAATTCTTTCCCATGGTAGAGTTTCATTTATATTTTTGGTGAGTGGTGGATCTGGATGTATCAAAATTAAGACTGATGCAGCTCAGGGTCCCCCATATTCCCAAGAACCGCCAACCCTCTCCTGCCCTTAGTCAGTCTGCTGAGTTCCACCACATACTCACACCTCTAGGAACACACTACAGTGATGATAGGTCGGGGTAGGGAATCTTCATTAAGGAGGTAACCCCCGGACCCTATTGGTACTCGGTTCTGCTCCTTAACTCTGTGTGTGTTCAGCAGTGTTTGTATGCGTTCTTACCTCCTTGCAGTGGGCAACGTGGACCCAGGTCGCTCTTTTTCTGAACATATCTAAACGGCAAATAGGCAGTTTCCAACAAGACCTAGTAGGGGCCTTCCCAACCGGGCTGCTTCCAGTCTTTCCTTTTCAATCATTGGACCCGCACCCCATCACCTGGTTGGATAGAGTGGGTCACTCTCTCCTTCAATTCACCTGTAGGTCACAAAATCTTTGACATACAGGTGTGATTATCAAACAATCTTCTCATGTATTCAGCCAGAGTATTCTCAGTGTCTATCTCTGCCTGCTCTGGTCCTCCTAACTCTACATCCTACTATAGGTACTCATCTTACCAAGTTTCTTCCAGTACTTATATAGGTCTTCCTTAGTCTACTTTTTATTGTTCCATTCATGCGTTTAATTAAACCTGCCGATTTGCAGATGAATATGAACAATATTTCTTCATGGTAATATCTAACTTCTATCACAGTCAATCACCATTACTTTCCTTCACCCCCTGTAAGTTCTATGATCATTACTTTGTGCACATATAACACACCTGGAACAACTTTTTTTTTTTTTAAGTAATTTGTTCTTCCATACTCTACAATCATACTTCCTAATTGTTTTAAGTAATTAGTTCTCCCCTGTTGATACATGGCTTTGCCCATGTATCATAATTACTACATATCTAAACAAAGACTTTAGTAATATTGGTAAATTACCCTAATGCCAAATATCATCTCGGAGGATTGCCCCTCCCTTTTTCCATATTTCTAATTCTCTCTGTGTGAAGAGCAGAATGTAGCACCCAGGCTCTACAGTAATTAAAACTCATCATCTGTTTATAAATCTTGGTGCTTCCAAAATTGTCTATTTTCTAGAGGGGTTCAGAGTACGCCCTTCTCAAGGTATAGTATGTCTCGAATACACAACCTTAGTTTGCCACAATTGTAGTTTCCCTTTGCTCACTTTATGGCCTTGTTCTACCATATACTTTAACAACTATAGTTTATCCCATCCACATCCTACACAAGTAGGGTTAGCCACTAGAATATCATCTACATAAATCAACATTTCTGTTTCCTCTGAGGCTCTAATTTTACTAGATTACTAATAGATAGCTTGTAAAAAATCTGTAGGACTTTCCGTACAGCCTTACTAAAACCCCTTATATATGGCAATTTCTTCCCCTAAAAGGTAAACCCAAACCACCCTTGGCTAACGGGATGTACAGGTATGCTAAAAAACATTTAGCCAAATTCATCATAGTTAACTAAATACTTTCCAACCTCACTTGACTATGCAGGGTGTGTAAATCTGATACACCTAGAGCTCTATCACACTCTGATTCCCTCCCTGGAGATCTAATACCATCCTCCAATCATTACTAGGAGCTGCTTGTTTTTTACTGGAAACATTAAAAAATTAAACTATGCTTAGCTTGATCCTGTTTTTCATTCTGCTTGTGATGGATCGCATTTCTTTTAACTTCTACCAATGGTGCAGTCCCCCATATTCCCACCAATTTTTCTTAACAGCTTCTACTCATTACATGTCTCATTCCAGTGAGGAATACTATCTTTAACTGCTCTCTGTCCATGGTTTATACACATCTAATGTGGGCGCTGCCCCATCTATGCCTGCTAATGTATTAGGTAGGCTATCAATGGGCACTGGTTTGCAGGGAGACCTCCTGTTACCTCATCTTCAGACTCACTCTGATCCTTCTCTGAGCTCTTCTCATAACTGGACTCTTATTATAAGGTTCAAGTCTCTTTAGGGATCTGGGTTTTCCACCCTCTATGACCTCTCCCTAGTTTTGTTTCTCTCCTGTTCTTTCCTCCAACTCCCTTGCCTCCCTGTCTCACCAATAGTTCCTTTAAAATTTCTGTGATACCTATCTCTACATCTGTCTCATCCCCCTCTCTCCCCTGAGCTCCCTCAGTTTCCCTCTGATTAGGATAGGCGTTTCGTCTCGGTCCTCTCTGGCTGGGACCTCCTGGGCTTTCCTAGATACGAGAAATACAAAAACCTAACAGTAGAAGTTAGTTTCTACATATAATTTAACAGATCATCTTCCAGTCTAGTCAGTCTGGTTGTCAGTCATCGGCATATAATACAGAATATTCATGGGACGGCCTGTTAACATCTCATGAGGGCTAGACCCAGTACCCCTATAAGGGCTGCTTCACATTCTCCTCAGCACCAGATGTATACATTCTACTCTGGTTCAACCTGTTAATCTAGGCCTTAGCCATTACTTTTTGGATAATAGAGACATACAAATTTCTGATCTATTCCTATTATAAGGACAATTTGGGTCACGGTATCTCCTGTAACATGGGTGCCGTGTGTCTACAGACAAGGTTTCTGGGATTCCGAATTCAGGGAATATTTCCCTTACCAGACTGTTAGCTACTGTGTTGGCATCACAGCAGGTATAACCCTCGTATGACTCTGTCACTTATCACTAGACAGGAGCACTTTCTCTCAATCATATCAATAAAGTCTAGTGCAATGTGTGTAAAGAAACCACTAAGTAACATTACCTGGTTTAAGAAGCATCCACTTGGCAATGTTATATTAAATACACATAACGCATATTAAAAATAGTCTCATATTCAGCAAACCTACAGAATGAGTTACTCTAGCAACACAAATGTACCTGAAAGGTGTTGTCTACAGAGGCCATCAGGGCCCTGGGAGCAACCTCTGGTCTCCCATAGGGAGTGAGACATATGGTCAGTCCCCTGTTGTTGTTGCAACTCAACAACAGGCGAGGCCATAGCTAAAATCAGATACACAACATGGGTGTGAAACCTTTCAGCAGCAACTTTATTACTTAAGCTAATGTTATCTTGATTGCCTTGCAGGCACAAACCTTCAAAATGCCAACCTAGCTGGGAGCAACATAAAACTAACCCATGTTCTATAAATACTGTCCTATCAATTGAGTCAATCTCATATTTTAACCTATTTTATTAACACTTTTCTAGTTTCTATATTATCTAGTTCTTTCTTATTGTCTCTGCCTGTTCCCTATGTTGCTATTCTGTGTCTTCATAATACACTACCTCTACTTAGTAAACTACTTCAAAACTATTCCCTTCTGAATTATCATGGGTCAGCAACACATTGGTTTCTCCATCGTCCTCATTCCTATTACCGACACAGCCCATCCCCCACATTTGTTTCTTATCAAGTTCAAACGTTAAAATCACAGCCCAGGCAATCACCCTTCATTGGAATGTATTTAAGATACACCAAAATTATAACTCTATCATCCCCTGGGGTCATCATACATGTATTGTAACCTAAAATGCCAATTCATTTATCATGTCAGTTAATATATAATACCATCTATTACACACAACCTCTGTTAATGAGGAGTAAAATTTATATTATGGGGAAAGAAACCAGCGATATGGACATTCCTCATACAAATAAGAGTAGTCATTTACTTTTGAATCAATGTGGCCCGATTGAACAGATAGTTCAACAGTTTTACGTGCGCTAGCCAACCAGACTACTGTAAAAGGCTCAATAACACAGGACCTAGGGAAGTGATTGGTAACGTCGAAGTTATTATTCTAACTTCCCTAAGTAACGTTCCATTGTGAAATGGCCCTAAATTAGTTTCAAAAAGGTTTCACTCAATACAGCCAACGACAACCTGAACTCATTAATTACTATAACCATTTTATCATATCTACCAAGGTTTATCGTAACACAACCATTAATCAACGTTTATACACAATCGGGTTATTCCCACACAAAGACAAACTTTTCACTTACAGTCGATTACAAGACACACAACAATCAACAATCAGAGACAAACGATGCCACATTTTAATCGCACCACGACAAACTCGTCAGTTCACCGTCCTCTCATTCCAACATACAAACACAGGCCTTAATCTTTCATACCTTCTCCGAGTACTCTTTTTAAACTTCCCCATGTAACACCTTAAAATACCTCATTACGTGTGATCCTCTAAATTACCAGCTCAATCACCACTCCTCTGATTCAAGCCTATGAACGCAACTCCTCGCTCAGATTCACACTTCCCGTTCCATATCATACAATATACATATCCTCAGCCATTATTCATCCATCTTCAATCCATTCTTTATATAGTTTTTCTCCCCTTCTCTTCCACTCTTTACCATTTTTCCCTCCATTAACTTCCAATGTTGATTTCAAAATTTTCAATGTTGTTTCTGCCATTCTGTTGGTGGTTTGTGTTCTGTTCAATTTATGCTGAATGTCAATTTTATTTTTCTATATGATTGTATATTACTTTTGCCTTTCTATATAATTTTCACCAAAATAATTTTTATCTTAATTTTATATATTTTTTTTTCAGTTATAACTATTCAGTATAGTATTTATATATATTTTCAGTGAACTACAACTGTTCTGTATAGCAAGAATCCTCTACACATACAATGTCTATGAATATAGTCATTAATTATTTTTTTTATATATATATATATTTTTTTTTACTCAAATATCATTAAACAATAACCAATATAAGCTAAATGTATTACATAACAATGATTGTAATCGTTGGCGTTTTCCTTTAACTTCAACGTTATTTGTAACTTCACGGCAATATTTTATTTTAACTATTTTTCTCTTCGTGCCGGCCGCACCCGTACACGGTAAACTCTATTACACTATTTTTCTCTTCGTGCCGGCCGCACCCGTACACGGTAAACTCTTTTACACTATTTTTCTCTTCGTGCCGGCCGCACCCGTACACGGTAAACTGTTATACCATGGTTTTAACCTTCACAGTTATCAAACATTTGCATCATATCACTTTTAGTAAATTAACATATTATCTGTCTCATTTCAATTTTTAATTGTCCACTTACATCAAACAGCTGTTTCACAAATTTAATTTGGATAAAGCCAATATGCAGAATTTCAGTTATATAAACAATAGGTATCTGCTTACCTGTTTTTAGAAGTCCGGACACTTTGTGAAACACGCGGTTCGACGACAGTGATGTCCAATGGGCTGGCCGAATCCCAGCGAAGTTCCGATACCAGATCACGTCGGGGTCACCAATTGTTAGATTGCGTCAATTCAAATCTGGTATTGGAATAAGAGAAGACATCATAAACTATTTCAAATCAAGCTAAGTTTATTAGATGCAACTGTATAAATGATAAGTATGAAAGTTCGTATACGGGCTCACTGTAACACCACGCAGGGCAGACAGAGAACTGACCACAGTTTTACATGTTCTTCTTTAAATACCCCAGACAGAGTTAGTTCCTGTTTCTGAACAGACCTGTCAGGGTAGAGGCTGAGTGTGGTTTAGACTTACTCAGCCTATCAGTTGGCGCACGGGTTGGTCCCAACCCCTTGGCGCTCTGTTAACGAGCGAAGTTGTTGTTCGAGCAGAATTGTTTTGCACGTTCCTTCTTGTGCAAACACACACTGAGACAGTTGCAGTTCCTGTTTTGGTATTTCAGTCCGCTAGTGGTGTGGCATATGACGATATATTGAGACATGACCCAGACACGACCCTTCGTGACTGTCAGCTGCTTTGTCTTATGTTCTAATCACAGCACATCAATTTGTCACGTACATCATTTCTAAGTACACATACAGTGGCACCCTGATATTATGTTAACAAAGCATGAATAGGTTATTAACTAAAAGGTCAGGTCCCCACAGTTCATATATATTACAATCGTATAACATACAGTATTTGTTAGCGGATAAACATTTGTGTAAGTTGTCTCCTTTATTTTCCCTATTAATATTATCATGAAAAAGCTACTATGTAGAATTGCAGGAAATTAGCTTCAAAACAAACATCAAAATCCTCAATGGACAATAACTAAAATAGGCTCAAATGCAGTCTCTGGTCAGCATTTCTGCCTCCAACTATGACTAACTCACATGAATCCGCCTTACAATGGGTGTAGAGCCTAACTGTCATACATACTGTACACAGCGCAGGAGTTTCATGTTAGAGGAAGATCATTTTCGCCATAATAATAAAAGGATTACATGCATAATCGCATTTGGTGTTTTCCTGCTAATGGAACATTCTCACTTATAACCTACTGTCGTGTGCTCATTGCTGTGCTTATAATGTGAAGAAATAGCCTAATAGTTTATCAATCATCTGTTGCGTCTGGCTCATTGCTTAAAACAGCTTTTCTGATGCTACTTGTTGTATGAATTTGGGATCTATCGCATCCCACAACTGTCCCAGACTATGTTTGCAATATTTATTTCTCGCAAGAATAGAATAGTTCAACTTTTGTACTATGGGGGATAGTATATTGACATAGGCTGGTGCTTTTGCGGTTCATTAGGCCTACTCATCTTGTTGGCAGTTGAAAAGTAAATGTGGACCTCGGAATTGGATAAGGACCCGCGCAGTTGCGTCCCCGATGTGCCTGTCTTCACTTTAGCCTGTGAGAAATACCCGATCATGTGATGAAGAGCCATGTGAGTGAGAGGTGCTTCAGTACGCAGCCGGGACAAGAGAATTATAATTATTATATTCAGCCCAAGGGCACAACAGCCACTGGCCGCAAAAGGGATCCATTTTTTTAGGTGGCATTACGGCCACACAAAGGGGATTTAGCCAGGAAATTTGAGGCATCATCAAGTTCTTGTCAAATTATGAATGAGACTGAATAAGTGTGTAAAGCTCATGCCTTTTCATGCAACTTTTTTCAAATCATCATTAGAGTTGCATCATGCAGCCTTATAATGTATAAAAAAATCGAAACATATTTGTATCACAACTAAAGTCTCGTAAATAACTCTTAATTAAGCATATAGGAGTACCCGTTTCCTTTGTTAACCGCTCAACACAGAATAGCCAATATGTGCACACTCCCTCAAGAAAATATCCTTTCTATTTTATTTAGCTACGTTCAATTGTATTCTTCATACTATAAAATCACAAAATAATGCCACGGAATTCAAAACAAATCTTAATTAAGTAGTGTAGCCCACAGCCATATGGCATAGCCAGATCAGGGTCTAACATACGGACAACTCAGTATGCTATTCTGTTCTTCTGAAATAGGCTACATTTTCTTCATATCATATTTAATTAGACCTGTCTAAAATAAATTATGGATTTCTTGTGATGGTGTAGGCTATATTACATGCATATATTTAACTTTTTAAAATGTAGATGTTCCAAACGTCTGCATCAGTGGCTTGTAGGCTATGCGTGGAAGCCAGGAGATGCTAAATCTGTTTGTTAATTAACAGTCAACAACCATGAGACTGGCAGTTATTTGCTTGATAATCACCAGCTGACAAAACTTCATGGGTTCCGCTACAACCCTAGTGGCATCCATCATGCTGCTCGCCAGAACGAGGACATTCTAGCCCTTGTGTAGGTTATCAGGGAGGCAGAGCAGTTCACAGCATTCCCTGGTTTTGACAGAAACATTCTCTAAAAAGTGAAGTATAGTGAGTTTTGGGGGTGGATGAGGCCTAAATTGAAGGAGTGGAGAAATTTCTCAGTTTGATTTGAAACAACATGCCAGCTAGGGATGTGGTTGGCTTGTTTTGACCATCAAACCCTGTCTGAGGTAGACAGTGATTGGGAGTTAAGAAGCAGGGGTAGGCTAAGACAACTAATGTTGTCACTAACCAGGTTTCCATCCAACCTTTTTATGCAAGTAAGTTACATGTCGGATAAAACATGTAATGACAGGCCTGATGGAAACAGAACATTTGTCGGTAAACTTTCCAAATGTAGACAAAATAAAATACGCTAGACAATGTGGGATCTTTTTGAGCCGGCAAGAAATTAATTATGGAAACGCTTTTATGCTCAAATATTGATATAATAACCATCATATTGAAGTAAACTTAGAGTTACGCGATGACATGTTCTATGGTCCTCCCACTACGACTCATCAGGAATGCATGCAGTTTATTAGGCTACAGATTAAATAAGTTATGAATTTCACAGGGTGGTGAAAGTGCAAGGTGATGGACTTCATGCTCCTTTCCAATAAATATAGAGGGTATTTTTCTGGTGACATGATCATTGATGCTTGGCTGCCTTTCGTCCACAATAATCTCATCATGTAGGCTATACGTCAAGACCAGAGGGCACACTCGCTATATAACTCAACCTTTTTTGTGAGAAAACCATCAGTAGAGTTGAAAATGTGATGAAAACCCCTTTAACCTGTACAGTCGTGGCCAAAAGTTTTGAGAATGACACAAGTTTTGGTCTCCACAAAGTTTGCTGCTTCAGTGTTCTTTGATCTTTATGTCAGTAGTTACTGTGGTACACTGAAGTATAATTACAAGTATTCCATAAGTGTCAAAGGCTTTCATTGACAATGACATTCAGTTTATGCAAAGAGTCACTATTTGCAGTGTTGACCCTTCTTTTTCAAGACCTCTGCAATCCAGCCTGGCATGCTGTAAATTAACTTCTGGGCCACATCCTGACTGATGGCAGGCCATTCTTGCATAATCAATGCTTGGAGTTTGTCAGAAGTTGTGGGTTTTTGTTTGTCCACCTGCCTCTTGAGGATCGACCACAAGTTCTCAATGGGATTAAGGTCTGGGGAGTTTCCTGGCCATGGACCCAAAATGTCGATGTTTTGTTCCCCAAGCCACTTAGTTATCACTTTTGCCCTATGGCAAGGTGCTCCATCATGCTGGAAAAGGCATTGGTCGTCACCAAACTGTTCTTGGATGGTTGGGAGAAGTTGCTCTCAGAGGATGTGTTGGTACCATTCTTTATTCATGGCTGTGTTCTTAGGCAAAATTGTGAGTGAGCCCACTCCCTTGGCTGAGAAGCAACCCCACACATGAAAGGTCTCAGGATGCTTTACTGTTGGCATGACACAGGACTGATGGTAGTGCTCACCTTGTCTTTTCCGGACAAGGTGTTTTCCGGATGGCCCAAACAATCGGAAAGAGGATTCATCAGAGAGAATGACTCTACCCCAGTCCTCAGCAGTCCAATCCCTGTACCTTTTGCAGAATATCAGTCTGTCCCTGATGTTTTTCCTGGAGAGAAGTGGCTTCTTTGCTGCCCTTCTTGACACTAGGCCATCCTCCAAAAGTCTTCGCCTCACTGTGCGTGCAGATGCACTCACACCTGCCTGCTGCCATTCCTGAGCAAGCTCTGCACTGGTGGTGCCCCGATCCCTCTCCTTGAAGTTCTTGATGATCCGATAAATGGTTGATTTAGGTGAAATCTTACTAGCAGCAATATCCTTGCCTGTGAAGCCCTTTTTACTAATGTGTATTTAAGTTTTGTATTTATCAGTACACATTTTTATCTGTTTCAACTCTTTATCTGTATAACGTTCCATGTGTCATTGAAATGTTGTGTACTGTAACAAAGTAAAAATCGAACTTTGATTTATTCATTATCTGAAAAAATCCCTGATGTTAACAGTTGAAATTAAACAACAAGACTGACAGTTTTGAGCAACAGTTATGAACGTTTTAATCAGTTGCATTTGGACAAGTAACGACATACAGATAGTAACAGTCTCATTTTAGAGCAGTCATTCAACTAACTACTATATACAACAAAGTCTTCAGCAAAAATTGTGTCCCCTCCCACAAAAAGCTGGTTGTGTTATAACGGCTTACTTCTAGTGGCCAGTGGTGCCATGTTTGTGTAAGTGTCTCATTTATTTATCTGTCCCAGCCACAGTTGGATTTGTACAGCTACTGGAGTATATTCCTTGCTGTCAGGATGAAAGGTGTAACGAATCCTATAGGGTAAAACACTGAGCAGACAACAGATAGTATACCTCTTCTAGTGTGTGGTCATGGTCAGTTCTTCATGACTGTTCGGAATAAAAGAATGTCAGCATCCACATCCCACTTGACTCCCAGTGCCTTTTCCACAGGTAAGTTCTCTCATTCAAGGTCAAGCTCTTTCACCTCTTTGGCCTTCTCCTCTGCAGGTAATGAAGCCAGGACAGCAGGGCTGTTACTGATCCACTTAGCCTCTCTCTGAGCCGATAGCTCTGAGGACCCTGACCAGGATGATGTCTTCAGTTTATGTGGAAACGGATTTCAAACAGTCATCAACATAAAAGTTCCTTCTAATGGTATCGAGAGCCTTCTCGTTGTACTTGCAAAGCTAGCACAGCTGGGGGATGAAACGGCACTGAATAGATGGACCGTCATTTTGAAATCTGCCAGCTGTTGGGTTACATCACCTCAGGTCACCACTAGATACACAGGAAGACAACGTCCTGAGGTGGTACTCTGACCTGATGGAACATGCCCTCAATGTTGGCTATGAAGGCAATGGGCTCTTGTCGAAACCTAAGGATACGTCTGGACCTGGCAGGAGCTTGATGTTGAGAGATGTGCCCTTGAATGAAGCAGCACAGTCAAAAAGCACACGGATAGTGTTCTTTCTTGGGTGGTAGACCCAAGAAAGGAATGTACCACACTCGCCCATCATCACGAAGCAGCTGGTTTTGTGATACCTTATTAGTGTGACCTTTCTGTGTGACCTCATTCATAAAACCTTTGTAGTCCTCAAATAACACTTTATCCTTGTTGAACTCCTTATGAGGTTAACACTAGAACCGCTGGGCCTCAAAACCTTTGTAATGCATTTCATATATGCCATCTCAAAAATAATAATTTGGTTGTGTTTTATGAAGGTCTCATAACATTAGAATAAGAAAATAAAAGTATCAAATAACACAATAGCATTTTCATTAGTTTGTTACTGTAGGCTATATGTGTTTAATACATTTTATTAGAGGAGTGCCTTTTTGTTACAACTATGAAACCGAAAGCATATGTGTTGGAACGCGGTAACAGCTTCTTTTGATAAGACAACATTTAAAAAATATATGTGACTCACCACCTGGATTCGGTCTTATGTAGCAAAAGTAGAGACTCAGAGCAACAAAATGGTATATCATACGCCGCATTTGAGAAACAATGGGAAAGCAATTCTGTTTGATAAACTTGTAAACTCACTTTTGAGAAAACAGCTTTTGAATGTTTTGGGCCCTACTGGAGAGCTCTCCTTTGTCTACACCCATTCAGCATTGTTCACACCCTTAGCCCCACCCATTTCTTTAAGGATTCACATGTAAAGTCACGTGCTAAACAGCAAGTAGTGTAGTAAAGATTAAGACTAAAAGTAGTAGCCTACAATAAGGAAATATTCCAGGTAAACACAAAGTGTCAAGATGAAAATATTTTATAAATATTAAGGTGTAAACGGTACAGCCAAATGGTTACTTACATAGTAGCAATATCAGAAATAGATAGTGTCAATATAAATAAAATAATTACAGTATGTACAAGAACAATATCAATAACGATATCAGTGATAGATCAGGTAGTTTTATGCATACAATCAGGGGTAAAGTGGCTGAGCAGCAGGGTAAAAAAATATATATTTGAATAGAAGCACTGCAAATAGTGCTGATGACTGGCCGTCCGAACCACGAATGAAGGGAATCTATATTCGTAGAGCCTGTTTCTGTCCTGCCCTTAACGTTGGTGCAGGGCATGTGATGTCCATAGCCTATTCGTCACAAAACTCCCTGATCTTCTCAAAAAGATAAGTTTGTCTAGCTGTGTCCAGTCCAGGTGGTGCTTGTACAGGCAGACCATCTATGGGAGGAAGGATGTCAGCGTTGCGCAGCAGCTGAATCCTGGTCCCGACTGAGTCCGAACGCTCCTTGGCAACAACAACACCAGGTTCTAGAGCATCGAAGCTGTAAAACAGGAAATAACAAAAACATTTAGAAGACAACCTTGCACAACATAAATTCACTTCCCAAGTTTAGATAAGAATAATAATGGAATGAAAATTCACCTGAAGTGCTGGTACTGCTTGATTTGTGGCAGCGGCCTTAAGTACGGTGTTGTTGCCAGCAATAGCTTTCCACCAGCACCATACCATCCTCCAGTCCAACAAGCTGTGGGATGTTGACCCCCCCTTTCTGAAGCGTTGCTTGATGAGGCCGAAGCACCAGTCGGGGGCAAACTTGGTGTGGCCTGTGATCAGGAGGTGAAGGTCAAGACTTGTTGCTGCCCCATATATATATATATATATATATATATATATTGTAGCGGGTTTCTAGCCAGGCAGAGCCTCAAGGTACAAGAACGAGGAGAAACAGAAGTGGGGAACCTTTCTCCAAGGCAGTGACCCAGGACTTTTATTAGTGAAACTTTAACAGAGGCCACGCCCGGGCGCTAGGTAACAATGAAACCAAAACAAAAGCCTAGCTCTTTCGAGAGCCTTACTATACAGTTCTTCCGGGTCCCTTACTGTGACCGGACAGCTAAACTGTTTACCGGTTATAACCAAAAGAAAAGAGAGAGCAATTTAAATACAGTCTGGGTCTTACTGTGTGTGTCTTCTTGTCCAGTAGTCATTGAGGTCCAGTCCCTTCTTTCACTTGAGGTTATCCTGGAATCCTCTGCTCTCCTGGTAGCTTTTCCCACCAAACAACCACCCGCTGGGTGTGCTCAAGGCCAGGTTAAAATACCTCTCCTTAAGTGGCTTCAGGTGTGTGTAATTAGGCCTTACCCTACCGGGCCACCACCTCTCCTGGCCAGCAGATGTAGCCAACGAGCCGGAACATACCGGCCATCACAGACCCATCCTCTCACTCCACTACAATATATATATATATATATATATATATATATATATATATATATATATATATATATATATATATATATATATACACACATACAGTGGGGAGAACAAGTATTTGATACACTGCCGATTTTGCAGGTTTTCCCACTTACAAAGCATGTAGAAGTCTGTAATTTTTATCATAGGTACTCTTCAACTGTGAGTGACGGAATCTAAAACAAAAATCCAGAAAATCACATTGTATGATTTTTAAGTAATTAATTTGCATTTTATTGCATGACATAAGTATTTGATACATCAGAAAAGCAGAACTTAATATTTGGTAGAGAAACCTTTGTTTGCACTTACAGAGATCATACGTTTCCTGTAGTTCTTGACCAGGTTTGCACACACTGCAGCAGGGATTTTGGCCCACTCCTCCATACAGATCCTTCAGGTTTCGGGGCTGTCGCTGGGCAATACGGACTTTCAGCTCCCTCCAAAGATTTTCTATTGGGTTCAGGTCTGGAGACTGGCTAGGCCACTCCAGGACCTTGAGATGCTTCTTACGGAGCCACTCCTTAGTTGCCCTGGCTGTGTGTTTCGGGTCGTTGTCATGCTGGAAGACCCAGCCACGACCCATCTTCAATGCTCTTACTGAGGGAAGGAGGTTGTTGGCCAAGATCTCGCGATACATGGCCCCATCCATCCTCCCCTCAATACGGTGCAGTCGTCCTGTCGCCTTTGCAGAAAAGCATCCCCAAAGAATGATGTTTCCACCTCCATGCTTCACGGTTGGGATGGTGTTCTTGGGGTTGTACTCATCCTTCTTCTTCCTCCAAACATGGCGAGTGGAGTTTAGACCAAAAAGCTCTATTTTTGTCTCATCAGACCACATGACCTTCTCCCATTCCTCCTCTGGATCATCCAGATGGTCATTGGCAAACTTCAGACGGGCCTGGACATGCGCTGGCTTGAGCAGGGGGACCTTGCGTGCGCTGCAGGATTTTAATCCATGACGGCGTAGTGTGTTACTAATGGTTTTCTTTGAGACTGTGGTCCCAGCTCATTTCAGGTCATTGACCAGGTCCTGCCGTGTAGTTCTGGGCTGATTCCTCACCTTCCTCATGATCATTGATGCCCCACAAGGTGAGATCTTGCATGGTGCCCCAGACCAAGGGAGATTGACCGTCATCTTGAACTTCTTCCATTTTCTAATAATTGCGCCAACAGTTGTTGCCTTCTCACCAAGCTGCTTGCCTATTGTCCTGTAGCCCATCCCAGCCTTGTGCAGGTCTACAATTTTATCCCTGATGCCCTTACACAGCTGTTTGATTGAGTATGTGGAGTCCGTTTGATTGAGTGTGTGGACAGGTGTCTTTTATACAGGTAACGAGTTCAAACAGGTGCAGTTAATACAGGTAATGAGTGGAGAACAGGAGAGCTTTTTAAAGAAAAACTAACAGGTCTGTGAGAGCCGGAATTCTTACTGGTTGGTAGGTGATCAAATACTTATGTCATGCAATAAAATGCAAATGAATTATTTAAAAATCATACAATGTGATTTTCTGGATTTTTGTTTTAGATTCCGTACCTATGATAAAAATTACAGACCTCTACATGCTTTGTAAGTAGGAAAACCTGCAAAATCGGCAGTGTATCAAATACTTGTTCTCCCCACTGTATATATATATATTCAGTGTAAAGGAGGAAATGTTGCTTACTAAAAGGACTGGACACCGGTGGAGCGGACTGCTCCGGTACAGGATTCTCCCAGCCACATGGCGAGGCTGGTTGCCGGCCCCGGACTGGACCCCGGCACGCTGAAGAGCTCCGGCTCCAAAGTGGGTCTGAACGCTGTGCCCAGCCAGCGCAGAGAGTTTCTCCAGCCATGTGACTGGGCTGGCTACTGGCCCCAGACTGGGCACCGGCATTCTGAGGAGCTCCGCCTCCCCAGCGGTACGGAACGATGTGCCCAGCCTGGGCACCAGTGCAGAGAATGGTTCCAGCCGTGTAGCTCGGTTGGCTGCCGGCCCCAGACTGGGCACCGGCACGCTAAGGAGCTCCTGTTCCAAAGCGGGGCTGCACGCCGTGCCCAGGCTGGGCACCGACGCAGAGGTGAGTTCCAGCTGTGTAGTTGGGCTGGCTGCCGGCCCCAGACTGGGCACCGGCACGCTAAGGAGCTCCTGCTCCAAAGCGGGGCTGTACGCCGTGCCCAGCCTGGGCACCGACGCAGAGAAGGGTTCCAGCCACATTGCTGTGCTGGCTGATGGCTTCGACCCCTGGACCGTCACCGGAGGCTCCGAGCTCTGGAACGTCGCTGGAGGCTCGGGGCTGTGGGCCGTCGCTGGAGGCTCGGGGCTGTGGGCCGTCGCTGGAGGCTCGGGGCTGTGGGCCGTCGCTGGAGGCTCGGGGCTGTGGGCCGTCGCTGGAGGCTCGGGGCTGTGGGCCGTCGCTGGAGGCTCGGGGCTGTGGGCCGTCGCTGGAGGCTCGGGGCTGTGGGCCGTCGCTGGAGGCTCGGGGCTGTGGGCCGTCGCTGGAGGCTCGGGGCTGTGGGCCGTCGCTGGAGGCTCGGGGCTGTGGGCCGTCGCTGGAGGCTCCGGGCTGTGGGCCGTCGCTGGAGGCTCTGGGCTATGAACCGTCGTTGTAGTCTCCGGACAGTGGGCCGTAGCTGGAGGCTCCAGGCTGTGGAGGCACACCATTGGGCTGGTGCGAGGAGCAAGCATGGACCGTACCGGACTGTGGATGCGCACCGGAGGCACCGGACTGGGAATCGGCATTGGAGATCTCAGACTTCCCCTGTCGTCTTCTCTCCACTGCCAATCCCCATCCTGTGAGAGCTCGTCCGGGAGCCCCCACGAGTGAGGGAACAGGAGCACATCGTCGTCCTCCTCCTCCTCCGACTCTTCTATGTACTCCCGTTCCCATGGCTGTAGGGGCTCCTCCTGGAACCCCCACAAGTGCAGTGGTCGATCCCCGACCACCCCCATAGCCCTCCCCCGAAAAGAGTTTGGGGGCTTTTCTGGGCTCCAAACTAGTCCGTTGCCTTCTTGGCCCGCCGACGTCTCCTCGGTCGACTGCACCGCTGCTCCGGGCACCAGCCTTCCTCCACTGCACAGTAATGGAGGAATTCCTCCTCTGTAATTTTCCCCATACCGAGGAGGATATCCCCCAATGTTAATCCCTGCTGCGTCCTCTGATGGTGGAGAAGCAGAGCTTTGGTGGAGAGACATTCCTTTTTATTTAACTTGTTCATCTAACAAGTACCAAAAATAAACAAGGAGAGTAACAAAACGTGAACTGACGTGAACATACACATACAAGAACCCACACCCAGGTGACAAACCAATGAACTTAAATAGAATCCCCAATTAGAGACAACACGAGACAGCTGTCTCTAATTGGGGATAGAAATTAACAAACCCAAAAGACACCCAGTGAACTGCCAAGCTCTAACTGTGGCCCTCCAACGCCCCACTAGACGGAGCTAGAGACATGCCACAGTCAGACCCTGACACACGTACCTCTGGAAAATACAGAAATGATGTGAGATCAATAAAAATAGTGCCAATCATGTTGGAGGTCAATTAAATAATCAAAACATGTTGCTTTACATACCAAGTGTTGTCATCGATTCCTTGCAAAGTGTTTGTGTCCTGGATGGTGTCCTGGTAATGCTATTGCATTATCCTCTGCGTAGTTGTTGATGAAGTTAACCACTTGCTGAAAATCCTCATGCTTCAGGTATAACCTGTACTGGCTTGGGCCAGGTCTCTTTTTGATGGGAGGCGTTAGACCATTCTCCTTGTATGACTGGTGGAGGAGAGTCAGGTTTGTTCTACTGATGCTGAAAGACAAATTCCAGATACAAATATTTTAACATTATTATACAATAGATCACCGTCAGACACACCTGGCTAACTTGATGGGTCTTCAGCTACCTAGCTAACATTAAGCTATAACTAGCAATGTGAAATGGCATTCTGATAACAGCACTACACAGTCATAGATCCCACACGTAATGTTAGCTAGCAAGCCAGCCCTCTAACGCCAACTAGCTAGCTAAAGCGTTAACGTGGGGTCTTTTGTTTAGACATGTTGCTAGCCAGCTAGCTAAACAATGAACAAGAATCCAAATCCATAGAGTACTAGCAATACAAACGGATTGTCATAAGTTAACAAATTAAGTTACATGTTAGCTAGCTAACATTAGGCTAAAACTAGCTATTTGAAATGGCATCCTGAGATAACATCACTACACACAGATCACACATGTAATGTTAACTAGCAAGCCAGCCATCTAATGTCAGAAAGATAGCTAACAGTAATTTAACTAGGCTAGTCAGTTAAGAACAAATTCTTATTTACAATGACAGCCTACCTACAGGGTCAGGTAACATTAGGCTATTACTAGCAATATGAAATGTCATAATATCTGACACTGTAGTGAGACTCTTACCCCGTATACATGGATGAATGCTTCACGGCAGACTGTAGCCCCTTTCATTAAATATGACATCATGTGTCGTTTACATTTTGTTTGTTCAGCATGCTTGACCCGTTGTGTCAAGTCACTCTGGTTCACACTGACTGTGTGCAATGCCAAAATAATCATCAGATCTTTCTCCCTCTCTGTCACCGATGCCATGGTTGCCCTTAGTTTGAAGATGTTATACGGAGACAGGTGTTTTATACAACAACATTCTGTGTTCTCTTTTCGACTCCCTATGCATTTGCAATGAAACAACAGAATTCTATTCATCCCCCTATCATACGCTGCTTCTACCATACATTCCACTGATCCACTGCAGTAGAAAGGAGTATCTACGCATAACGAGCAGCTCATTTTATAGACACTAGACGCTACACCTCAGACCAAAGAAACTCATCTCTCGGCATGTCCAGCCCACACATTATCTCGGCCAATCATGGCTGGCCGGAAGGTTCCTGTCTATTTCAGTGGCTAAACCGACTAGGCTTGTAATTTTACAACTTTATTAGTATTTACAGATGGCATACAAGTTTGGTATTAAGCCACATCGTATTAAGGCACATTACATTCAAATGGCTCTCCTGTGAAGTCGGGACTTGCAACATATGCCTAGTTTCCTGATTCGGGTCACATATACTGTATACCCCTCTCTCACTGATGACATTGGTCTTCTTGCAAATTATGCATACTCTGATGAGAATGCTTGGATTCCTTGGACTGTAGGGTACATACCTTTTTGAGATTATCATTAGAATAGACCAAAACAATAGAATGGCCCGCCCAGTTCTTCATTCAAAATTGGTAATTACATTGTTCGCTTGCACTCACTCATCAACGCACCCATTCTCCCCCTTTCTTCCACATCATACTTTATTTCATTTATTTCCTCTGTTGTTATTCAGTACCAGTCAAAAGTTTGGACACACCTACTCATTCAAGGATTTTATTTATTTTTACAATTTTCTACATTGTAGAATAATAGTGAAGACATCAAAACTATGAAATAACACATGGAATCATGTAGTAACCAAGAAAGTGTTAATCAAATCAAAAGATATGTTATATTTGAGATTCTTCAAAGTAGCCACTGCTGACAGCGTTGCACACTCTTGGCATTCTCTCAACCAGCTTCATGAGGTAGTCAGCTGGAATGCATTTCAATTAACAGGTGTGCCTTGTTAAAAGTTAATTTGAGGAATTTCTTTCCTTCTTAATGCGTTTGAGCCAATCAGTTTTGTTGTGACAAGGTAGTGGTGGTATACAGAAGACCAAGTCCATATTACGGCAAAAACAGCTCAAATAAGCAAAGAGAAATTACAGTCCATCATTACTTCAAGACATGAAGGTAAGTCAATCTGGAAAATGTCAAGAACTTTGAAAGTTGCTTCAAGTGTAGTCACAAAAACAATCAAGTGCTAACTGCAGCTCAGATTGCAGCCCAATTAAATGCTTCACAGAGTTCAAATAAGAGACACATGTCAACATCAACTGTTCAGAGGAGGCTGCGTGAATCAGGCCTTCATGGTTGAATTGTTGCAAAGAAACCACTACTAAAGGACACCAATAAGAAGAGACTTGCTTGGGCCAAGAAACACGAGCAATGGACATTAGACCGGTGGAAATCTGTGCTTTGGTCTGATGAGTCCAAATGTGAGATTTCTGGTTCCAACCGCCGTGTTTGTGAGACAGAGAGTAGGTAAACAGATTATCTCTGCATGTGGGGTTCCCACCGTGAAGCATGGAGGAGGAGATGTGATGGTGTGGGGGGGGCCTTTGCTGGTGACACTGTCAGTGATTTATTTAGAATTCAAGGCACACTTAACCAACATGGCTACACAGCATTCTGTAGCGATACGACATCCCATCTGGTTTGAGCTTAGTGGGACACCTCCAGGCTGTGTAAGGGCTATTTGACCAAGGAGAGTGATTGAGTGCTGCATCAGATGACCTGGCCTCCACAATCACCCGACCTCAACCCAATTTGAGATGGTTTGGAATGAGTTGGACCGCAAAGTGAAGGAAAAGCAGCCAACAAGTGCTCAGCATATGTGGGAACTCCTTCAAGACTCTTGGAAAAGCATTCCTCATGAAGCTGGTTGAGAGAATACCAAGAGTGTTCAAAGCTGTCATCAAGGCAAAGGGTGGCGACTTTGAAGAATCTCTACAGTGGTTCCTCCTTTAAAAGTTGCGAGCTTATGCCGCGGGACTTAGAGACACCCAGCGTCACGGCTTAATTGCTCCAGACCATCGTAGGGGGGAGTTAGAGCACTCATTATGCATTTGGGTCCAAAGGTTTTTATATGACCAATCATATTGAGTGGTTCCAATGACGAATTTGACAATATGCGACCCATGTCTGGGGACTTTCTTCAGCAAAGATGGTGGACAAAAACATGATGGTGGAAGCTAGCTAGTGTTATGACAATTTGTGTTGTTTAATGTTTTAGGGACTCCTGAGAAAACCAGCAAACCAGGCTGTTGTCTTGTGAAACAGTGGATGTCAAGAATCTAGCTAGCTAAAGCATTTACTGCAAATTGAATGTACGATTGTGTAAGCTTGCCTTGCTTATATTTGCCATGCAATGCAGCTGAAGTAATATAGCTACAGTAGCTAACTATTTACTTGTTTGCCTATGGATGTGTAGCTAGCTACAGTATGTAGCCGATCTGTGTATGGACCCTAAAAGGTTTGGTATAAATAATAGTTCAGAACCTCTATGAACCTCAGCTATCATAGTTGTTATATCGACTTCAAGTCTGAATGGCATTAATGAAGCCTATGGATTGAGTAGAATATAATAACTTTATTGTGCCAAGGATGCAAGTCCTATATACAGCGGGTGAAATAAGTATTGAACACGTCAACCAAAACAAATAAGTTCAGAGATTAAGTTATGTGTAATAATGTGAAATGACACAGGGAAAAGTATTGAACACACTTACTGATATTTATTTAATACTTTGTACAAAAGCCTTTGTTGGTAATGACAGCTTCAAGACGCCTCCTGTATGGAGAAACTAGTCGCATGCATTGCTCTGGTGTGATTTTGGCCCATTCTTCCACACAAACAGACTTCAAATCTTGAAGGTTCCGTGGGCCTCTTCTATGAATCTTGATCTTCAGTTCTTTCCATAGATTTTCAATGGGATTTAAGTCAGGTGATTGGCTGGGCCATTCTAGCAGCTTTATTTTCTTTCTTTGAAACCAATTGAGAGTTTCCTTGGCTGTGTGTTTGGGATCATTGTCTTGCTGAAATGTCCACCCTCGTTTCATCTTCATCATCCTGGTAGATGGCAGCAGATTTTTGTCAAGAATGTCTCGGTAAATTTGCCCATTCATCCTTCCTTCAATTATGTGAATTTTGCCAGTACCATTTGCTGAAAAGCAGCCCCACACCATGATGTTCCCACCTCCAAACTTCACAGTTGGTATGGTGTTTTTAGGGTGATGTGCAGTGCCATTTCTCCTCCAAACATGGTGTGTATTATGACATCCAAACAGTTCAATTTTGCTCTCATCTGACCACACTATATTCTCCCAGTATTTCACTGGCTTTTCCAAATGTTGTGCAGCAAACTTTAAACGAGCTTCAACATGCTTTTTTTTCAGCAATGGAGTCTTGCGTGGTGAGCGTGCATACAGGCCATGGCGGTGGAGTGCATTACTTACTGTTTTCATTGAGACAACAGTACCTGCTAATTGCAGGTCTTTTTGAAGCTCTCCACAAGTGGTCCTTGGCTCTTGGACAACTCTTCTGATTATTATTTTCACTCCTCTGTCAGAAATCTTGCAAGGAGCACCTGGTCAAGGCAAATTTATGGTGAAATGATTGTCTTTCCACTTCCGTATTATGGCCCCAACAGTGCTCACTGGAACATTCAGAAGCTTAGAAATGCGCCTATAACCAATGCCATCATTATGTTTTGCAACAATTAGGTTGCCAAGGTCTTGAGACAGCTCTTTGCTTTTACCCATCATGAGATGTGTCTTGTGTGACACCTTGGCAATGAGACCTTTTTGCAGACCATCGGTTGGGACTGAACCAGCTAATATTAATTTGCACTGACAGGCATTTCAATACTTATTTCACCCGCTGTACATGTAGTTATTACCACGCATGAGATCCCCACATTGTAGCCTGTACATTGAATATATTCACTGATCATGTACTCTTCCTTGGAAAATAAAGGTACAGTTCAGGTATGAATCTCTGTGAGACATTCCTTTTCAGTCATATCCAATACCAGGTGTATCAAACTCCATTCTTTGAATGATGCTGTGTCTGCATGTATGTATTACAATTATACACTTCAACAGTGTTTACCACTCCTGGTCCTTTGACATCAATGATTACACATTGTAGGTCGTCATTATAAGTAGGCCGTTATTGTAAATAATGATTTGTTCTTTACTGACTTGCCTAGTTAAATAAAGGTTAAATATAATACAAATTGTAACTATGCAATATACTAGAAACATGATTTAAGTAAAGGCTGATTTGTAATTCATATATACAGAAAAAAACAGTACACTACACTTCCTATGTATATCTAACTCCCTTCATCTGCTTTAATCTGAGGACACAGGATAGGTGTAGTATTTCAATGAGATACTTAATTTCAACCAGTGGAGAATGTGAAATGCTTTATTGAAAAAAGTTCATTATTCAGGTGTTATAAATACATAATACATGCATTATAAATGTTATAATTGTAATATTACAGTATATTACAAATACAAGTTAAATCTATCCTTCAATGCACATATGGTGTGCATTATAAAAAAGAGGAAGAAAGGTGGGGAGAGAGGTGTAGAAGACAGAAAGGGAAAGAGGTTTTGAACAGAGGAGCAGGGAAGACAGCATATGATTAGATAGATAGATAGATAGGATAGATAGGTACTTTATTGATCCCCGATGGGAAATTTCTTAAATGAATTGATTAATGAATTACAGTGCTACCCTAATATTCTCTCAGTTCATCACAATTACATAGTGTCTCTAGCGATGTCTCCTAACCAGCCTTGGGCCCCCATCTGGCCCGAAGGTTATCTAAAGTGCGGGTGAAGTGGCGATGACGGGACTGGCTTCCTCTCTCACATCAAAACATACCTGCAGATGAGAGACAGATGGATAGAGAGAGAGCATGATTAAGCTTTGTTTTTTTTTTATTCTAACACGGTCAGTAATCATAATCATCGGAGGTGAAATGCAAAACTGACCTTGCATCATTAACTCTGGGACTACTACATCTCTATCTGTATTTCAATGTAAAGTATCTCTTTACTGATACTTCCTGTTGACCCGACCAAGTGACCTCTCACCTATGATCATGCTGTGACCCAGTTCAGTTGCGGGAGGGGTTCACCAACACAGCTGATATAACCTATAGGATTTAGGGAGAAGGGGGGAGAGGGATGAAGTGAAGGAGAGGGACTGTTATTGAGAAAAAAAGGTAGTTAGACTGTGTTCAACAGGAATCTGTGTGTGTGAGTGTGGTCTCACGTGGTGTCCACACTAAGTGGCTAGAGTGTACTTTATGCTGAAAAACAGACACATGAGGACAAACAATAGAAGATAAAGTCATTATTAGACTTTTACATTACCAGATCATTGTGTAATCATTGTGTAATATCCCTTATAATACATCATGATAACATTGGATATATAGATTCGTGCATGTGTAGCATGTGACAATAGCAGGATCATATCAAGGATAGCATCACAAATGAATACATAAATACCACTTAAAGCTTGATGATGACTTTTGACATTTGAATAAGCTGTGTAGTGCTAAGGCAAAAACAAAAATGTGCACCCCTTTGAGTCCCCAGGACCAGGACTGAGAACCGCTGCTCTTAATTGGGACCTCTTAATCTGCAGACAGGCTTTCACAGCTCTCAGTATCTGAGGACAGAAACCTCACAATAAATAGACTTCATTATACTCAAATTAGACAGCACTGAATATTATGTTCTCTGTCCTCACTTCTAAGGACTGGAACTACACAAAAGTACCTGCTCTATCCAGAATAGCCTACTCTCTCACTTTGACAGCTGGGCCTGCTATCCCTTCACCCTCCTCCATGTCTGTTAGCTAGCTACCTACACATGTATTTTACAGTGATAACTATATCAAGATAGCTAGCTAATATGAAGTTAGGTAGCTGGTCAAATGTAATTAACTTAGCTAGATATCTATACAGTATGTACACTAGCTAGCTACGTTAGCAGCTCATTTGAGTTCAAATGCACTGTAGCTAGTTAATTAATAATATATCGTTTTTTTTACATTTTCGAAATGTATTTACTTATTTGAATAGGTTCTCCCAGCCATGTGGACAATTGAAAACAGGGCAGCAAACTTTGTTTGTCACCAGAGTGGTTTAGAGCATATTACTATTTGCCTGTGAATAACCAGACCTTCATACAAACTTGCTATGCTTAATTCTTGACGCACAACCGAAGGTGCTGCTACAGTATATGCTGCCATATCCTGCCAGCACACCCACAAGCGATCCACTCAGGTGGAGAATCTTCAAAAACAATACATAAGCACGACAAGGCCCGGAAACAAACATGGGCGCACAATGCCGGGAGAGAACGAGAATCCAAACAAGATCTGACAAACAACAACGCACAAAGAACATGGGGGGAGCAGAGGGTATATACAGTTGAAGTCGGAAGTTTACATACACTTAGGTTGAAGTCATTAAAACTCATTTTTCAACCACTCCACAGATTTAATGTTAACAAAGTATAGTTTTGGCAAGTCGGTTAGGACATCTACTTTGTGCATGACACAAGTAATCCTTCCAACAATTGTTTACAGACAGATTATTTCACTTATAATTCACTATATCACAATTCCAGTGGGTCAGAAGTTTACATACACTAAGTTGACTGTGCCTTTAAACAGCTTGGAAAATTCCAGAAAATGATGTCATGGCTTTAGAAGCTTCTGATCATTTGCATCTAATTTCTGCATCTAATTGACATAATTTGAGTCAATTGGAGGGTACATGTGTGTGTATTCCAAGGCCAACCTTCAAACTCAGTGCCTCTTTGCTCGACATCATGGGAAAGTGAAAAGAAATCAACCAAGACCTCAGAAAAATAAATTGTAGACCTCCACATGTCTGGTTCATCTTTTGGAATAAATTTCGCCTGAAGGTACCACGTTCATCTGTACCAACAATAGTACGCAAGTATAAACACCATGGGACCACGCAGCTGTCATACTGCTCAGAAAGGAGATGCGTTCTGTCTCCTAGAGATGAACGTACTTTGGTGCGAAAAGTGCAAATCAAACCCAGAACAACAGCAAAGGACCTTGTGAAGATGCTGGAGGAAACCGGTATAAAAGTATCTATATCCACAGTAAAACTTTTTGGAGAAATGTCCTCTGGTCTGATGAATCAAAAATAGAACTGTTTGGCCATAATGACCTTCGTTATGTTTGGAGGAAAAAGGGGAATGCTTGCAAGCCGAAGAACACCATCCCAAACGTGAAGCACGGGGGTGGCAGCATCATGTTGTGGGGGTGCTGCAGGAGGGTCTGGTGCACTTCACAAAATAGATGGCATCATGAGGAAGGAAAACTATGTGGATATATTGAAGCAACATCTTAAGACATCAGTCAGGGAGTTAAAGCTTGATCGCAAATGGGTCTTCCAAATGGACAATGACCCCAAGCATACTTCCAAAGTTGTGGCAAAATGGCTTAAGGACAACAAAGTCAACGTATTGGAGTGGCCATCACAAAGCTCTGACCTCAATCCTATTGAAAATTTGTGGGCAGAACTGAAAAAGCGCGAGCAAGGAGGCCTACAAACCTGACTTGGTTACACCAGTTCTGTCAGGAGGAATGGGCCAAAATTCACCCAACTTATTGTGGGAAGCTTGTGGAATGCTATCTGAAACGTTAGACCCAAGTTAAACAATTTAAAGGCAATGCTACCAAATACTAATTGAGTGTATGTAAACTTCTGACCCACTGGGAATTTGATGAAAGAAATAAAAGCTGAAATAAATCATTCTCTCTACTATTATTCTGACATTTCACATTCTTAAAATAAAGTGGTGATCCTAACTGACCTAAGACAGGGAATTTTTGCACTGGATATCTTGCATAGCATTGCAACAACCTCTCAGGAACAACGTATAGGCATGCAGGTCCTTACCATCTTCAACTCTAATTGGTGACCATCCCATAGCTTTCTCCATATAAGCAGTAGTGATTCTCATACCTTTACCAAAGTTTTGTATTAAGACCCTCCTGGCTTCCCTATAGACTCCTGCAGGGTCCATATGTAAACAGCTACTAAAAAGGCATCTCGGTTGCCAGCTGGTATACTGTTGTTTCTCCTGACATCTGTTGTTGTTTCACAAAGAATTCAGTTACTTCATTTTGCTTTTGTAGAACACTGATAAGCATCCTTTCGATTGCTGTCATCAGCACTGGTTATTTGATTGCTGTCATCAGTTCCAGTGTGTGTGTGTGGCGCCATCTGCTGGCCTTGTTTGTATCTGTTGGTGGCCAATCTTTGGACGTGCACCAGAACTAGATGATTTGTGATTATGTGTCATCATATCTTGGCTGAATGTCTGTTGCAGTGATGCTCCAGGGGTTGAGGGATTGTACTTCTCTTAAGTTCTTGGCGCCCTTGACATAGCTTCCACATAAGCATTCATGCCATCTGTTGTCCTTACATTGACTTGTGACAGCTTTGGTTCTTCTTTTCCAAGCTGATGTTTCATTTCCATTCATGTACGTCTTTGTGAAATAAGTTGAACCTCTCCACCCTTGTTAATGAGAATTGACTTCATAAATTGTTCTTGTCAATACACCAAGCTTGGCTCTCTTTGAGACAATTTCGTCAATTTTTTTCAGCAATCACCCGTAATAGTCTCAACCTGAGTTTGTCCACTCTCAACCATATCAGGCTGCTCATCAGGCTTTTTGCCAGTCTCGTCTGCCATTCCGACAGCACAGTGAATACACAGTTCAACAATGTTCCACAATCCGAGTGGTAAAAACCAGGAAACTTAACACGTGTTTCAGATTGTTTCTGTCGCCGTTGATCAGATGCACTGCTACAATGTTTCCGTTCACACGCGCTGCACATCATGCATCCGCACTCCAGAGTAGCCTGTCAGGGAAAAATGAACAAGTTTACCTGCTTTTTTAAATATTATTAGTTAACCATTATATTCTTAACAATAGTAAGGCATTTATGTTCTACTAATGCTGTGTTTTCTGTGAAGGGATGGTTCCACTCTCTGCTCCCTGCAGTTGGTCTATGCATATCGTCAGGACATGGGGCAACTAAGAGATAACTTGAGATAGATAGATAGATAGATAGATAGATAGATAGATAGATAGATAGATAGATAGATAGATAGATAGATAGATAGATAGATAGATAGATAGATAGATAGATAGATAGATAGATAGATAGATAGATAGATAGATACTTTATTGATCCCCCGGGGGGGAAATTTCATTGTCAAGCAGCTACAACAAAACACAGGGCAGGTGCAAAATGCCACAACGAAAGTACACAAAAGACAGATACACGGTACATGATACATAGAGCGGCAGTATGAAAAAAGTATAGAAATACAAGATATCTGGAGTGCAAAAAAAAGCTATAAAAAGACATTGCATAGTATGGGTGGTTGGCTGAATATGTACACTATACATTGGTGGATGTTGGATGGTTAACTAAACTATACAGGTCGATGGCAGAGAAATACCTCAGTAGCTAAAAATGCGTATGATATGAGCGAGGGTAATAATAGTTTACTTAATAGACAGACTGGCTAAATGAACAGGTAAGTAAACATTTTGCATGGTTAAATTAGCTGTACAGGTAAGTATACAGTTATATTTACAGATAAGTGAATACTTGCATGGTTAAACAAACTGTACAGGTAAATGACAGGAAGAGATACTTTAATAGCTAAATGTGTGTATGATATAATTTGGGGTAATAATAGTAATTCCCTTAAAATACAGTACTTAGTGCGCAGGGTTTAATTACAGACAACTGCACGTATTGCACATTCGATATACTAAAAGCAATGAGAAAAGGTGCAACTGACAGGATACTAACATGCAATCCTGAGTGAATGCCTACGTAAGTTAGGTCCAAGAATTACTAGCAATATTGCACGTGATATGATATAACAACTGTACATTAGTATGTATATACAGACCTGCATGAATAAATAGGTCCTGAGTGAATGAGTGCTGACGGACCAGAGTTACTCACGGATGGATGCATAATTGTTAAACTAGGTCCTAGCACCCCAACAGTTCCAGATCTATGTTGCCGACGGCACGGCACCCCGGTGAGGCATTATATAGTCTAATAGCCACCGGCAGGAAAGGCCTTCTGTAGCGCTCTCTGGCACACCGTGGTGGGATCAGTCTGTGACTGAAAGTGCTCCTCTGCGTCATTACCATAGCGTGCAGAGGGTGGGTGACGTTGTCCATGATGGCCAGCAGTTTGGCCAGGATCCGTCTCTCCGCCACCTCCTCTAGAGTGTCAAGGCTCATCCACAGGACAGAGCTAGCCTTCCTGATCAGCTTATTTACCCGAGAAGCATCACCAGCTTTGATGTTTGCTCCCCAGCACACCACTGCAAAAAAGACGGCACTGGCCACCACAGACTGGTAGAAGGTATGCAGTAGTTTACTGCACACGTTGAAGGACCTGAGCCTCCTCAGAAAGTAGAGTCGGCTCTGGCCCTTTTTGTACAGGGCCCCGGTGTTACCAGCCCATTCCAGCCTGTTGTCCATATGGACTCCCAGGAACTTGTATGGCCCAACCATTTCCACATCCATCCCCTGTATAGGGACTGCAGTCAGTTGTGCCTTGGTTCTCCTGAAGTCCACCACCATCTCCTTTGTTTTGCTGATGTTGAGCTGAAGGTGGTTCTGCTCACACCACAACACAAAGTCACTGATTGTGCTCCTGTACTCCTCCTCCTGCCCACCCCTGATGCACCCTACAATTGCAGAGTCATCCGAGAACTTCTGTAGGCGGCATGTTTCAGAGTTATATACTTGAAGTCTAAGTTGTAGAGGGTGAACAGGAAGGGGGACAGGACCGTTCCCTGGGGGGCCCCTGTGTTGCTAACTGCCGGTTCTGACACACAGCTCTGTAGTCGCACAAATTGTGGCCTACCGGTCAGGTAGTCCGTGACCCAGGAGACTAAGGGTGCTTCCACTTTCATCCTCCTCATCTTCTCACCCAGTAGCAGGGGCTGAATGGTATTGAAGGCACTGGAGACGTCAAAAAACATAACCCTCACAGTGCAACCTGCGTTGTCCAGGTGAGAGTAGGCCCTCTGCAGAAGGTAGATGATTGCATCATCCACCCCGATGTTTTGCTTGTATGCAAACTGCAGGGGGTCCAGTGATGTACACACCAGGGGTCTGAGGTGAGCGAGGACTAACCTTTCCAGGGTCTTCATGATGTGGGATGTTAGCGCTACAGGTCTGAAGTCATTCAGGACAGTGGGGTGTGCCTTCTTGGGCACTTGGACGAGGCAGGATGTTTTCCACAGCACAGGGACCCTTTCTAGGCTCAGGCTAAGGTTGAAGAGATGCTGGAGTATTCCACACAGTTGGTCAGCACAGACCCTAAGCACCCTTGGGCTGATGCCATCAGGGCCCGCCGCTTTCCACTGATGTAGTCTCTCCAGCTCTCTCTTCAGAGAGAGCTGGAGAGACTCGGGATAGAGATAAAACTTAAGGGACAGAACAACCTGTTATTGGTTTGTATAATCTTTGCTTTGAGTAACTTGGTCACACGGCACAAGACAAAGAGCCTCTGAGAAGTGACCACAATGTCTCAGTTAATCCTGTTCTTCTGTTGTCTTTCAAGGACACAGCTGTGTAAGGATGTGAGGTGAACAGGCTGGCTGACGGGGAGGGGTGGAACAAGCCATAACTAAAAAATGTTAGGTCTGTTATTTAAGACCTCTGTTTATTTCTATATGCAGAGCTCTCGGCACTCACACTTCAGAGTGTGGGGTCGACCAGTCTCATTATGTTACAAATCTTTGATGTACTTGTTACAGTGTATACAAGAACCAGAGCACGACTTGACAAATCGTTTATAGTTTTTGACAAATCATAAAGCAAATTAAATGTTATCACCTCACTGATCATCACCCCAAATACAAGCCTACTGCCTAGCCTAACCTACTGCCCATTTAATTTGTAGCAGGTTTTCAAATCAATGGGGAGTAGAAATGGGGGAAGGTCCAAAATAAACCCCCTGTAAATTGGTGTCTGAGCTGGCGTAACTGCGGTACCATAGTTACAATCTGATGCCGCATTCAAAACAACTTGGAACTGGGAAATCTCTGACTTCCGACTTCCGTGTGTTCAAGACAACTGGGAACTCAGAAAAAAAAAATAGATCCAACAGGGAAAAATTGTTTTGAACGGTCATCCAACTCGGAATTCCAACTTGGGAACTCGGGCCTCTTTCTAGTTTTCCGACCTGAAGATCACTGATGTAATTATTTGAACTCATAATATTTAGAGTTCCCGGTTGTCATGAAAGCACCATAAATCAGTTGAGTGAACTATCCCTTCACCTCATTTTGTTATAATATTTTCGGTCTGACAGATGCTTACGTGACAACCATAATGCATGGTATAATGTCAACAAACATGGCACCATCACATAGCTGGCAAATAGCTTAGCATTAGCTCATCAGAATCAGTGCAACCATCAAAAAATTATTTTACACACATCATACAGTATGTGTCCATTACAATCTTTTTCACCTGTACAAACCTGAATAAAACAGCAAGAAAAGTGTATATTCAGACCCCTTCCCTTTTTGGGGAAATGTTAGCAAATGTATAAAAATGTGAAAACAGAAATACCTTATTTGCATATATATTCAGACCCTTTGCTATGAGACTCAAAATTGAGCTTAGGTGCATCCTGTTTCCATTGATCATACTTAAGATGTTTCTACAACTTGCTTAGAGTCCACCCGTGGTAAATTCAATTGATTGGATATGAAAGGCACATAACTGCCTATATAAGGTCCCACAGTTGACAGTGCATGTCAGAGGAAAAGACCAAGCCATGAGGTCGAAGGAATTGTCCATAGAGCTCTGAGACAGGATTGTGTCGAGGTACAGATCTGAGGAAGGGTACCAAAAAATGTCTGCAGCATTGATGGTCCCCAAGAACACAGTGGCCTCCATCATTCTTAAATGGAAGAGGTTTGGAACCACAAATACTTTTCTTAGAGCTGGCCATCCAGCCAACCTGAGCAATTGGGGGAGAGTCAGCGAGGTGACCAAGAACCCGATGGTCACTCTGACAGAGCTCCAGAGTGCCTCTGTGGAGATGGGAGAACCTTCCAGAAGGACAACCATCTCTGCAATACTCCACCAATCAGGCCTTTATGGTAGAGTGGCCAGACATAAGCCACTCCACAGTAAAAGGCACATGACAGCACCTAAAGACTCTCAGACAAGATTCTCTGGTCTGATGAAACCAAGATTGAACTTTTACCTAAATTTTTCAGCAGCAGGGATTGGGAGACTAGTCAGGAATGAGGGAATGATAAATGGAGCAAAGTACAGAGAGATCTTTGATGAAAACCTGACCTCAGACTGGGGCGAAGGTTCACCTTCCAACAGGACAACTACCCTAAGCACACAGCCAAGACACCGCAGGAGTGGACCAGTCTCTGAATGTCCTTGAGTTGCACAGCCAGAGCGCAGACTTTAACCCAATCAAAAATCTCTCCAGAGTACTGAAAATAGCTGTGCAGCGATGCTCCCCATCCAACCTGACAGATATTGAGAGGATCTGCAGAGAAGAATGGACGAAACTCCCCAAATACAGGTGTGCCAAGCGTCATACCCAATATGACTCAAGGCTGTAATAGCTGGTGTGTCGTGACTTTCATTAATGTGATGACTATCGAATCAACTAACTATGTTTAATTGTTACACGATTAAATTAATCATGTAACAATTAACTCATTAGGAATTTGGGGCACCACGGAAGAAGTTGTTTAACGAGTTACCATCTCCCGAATGAAACTCTAGAAGATATATAAATGATATTCGCAGTTGTAAATGAGAACTTGTTCTCAACTGACTTACCTGGTTAAATAAAGGTGAAATAAATAAAACAATATATCAATAACAGTCACTTATTAATCAATACCTCATATCAGTCTCATAATCTGAATGTTTGTAGACTTCCTGGATCTGCAAGAACACAAATTGGTTTAATTATTTATTTACTAGCTAACTAAATAATAACACAGAATAGAGAGAGAGAGAGAGAGAGAGAGAGAGAGAGAGAGAGAGAGAGAGAGAGAGAGAGAGAGAGAGAGAGAGAGAGAGAGAGAGAGACTTTTCGTACATACATTTGGAAACTACTCTCAAAGTAATCCGTTACTTTGCACACAAATCACCGCCCACTTGGAGTAAGAAATCATGGCCTGATGACTCCTTGCTGTCCCCAGTCCACATGGTCGTGCTGCTGCACCAGTTTCAAATCTTCTGACTGTGGCTATGGAACCCTGAACTGTTCACCAGACGTATCACCTTGTCCCAGTAGTGCCACCTTGTTCCAGACCTGCTGTTTTCAACTCTCTCTACCGCACCTGCTATTTCAACATGAAAAACCAAGTGACATTTACTCCTGATGTATTTACCTGTTGCAACCTCTACAACCACTGTGGTTATTATTTGACCCTGCTGGTCATCTATGAACATTTTAACATCTTGGAGAAAGATCTGGCCTTAAGGGCCATCTATTGTTAAAATCTCCACCCGGCACAGCCAGAAGGGGACTGGCCAGCCTGGTTCCTCTCTTGGTTTCTTCCTAGAGTTCTTCTTCCTATTGCTTGCTGTTTAGAGTTTTAGGTTGGGTTCTGTATAGCACTTTGTGACATCGGCTGAAGTAAAAATGGCTTTACAAATACATTTGATTGATTGATTGATTGTAGTGGAGTGTTTCTTCAGAGCAGCTACTTACGTAGATGCACCAATGATTGTCTGAGAGGGGATTTTCTCCTTCCTTCACCATCTCACGTCTTTCTGGTCTAATGTACATTTCATTACCAAGGCTTTTTATGCACTCTGGGTAAAAGCGGTGTTCCAGCATGCTAGCACAATCTCTGACCTCACTCGGGGTGTGGCTAGTTACTGTGCATAGCTTATATGAAAAACAATTATCTCATTAGAAAACAAAAATCACATTCCTATTTTAACAAAAGTACTTTCATCCTTTTTCATATCTCATGCACAACATATAAAATGAAGACGTGACATGTAGAATGTGTACACCATTCTTAATGACATCACAAAATAATAAACAATGTGACATGATTCTTATTTAGATCCCCACTGACCATTTAGCGGCAAAAGTATTCTGGGGACAAAGCACATTCCAATCACCAAACTAGAGGGCCAGAGAGAGATTCTCTCTACTCTTTACGACCAGGTTGGTGAGGTATCAAAACCGGCCCAGCCCCTCCCCTCTTCTGTGGGTGAGAGAGGGTCTGACTATTGTCAACTATTTACAAGATAATCTGAGGCCTTGGATCCTCACACAGGACAGTCATGATAGGTGCTTCAACAAAGTACTGAGTAAAGGGTCTGAATACTTATGTAAATGTGATATGTTGTTTATTTTAAATATACATTTGCAAAATGTCCCAAAAAGTATTGTGTGTAGATACAAAAATACAATTGAATCACTTTTAGAATAAGGCTGTAACGTAACAATATGTGGAAAAAGTAAAGGAGTCTGAATACTTCCCGAAGGCACTGTATACACATTGGTTCTCTAAGCAATCTGCAGTTCAAACATCAACAAAGCCAGAACCCCACCACTGTTTTGGTAAAAAAGAAATTTAACCACTTTCAAATTAATCGATAGAGCTATGGATGCAAACTGACAATTTTAGTCTAAACAGTGTTTGTTTAAAATTGCATTGTTTACAAATAATTTGGGTTCTGATTGAACTTTGCTCGTGAGGCATTTCTTATGTAAGTTATATTACTCAAGAATAAATGGGTGTGTTATTAATGTAAAAGTAAAAAAATTTATGAAGCAGTCACAGATTGACCCTTTAATAAACATAACTTAGAAATGTCTCAAGAGCATAGCGCAACTGTCTTACCCTATCATAACCCAAAATATAAGGTTGCATTATGCCATTGTTTATAACAGCAACATAAACCATGTATAGCTACAAAATATGTTCAAAAGCTGTCAACTACCTTGTCTCATCTCTGTAGCCTTATATATTAGGCTAGGTCAAATGTAAGGTTAAGGAGCGGTTTCGCAGATTTTGGCTTTAGATTTTCCACTGATCTTGCTTTTTAGTTTAGGACTAGCCTTAATCTTTGTACAGGAAAACCTCCCCATAATGTTTAAATGAGTGGAATGGGATGATGTCCTACATGAAAAAAACAGTTTACTTTACTAAGGACATTAATGGGGTAAACCTACTCTAAGAGTATGTATTAGGCTGTTTGAGAGAAGGTTTCGAATCCTAATCAACCTATCCAATATGAGTACATCTGTTGTTGAACTATAGTAGATCAATAAAGCTACAGTACTACAGCAGTAGTCACGCTGCTTATGTGGAAAAGCCTTATTAGTGCATAAGTCAAATAAGCTTTTGAAATTCCCGTCTTTTTTGGCTTCAAAAGCTAATATTGTTAAACACTGTTTTTTAAATCAATATTATTTAAGAATCAATGGTTATAAATCATTAATTTTAATGTAAAAAAAAAAATTGGGTATGCCAATTGCAGATTGTCCCTTTATTGGTGTGTTTTATTACAAATTTAGAGGCAGGATAACTGGCACCAATCCAGAATTTCTACCACAGCGGCAAAGGAAAACAGTACAATGGAGCAAAAAACGTGCACACAAGTTAATCTGTAATAGATACACACCTGCCCTCTGACTCAGGTTTATTGTTGTGGTAAGTGCGGTGTTGTGTTTTACTCTGTGTCTCTGTAAAACATGTTTCTGTCTCTAGTTGTTTTTCTCTGTCCTACAGCTGTCTCACTTGCTCTGGCTTTGAATGGAGTCTTCACAAACACTATCAAGTTGATAGTTGGCAGGTAAAAACATAATGCAATACACCAACTAGACTCAAACACTGTTTGGGAAAAGGTTGGATTATATGTCAATGGAGAGTACCTTATCTTAATAGGGATTCATATTCAGTTATGCTGTGTGGCATTTTCAAAATTGAACTGAATGCATTTGACGTGTATCGAAAGTTAACTTCAGGTGGCATAAGCAATAACAACCCCCTTTTTAAGAGACCGATTGATTTAAGTGTATTTTTTTCTTTCCCTACAGACCCAGACCAGACTACTTCCAGCGTTGTTTCCCAGATGGACAGGTGAATGTTAAGATGCTGTGCACCGGAGAACCAGACCTGGTGTCAGAGGGACGCAAGAGTTTCCCCAGCAGCCACTCCTCCTGTGAGTACCAGTCAGTCAGCAGCCACAACACTGTTAATCAGTATGTTAGATAGATAGATAGATAGATAGGTACTTTATTGATCCCCCGGGGGGGAAATTTCATTATCAAGCAGCTACAACAAAAACACAGGGCAGGTGCAAAATGCCACAACGAAAGTACACAAAAGACAGATACACGGTACATGATACATAGAGCGGCAGTATGAAAAAGTATAGAAATACAGGATATCTGGAGTGCAAAAAAAAAAAAAGCTATAAAAGGACATTGCGTAGTATGAGTGGTTGGCTGAATATGTACACTATACATTGGTGGATGTTGGATGGTTAACTATACTATACAGGTTGATGGCAGAGAAATACTTCAGTAGCTAATGCGTATGATATGAGCGAGGGTAATAATAGTTTACTTAATAGACAGAATGGGTAAATGAACAGGTAAGTGAAAAATTTTGCATGGTTAAATTAGCTGTACAGTTAGGTATACAGTTTTAAGGATCAACTTGAGCCATTCGAGGCACATAATCACTAGTCTTGATTAGGGCTGTGGTGGTCATGACATTTTGTCAGCCGGTTATTGTCATGCAAAAGACTGAGGGTATCACGATAATTGACTACACGTTTATCATCTCCATGCCTCAATGCATACAAGCCGCAGATACGGGCCTTTGGAACATCTACATTTTAAAAAGTCTAATAAATAAATTAAATTTACGACATCACAATAAATCCATTATTTATTTTAGGCAGGTCTAAAGAAACATGACATGAAGAAAATGTATTTCAGAAGAACAGAATGCCAAGCTGTCATCAAGGCAAAGGGTGGCTATTTGAAGATAAAATATATTTTGTTTTGTTTAACACTTTGGTTACTACATGATTCCATATGTGTTATGTCATAGTTTTGATGTCTTCACTTTTATTCTACAATGTAAAAAATAGTGCAAATAAAGAAAAACCCTTGAAGGAGTACTATTCCAAACTTTTGGCCCCCAGTGTAGGTTGCATGATGGTATAGGCTATTGATGGTTTGTATTATCTTTTACCATCTTTTTTATATTCTCCTACATTAATTTCACATTTCCACACAAGTATTTCCTTTTAAATGGTATCAAGAATATGTATATCCTTGCTTCAGGTCCTGAGCTACAGGCAGTTAGATTTGGGTATGTAATTTTAGGCGAAAACTGGAAAAAAGGGTCCGATCCTCAAGAGGTTAATTTGGGAAATCAAGTGAAATTTGTTTGGGAACATCGATAGTTACATGTTTTCACAACTAAACATATTTCATTAAATGGTTGACAGCCTCTCTCTCTACACCATGGTGAGATACTCTGTAGCTAAAGGTAATAGTCCAGCCTATTCATTATGAAAAAAAAAAGCCTAGGCTTTTTACTAGGCTATTCAAAATGAAATACAAATTCACTATAATTGAAATCTAACCATGCACAATCGATGAACCAACAGCATAGCCTGGAATTTCTAACACACATGTCTTGAGGCCCCCACAACGGACCATTCTTGTCCTCAAGGCCCCCACACCGGGACATTTATTTCCTTGGAGGCCCCCATTATTAGCCAGATCATTACCTTTTTGGGAAAAAAAAAACAAATTAGACCGGCCCACTAGGCTGAACACGGACCAGACAATCTTGCATTTGCCCGAAATGCCAGATGTCCAGTCTGCCCCTGTATGGATATATAGTTTGGAGCGTAGCATAAGGTAACCAGTCCATCCAATATGCATAATAATACAGTCCACACTCAAAGGCGATTACTAGAATTTGTTTAATCTTGGAATATAGACTAGACCACTTACGTACCAAAGACATCTTAAATCATTTTTTTCTGTAATATGTGGTAAACTATGTATTGTATAACGGCACAATTCTTATTTTAATTCAGTTTATTTTCAGGCCTGGTATATAGGACTATGCAAATGCATAAGCTCTAATATGCGTATGCCTGTTTTGAATGAATCATCACCTTAGAAAGTGCTGTCATTTCGTTGTGTTAGGCTTATCCATATGCATCTACAATGACCATGTTTTCCACTAACTTTCAGCCTGTTGTTGACTTTCATTCTTCAAATTGATCAATTACAGTGAGGTAAGTAACTGTTTTGATGATGGGTTGTTACAGCTGTTTGAATATGAAACGGTTTTGTTTTTGATGTGATTTTCGATTGCATTTACATTGATGTCAGAGTGTTTAGAGGAACAATAGAGCCCGGAGTACCAGGCCATTAGCGACTTGATGGTCGTTAGTGAGTTGGGTATGTCCAGTTAGGTATGTCCAGTGTGCGGAGGAGATAACAGTTACTCAACAGCCCTAATCTTTATCACGTAATGAAGTTATTTGGGATGCAATATGATTTGTAGATCAGTGATTCTGTATAGTCCGACTGCAATGTAGTCAATCTCAAACATACCTCTCTCAGTAGGCTAGATATCATAGTCACAGTTTGTAATGGTTAGGTAGTTACAAATGTACCAATTAAATTGACACCTGTGGCATTTTGGCATCAAAGTTGTGTCTGTTGTTCACGTGCCTATTTATTTTTATTTAACCTTTATTTTACTAGGCAAGTCAGTTAAGAACTAATTCTTATTTACAATGACGTCCTAGGAACAGTGGGTTAACTGCCTTGTTCAGGGGCAGAATGACAGATTTTTACCTGGACAGCTCGGGATTCGATCCGGCAACCTTTCAGTTACTGGCCCAACACTCTAACCACTTGGCTACCTGCCGCCGCGTATCTGCCCTTTCATTTTCTAGAATGGTCCCACCTGATCTCGCCTCCTCCCGCCTTCCTTCCATCTTTGAGGACATGTATTTCCATTGTTAGAGCGGTCACTCAACTATCTTATCAATATAATATATCATCTTTGATTACAGTAAGCCTAACAAAATAGAAGGTTTTTTCCACTCCAATTTTCTAATCATCCTATGAATGCTCATCCTATGAATGCTTCTTATCAGGATCAATGCCAACTATGGCACCCTATTCCCTATAGTGCACTACTTTTGACAAGAGCCTATGGGTCAAAAGTAGTGCACTATAGGGAATAGGGGTCCAGCTAGCATAGAGGACTCGGCCCAATCACAGCCCTATTCCGATGCGCCGGAACTTTAAATCGGCCCGAGTCCAGATGCCGGGCTCAGCTCGACATATTGAATGACTGCCCAGAATCAGCCTGAGTACATCGGGCCGATTCCGTCTGCCAGAACTAAGCCGACACTGCCGGTGTCTTGTCAGAATCCCCCAAGAAGTGGTCCAATTCAAATTCTTTTGAATATTACCCATCCACCCAAATATACTATATCAAAATACAAACAGCTGTAACAACCTTAAACAATGAACATGTAGACATTTACACATTGCTTAGAAATGTATTTGAAAATATAAAATATAAAAATAAATAAATCACACAGGGAGTAGAGCTCACATCCACAACATCAATTACAGTCTCCAGCTGCAGCATGGCCTTTGACTAAATCTGGCCTGTCACAAAAAAATAGCCTTTCACTACAACCAAAACCATTGACATCAATATCTCTCTGGTCATGGTTTTAAAAGTTTTGAAATCTCACTGGCGTATCAACTTTGCTATGGGGCCAAGCTGCATTTTCTGAATTTTTACATGGTTTGATATGAACAATATTCGTAGGACAATTTAAGCATTGCCAATATGCCTAACTTTACTAGTGTCTTTTTTAGAGCATTTTGGCCAGAGATATGGTAAAGAGATAATGTGAAAATGTGCATGGCCTTATACATCTACAGTAAGTGATGACTGAATACTGTCTCAGGGTTTCCTTTTGAAAACTTTTTAGGTCCAATAATTTTTTATGTTGTTATAAGACGGATGTCAGAGTTTGAACATGCAACCTCTAATGAAGTACCAAGTGAAGAAATCTCACAATGATGGTCCTATTCCGTAAAGTGTGTGTTAGGTACACACGCACAATAACACAACAATATCCCACAATGTAGGTGGGAAAGAGGGCAACTTTAATAGGGTCCCCAATTAGAGACAACGCATAGCAGCTGTCTCTAATTGGGGACCAAACACAAATTAACCACATAGAGTTCGATAGAACCCTACTGTCAGGCCCTGACCGTGACAACATAGAGAAGCCCTAGGCCTCCCTATGGTCAGGAACTGACAGTACCCCCCCCCTCATAGGTGCGGACTCCCGGCCGCAAAACCCGTGGCTCTAGGTCAGGCGGAGGCTCCGGCCCCGGCACAGGACGTGGCACTGGGTCAGGGGGAAGCTCCGACCCCGGAGCTGGACTGAACGCCGGCACAGAGGGAGGTTCCGACCAGGACTGGTCTCCGGGACAGGTGTCCCTGCCCCTGAGGCAGGGCTGGACACCGGACTGGGAACCGGCACTAGAGCTACTGGGCTGGGAACTGGTATAGGAGACACCAGGCTAGGAACTGGCACTAGAGCTACCGGGCTGGGAACCGGCACTGGAGCGACCAGGCTAGGAACTGGTATAGGAGACACCAGGCTAGGAACTGGCACTGGAGCTACCGGGCTGGGAACTGGCACTGGAGCTACCAGGCTAGGGACCGGTATAGGAGACACCGGGCTAGGAACCGGTATAGGAGCTTCCGGGCTAGGGACCGGCACTGGACGTACCGACCCGGGGACACGCACTGGAGGCCTGGTGTGGGGAGCTGGCACGGGACGTACCGGGCTGGAGACGACATGCACTGGAGACCTGGTGCGGGAAGCCGGCACTGGATCTGGACTGGATGCCGGTCCCGGACTGGGCACCGGCGCAGATGGAGGCTCCGGCCTTGGAGCTGAGCTGGACACCGGTCCCGGACTGTGCACCGGCGCAGATGAAGACTCCGGCCATGGAGCTTGGCTGGACGCCGTGACTGGACTGGTTGCTGGTCCTGGACTGGGCCGCCATTCCAGCCACGCTCTCCACCAGATCCCTGTACCTCCAGATGCAGGGTGTCAAAACCTTCCGAAGGCCGATCTTCCCCTATATAAGGCTCCAACCCCGGAACCGGGCTGGCACTGGACGTACATGACTGGGCACACACAATGGAGACCTGGTGCGGGAGGCTGGCACTGGACGGACTGGGCTGGAGATGCACACTGGAGGTCTGGTGCGGGAGGCCAGCACTGGACGTATCGGACTGGGCACACGCACTGTAGACCTGGTGCGGGAGGCTAGCACTGGACGTACCGGCCTGTGGATGCGTACTGGAGACCTGGTACGGGAAACTGGCACTGGACGTACCGGACTGATAATGCGAACTGGAAGCGCTGCTTGGTCCTGTGTTGGTGGGATATTCTGTCACGAACGTGTGTATGAATGGACCAAGGTGCAGCACTGAGGATGGTAGTCATACTTTATTTGACTAGAAAAAGAGCAAACACAACCGTAACGTGTGTGTGTTAGGCACACAAGCACAATAACACAACAATATCCCACAATACAGGTGGGAAAGAGGGCAACTTAAATAGGGTCCCCAATTAGAGACAACGCATAGCAGCTGCCTCTAATTGGGACCAAACACAGATTAACCAAATAGAGTATGAATATAATACTGATTAGAGTACTGCTTCAGAAAAGGGTTATTCATCAGAATGTGTAAAGCACCAAGGTGATGGTAAATCCAGGGCTGGAAATTTTGAGGTTGTTGTTAGTTACAGTAAGTGTGTCTAATGGTGTTAATTAACCTTTTACTGCAGGGTCACACAGAGTGAGTCATAAATAAATCTACTTTGAAACAAAAATATACACCTCACACACATGCTTGTGGGCTTAAAAAAAAGAAGATACCTGTAGCATGGCAGATATAGAGTTGAACTTTATTACATTTTGAGTCCCAATATTACACTTTATTTACATCATAGAAACACCAGACTTTCTTTGTTTTAAAAAATATATTTCTAATTAATTATGCAATTATGCAAAATATTAATAGCGTTCCACCCATGAGGCCAAAGGGGGCGCTTTTGGTCATTGACTGCAGGAAAGGGCTACAATCTCACGAAGAACTGCTGCAACAAATACATAACAAAACACCAAGAAAACACATTTATCCCGAAATTATAATTTCTCCTAATCCCCTAAATGTCCAAGCAGTTGTGGTTTATCCCTCACATGTCTAGTAAAAAGCATGAACTGAAGAATAACCAAAAAGTCATGGTAGATGTGCTGTCGGACTATCAAATAATTGACATATATTAATCTTACAGAATGTCCACCTGGGCGAGGATATTGGACATTTTATCAAAACCTATTGGATGACAACTTGTTTTAACCAGGACAGAAAAATGTATAACTGATTTTTTCCGACATAATATAGGTACAGCAGATCCGAGATTGTATGGGACACTTCTAACAAAAGCAATTTAGGTCAGAATAATTATAATAACAAAGGAAATAGAGGGACTAAGGAAAAACAAAAAGAAATGGAGGAAGTTATTCAAGAAAGATCAAGTATAATATAGAGCGGGTGAAATAAGTATTGAACACGTCACCATTTTTCTCAGAAAATATATTTCCAAAGGTGCTATTGACATGACATTTTCACCAGATGTTGGTAACAACCCAAGTAATCCATACATACAAAGAAACCAAAACAAATAAGTTCAGAAATTAGGTTATGTGTAATAATGTGAAATGAAAAGTATTGAACACACTTACTGATATTTATTTAATACTTTGTACAAAAGCCTTTGTTGGTAATGACAGCTTCAAGACGCCTCCTGTATGGAGAAACTAGTCGCATGCATTGCTCTGGTGTGATTTTGGCCCATTCTTCCACACAAACAGTCTTCAAATCTTGAAGGTTCCGTGGGCCTCTTCTATGAATCTTGATCTTCAGTTCTTTCCATAGATTTTCAATGGGATTTAAGTCAGGTGATTGGCTGGGCCATTCTAGCAGCTTTATTTTCTTTCTTTGAAACCAATTGAGAGTTTCCTTGGCTGTGTGTTTGGGATCATTGTCTTGCTGAAATGTCCACCCTCGTTTCATCTTCATCATCCTGGTAGATGGCAGCAGAGTTTTGTCAAGAATGTCTCTGTAAATTTGCCCATTCATCCTTCCTTCAATTATGTGAAGTTTGCCAGTACCATTTGCTGAAAAGCAGCCCCACACCATGATCTTCCCACCTCCAAACTTCACTGTTGGTATGGTGTTTTTAGGGTGATGTGCAGTGCCAATTCTCCTCCAAACAAGGTGTGTATTATGACATCCAACAGTTCAATTTTGCTCTCATCTGACCACACTATATTCTCCCAGTATTTCACTGGCTTTTCCAAATGTTGTGCAGCAAACTTTAAACAAACTTCAACATGCTTTTTTTTCAGCAATGGAGTCTTGCGTGGTGAGCGTGCATACAGGCCATGGCGGTGGAGTGCATTACTTACTGTCTTTGAGACAACAGTACCTGCTAATTGCAGGTCTTTTTGAAGCTCTCCACAAGTCCTTGTGTCTAATGGTGTTGGGTATTCCTGTACCCAACTCTTCTGATTATTATTTTCACTCCTCTGTCAGAAATCTTGCGAGGAGCACCTGGTCGAGGCAAATTTATGGTGAAATGGTTGTCTTTCCACTTCCGTATTATGGCCCCAACAGTGCTCACTGGAACATTCAGAAGCTTAGAAATGCGCTTATAACCAATGCCATCATTATGTTTTGCAACAATTAGGTTGCCATGGTCTTGAGACAGCTCTTTGCTTTTACCCATCATGAGATGTGTCTTGTGTGACACCTTTTTGTAGGCCATCAGTTGGGACTGAACCAGCTGATATTAATTTGCACTGACAGGGGGCTGTATTGCTTTTTAATTACTGATAGTTTTCAGCTGTTGTCTTGGCTTTCCATGCCTTTTTGAACCTCCCTTTCTTCATGTGTTCAATACTTTTTCCCTTTGTCATTTCACATTATTACACATAACTTAATTTCTGAACGTATTTGTTTTGGTTTCTTTGTATGTATGGATTACTTGGGTTGTTACCAACGTCTGGTGAAAATGTCATGTCAATAGCACCTTTGGAAATATATTTACTGAGAAGTGACATATTATTTCACCCGCTGTATTATTAATGTTTTGATCTTCAATATAGAAATGCTACCAAAAATAATTTACTGAAACTTGTTGCAAATGATGGAGTCATCCATGATTCACCAAATTATATTTTGAAAGTTAAATCAAAGTACTATAAGCCACGTCCTCAGAGCAGGCTCAGAACAGCTGGCTGGAGTGTCTATGGATATATTAAATCTCTACCTATCAAGCTCTCCCACTTGCTTCAAGATGTCCACCATTATTCCTGTACCCAAGAAAGCAAAGTTAACTGAACTAAATGACTATCGCCCCGTAGCACTTACTTATGTCCTAATGAAGTGCTTTGAGATGCTAGTTAGGGATCATATCACCTCTACCTTACCTGACACCCTACACCCACTTCAATTTTCTTACCGCCCCAACGATGCAATCACCATCCTACTGCACGCTGCCCTATCCCATTTGGACAAGACGAATACCTACATATGTAAGAATGCTGTTCATTGACTATAGCTCAGCATTCAACACCATAGTACCGTCCAAATTCATCATTAAGCTTGGGGCCCTGGGTCTGAACTCCGCCCTGTGCAACTGGGTCCTGGACTTCCTGACCCAGGTGGTGAAGGTATGAAACAACACCACTTTGATGATCCTCAACACAGGGGCCCCAGAAGGGTGCATGCTCTGCCCCCTTCCTGTACTACCTGTTCACCCATGACTGTGTGGCCATGCATGCCTCCAACTCAATCATCAAGGTTGCAGACAACATAACGGTAGTAGGGCTGATTACCAACAATGACGAGACAGCCTACAAGGAGGAGGGGAGGGCCCTGGGAGAGTGGTTCCAGGACAATACCCTGTCACTCAACGTCCGGAAACAGCAGAGGGAGCATCCCCCTATCCACATCGACTGTACCGCAGTGGAGAAGGTGGAAAGCTTCAAGTTCCTCTGCGTGCTCATCACTGACAAACTGAATTGGACCGCCTATGTAGATATTCCATTAAAAATCAGCCATTTACAGCTACAATAGTCATTTACAACATTAACAATGTCTACACTGTATTTCTGATTAATTTGATGTTATTTTAATGGACAAAAAATGTGCTTTCCTTTCAAAAACAAGAACATTTCTGAGTGACCCCAAACTTTTGAATGGTATCCTAATCAGTTTTTTATATGGATGATACATTGGAGACAATATAAGACAAGTACTGGAAACAATAGAACACTGCAAAATCGGGGAAACCAGGCCTGGTATTCATAGATGACTTTGAAAAGGCTTTTGATAAAGTATGACTGCAATTTATATATTCTCCAAAATTGGAATATTTCAATTTTGGAGAATCTCTTATACAATGGGTTAAAGTTATGTATAGTACCCCTAAGTGTAAAATAGTAAATAATGGCTACCTCTCAGAAAGTATTAAACAACTGTCAAGAGGAGTAAAACAAGGTTGTCCACTGATCTATTAAAATCAGATACAACAATAATATCAAAGGTCTAGAAATCCAGGGCTTAAAAGCAAAGTTGCATTGTATGCTGATGATTCATGTTTTCTTTCAAATCTACAATTTGGATCCCTCCACAGCCTCATAGATGATCTAGATAATTTTTCTAACCTCTCTGGATTACAACCAAATCATGAGTATACTATATTACGTATTGGATCACTAAAAATACAACTTTTACTTTACCGTGTAGTTTACCAATAAAATGGTCTGATGGTGAATTGGACATACTCTGTATTCATATCTTGAAAGAAAGAAATTATCTCACAATACATTTTTATTGAAAGTTAGCAAAAATAGCTATCATTGTGTCAGGCTCTGGTCATAGAGAAGTCTAACAATTCTACTTGTTCTATATCTGTGTGGTGTTATGCATTGTCTCAAATTAGGGATCCTACTTATGTTTGTATGTTCCACACCCTAGGTGTGGTTCATTGTCTACATGTCCGTCTTGAAGTAAGTGTGTTCTCATTTGGTATATAGTCTTTATTGTTTTGTATAGTTCTGATCAAGTATAGTTTATGTTAATAAACATTGATGTCGAATTATCCCTGCGCTGCGCCTTGGTCTCTCTACACACCCAAGCGTGACACATGGAAAGGAACATACCTGTGGAAAAATCACCCTGATTAACTCTTTAGTCCTATCCATTTACGCCATTTAGCAGACGCTCTTATCCAGAGCATCTTACATAGTACATTTTCATACTTTCTTTTTTTTTTTTTTCATACTTGTCCCCCGTGGGAATCAAATCTACAACCCTGGTGTTGCAAGCACCATGCTCTACCAACTGAGCTACACGGGACTATCCCAGTTTACCTATTTCTCATCGCCTTGCCTACACCTAGCGACTTGATTTTTAAATTATACGAACAAAAACCATAGTCATCCATCACTATGGGAAAGACCCGAGAATACAGTAATGATGTGCGACAAAAGGTTGTTGAGCTGCAAAAATCAGGAAATGGCTATAAAAAAATAGCTCAACAGTTCAAAATGCCCATTTCCACTATCAGGGCAATAATTAAGAACTTTAAAGCAACTGGAGATGTTAACAATTGGCCTGGAAGAGGACATGTGTCTATATTGACCCCACGCTCAGTGAGGAGGATGGTTAAAGTGGCCAAAAAATCTCCAAGTATCACAGCTGGTTAGTTGGGTCTTGGGGTCAGAAAGTCTCCAAAACTACGATCATACGCTACCTACATAACCACAAGTTGTTTTGGAGGGTTGCCATAAAAAAGCCTTTGCTGTCATCAAACAACAAACTCAAGCGCCTCCAGTTTGCCAAACGTTAAAGGAACTTTCAATGGGACCAGGTTCTATGGCCAGATGAGACCAAAATAGAGCTTTTTGGAAACAAACACCAGAGGTGGGTTTGGTGTAGACAGAAAGATAGCCATGCATAAAAGTACCTCATTCCCACTGTGAAGTATAGTGGTGGATCTTTGATGTTCTGGGGCTGTTTTTCTGCCAAAGGCCCTGGACAACTTGTTAGGATGCATGGTATCATCAACTCTAAATTAAAACCTGACTGCCTCTGCCAGTAAGCTTGAACTGGGCCGTGGCTGGATCTTCCAGCAGGACAATGATCCAAAGCACACCGCAAAATCAACACAAAAATGGTTCACTGACCACAGAATCAAGGTTTTGCCATGGCCTCCCAGTCCCCTGAACAAAAACCCCTATAGAAAACCTGTGGGATGAGCTGAAGAGAAGAGTCCACAAGCGTGGACCTTGGAATCTGAAGGATCAGGAGGGGAATGGTCTGGAGGAATGGTCTCAGATCCTTTGCCATGTGTTCTCCAAACTCATTACGCATTATAAGAGCTGTTATCTTGGCAAAGGGAGGTTGCACAAAGTATTGAATGAAGGGGTGCCAAGAATTGAGCCACACATGCATTTGAGAAATATATTTGTTTTATGATAAGAATTTATTTATTTTACTTTAATTAAAGGTTAGATTTTTGTGAATATTTTGAATGAAAGAGGATAAACAATAAAGAAATTTTCTTTCACAGCCCGTTTTGCTCATATTTACCAATATTAGTGCCAATATTAGTGGAGAGCACTGTATCTACCTCAAGTACTTCGTACCACTGCACATTGAGATGGTACTGGTACTGGTACTCCCTGTATACAATATAGTTCCATTCTTGTGTATTTTATTGTATTCCTTGTGTTAGTTACTATTTAATTTTTTTAACTGCATCGTTGGGAAAGGTTTGTAAGCAAGCATTTCACTGTAAAGTCTACACCAGTTGTATTCGGTGCATGTGATAAATACATGTGTATTTGATTTTGAATTTGTGTTGATGAGTGAGTGTGTTGTTGCATAAATATATATGCCTATGCTAAAAAATGTGAAACAATTCTTTACAGAGATATTTGGTATGTTTTTGGATTTCGCTACATGAGCTGAAAGTAAGTAGAATGCCCTTTTTTATTTGGAGCACCTGTCCCCGAGGTCTGTAAATGGCTCTGCTAACAACTAACGGCGCAATATGGCAGGATATCTCAAGTTCTTACTTTCGGCCAGTTATCTATTCTCTGTACAGTTGGAAAGGCCTTGCCCTCCTTTCTCAGTAGAAATGCCATCAGAGAAAAAAAAATTCAACGTTTTTATCAGAGATCTTTTAAGAAGAGAACATAAAAAATGAAATATTTTTGCTTAGCCTTTTCTAGCTTATCCATTCTCATTCCTACTCCTTAGGAAATTAGATTTGCTTTTGCTTTAATAAAAGTTAAGTGAAAGAGCAATATAAAATCACAGATAAACTATCCACAATAAGATACTTTTCTCCCCCTGTATTAGGTTTGTCTCTTTTCCTGTCACCTCTTTCTCGGACGGTTGACTACAAGTTCAGGTAATGATATCTGTACTTCTTTAAGTTGAAAGGACTTCAAATCAAAAGTTGAGTCAATGTTTTAAAAATCAAGGCAAACTGCTGCAACACAATTTCTAGTTTACTTTACAAATGTGTTGACAAATGTGTTGAGACAAATCAGGAATAAGCAGAACTTTCCTGCCCCAAAGTTGATTTAACTAGAAATCATGTCGCAGTACACTGAATGTTTTGCCTCTGTACACTGCTCAGGTTGTTGAATCAACCTCTATATACCTGCATAAGAAGAAGCAATCTAACTTAATCCTCTTTGTGCCTTGAGGGAGTGACACTGCTTCCGGTCCTTTACCAGGGGTGTCAGGCACCCCAAAAATCTGAGGGGGCACAAAGTGCGTGTGGATGGCTCAAACAAGTGAAAGAGCTATTTTCCTCGAAAGTATGTAATATCACGATTCCAAAGCTATACGATATTAAAGAGAGCAAGTTACTTATCTCACATCTCAGAAAAGATTTGTAATGTTCTACTTCTTGTTGACGAAATTCGTGCTAATTTTGGCTTTTTGAGCATGACAACATGAACGTGATTGGTCGACAGTCTGCTAGGTGGGGCGTTATAACATACCTTCATTAATTGGATTCCTATCTCCTTTCTATAATATCTCTGGCTACGGCACCATGCAATGGAACCTGGACTAAAGAGGCAGACATATAGGAAATGTTTTATCAATGGCTAATTCAAGAGAAAACATCCTCCCGATTTATTACATCGGTCAGTATTGAAATCTGACATGTATGATAGACATTTTCGCAATCTAAAAGTCATATTCTATTAACTTCCAGTGTAGAGAGCGACTTTATCACAGCTCTACGTCATACCAGACGGATTTCTTCCTGCCTGAACACCAGTAACTCAGATACACATGAAAACATTAAATTACCCAGGGAATTGATAGAGCATTACTCAGAGGTGCACAAAAACAATATAACATTCAAAATGGATGAACCTTTCCTTTAACGTTTGTGTGTGTGTGTGTGTGTACATGTCAATACATACACACAAACAGTAGGTCACATGGTGCTCTCCGTGAGGTGTTCCTTTATTATTCTTTTTTAACCAGGTTTGCTGTTAATTTGCACTCTATGAGATGGAAGGGAGTTTCTGTATATTCTGTATTTTTCCTTGAATTTGTTCTGGACCTGGGGACTGTGAAAAGACCCCTGGTGGCATGTCTGGTGGGATAAGTGTGTGTGTGTGTGTCAGTGCTGTGTGTAAGTTGACTATGCAGACAATTTGGAATTTCCAACACATGAATGTTTCTTATAAAAACAAGAAGCGATGGTCTATGTTATACTGATCGCACTATTCATTTTTGTGGTGTAGATAAGGCTGCCCGTCTTTCAGCGATGTTCTTATCAGCGGATTCACTGCTAAATATACAAGTAGACACATTTTTTCTAGTCTCTGAAAGAATATAACTTGTGTTGGGCGGTGCTTCATGCTCTGGCCCCCGTCCCTCCCCCATGGCGGGCTTTTTTGAAAAGAGGCGGACACTAACACAATCCTTTGGGCAAAACTGAAAGAACTGACCAAACGCAATGGCTTCAAGTGATACCTCTCATCAACAAGAATTTGGCAATGGAGCATCTATTAGCTACAAGGTGACATTCAACCATACATGTTTCAACTGGAATATAGCGAAGAGGATTCGAAAACAAAGAGTTGTATTTAGCTAACGTTAGAAGCTCAGCACAACCGATGCCAGAACAAAGAGAACAGATGACAAATACGGTGCCTAGTTAAGTAAGTGTCAGGCTCTGGCCATAGAGAAGCCTATTTGCTTCTCTATGTAACCATGGTCAGAGTCTGACAGGTCTATTCTCTCTGTATCTGGTGGTGGTTTGTGCTGGATCCCTAATTAGAGGCAGCTGCTGCGCATTGTCTCTAATTAGGGATCCTACATATTAATTCTCCAGTCACGGTGAAACATAAGTGTGCTACGTTACGTGTGTATTGTCGTGTTTGTTGTATTCATTGTTCTGTTTATTTTAGTTCGGCATTGAGTTGTTTTTATACATGGTATAAATAAAATGTTGAACTTCAATCCCTGCGCTGCGTCTTGGTCTGTGTATGCACCCATATTGTGTATTGCTGGCTAACATACTACTGTGTTACAGTGGGGGAAAACAAATAAAAATTAAGTTAGCTAGCTAAACAACTACCAGTAGCCATGTCTATGACAAAAAATAGAAGAGGTTTTACAATATCTCGATTGTAAAACCTTTTCTTTTTTGATGTTGTAGATCTGGCTAGCTATTAAACAGCAAGCCACCACAGGACGCTGCTGTAGGGAGGCCGGCTCATAACAATGTCTGGAACGGAGCGAATGGCATGGCATCAATCACATGGAAACCATGTTTTTGATACCATTCCACAAATTTTGCTCCACAAACCCGTCCTCCCCAATTAAGATGCCACCAACCTCCTGTGCCAGCCACCTAAAGCTAGGTTTACCCTCAAATGTTAGCACATGACTGGAGTTGGCTAGCTAGTTAGCCTGGCGCCTGCTAACTTGTTATGTGCCACGCCTCGCATTTGTAACTTTTTAGCAAACATCAGCAACTGTAAATGATTTTACTAGCGCACTATGTTAACATAATTAACGAGGGTTGACATTGGTTATGATTATGACCGTGGATGCATTTCAATCTCACAAAATTCTATGAATGATGCAAGATAGGATTCCAAACAGATGTAAATAACAAGTATTGCATATCCAGCAAGCTAGCTAAGTTTACTAGCAAACAGTGAGGAGAAACAATAATACAACAATTTACTGTTGTAAATCTGTAAAACTGAAGCTGGTTTTACTATAAAAAAGATGCCTAAGCGTGCCTGATACACATGAATGTAGGTAGATACTGTCTGCCCTCCTACCTAGGCTAATTTGTACGGTCAAGATTGAGGGTTATGCAATAGTTCTTTCTAGATATTGTTGTACATGTAATATCTGTGCCTGTGCACATGTATGAATGTTCAACTGGATACAGAAACAAAATACCTTTGCCTGCATAAGTATTTGTATCCCGTGAACTGTATCCCTCTCGGGGGATTATACATTATGCTGGATTTCAAACAGATGACTCATGAGGAGCTGAATGGCAGTTAGATCATGACAACACAAGTATTCCCTGAATTACTGTATGTTTCTTTGGAATGGAAATTTCATCATTTGGTGTAGGGGCTGTGCTTGGCAGAGTGGGTGAGGTTATATCCTGCCTGGTTTGGCCCTGTCCGGAGGTATTGTCGGAGGGGGCCACAGTGTCTCCTGACCCCCCCCCGTCTCAGCCTCCAGTATCTATGCTGCAAAAGTCTATGTGCCGGTTTGTTAAGGGCTATGGTCAGTTTGTTAAATCTGATGTTATTATCCGGTGTCTTGTGTGAATTTAAGTATGCTCCCTCTAATTCTCTCTCTCTCCCACTCTACCTCCTCTCCCGGGGGGACCTGAGCCTACCCGGAGGACCATGTTTCAGGACCATCTGCCCTGATGACCCCTAGCTGTCCCCAGTCCATCTGGTCGTGCTGCTACACCGGTTTCAACTCTTCTGCCAGCGGTTATGGAACCCTGATCTGTTCATTGAAACTTGCCACCTTGTCCCAGACCTTCTGCTTTCATCTCGCTCTCGCACACCTGCGCTCTATTGCACTGAAAAGCCAAGTGACATTCACTAATTTACCTGTTGCAACCTCCACAACTACTTTAATTATTATTTGACCCTGCTGGTCATCTATGAACATTTGAACATCTTGGAGAAAGAACTGGCCTTAATGGCCATGAATTGTTATAATCTCCACCCGGCACAGCCAGAAGAGGACTGGCCAGCCCTCAGAGCCTGGTTCCTCTCTAGGTTTCTTCCTAGGGAGTTTTTCCTAGCCACCGTGCTTCTACATCTGCATTGCTTGCTGTTTGGGGTTTTAGGCTGGGTTTCTGTATAGCACTTTGTGACATCGGCTGATGTAAAAAGGGCTTTATAAATACATTTGATTTGATGATGATTTGATTTTGATTTGATCATGACCACCTCTCTCATCATCTGCTGATCACCAGTTCTCGTAGCTACAGATTGTTGCACCAGATAATGTTATTTAACCAAAGATTTGTGGTATCCATTACGGGAGTTACAGGATAGATACTGTTGTAGCACAGAGAATGTTTGACCAACCTTAGCAATGCCGTCTTCGTCCTCGATTCGGGGAAACAGGATCTATTTCAAGTCTTCTCTCTCTCATTGATTGAGACAGGTCTCTGTCATCATGACATGCAGCACTTTGGGGTGGACACCCACCTGGCTCGATCAATGAGATAAGACTTGAAATAGACTTTGGGTAAATCACATTATCTGGTGTAACAACATGTAGCTACAGTTCTCTGCACTTGTGTCTCTGTATGAAGTAGTGTGTGTGTGGATATACTGTCTCATACAGTAGACATGTAGTGCGTTAGTACACACGCGCGCACACGCGCGCGCACACACACACCCGTGTAATCACATATGTCTGCTGCTCTAAACTTTACACATACAGTATATAATAATCAATTGACATTAACATTTAATACTATTATCAGAGCTGATTACACAATATCACAATGTTTTTTGAGCATGTTCTATGTGTCTATGTATACTGGGGCAAGTCGTCATGTGAAGACTTGACCCAAAGTCATTGAGACAACTTGCCCCAAACTGACATGTGTGCTAATGTTGGCTAAATCTCAAGGTTAGCTCAACATAGGAGTGCAGCTAAAGTATAAAAATACACGTTATTGTCTCCTCTATTCAGTGCAAAATTATAATTTTGAACATTCATACCTAACAAAGTTTTATTGCATAAAATGTAAAGTGCCAATTTTTTACTTTTGAAGGGGAAAAATAAGAAACTTGTGCTCACCTTAGATTAGAGTGACCTTGACCAGATGTGAACAGGAAGTTGACCATAGAACATTGTCACACAAAGTAGCTATTTCATTTTTGAGATAGCGCCTCTAGTGTTGGAGGTATGAACAGTTTGACAACTTACGTCGCTCTCCCTTACTTTCTTGTTGAATACCCAGTTCTCTTGAGTTAGTAAAAATACTTTAAAGTAACTTAATTAGTTTGGGGGGGTATCTGTACTTTACTTTACTATTTATATTTTTGCCAACTTTTACTTCACAACATTCCTAATGAAAATAATCCATACATTTTCCCTGACACCCAAATGTACTCGTTACCTTTTGACAGGCATGGTCCAATTCACACAATTATCAAGAGAACATCCCTGGTCATTCGTACTGCCTCTTATCTGGCATACTCACTAAACACAAATGCTTTGCTTGTATATTATGTCTGTTTTGGAGTGTGCCCCTGGCTATCCAAAAAAAATGTTTTATTGTGCCGTCTGGTTTGCTTAATATAAGGAATTTGAAGTGGTTTATACTTTTACTTTTGATACTTACAGTGGCAAGAAAAAGTATGTGAACCCTTTGGAATTACCTGGATTTCTGCATAAATTGGTCATAAAATGTGATTTGATCTTTATGTAAAGTCACAAAAATAGTCAAACACAGTGTGCTTTATACTAATGACACACAAATCATTTAATTTTTCTTATCTATATTGAATACATAATTTAATCATTCACAGTGTAGGTTGGGAAAAGTATGTGAACCCCTAGGCTAATGACTTCTCCAAAAGCTTATTGGAGTCAGGAGTCAGCTAACCTGTAGTCCAATCAATAAGACAGGATTGGAGATGTTGGTTAGTGCTGCCCTGCCATATAAAAAACACTCACAAAATTTGAGTTTGCTATTAACAAGAAGCATTGCCTGATGTGAACCATGCCTCGAACAAAAGAGATCTCAGAAGACCTAAGATTAAGAATTGTTGACTTGCATAAACCTGGAAAGGGTTACAAAAGTATCTCTAAAAGCTTTGATGTTCATCAGTCCATGGTAAGACAAATTGTATATAAATGGAGAAAGTTCAGCACTATTTCTACTCTCCCTAGGAGTGACAGTCCTGCAAAGTTGACTGCAAGAGCACAGCGCAGAATGCTCAGTGAGGCTAAGAAGAATCTTAGTGTCAGCTAAAGACTTACAGAAATCTCTGGAACATGCTAACATCTCTGTTGACGAGTCTATGATACATAAAACACTAAACAAGAATGGTGTTAATGGGAGGAAACCACAGAAGAAGCCACTGCTGTCCAAAAAAAAAACATTGCTGCACATCTGAAGTTCGCAAAAGAGCACCTGGATGTTCCACAGCACTACTGGCAAAATATTCTGTGGACAGATGAAACTATGTGTGGGGAAAAAAAGGCACAGCACACCAACATCAAAACCTCATCACAACTGTAAAGTATAGTGGAGGAAGCATCATGGTTTGGGGCTGCTACGCTGCCTCAGGGCTTGGACAGCTTGCTATCGTCAACGGAAAAATGTATTCCCAAGTTTATCAAAACATTTTGTAGGAGAATGTAAGGCTATCTGTCCGCCAATTGAATCTCAATAGAAGTTGGGTGATGCAACAGGACAACGACCCAAAACACACAAGTAAATCAACAATAGAATGGCTTCAACAGAAGACAATACACCTTCTGGAGTGGCCCAGTCAAAGTCCTGACCTCAACCCGATTGAAAGTTGAACTGAAAGTTGTGTAAAGAGGAATGTTGTGCAGGTCTGATCCACAACTACAGAAAATGTTTGGTTGAGGCTATTGCTATTGTTGTGACTTAGATGAAGATTAGATCAAATTGTATGACCAATTTATGCAGAAATCCAGGTAATTCCAAAGGGTTCACATACTTTTTCTTGCCACTAAGTACATTTTAGCAATTCCATTTACTTTTGATACTTAAATATATTTAAAAGCAAATACTTTTAGACTTTTACTAAAGTAGTATTTTAATGGGTAACGTTCTCTTTTAGTTGAGTCATTTTCTATTAAGGTATCTTTACTTTTACTCAAGTATGACAATTTAAGTACTTTTTCCACCACTGTGGAGACCACTGTTCTACATGGTCTTATGCTGAGCCACACTGACTGCGATTACACAGGCAGCCCAATTCTGATATTCTTTTCCACTTATTGGTCTTAATTACATCGTTTTTTTCAGAACTGATCTGATTGGTCAAAAGACCAATTAGTATAAAAAATAGATCCGATTTGGGCTGCCTGTGTAAAAGCAGCTGTAGTCCTTTATCCGGCTTAGTTCAATGGCAATTATGTTAGGCGTGGCGGGCTGGGGAAGCTGGTGTAGGGCTCCTCTTGCAGAAGATTTGCTGGTACTGCACGTCTCCTGGAAAGACATTGTTGTGGTGTTAGCATTTTGCACTTTTTGTGGAAGGAACGTAGGGCAAAACGCCTTTGTTGGTAAAGGTATAAAGCGAATGGGACCGGCTAGGTTATTGTTTAGGGACAATGAGGGGACATTGGGAGCTGCTGTGAAAGGAAAGGTCTGTCAACAAAGTGAATGGGCTGGGGGGTCTCAAGAAGGCGTGAAAAGTTTTAGGAAGGCAGTTCTTACACAGTATCAATTGTTGTGTATGGGAGATTGAGGAGAAATGGTACCTCAGTCGCTCTAATACATAACAATAAATGTACTCATCTCAAAGTACTGTCTGTAAACGTCCCCCAGACTATTGACTTTGAAAGATCATTCTTGTCAATAGTAGTCCTTTGCATTGTATTTTTCAGCAGGGCAATGTGGAATGTCTCCAGATAACCTGAGTTTTGCAAAAGAAAAGGTAAACAAAGAGTGGTAAACTAAATTGATTATATGGTCTGGAAGGTACTCTGTGGTCCTCAGGCCACCTCTAACCACCTTTTACCTCATAACACAAACACAAAACATCCAAACACTACTCAATTCATGTTTATGCCATGCTTACTGTAAATTGAGCTATCTTAGCCATCAGATAAATATTTTGGCCAGAGCTAGGGGTTGGAAGTGCATGTTGGTGGAATCAGATTCTGTACCAAAATGCACAACAATACACAATTTAACCAACCCACTAAGTGTATTGATCTCTATTAGACTGTCTAGTTAAGAATACCTAACATGGACATTTTAATATTGTCAGCTTGCTGTTAGCTAACTAACGTCCCTGAATTGGCGGCAAGATTGCTAGCCAGCTGAGACTGGCTGAGAACCAACTAACCAACCATAGACGATTTATACACATTCATTGGGGGCTCCCAAGTGGCGCAGTGGCCTAAGGCACTGCATCTCAGTGCTAGAGGTGTCACTACAGACACCCTGGTTTGATTCCAGGCTGTATCACAACCGGACGTTATTGGGAGTCCCATAGGGCGGTGCACAATTGGCCGGTGTAGGCCATTATTGTAAATAAGAATTTGTACTTAACTGTCAAACTACATTTCATGTTTTTAATTTAACCGACCTGGAAGACCAGGTGTGTTGAATTTAGGCAATCAGTCAACTGAACAATTAGTTCAGTTGGTCAGGGCTGTATTCAGGATATAAAAACGTAATAGAACATTCAGTTGAACAGAAACGGTGCTGTACTGAACGACTAGTTCAAAATGCACCGCTGCCCTTGAAATACTTCACTCATTGCTTCAAGCCACACCCCGGCACACCCACCAAACGTATCTCAGTCTGTTCAAGAACATACAATAATATTTGGGGAAAATATGGCGTTCAGTACAAACCGTTCCGCAACGTAGCAAACGTTCTAGCGAACTGAACGCACCCCTGGCGTGGAGCCTAGTTTAAACTAAATCCTGCAGTACCTGCTGCACTCCAGGAACAGGGTTGCCTACCCATGCTCTAGATTTCTTTGGTGAAAGGACTGCTGTGAGGTATTGGGCAACAGCTTTCTTCCAGGGCCCATATCACGGACGGATCTACATATTTGGGGGCCCCTGGGCCGGAGTGTCTTCGGAGGCCCCCCCACCACCACTTGCTATGACACACATGCCTAGAAAAAAAACTTGAAATAACAGAAAAATTAGACCTCAACCTTGCCTCTTTTGCTTCCTTTTCTTTTTTTGCTTTTCTTTTTGAAGCACAAAATTCTGGCCCTCATACAGAGGCAGTCTCTGAGAGGCCCCTCAACTCTTTATTCATGGTTCAAAAGATTTTTGACGGACCCTCCACACACTTTTGCGGGCCTCCTAAAATCAGTACCACTCTGAGATTCTTTGTGAATATGGGCACTGGCCTGTCAGCAATGCCACCACCTGAAATACAACAACAAAACCATGAACAGTAATGATGAAACAGTAATGTAAATGTGCACAAGCTAACCCGCCAAATTATATATACAGTTGAAGTCGGAAGTTTATATACACTTTGGTTGAAGTCATTAAAAGTCATTTTTCAACCACTCCACAGATTTCATGTTAACAAACTATAGTTTTGGCAAGTCGGTTAGGACATCTACTTTGTGCATGACACAAGTAATTCTTCCAACAATTGTTTACAGACAGATTATTTCACTTATAATTCACTATATCACAATGCCAGTGGGTCAGAAGTTTACATACATTAAGCTGACTGTGCCTTTAAACAGCTTGGAATATTCCAGAAAATTATGTCATGGCTTTTGACGCTTCTGATAGGCTAATTGATATAATTTGAGTCAATTGGAGGTGTACCTGTGGGTCATTGTCTTCCATGTCAGTCTGTAAAGTAAGTGTGTTTACGTTTGTTCTAAGTTGTTCTTGTTTGTTATAGTTCGCATTGAGTTTATTTATATTCATTAAAGATGTTGAACTACTACTGCTCTGCACCTTGGTCAATTTACACACCCAGTCGTGACAGTATTTCAAGGCCTACCTTCAAACTCAGTGCCTCTTTGCTCGACATCATGGGAAAATCAAAAGAAATCTGCCAAGACCTCAGAAAATTAATTGTAGACCTCCACAAGTCTGGTTCATCCTTGGGAGCAATTTCCAAATGCCTGAAGATACCACATTCATCTGTACAAACAATAGTACACAAGTATAAACACCATGGGACCACACAGCCGTCATACCGCTCAGGAAGGAGACTCGTTCTCCTAGAGATTAACGTACTTTGGTGCGAAAAGTGCAAATCAATCTCAGAACAACAGCAAAGGACCTTGTGAAGATGCTGGAGGAAACAGGTACAAAAGTATCTATATCCACAGTAAAACAAGTCCTATATCAACATAACCTGAAAGGCCGCTCAGCAAGGAAGCTGCTCCAAAACCGCCATAAAAAAGCCAGACTACGGTTTGCAACTGCACATGGGGACAAAGATTGTACTTTTTGGAGAAATGTCCTCTGGTCTGATGAAACAAAAATAGAACTGTTTGGCCATAATGACCATCGTTATGTTTGGAGGAAAAAGGGGGAGGCTTGCAAGCCAAAGAACACCATCCCAACCGTGAAGCACGGGGGTGGCAGCATCATGCTGTGGGGGTGCTTTGCTGCAGGAGGGACTAGTGCACTTCACAAAATAGATGGCATCATGGGGAAGGAAAATTATGTGGATATATTGAAGCAACATCTCAAGACGTCAGGAAGTGATAGGCTAATTGACATCACTTGAGTCATTTGGAGGTGTACCTGTGGATGTATTTCAAGGCCTACCTTCAAACTCAGTGCCTCTTTGCTCGACATCATGGGAAAATCAAAAGAAATCAGCCAAGACCTCAGAAAATCTTTTCTAGACCTCCACTAGTCTGGTTCATCCTTGCGAGCAGCCATCATAGCGCTTCTGTCTCCTAGAGATGAACGTACTTTGGTGCGAAAAGTGCAAATCAATCGCAGAACAACAGCAAAGGACCTTGTATAGATGCTGGAGGAAACAGGTACAAAAGTATCTATATCCACAGTAAAATGAGTCCTATATCGACATAACCCGAAAGGCCGCTCAGCAAGGAAGAAGCCACTGCTCCAAAACTTTGGAGGAAAAAGGGGGAGGCTTGCACGCCGAAGAACACCATCCCAACCGTGAAGCACGGGGGTGGCAGCATCATGTTGTGGGGGTGCTTTGCTGCAGGAGGGACTGGTGCACTTCAAAAAAATAGATGGCATCATGAGGAAGGAAAATTATGTGGATATATTGAAGCAACATCTCAAGACATCAGTCAGGAAGTTAAAGCTTGGTCGCAAATGGGTCTTCCAAATGGACAATGACCCCAAGCACTTCCAAAGTTCTGGTAAAATGGCTTAAGGTCAAGGTATTGGAGTGGCCATCACAAAGCCCTGACCTCAATCCTATAGAAAATTTGTTGGCAGAACTGAAAAAGTGTGTGTGAGCAAGGAGGCCTTACAAACCTGACTCATTTACACCAGTTCTTTTCAGGAGGAATGGGCCAAAATTCTCCCAACTTATTGTGGGAAGCTTGTTGAAGGCTACCCGAAATGTTTGACCCAAGTTAAACAATTTAGGCAATGCTACCAAATACTAATTGAGTGTATGTAAACTTCTGTTCCACTGGGAATGTGATGAAAGAAATCATCAACTATTATTCTGACATTTCACATTCTTAAAATAAAGTGGTGATCCTAGACAGGGATTTTTACTAGGATTAAATGTCAGGAATTGTGAAAAACTGAGTTTAAATGTATTTGGCTAAGGTGTATGTTTTTTTTCTTGTCAACTTCCAGTCACAAAAGCATAAATAAAGAAGCAGGGAAAATTGACCAACTAAACTAATTGTTTGTTTAGTTGAGTGATTTCCTAAATTCAACACACCTGGTCTTCCAGGGCGGTTAAATCAAAAACATGAAATGGCTGTGGCACTCCAGGAGCAGGGTTTTCTACCCCTGCCCTAGAGGTATTAGTCAGTGCTCATTGTATGTGAATTTCCATTTATCAATGACACTAACAAAAGGTTTGAATTGGCATCTCCCTATCAGGCCACTGCATGCTGTGACATGGGCCTAGATCAGACCTGGGCACCTCCAGTCCTCGGGGTGTCACACTTTTGCTCTAGCCCTGTAGCTAACACACCTGATTTAAACTAATTGCATTCTAAATGGAAGACCATGATTAGTTGATTATTGGAGTCAGGTGTGATAACAGGGGCTTGGGAAAAAGTGTGACACCAATCAGGCCTAGATGGTGACAAATCTTCAATCTGAATGACTGAAGACTGTGGCTTTCAATGATATTGGAAGGAAAGGCCTTACCTGGGTGTACAGCATTAGTCTCACTCTTTCTCACAGCCATTCTGTCATGTATTGTATGTAACCACTCAAATGCATACCAACAGCTATGAACACAAGCACTGTCTTACAGTATATTCACTTTGTCCACTTGTCCCATTCTTAAATCTTGTCTGTCATACATATTTAGTTGAGACACCTGTGTGATGTCTGATATACAGTGCCTTCAGAAAGTATTCAGACCTCTTTACTTTTTCCACATTTTATTACGTTACAGCCATATTCAAAAATGTATTAAATCGTTTTTTTTACTTCATAAATCTACATATAATACCCCATAATGACAAAGCAAAAACAATTTTTTTCCACACATTTATATAAAAAAAATGTAATATCACATTTACATAAGTATTTACTTTGTTCAGTACTTTGTTGAAGCACCTTTAGCAGCGATTACAGCATTGAGTCTTCTTGGGTATGATGCCGCCCTGAGTGGTCGCCTGAGTGGTCGCCTGTTAAGCAGTTCCCGTTGTCCGTGCATAAATTGTTGTTTTAGTTCATTTTTTTGTCTCTTTTCTTAGTTTTTTTTGTTACAGTTGAACTATAATAGTTCAGGATTATGGATTTTCTCGCAGCTGAACGTCGACAGGAGTCGTCAAATATTATTATTTACAACAGAGCCCAGCTCCTGGATTTAGCACACGCAGCGCTGCTGCACCCCAGGGAAAAGTTTGATATTCCGGACGAGTTGAAAAGGCGACAGCGTGGACGCAGGGCGGGATTGAAGTGTAAGGCGAAGCTGAGGAAGTACAAGCCGGCTATACCATCTATCATTATGGGCAACGTGAGGTCACTACACAACAAAATGGACGAGCTTGAGGGTCTTGTCCGTGGACAAAGGTACTATCGTGAAACAAGCCTAATGTTTTTCACAGAGACTTGGCTGAACGATAAAATCCCCCTAGAGAATGTAACTATTGGCGGTTTCCAGACCATCAGAGCGGACAGGGATAGCGTTTCTTCCGGTAAGAGCAAGGGTGGTGGAATGGCTTTATTAGTTAACAACAGATGATGTAATCCGAAACATATTACTCTTAAGGAAGAGCTGTTAGCCGTTAGCCTGAGACCCTACTATTTGTCGAGGGAATTCACTGCGGCCATTGCTGTTATTGTTTACATCCCACCTTCCGCGGACGCAAACACAGCATGTGACGTCTTCCACTCTGCTATCGCGAGGTTACAGACAGCGCATCCCAGTGCTTTCTTTGCCATTTCGGGGGATTTTAACCATGCATCTCTCTCTTCAACGCTGCCCACGTTCAAACAGTTTGTGAAGTGCCCAACCAGGAATAATACAACTCTGGACTTGTTATATGCTCATTTGAAGGACGCATACAACTCCACTGCACTCCCTCCCCTCGGTAGATTGGATCACCTTGTCCACCTCACTCCACTCTACAGGCCTTTGGTCCAACAGCAGCCTGCGACCACTAGGATCATTAGGAGATGGTCCCTGGAGGTGAATGAGGCCCTACAGGACTGCTTTGGAATAACAGACTGGGATGTGCTCTGTGAGGCTCATGGGGAGGACATCGATGGACTCACTGACTGCATAACGGACTATATTAATTTTTGTGTAGACAACACTGTACCCACCAGGAAGGTACGCAGTTTTCCAAACAATAAACCCTGGGTCACCAGCGACCTGAAGGCCCTGCTGAATGAGAAGAAGAGGGCCTTCAAGGAGAGGGACAAGGACAAATTGAAATGCGTCCATAGGGAGCTGAAGTTGCAGATTGCTGAGGGGAAGAGAGGGTATAAGAAGAAGATGGAGGACAAGCTGAGGCAGAGCTAGGTGAGAGAGGTGTGGAAGGGTATGAGAAATATCACTGGCTTCAAAAAGTCAAACAGTGGGCAGACGGAGGGGACCCAGGACTGAGCCAATGAACTCAACCAATTTTTTAACAGGTTTGATACTGGCCCTGTCCACCTCCCTTCCAGCTCCCCAGGCCACACACCCTCACGGCTGTCCCACCCCCACTTTGCCCACAACACCTCTGCTGAGACAATCAGTGACCCCTGCTCCCCCTGGACTGATCCTCAACACCCCCCTTTCCCCCACCTCCCCACCGGGGCTGGCTTTCACCACCAACCAAGTGAAGAGAGAGCTGGAGAGACTACATCAGTGGAAAGCGGCAGGCCCTGATGGCATCAGCCCAAGGATGCTTAGGATCTGTGCTGACCAACTGTGTGGAATACTCCAGCATCCCTTCAACCTTCGGCCTGAGCCTAGAAAGGGTCCCTGTGCTGTGGAAAACATCCTGCCTCGATCCAGTGCTCAAGAAGGCACACCCCACTGTCCTGAATGACTTCAGACCTGTAGCGCTAACATCCCACATCATGAAGACCCTGAAAAGGTTAGTCCTCGCTCACCTCAGACCCCTGGTGTGTACATCACTGGACCCCCTGCAGTTTGCATACCAGCGCAACATCGGGGTGGATGATGCAATCATCTACCTTCTGCAGAGGGCCTACTCTCACCTGGGCAACGCAGATTGCACTGTGAGGGTTATGTATTTTGACTTCTCCAGTGCCTTCAATACCATTCAGCCCCTGCTACTGGGTGAGAAGATGAGGAGGATGGAAGTGGAAGCACCCTTAGTCTCCTGGACTACCTGACCGGTAGGCCACAATTTGTGCGACTACAGAGCTGTGTGTCAGAAGGGGCAGTGAGCAACACAGGGGCCCCCCAGGGAACGGTCCTGTCCCCCTTCCTGTTCACCCTCTACACCTCGGACTTCAGATATAACTCTGAAACATGCCACCTACAGAAGTTCTCGGATGACTCCGCAATTGTATGGTGCATCAGGGGTGGGCAGGAGGAGGAGTACAGGAGCAAAATCAGTGACTTTGTGTTGTGGTGTGAGCAGAACCACCTTCAGCTCAACATCAGCAAAACAAAGGAGATGGTGGTGGACTCCAGGAGAACCAAGGCACAACTGTCTGCAGTCCCTATACAGGGGATGGATGTGGAAACGGTTGCGTCATACAAGTTCCTGGGAGTCCATTTGGACAACAGGCTGGAATGGGCTGGTAACACCGGGGCCCTGTACAAAAAGGGCCAGAGCCGACTCTACTTTCTGAGAAGGCTCAGGTCCTTCAACGTGTGCAGTAAACTACTGCATACCTTCTATCAGTCTGTGGTGCCATCTTTTTTGCAGTGGTGTGCTGGGGAGCCAACATGCTGGGGAGCCAACAACTAGCTCTGTCCTGGGGATGAGCCTTGACACTCTAGAGGAGGTGGCGGAGAGACGGATCATGGCCAAACTGCTGGCCATCATGGACAACGTCACCCATCCTCTGCATGCCATGGTTATGACGAAGAGGAGCACCTTCAGTCACAGACTGATCCTACCACGGTGTGCCAGAGAGGTCGCTACAGGAGGTCCTTCCTGCCGGCGGCTATTAGACTATATAATGCCTCACCGGGGTGCCGTGCCGTCGGCAACATAGATCTGGAACTGTTGGGGTGCTAGGCCCTAGTTTAACAATTATGCATCCATCCGTGAGTAACTCTGGTCTGTAATCACTCATTCACTCAGGAGCTATTTATTCATGCAGGTCTGTATATATATATACAGTGGGGAGAACAAGTATTTGATACACTGCCGATTTTGCAGGTTTTCCTACTTACAAAGCATGTAGAGGTCTGTAATTTTTATCATAGGTACACTTCAACTGTGAGAGACAGAATCTAAAACAAAAATGCAAAAAATCACATTGTATGATTTTTAAATAATTAATGAGCATTTTATTGCATGACATAAGTATTTGATCACCTACCAACCAGTAAGAATTCCGGTTCTCACAGACCTGTTCGTTTTTCTTTAAGAAGCCCTGCTGTTCTCCACTCATTACCTGTATTAACTGCACCTGTTTGAACTCGTTACCTGTATAAAAGACACCTGTCTACACACTCAATCAAACAGACTCCAACCTCTCCACAATGGCCAAGGCCAGAGAGCTGTGTAAGGACACCAGGGATAAAATTGTAGACCTGCACAAGGCTGGGATGGGCTACAGGACAATAGGCAAGCAGCTTGGTGAGAAGGCAACAACTGTTGGCGCAATTATTAGAAAATGGAAGAAGTTCAAGATGACGGTCAATCTCCCTCGGTCTGGGGCACCATGCAAGATCTCACCTCGTGGGGCATCAATGATCATGAGGAAGGTGAGGGATCAGCCCAGAACTACACGGCAGGACCTGGTCAATGACCTGAAGAGAGCTGGGACCACAGTCTCAAAGAAAACCATTAGTAACACACTACGCCGTCATGGATTAATATCCTGCAGCGCACGCAAGGTCCCCCTGCTCAAGCCAGCGCATGTCCAGGCCCGTCTGAAGTTTGCCAATGACCATTTGGATGATCCAGAGGAGGAATGGGAGAAGGTCATGTGGTCTGATGAAACAAAAATAGAGCTTTTTGGTCTAAACTCCACTCGCCGTGTTTGGAGGAAGAAGAAGGATGGGTACAACCCCAAGAACACCATCCCAACCGTGAAGCATGGAGGTGGAAACATCATTCTTTGGGGATGCTTTTCTGCAAAGGGGACAGGACGACTGCACCGTATTGAGGGGAGGATGGATGGGGCCATGTATCGCGAGATCTTGGCCAACAACCTCCTTCCCTCAGTAAGAGCATTGAAGATGGGTCGTGGCTGGGTCTTCCAGCATGACAATGACCTGAAACACACAGCCAGGGCAACTAAGGAGTGGCTCCGTAAGAAGCATCTCAAGGTCCTGGAGTGGCCTAGCCAGTCTCCAGACCTGAACCCAATAGAAAATCTTTGGAGGGAGCTGAAAGTCCGTATTGCCCAGCGACAGCCCCAAAACCTGAAGGATCTGGATGGAGGAGTGGGCCAAAATCCCTGCTGCAGTGTGTGCAAACCTGGTCAAGAACTACAGGAAACGTATGATCTCTGTAATTGCAAACAAAGGTTTCTGTACCAAATATAAAGTTCTGCTTTTCTGATGTATCAAATACTTATGTCATGCAATAAAATGCAAATTAATTACTTAAAAATCATATGATGTGATTTTCTGGATTTTTGTTTTAGATTCCGTCACTCGCAGTTGAAGAGTACCTATGATAAAAACTACAGACTTCTACATGCTTTGTAAGTGGGAAAACCTGCAAAATCAGCAGTGTATCAAATACTTGTTCTCCCCACTGTATACATACTCATGTACATTTGTTATATCATATCACTTGCAATATTGCAAGTAATTCTTGGACCTAACTTACGTAGTCATTCACTCAGGAATGCATATTAGTATCCTGTCAGTTGAACCTTTTCTCATTGCTTTTAGTATATCGAATGTGCAATACGTGCAGTTATCTGTAATTAAACCCTGTATTCAGCCAAACACCCATACTATGCAATGTCTTTTTATAGCTATTTTTTGCACTCCAGATATCTTGTATTTCTATTCTTTTTCATACTGCCGCTCTATGTATCACGTATCTGTCTTTTGTGTACTTTCGTTATGGCATTTTGCACCTGCCCTGTGTTTTGTTGTTGTAGCTGCTTAACAAAGAAATTTCCCCCTTGGGGATCAATAAAGTATCTATCTACAAGATTGGCATGCCTGTGTTTGGAGAGTTTCTCCCATTCTTCTCTGCAGATCCTTTCAAGCTCTGTCAGGTCACCCCAGTCTGAGGTCCTGAGAGCTCTGGAGCAGGTTTTCATCAAGGATCTCTCTGTACTTTACTCCGTTCATCTTTCCCTCGATCCTGATGAGTTTCCCAGTCCCTACCGCTGAAAAACATCCCCACAGCTTGATGCCGCCACCACCATGCTTCACCGTAGGGATGGTGCCAGGTTTCCTCCAGACGTGACACTTGGCATTCAGGCCAAAGAGTTAATTCTAGATTTCATCCTTTTGTGGAACTCATAGCAGGCTGTCATGTGCCTTTTACTGAGGAGTGGCTTCTGTCTGGCCAATCTCCCAGAGGAAAAACCAGTCGCTTATAGTGGACATTTCTCAAACTAATATTTTGGAATCATTTGAGTCCAAAGTATTTCTTTCTTAACAGTCCTTTCGAGCAATTAAAAGACATGGAAATAGCCATTTTGATACTTATGTGAGACAAATGATCTTTGTTTGAGATCAACATTCAACCACTATCTGAGAAGTATAAGATCTCAATATAATCTCCCCAGGATCTCACTCTTGTCCTATATGTGTCTTATAAAATTGTTTGAGAATTACATGACAACACATGGAGAATAATTGTAATTGTAAGGCACAATATTATTTCATTCACACCTTTTGAAACAATGAAATGTAACAGTCTTTAACAGTAACAGCACTGAATTCAAAGTAGCACGTTGTTCTTAATGTTATGTTCTTAATGTTGAGCGCATGTAAGTTGAGCCCATGATCTACAGAGACGAGGGAGGTCGTGATTGACATAATGTTGATCTAAAATCTGTTCTTTAAATGTAAATGTATGTGAAGTTAAGATTGTTTAAATAACTTGCATATCTAAATGTCCTAGAATGTGGATATTTAGTACTTTTAGTACCTTCAGGGTGATGACTTTGTTGAGCAATAAAAGTTGAATATACTAAATAACAGTTTTGCTGAGATGTGAACTCTGATGCTCAATATCTCAGAATTACTCAGAACCCAGATAGAATCTTATAATTCTAAGATCATGATTAAATAAAAAATACACTGACCAAATGTAGTCCTTACTCAAATGCTGTTATTAACTAAAATAACAAACAATAAGACAATACTTAAATTAAGAGCCCAATCCCCCAACCCCCCACTTGCCTACGTATCTTATTTTAACGTTTAGATTTTTCAGCACGGTGCCGGCACTTAATGAGGGCCTTCTTTAGTTTACCAGACTCCACCGCCTTCCAGCAATCCATGAATGCAAAAATGCATGACATAAGCTGCAGTTGATAAACTGAGAAAATAAAGTTGTTTAAGAAAGTGTTTGGTGTAGAGTATAAACTAAAAGCCTTAAATGTCAGAACCACATTGCAACCCAAGTCTTCTGAACAGTACCCAATCTCTCATTCACCCAAATGGGTATGTGAGGTTCTATGTGGATTTTGTATGTTGCTTTAGTTTATCAAAGGTTATACTTACTCAGGATTGCGTTCACTCGGGCTGTTGTGGAAAATCTTCCCTTTTCTTAAAAATAAAGCACCTTCAGAGTTTGTAAAAGTAAAGTAGACTTTATTACGAAAAGCAATATATCCGAGTTGATCTGTAGAATAACTGAATTTTAGCTCAAAGTACATGTCTTCTTATACAGTTTAATAGTATTTGAGGCTCACCCCTCCTTTTTAGGTTCCTTCCTTGTTTGTTTGCTCCACTATTGTTTCCAAGATTTACCGCGCACGTGACGTACTAGTGACATCACCAGGGATGCACTCTGACTCCTCCTTCCTTCCTTACTTGCATTTGAAAACAATAGTAGTGCCCAAACCATCTTCTGAAAAAAAATAACAGAGCCATTCTCAGGCCCTGTGTTACTTTTACTGTTTTTTCAGTCCATAGGCTTACATCCTGTAGCATGCATTATTTACACAGTTTATTGTTTAAAATATGCAATCCATACACTTTGTTTGTTATCTTTTCTATTCTATCCTGGGTCATAGTGGTTAACTGGAAAATCCCCAATACATTTGTTATGTTTCCATTGTTGCTTGGGTCAGAGTGGTTAACTGGAAAATTTCAACATATCCCCCCTTTGGGACTCAACAGTCCCATTAATCATGAATCACAGAGATACGTTTCATCCTTGGTTACAGTAATATAAAGTAATATAAAAAGATACATACATTTAAACATGGCTATAGTATGCTCTTTGATCATTTATTAGACATTAGTTATGCTATCTCAGCCATTGTGTGGGCTACCCAGGTGTTTTTAGATTAACATAAAACTTAACATCAAATGTGTATTTCCAATATACAGTTAACATAACATGTAACTTACAATATGCATTTCCAATATAGAGTTATCATCAAACTTCACTTCCAATATGCATTTCTAGTTCATGTTCCCAATATACATCCCATTTTCCCTACCTAAATGCCCTTTCTCTAACATATTACCAGGTCTAGATTATGCGTGCTCTCCCTCACAACAACTTTTTCCGAATTGGAGCGGAACCTGTATAGGGGATTAAGAGCTTAATCTGTAGGCCTAACTTCATTTATTCAAGTTATCCATTCACTTTATTGATCCAATTTATTCTATTTATCCATTCACTTTATTGATCCAATTTATTCTATTTATCCATTCACTTTATTCACACTCCTTTCCCCCACATACAGTGGGGAGAACAAGTATTTGATACACTGCCGATTTTGCAGGTTTTCCTACTTACAAAGCATGTAGAAGTCTGTAATTTTTATCATAGGTACACTTCAACTGTGAGAGACAGAATCTAAAACAAAAATCCAGAAAATCACATTGTATGATTTTTAAGTAATTAATTTGCATTTTATTGCATGACATAAGTATTTGATACATCAGAAAAGCAGAACTTAATATTTGGTACAGAAACCTTTGTTTGCAATTACAGAGATCATACGTTTCCTGTAGTTCTTGACCAGGTTTTCACACACTGCAGCAGGGATTTTGGCACACCTCCATACAGATCCTTCAGGTTTCGGGGCTGTCGCTGGGCAATACGGACTTTCAGCTCCCTCCAAAGATTTTCAATTGGGTTCAGGTCTGGAGACTGGCTAGGCCACTCCAGAACCTTGAGATGCTTCTTACGGAGCCACTCCTTAGTTGCCCTGGCTGTGTGTTTCGGGTAGTTGTCATGCTGGAAGACCCAGCCACGACCCATCTTCAATGCTCTTACTGAGAGAAGGAGGTTGTTGGCCAAGATCTCGCAATACATGGCCCCATCCATCCTCCCCTCAATACGGTGCAGTCGTCCTGTCCCCTTTGCAGTAAAGCATCCACAAAGAATGATGTTTCCACCTCCATGCTTCACGGTTGGGATGGTGTTCTTGGGGTTGTATTCATCCTTCTTCTTCCTCCAAACACGGCGAGTGGAGTTTAGACCAAAAAGCTCTATTTTTGTCTCATCAGACCACATGACCTTCTCCCATTCCTCCTCTGGATCATCCAGATGGTCATTGGCAAACTTCAGACGGGCCTGGACATGCGCTGGCTTGAGCAAGGGGACCTTGTGTGCGCTGCAGGATTTTAATCCATGACGGCGTAGTGTGTTACTAATGGTTTTCTTTGAGACTGTGGTCCCAGCTCTCTTCAGGTCATTGACCAGGTCCTGCCGTGTAGTTCTGGGCTGATCCCTCACCTTCCTCATGATCATTGATGCCCCATGAGGTGAGATCTTGCATGGTGCCCCAGACCGAGGGAGATTGACCGTCATCTTGAACTTCTTCCATTTTCTAATAATTGCGCCAACAGTTGTTGCCTTCTCACCAAGCTGCTTGCCTATTGTCCTGTAGCCCATCCCAGCCTTGTGCAGGTCTACAATTTTATCCCTGATGTCCTTACACAGCTCTCTGGTCTTGGCCATTGTGGAGAGGTTGGAGTCTGTTTGATTGAGTGTGTGGACAAGTGTCTTTTATACAGGTAACGAGTTCAAACAGGTGGAGTTAATACAGGTAATGAGTGGAGAACAGGAGGGCTTCTTAAAGAAAAACTAACAGGTCTGTGAGAGCCGGAATTCTTACTGGTTGGTAGGTGATCAAATACTTATGTCATGCAATAAAATGCAAATTAATTATTTAAAAATCATACAATGTGATTTTCTGGATTTTTGTTTTAGATTCCGTCTCTCACAGTTGAAGTGTACCTATGATAAAAATTACAGACTTCTACATGTTTTGTAAGTGGGAAAACCTGCAAAATCGGCAGTGTATCAAATACTTGTTCTCCCCACTGTAGGTGACAATCCCCTCCTTTGACACATTGCACAGTCAAATGGTTCTGTATGATGATCATGTCCATCCCTTTCTTTACTCCATCCTTTCTCATACCATCTGTAATGCCCTTATTTTGGGCATGGTTTGTGAACATGCTGAACTTCTCCTAGATCACTAATGTAATAAGGAACTGGGTATAAGTCCGGGAGATAAGCATCTCCATCACTCGTTTCCATTGGTTGTTGTTGCTTCCTGTAGTCATGACATGCCCATCCACCTGCTGCAATTACTCCATACAGGCATTCTGGGTTCCCATATGGGCAGTCCTGAGGTCCTCCTCTGACGTCGCATGGTTTTCCTTTAGAGTTGTCACGGGTGAGAAATCACACAACAAGGTAGCTCAGTGCAATGGCCCCGGAGGGTGGATTTGTATTAATCCTTTGAAGTGAAGGTGGTGGGAAAAAAAAGCCGGGGTGCTCGGTGCGATCGTGCCTGGTGTTTCTGCGGTGTCCTCGTGTCCGTGAAGAGGTGTCCAGGCGTGCGTGCTGCGGCCGTCGGTCACTCGCTGTCTTCTGCGTAACAAAGAGAGAGAACGTTAGAACCAGAGCGATCTGCATGAGACGTAAGTCTTCCTTAGTGAGAGCGGCGCTGGCTTCTTAAGCTCTGTGTTGACGAGCGGCAGCTGGGAGCGATCGGCCTGTGATGAGGACATGCAGGTGTAGCGTGTTGGTTGCCAGGGCGACGCTGATGAGCCCAGAGACACTCGTCACAGAGTTTACATATTGTCCTGGTTTTCCTGGGACTGGGACTACCTCCTGTGATATCCCACACATGCCCTAGTCTGTTCTGGTATTTACAGTTGTTCTCCTCACAGTCATTTGCTTTACTGTGGTCTGGATCAGAAATTATGTAAGTACTGGTAGCACACAGCAAAATACCAGACCCATTACTAACAATGCTATTCCTACCATTAGAGACATTTTGGCTAACATGGCTCCCCATTTACCCAGTGAGAGTTCTAGCCAGTCCCAAACATGTTCATCACGTTCAGTGTTGTTCTTGACTTCCTGTCTCAGTCCTTTAAGCTTTGCCATTGCTACTGTGAAAGATCCTCCTGGGGTAGTATTGTTGGGAATGAAAGTGCAGCATTCACTCACAAACATAACAGACTCCACCTTTTTCTGCTAGGAGCCAATCTAAAGCCTGCCTATTCTGCCAGGTCATTTTACTGGTGGCTTGACTTGTTCTCCCAGGGCTGTCAATGCAGAGTCAATATAGTTTATAAACCTTTGCTGATTGTAATAGATGTAATTGATCCATTCTTATTGGGAGTTATCCAGATGAATATTGATTCCAATCCTGATGTGATTTCACTTCTAGCTTTGAATTCTTTCGGGATACCTCAGGGTTGGCCTATAGAGTCCAACTGTATATTGGGATCGGGTTGATATGCTCTCTTCAACCTCTTTAGGTCAGTACTCTGTGCATCAACCTTCAGCAACTCCCAGTCAGCTATTATAACTTGTTGTATTAGCTGTACTCTTGCACAAAGTCCTTTCCATTCTTGAGGCTCCTTCGCAGATCTGCCGCTGCCGTCGTCTGATCCTCATAAGGACCAATCAGTGGCAATGCCAATATCTGATTCTCACACTTTTAAGGGGTGACTACCATCCCTGTATTTGACCCAGCTGCATGATTGACTCTCCTTATGGGGGTATCTGCATTCCAAGTGATTTGTACGTCCAGGTGCCATGTAGTCTCACAGCTTCCCTTGAATTTTCCCAAATCATGTAGTCCTCTTGTTTTATTGTAGCATTCATACTTTTGTCCATAATCTATTCTATATTTGTATTGTGCTTCCACGTGTCCTTTGTCTATTCTAACATCTAGATGCTTACACCAGTTCCCCCATCCTGTCCGATTATAATATCTATGGTATTTTGGCCTTCCTAAATATGACAAACACTCTGCTGGACAGTATGGTCTTTCCCAAGGTTTCAGATTACATAAATTGTGGTTAAAGTCAGCATAGTTCTGGTAGATGTAGGGATTTGGTACTAATATCAGTTCCTTTAGTGGAGAGGGGGTGCAGACTAGACAACTTTCTTTCTTCAGTCATTACTCAGTGCTTCTCCCCATATCCTCTCATGCACATCTGCTGGAGCCCCAGCAGGTAAGGAGGCTGATGTGTCGCTTCTAAGTCTCCTTGGAATTATTTCCTTCATTCTTATCTCACAAGTCCATGGTACCCACTTTGCTTTCTTGTTGCTGTTAGTTGTCTTTATTCCTTCATTTTCAACTAGTCGTCCTGCTTCTTCTCTCTCTATAGTTGTGTTCACTGTTTTACACACAGTGCTGTCATATTACATTTTGATCCAATTCTGGCTTTATATTCAATTACACTTCCTCTGATGAAAGTAAAACAAGTAGTTAGTGTAGTTTCTTTATACTTTATCTACCAGTCGTTCTCCTCATGGTACCCTGGTGCAGTGGTTCAGGTGGCACCAGGTCGCATTCCCCTCTACTCGGACAGTGTAGGGTCCCTCTCGTCTTGGCTCGTTCCACTTCCTCCGGAAGACCCTGATGTAGACCTTGTCCCCTGGTTCGATCGCTCGTGGTGGGTCCACCTCCGGTTCTGGAACCCTGTTTTTCTCGTGTTGATAGTAATAAGTACATGTAGGCACCACTATTTGTCCCTCATGTGATCTCCATATTCCATTTGCATCTTGTGCTGCTCCTCTCTTGTTCCACGTAGTTTGCTCATAAATTCCTGCTCTTTCCTGCATTCTTATTATGTAATCCATTTCTGGGGCTGCTTCAACTAGAATAAGGGGAGCCTGTATTGCCACTTTACATTTAGATGCTATTCTTGCTGCTTCATCTGCTGCATTATTTCCCTTGATAACATAGTAATTCCCCTTTTTGTGTGCTTAACATTTAATGAATGCTATTTGTTTTGTTAAAAGTAAGGCATTCATTAGTTCCTGTATTTGTTCAAAGTGCAAGATGGGGCTTCCATCTGTTTTTCTAAACCCTCTCTGCTTCCATACTGCTCCGAACAGGTGGCATACCCCATGTGCATATGCTGAATCAGTGTAAATGTTTATTGCCTTCTCTCCCTTTCTTACATGCTGCTGTTAGTGCTCTTAGTTCTGCTAGTTGAGCAGAGCATGGCTGGTCACAGCTCTCACTTTCTATGGTATGAAATTGGTTATCTGCTCCCTTCCTTACTATTGCATAACCAGCATAGTTGCCCTCATAATCTCTAAAGCAAGATCCATCCACAAACAGTTCCTCTGTGTCACCCAAAATTGGAATTGACAACAAGTCTGGTCATAATTTAGTAAATGTCAATGATTCTGTTACACAATCGTGTGGGTTTCCATCTGTCTCTATCGGAATTCTCTCTGCAGGGTTAACTGTAGTACACCTTTTTTTGTCTGGATAGGTAAGCAGTGTTAAATGTTCCAGCAACCTTTGTCAGCACAAACTTTCCCTGTTCAATCAGTTCAGTTATCTTGTGATGGGTGTAAATCACCACTGGGTACCCTATTGTTATTGTAGATACTTAATCATATGCATACTGTACAGCCGCTAATCCTTGGTAACAAGGTGGGTAACCTTGTGCCACTGAGTCCAATTTAGTGCTATTAAAAGCTATTGGCTGCTTTCTCCATCCTACACGTTTCCTGCATTATTACTGCTGTTGCAAAGACTTGGCAATGATTCGCCACATACAGTGGGGAGAACAAGTATTTGATACACTGCCGATTTTGCAGGTTTTCCTACTTACAAAGCATGTAGAGGTCTGTAATTTTTATCGTAAGTACACTTCAACTGTGAGAGACAGAATCTAAAACAAAAATCCAGAAAAACACATTGTATGATTTTTAAATAATTAATTTGCATTTTATTGCATGACATAAGTATTTGATCACCTACCAACCAGTAAGAATTCCGGCTCTCACAGACCTGTTAGTTTTTCTTTAAGAAGCCCTCCTGTACTCCACTCATTACTTGTATTAACTGCACCTGTTTGAACTCGTTACCTGTATAAAAGACACCTGTCCACACACTCAATCAAACAGACTCCAACCTCTCCACAATGGCCAAGACCAGAGAGCTGTGTAAGGACATCAGGGATAAAATTGTAGACCTGCACAAGGCTGGCATGGGCTACAGGACAATAGGCAAGCAGCTTGGTGAGAAGGCAACAACTGTTGGCGCAATTATTAAAAAATGGAAGAAGTTCAAGATGACGGTCAATCTCCCTCGGTCTGGGGCACCATGCAAGATCTCACCTCATGGGGCATCAATGATCATGAGGAAGGTGAGGGATCAGCCCAGAACTACACGGCAGGACCTGGTCAATGACCTGAAGAGAGCTGGGACCACAGTCTCAAAGAAAACCATTAGTAACACACTACGCCGTCATGGATTAAAATCCTGCAGCGCACGCAAGGTCCCCCTGCTCAAGCCAGCGCATGTCCAGGCCCATCTGAAGTTTGCCAATGACCATCTGGATGATCCAGAGGAGGAATGGGAGAAGGTCATGTGGTCTGATGAGACAAAAATATAGCTTTTTGGTCTAAACTCCACTCGCCCTGTTTGGAGGAAGAAGAAGGATGAGTACAACCCCAAGAACACCCATCCCAACCGTGAAGCATGGAGGTGGAAACATCATTCTTTGAGGATGCTTTTCTGCAAAGGGGACAGGACGACTGCACCGTATTGAGGGGAGGATGGATGGGGCCATGTATCACGAGATCTTGGCCAACAACCTCCTTCCCGCAGTAAGAGCATTGAAGATGGGTCGTGGCTGGGTCTTCCAGCATGACAACGACCCGAAACACACAGCCAGGGCAACTAAGGAGTGGCTCCGTAAGAAGCATCTCAAGGTCCTGGAGTGGCCTAGCCAGTCTCCAGACCTGATCCCAATAGAAAATCTTGAGGGAGCTGAAAGTCCGTATTGCCCAGCGACAGCCCCGAAACCTGAAGGATCTGTATGGAGGAGTGGGCCAAAATCCCTGCTGCAGTGTGTGCAAACCTGGTCAAGAACTACAGGAAACGTATGATCTCTGTAATTGCAAACAAAGGTTTCTGTACCAAATATTAAGTTCTGCTTTTCTGATGTATCAAATACTTATGTCATGCAATAAAATGCAAATTAATTACTTAAAAATCATACAATGTGATTTTCTGGATTTTTGTTTTAGATTCCGTCACTCACAGTTGAAGAGTACCTATGATAAAAATTACAGACTTCTACATGCTTTGTAAGTGGGAAAACCTGCAAAATCTGCAGCGTATCAAATACTTGTTCTCCCCACTGTATAGCAAAAAGGGTTTTGTATAGTCTGGAGTTCCCAACGCTGGAGCTATTTGCTTTTCCTGTTTTGTTTGAAAAGTGGCAAATGCATCAATGTTCCATTTTATTATTTCACTTAACTCTGTTGTACCTGCATTTTTTATTATCTCTCTCAACGGGGCTATTTTTATCGCATAGTCTTCTACCCAGTCTGAGCTAAACCCTGTCATCCACAAAAATGTCAATTTTTCCCACTGTTTGTGGCATTGGGACCTTGCTCAAACCTTCTAATTGAGAGGGTGCTATTTCCTTAGTTTGTTGAGCTATAATTATTCCTAGGTACTTAACTTGTAACTGGCAGTACTGAAGTTTCTTCTGTGATACTTTATGGCCTCCATTTGCTAGTTTTTCCAGTATCTTCATAGTATCGTGGTGACACTGCTCTATCGTAGTTGCACATACCAGTTCATTTACGTACTGTATCAGTGTTCCTTCCAGTGTTAAATATTCCAAATCAGCTCGCAATTCTTGATTAAAGATATGAGGTGAGTACTTCAGGCCTTGTGCAATTCTTGTATACGTGTATTGCTGATTTTTATATGTAAATGCAAATAGGTGCCTACTCTCTTCTTCTAGAGGTACACAAATAAATGCTCCACATAAATCTATCACTGAAAACCATTTTGCCTCTGGTGGAATGTTTGTTAACAGTGTGTTTGCGGATTAGGTACCTCTGCTTGATAGTCCTGTACTACTTCATTCACTGCTCTCAGGTCATGGACCAGTCTCCACTTCTGTTTATCTGCCTTCAGTACTGGAAACAGTGGTGTGTTACAGTCACTCTGGGTCTCAACCAGCACTCCTGCTTTTATCAGTCCTTCTATTGTAGATTAAATTCCTGCTTCTGCATCCGGCTTCATTGGATATTGGTGTTTCCATGGTCTTGTGTTTTCTTTCCCTTTAATGCAAAATGGATTAGCAGATGTTACCAGTCCCACATCTGTGTCATGCTTTGACCATACTTGCAACCTCTCCTGATTTGTTTCTTCTTCAGCTACATGCAACTGTTTTTCTTCTGTTACTTCCACTTCCTGTGGTTCCCCAACCATTTCTGCAAAGCCAGAGGACTTTAATCAGGTTTTTATCAGTAGACTGGAAAATCAATGTTTTCCCATTTCACAGTTTTAGCTTTCTTCATTATTGGTCCTAGGTATTTTGCCTGGTATCCTTCAGCCACTAGCAATGTTATGTGAGGTTCTGATCCTGGAATGTTAAACCAGTTCTGGACCTACTAGCTAATGTCCTTCAGTTGTCTATATTAAGTTTAATTTGTTTTTGCAACAATATTTTCAATGAATATTTGGTATATAAAATAAAACGTTGACTGAATTACACATCATAGGCTGTTAAATCTAAAAATCAACTGCAAACCCATATTAGTATCTGTAAGGCAGAGGCAGCGGCGTTGAGATCCATGTGCAGTATTTATTGAACAGCAATAAAACGTAGAACCAACAGGCAATGGTCAAACACCAGCAAGAGAGATATCCAAGGCTAAACACAGACGTACGCAAGAGGCAGGCAGAGTTTCAGGGCAGGCAGCAGACAGAGTAATGAATATCCAGGCAAATAAAGCAGAGTCACAAAGGCAAGAAGCAAAGGGTCGATCTGATGAAAACAGTCCAGGGTCAATGTCCAGGGTCAAAAACCAGGGAAACCGCTCATAAATGTTAGCCTGGGCAGAACAAGACTTCGCACTGAAGCAGTGGAGAAAGGCTGTATAAATAGCCCGGATGATGAGTGGCAGGTTTGCAGATAATCAGTCCGGGTGATAAGTGGCAGGTGTGCAGATAATCAGTGACAGGCACGGGGTCATGGGAAATGGAGTCTAAATGTTCCTCCTACTCTGGTGGCGAGTAGGAGGAACCACAGAGGCTTGATTCGTGACAGTATCAGAACACACTCAGTTAATCTATTAGGAAGGGATGCACTATGTAAAATGGGCATACAAATTAAATACACAGCAGGAGGGATAATAATAGACAGAGAGGGAATACACCCACAGATGATGATGACTACAAAACAGGCAGCAAATGTGTACTGGATAGGGGACATAGAATAACCAGTGGAGGAAGTACTAGACAAATGGGGAAAGTTTATTATAGCAGAGATTTTAAAGGTGACACGACCCAAGTTAGGATTTCATTGTACATTACAATATGACCCATACCAAAATCCTATGCTAGAGCAATTATGTCTGACAGAAGTAGGAGATAAGATAGCCCCCATTAAGTCACAATATTTTATAATAGGAAAGCAAGGGGCAGCAATGGAAATACAGGATGTCCCTGAATTCGACATGGTACAGAACTGGTTTAACATACCAGGATCAGAACCTCACATAACAATAGTTTGTTTTTTCGCATCAACCAAAGATAATAAGAGGAGACAAGATGAGTTTGGTCTGTTTATAGTATGCATGTTGTTGGGTTGCGTCAATTCAAATCTGGTATTGGAACAAAAGGATTACTACGCCGTTTAAATCATCTATGTATTTTATTCTAACAAACCGTTCAATGGTAAATATGAAGTTCGTATATACAGGCTCACTGTGACACCACGCAGGGCAAACAGCAAGTCAGGGCATGGAAGAGAGAGAGAAAGAGAGAGCGCAAGAGAGCGCGAGAGAGAGTCAGCGAGCAGCGCTATAGAAGAGCCCCTAGAGAAGCGCATAGCCTAGAGAAGAGCGAGTCCTATCCTTTGTTCTTCCTTAAATACTCCGACAGAATAGTTACCGCTCCTTGCTGGCCTGTCGGAGTAGAGGCTGAGTGTGGTTTAAACTTACTCAGCCTATCGTTGGCGTGCAGGCTGGTCCCAGCCTCGTGACGCAATCCAGTTGACGGAAGCAGTTCCCTCTCAGCAGATGTCCTTATCTCATGTTTACCACAAGACACAGTTCTATTGGGAAACCCTTAAGCTAGCACATTCTTTCCACATGGCTCCCCCACACACAAGCCTACAGCAGTTCTACAGTTCTATGATCACACAATACATTCAGTTAATAACTCTTGTTGTAGATTAACATATTAATTAGCTAAACATATATCAGCCCTTACAATGTTGAAGGGGGTGTGTCGTCTACCATCGTTCACATCCCATCATTCACTTCCGGAAGTTTACTAAAAAAATGAGTGATCCCTTCGTCACCTCATTTTGTTATAACATCTTTAGTCCGATAGACGTTTACGTGAAACTCAGAATGCATTGTCTATCTCTATTTGCACATCATTTGCACATCTATCACTCCAGTGTTAATTCTAATCTGTAACTTATTTCGCCACTATGGCCTATTTATTGTCCTACCTTCCTAACCTTACTGCATTTTGCACTACATTTGCAAACTCTGTATATAGATTCTCTATTGTGTTATTGACTGTACGTTTGTTTTATTCTCATGTGTAACTCTGTGTTGTTTTTTGTCGCACTGCTTTGCTTTGTCTTGGCCAGGTCGCAGTTTTAAATGAGAACTTGTTCTCAACTGGCCTACCTGGTAAAATAAAGGTGAAATAAAAAAATAAATAACTTAGCTCATTATAATCACTACAACCTTCAAAAAAGTATTTTACACACATAATATGTGTCCGTTACAATCTATGGAAGCATCTGAATGCATGATTTGTCACCAGTACTTGAAAACGGTAAATAAATAAATAATTACCACGAAACATTTTCAGATAGTTATTTATTGATTCAAGTGGAGCGTGCCAATTGGTATAGCAGTCCCACACTCTTCCAGCATCTACTCTCCAACAGCACAGGGGCCTGTGGAACAGTCTGGTCGAACAGGAAGGGGATGCAGGAAGATGCAGAAAGGGATCAAGTGATAGAGTTCAAGAAGAACGGTCAACAGCTGGCAGTAAAGTGGCATGACAAACAAGATGTCCATGTCCTCTCCACTGTCCAAACAGCAACCATGTCAGACACAGGGAAGGTGGACCACCTGACGGGAGAGAGAAAGATCAAACCAGACTGTATGCTTGACTATAACGTCAAAATGGGGGCAGTGAATAAGGCGGACATAAACAGCTTTGTGGAATGCACTCGGAAATCTGCCAAGTGGTATAAGAAGATATTTTCCCATCTGATCGATTACTGAACAAGGTATTTTTTGTAATTTGACGTACAGTTCACATACAAAATCACATACAGTTCCATTATGCAATTAGTGACAATATCTCACCCACCTACCCACCCACTGCCTCATCCTCCTCTCCCTTCCCTCATCCTCCTCACTCCATCTCCCCCATAGGTAAAGTAATTACCGACCAAAAGTACAGAGAACCTAAATGAGAGCTGCTGGAGGAGCACCACACGCGCCATCCACTGGTGTTCGTCCTGCTGCAGACAATCCTACGCCTCACTGCACGGCATTTTCCCTGCAAAAATCCCTCAAATTGCTGCTCAAAGCAGTCACACACGGAGGCACTGCAAAGTCTGCCTGACTGGCACCAGGAGAAGGAAGCAGAGGAGGTTGACAAAGTACATGTGTTTAGCTTGTGACACACCTCTGTGTTTCACCATGCTTTGGGGAGTATCATATGCTCAAGCACTATTGAGCACATCTGCAGCAATTATTGACTGACTGACTTGACAGGTGACTTGACAGGAGACCTGCCATGATACTATGCCTTTAGAGGTGGGGGGTGGAAATGCAGTTGTTGTTTAATCACTGCATGAATATGAAATATGGGTTATGCATATTCATAAGTTGTCAGTCTTTCTTGACATTTTTTTGTTGTTGTTCAACCAGCACTAATACTTCAATAAAACAGACGACTATGGCCTCCCGAGTGGTGCAGTGGTCTAAGGCACTGCATCGCAGTGCAAGCTGCATTACTACAGATGCGGGTTTGAGCCCTGTCTGTGTCGCAGCCGGCTGCGACCGGGAGACCCATGAGGCGACGCACAATTGGCCCAGCTTCGTCCGGGTTAGGGAGGGTTTGGCCGGCCGGGTTGTCCTGTTCCCATCGTGCTCTAGCATCTCCTGTGGCGGGCCGGGCGTATGCACGTTGACTCAGTCGCCAGGTTTACGGTGGTTCCTCCGACACATTGGTGCGGCTGGCTTCCGGGTTAAGCGTTCATTGTGTCAAGAAGCAGTGCGGCTTTGTGGGTTGTGTTTCGGAGGACGCACGGCTCTCAACCTTCGCCTCTCCCGAGTCCGTACGGGAGTTGTAGCGATTGGACAAGACTGTAACTACCAATTGGATATGACGAAATTGGGGAGAAAATGAAAAATAATAAAAATAAAAAAAACAGACGACAATTACGTCTATATATTTTCTCGCTGGGTTTTCATCCATTTCAATCTTCAGCTTGAAAGATGTCCAGCTCCAGTTATGATATTGGCAAATACTGTTTGTGTGTGTGGTTTCTTAAAGTACAGGATAAAGAGGAATTATTAGTAATTAGAATACAATGTCAGGATATAGCAATAAAACAATATTACAAAGAAGTAACAATAACACTGCTATAAAAAATAATAAATTGCATTGACAAAATCACAAATATGAGTACGAAACAGTAACTGTTGAGCTCCACAAAGTGGCAGGGCAGGACAGAGCTATGCTCAATAGTCCAAATGAAAGAAAACATGGTCATGAGGCCAGGGTAGCTTCAAAAGACAACACAAGCTAATACTTCTCTGACGCAATAAGCATTGTTTTACAGAGCTAATAGAAGAATGTAGCTAGCTACCACTATTGAGTATAACACCATAAAGGTTATGAAATTAGTAACGTTACACCACGTGCCCAATGTTATAAGGAATACGCACAAATATATTATGCTCCATACATAGTGAGCTACAGTATAAACGACATAACACGACATACAGATACCATTGTAACGTATTAAGGGACTTACTTTGATAGAAATGCAAACATGTCCAAAGTTATTATCATGTAGTAATGAAAACTACTATGAAGGCGAAGCGGGCAAATGTGAGCCGGAAAATGTGAAAAGGTTTGTGCAGGTCATGTTCTGATGGGAGATGCGCAACTGTCTGCATTTTTTGATCTGCGGAAACAATTGGGAGGTGCTTGGGGAAGTTTGTCCAGCTCAGTAATGCCCAAAAAATATATTGTCCGCAAAAGTGAAAAGGACAACTTTTATGTGAATTAATGAGGAGGCAGAACATACAGTGGGGAGAACAAGTATTTGATACACTGCCGATTTTGCATGTTTTCCCACTTACAAAGCATGTAGAAGTCTGTAATTTTTATCATAGGTACTCTTCAACTGTGAGCGACGGAATCTAAAACAAAAATCCAGAAAATCACATTGTATGATTTTTAAGTAATTAATTTGCATTTTATTGCATGACATAAGTATTTGATACATCAGAAAAGCAGAACTTAATATTTGGTACAAAAACCTTTGTTTGCAATTACAGAGATCATACGTTTCCTGTAGTTCTTGACCAGGTTTGCACACACTGCAGCAGGGATTTTGGCCCACTCCTCCATCCAGATCCTTCAGGTTTCGGGACTGTCGCTGGGCAATACAGACTTTCAGCTCCCTCCAAAGATGTTCTATTGGGTTCAGGTCTGGAGACTGGCTAGGCCACTCCAGGACCTTGAGATGCTTCTTACGGAGCCACTCCTTAGTTGCCCTGGCTGTGTGTTTCGGGTCGTTGTCATGCTGGAAGACCAGCCACGACCCATCTTCAAGGAGGTTGTTGGCCAAGATCTCGCGATACATGGCCCCATCCATCCTCCCCTCAATACGGTGCAGTCGTCCTGTCCCCTTTGCAGAAAAGCATCCCCAAAGAATGATGTTTCCACCTGGGATGGTGTTCTTGGGGTTGTACTCATCCTTCTTCTTCCTCCAAACACGGCGAGTGGAGTTTAGACCAAAAAGCTCTATTTTTGTCTCATCAGACCACATGACCTTCTCCCATTCCTCCTCTGGATCATCCAGATGGTCATTGGCAAACTTCAGACGGGCCTGGACATGCACTGGCTTGAGCAGGGGGACCATGGATTTTAATCCATGACGGCGTAGTGTGTTACTAATGGTTTTCTTTGAGACTGTGGTCCCAGCTCTCTTCAGGTCATTGACCAGGTCCTGCCGTGTAGTTCTGGGCTGATCCCTCACCTTCCTCATGATCATTGATGCCCCACGAGGTGAGATCTTGCATGGTGCCCCAGACCGAGGGAGATTGGCCGTCATCTTGAACTTCTTCCATTTTCTAATAATTGCGCCAACAGTTGTTGCCTTCTCACCAAGCTGCTTGCCTATTGTCCTGTAGCCCATCCCAGCCTTGTGCAGGTCTACAATTTCCCCACTGTACCTCAATTCAAACTGTTAGAAAATAAAACATTTGAAATTGACATGTTGAAACAGCCTATAAAAATAGAAGCAGGCATCGTGGCTTAGTTTGATGGCAGCGCGGAACAACTGTCCTGTTGCATAACAATCACATTTTGGAACAGTGAGCGCATTCTGACACCACGTGCATAACAAAACTCACGCTGGTGTGACCGTTAGAGATATTTGGAACTCACGTATGAATTTGTTTTTCAAAAAACCTGTTTTCGCTTTGTCATTATGGGGTATTGTGTGTAGGTGGCTGAGGAAATTGTTTGATTTAAAGAATTTTAGATTAAGGCTGCAAAGTAACAAAATGTGGGACCTTTTGAATCATAAGCTCCAAGTGTTGTCTTTTGGTTTAAACTGAAAGCGAGAACCACCGCATTTAACCATGGCAAGGTGGAGTCGCTATTCAACGGCTCAGACACAAGACGTATGTGGCAGGGTATAAAGACAATCACAGACTACAAAAGGAAAACCAGCCATGTCGCGGACACCGACGTCTTGCTTGAGGATAATACAGTGCCACCTACGCGGCCCGCTACCAAGGACTGTGGGCTCTCCTTCTCCATGGCCGATGTGAGTAAGACATTTAAGACGGTATCCCTAGACGCATCCTCACAGCATTCTCAGACCAGCTGTCTGGTATGTTTATAGACATATTCAATCTCTTCCTATCCCAGTCTGCTGTACCCACATGTTTCAAGATGGCCACCATTGTTCCTGTACCCAAGAAAGCAAAGGTAACTGAACTAAATGATTATTGCCCCGTAGCCCTCACTTCTGTCATCATGAAGTGCTTTGAGAGACTAGTCAAGGATCATATCACTTCTACCTTACCTGTCACCTGCTGTGCAACTGGGTCCTGGACTTCCTGATGGGCCGCCCCAGGTGGTGAAGGTAGGAAACAACACCTCCACTACGCTAATCCTCAACACTGGGGCCCCACAAGTGTGCGTGCTCAGCCCCCTCCTGTACTCCCTGTACACCCATGACTGCGTGGCCAAGCACGCCTCCAACTCAATCATCACGTTTGCAGACAACAGAACAGTATTAGGCTTTTTTACCAACAATGACTAGACAACCTACAGGGAGGAGGTGAGGGCTTTGGGAGTGTGGTGCCAGGAAAATAACCTCTCACTCAACATTAACAAAACAAATTAGATGATCGTGAACTTCAGGAAACAGCAGAGGGAGCACCCCCTCATCCACATCAACGGGAGAATGTGGAAAGCTTCAAGTTCCTCGGCATACAATCACTGACAAACTGAAATGGTCCACCCACATAGACAGTGTGGTGAAGAAGTCAAAACATATTCTCTTCAACCACAGGAAGCTGAAGAAATGTTTCTTGGCACCTACAACTCACAAATTCTTACAGATGCACAATTGAGAGCATCCTGTCGGCTGTTTCACAGCCTGGCACGGCAACTGCACCGCCCGCAACCTGCCCTCTTAGGACACCTACAGCACCTGATGTCACAGGAAGGCCAAAAAGATCAACAAGGACAACAACCAACCGAGCCACTGCCAGTTCACCCCGTTATCATCCAGAAGGTGAGGTCAGTACAGGTGCATCAAATTCTCTCAAAAATCTTTGAAAAAGCTGTTGCGCAGCAACTCACTGCCTTCCTGAAGACAAATAATGTATACGAAACACTTCAGTCTGGTTTTAGACCCTATCATAGCACTGAGACTGCACTTGTGAAAGTGGTAAACAACCTTTTAATGGCGTCAGACCAGGGCTCTGCGTCTGTCCTCGTGCTCTTAGACCTTAGTGCTGCTTTTGACACCATCGACCATCATATTCTTTTGGAGAGATTGGAAACCTTAATTGGTCTACACGGACAAGTTCTTGCCTGGTTTAGATCTTATTTGTCGGAGAGATATCAGTTTGTCTCCGTGGATGGTTTGTCCTCTGACAAATCAATTGTAAGTTTTGGTGTTCCTCAAGGTTCCGTTTTGGGGCCACTTTTGTTTTCACTATATATTTTACCCCTTGGTGATGTCATTCGGAAACATAATGTTAACTTCCATTGCTATGCGGACGACACACAGCTGTACATTTCGATGAAACATGGTGATGCACCCAAATTGCCTGCCCTGGAAGCTTGTGTTTCAGACATAAGGAAGTGGATGGCGGCAAATGTTTTACTTTTATATTCTGACAAAACAGAGATGCTAGTTCTAGGTCCCAAAAAACAAAGAGATCTGCTTTTGGATCTGACAATTCATCTTGATGGTTGTACAGTCGTCTCCCAAAAAACTGTGAAGGACCTTGGCATTACTCTGGACCCTGATCTCTCTTTTAATGAACATATCAAGAATATTTCAAGGATAGCTTTTTTCCATCTTCGTAACATTGCAAAAATCAGACATTTTTTGTCCAAAAATGATGCGGAAAAGCTAATCCATGCTTTTGTCACTTCTAGATTAGATTACTGCAATGCTCTACTATCCGGTTACCCGGATAAAGCACTAAATAAACTTCAATTAGTGCTAAACACGGCTGCTAGAATCCTGACTAGAACCAAAAGATTTGATCATATTACTCCCGTGCTAGCCTCTCTACACTGGCTTCCTGTTAAGGCTAGGGCTGATTTCAAGGTTTTACTGCTAACCTACAAAGCATTACATGGGCTTACTACTACTTATCTCTCAGATTTGGTCCTGCCGTACATACCTACACGTACGCTCCGGTCACAAGACGCAGGCCTCCTTATTGTCGCTAGAATCTCTAAGCAAACAGGTGGAGGTAGGGCTTTCTCCTATAGAGCTCCATTTTTATGGAATGGTCTGCCTATCCATGTGAGAGACGCAGACTCCGTCTCAACCTTTAAGTCTTTTCTGAAGACTCACCTCTTCAGTATGTCCTATGATTGAGTGTAGTCTGGCCCAGGGGTGCAAGGGTGAACGGCAAAGCTCTGGAGCGACGAACCACCCTTGCTGTCTCTACCTGGCCGGTTCCCGTCTCTCCATTGGGATTCTCTGCCTCTGACCCTATTACGGGGGCTGAGTCACTGGCTTACTGGTGCTTTCCATGACATTCCTTGGAGGGGTGCGTCACTTCCTGTCCGGTTTGTCGCCCCCTCTGGCTTGTGCAGTGGAGGGGATCTTCGTGGACTATACTCAGCCTTGTCTCAGGGTAGTAAGTTGGTGGTTGTTGATATCCCTCTATTGGTGTAGGGGCTGTGCTTGGCAGAGTGGGTGAGATTATATCCTGCCTGGTTTGGCCCTTTCCGGGGGTATTGTCTGGGTATTGTCGGAGGGGGCCACAGTGTCTCCTGACCCCCCTGTCTCAGCCTCCAGTATCTATGCTGCAATAGTCTATGTGCCGGGGGGCTAGGGTCAGTTTGTTAAATCTGATGTTATTATCCAGTGTCTTGTGTGAATGTAAGTATGCTCCCTCTAATTCTCTCTCTCTCCCACTCTACCTCCTCTCCCGGAGGACCTGAGCCTACCCGGAGGACCATGCTTCAGGACCACCTGCCCTGATGACTCCTAGCTGTACGCAGTCCACCTGGTCGTGCTGCTGCACTGGTTTCAACTCCTCTGCCTGTGGTTATGGAACCCTGACCTGTTCGTTGGACGTGCCACCCTGTCCCAGACCTGCTGGAAAACCAAGTGACATTCACTCCTGATGTATTTACCTGTTGCAACCTCCACAACTACTTTTATTATTATTTGACCCTGCTGGTCATCTATGAACATTTGAACATCTTGGAGAAAGAACTGGCCTTAATGGCCATAAATTGTTATAATCTCCACCCGGCACAGCCAGAACAGGACTGGCCACCCCTCAGAGCCTGGTTCCTCTCTAGGTTTCTTCCTAGATTTTGCCTTTCTAGGATGTTTTTCCTAGCCACCGTGCTTCTACATCTGCATTGCTTGCTGTTTGGGGTTTTAGGCTGGGTTTCTGTATAGCACTTTGTGACATCGGCTGATGTAAAAAGCGCTTTATAAATAAATTTGATTTGATTTGATATATTTATATATTCTTAATTCCATGATTTTACTTAGATTTAGAAGAGGGCACAATTAAATATACAAGTCATTATGCACACTTTATCAAACTTCAGAATAGAAAGCTAATTAACCATACAACCTCCTTGGCTAATTCTAGGTATAAGACACCCCAAAAGACTCAATAAATCAGATATTTAACTAGGCAAGTCAGTTAAGAACAAATTCTTATTTACAATGACGGCCTACCCCAGCTAAACCTGGACGACGCCCTATGGGACTCCCATTCATGGCCAGATGTGATGAAGCCTGGATTCGAACCAGGGATTGCAGTGACACTTCTTGCACTGAGATGCAGTCCCTTAGATCGCAGCGCCACTCGGGACCCCTAATATAGATAATATAGATGTCTTTTAAGTTAGCCTACAGCATTGGAAATACCTCTTACTGAGCTCAGGACCTAATCAATACAATTACAGAAAACCTTTATGATGTCACCTCAATGAAAGTTAACCAAATCAATATTGTGTTAGTTAGGTTGTAATCATTTTGCTGCAGGCTAAACACATTATCATGATGAAACTGTGTGAAATTATATACAATGTTATGTAAGCTAGCTGGACAGAAAACGGAATATTGTCGCCCTTTGTGTAATAGCATAGCAAGCAACATAGGCTAACAAACATACGTGTTATGCTAGCATATTTCATTACATGCATAATATTATACTCATAAAGAGATGACATAGCTACATACCTTTTATCTTTTGCGCGTTTCTCCTCTTCTTCTTTCCTCTTTTTCCTAATCTGGACATCTGATGGCTTAGACCTTTTCTTATCCATTTTTGTTGATTTGGCACTCAAGCATCAATACATTAACCATCCCCCAACAATGTCAACCAAGAGTCAAGACTAAACCAATTCACCTCGCACAAACCAGAAAAAAATGCAACAATTTGTCTGTTAAACTATATATTCACAGTATTATGAATGAATTGTGGTTTATTTTGTAGCATTTCGTAGTGTGACTGATTTTACTAATTGCATTCGGACTGTACAAGTTAGAGGTGCGCTATTTGATAGATTCCCCCGCTCCCCCTACCTCAGGCTTCCAGTGGGGAGACCTGAGGTCAACCTACCCCCGCCCCCATCTAATACTTCTGAGTGGGAGACCTTCCCAGGAAGTAGCCTGCCTAGCTCACAAACTAGAATCAGGGCGCCCACTCCGACAAGGTTAAATGACCCACAGTCCCACACGGTGACATGATATCATTGACGTGACGTGCAAATGAGCGATAGAAAACCGATCGCGCAAATGTCACCATTCCACATTTTTTTGTGCGGCTGCCCATGTCGCCTATACCTAAATCCGCCACTGCGTAACACAGCCATGCAGGCATTCAATGGCTCAGTATTCCAAAACTGTTCACCTATTTTTACGCCGATTAAGGACAATGTTCCATTTGTTATTTTTTTGTGTTTTTATGGTGCCCTTGCGGCACAGCAGCATACAATAGATTTGATCTCCAATTTCCCCCCAAAAAGTGACATCATATTGATACATGGCTATATGTGCTACACATGATTGTTTTGGATGTGCTAATGTGAAACATGGCCATTAAACTTTAAACACTTTCTGTCTTATTAAACGCAGCCCAGGAAAATGCAATAGATCAATGCAACATGGCACTGATCAACCAATGTTGTGTTAGATACCACCCACATATGTTTGCTTGACACCTCCTCATTATCATTATCGTATTAGAGGAAGTAATACAGAAATAAATAAATAATATACATTTATAAAATAAAATAAAGATAGTGGGATTAATTATTTAAACAATTATTTATGTATGTATGTAATCATTCATCCACTTATTTATGTATCTGTTTATGTGTGCATTTATTTATTTAGCTATTTATGTTTGCATTTGTTTATTATTGTATTTATATATTTATGTATGCATTTATTTATTAATGTATTTATATATTTATGTATGCATTTATTTATTCATTTAATTCTAATTATGGCAGCTTTGGTTCTCCATAGCAGTGGGGTATTTGATTTGCGAAGTCATCACATGATCAGTGTCTCGTCAGCAACGCTAAAAAAGTATCTATAACCATTCATGATATATGAAAAATTATTGTCTAAACATTAAAAATGATTTATGTTGTTCATATTTAAGTGATATTTGCATTAAATGTGGGTTTTAAAACATTCCAAAGTCAAATAAACCGAAATGTCGCAGGTTTGAATACCCGAGCCGACAAAGTGAAAAACCTGTCGATGTGTCCTTGAGCAAGGCACTTAACCCTAATTTGCTCCAGGGGCTGACCCTGTAGGTAGGCCATCATTGTAAATAAGAATTTGTTCTTAACTGACTTGCCTAGTTAAATAAAGGTTAGAAAAAAAGGCTAATCCAATATTTACTATGCACACAACAGGGAAAGAAATTGGGCCATCCTAAAAAATGTTTTAGTGAAATATAATATATAAAATTTAGCAGACACTTTTATCCAAAATCACTTACACAGTCATGTGTGAATACATTTTTACGTATGGGTGGTCCCAGGAATCAAACCCAGTATCCTGGCATTGCAATGCTCTACCAAGATGCATGACAGGGTTTAAAATGATTTGTGAAGCCTCAATTTAATATGATTTATTAAGCTGTGCTTATGCCACCCATGTGTCATATTTTACATTGTGGGTTATGTCACACAGTTATGCCACATTTATGAACCCTTTATAAAGCATGACATACGGTTATAGATGATTTGTACTAGGGCTGTGGGGTCATGACATTTTGTCAGCCGGTTATTGTCTTGTTGTGTAGAGGAAACCAAGTCTAGATTTAACCTTAGCCTGGGCTGCATGGTGCAACTATAGGCTATTGATGACTTGAAAAAGTTGCAAAAAAACTTTCTCTGTTCATTTCCCAGGCTGCACAGCTGTTCTCTCATCATATTTTCACCCATCAGACTATTCTCAATTTAATATTATTTTGATTTAGAATGGCCCATTATCAAATGGGATAGAAAAAATGTATGTAATCTGTATGCACTCAAATAGCGAATGGAGGTCGTGAGCCTTCCAGCCCGTCCGTTTTGTAGGCTACTTCGGTTTTATAGTGGAGCATGTGTTTATTATGAGTAGCTGAGAAATAAATATAAGAACACTTATTTCACTCCACGCATCAACCACTGTTTGAGGAGCATGCTCTCGCTGCCCAACAGGTGACATTCCACCCAAACGCTGTATGCCATGGGCTCTCCAAATCAAATTTCAGAGTAAGTCGCGAAGCTGCCATCAATGTCAGCGCCATCATTGGGCAGAACCTTGTTCCTTGTTCCTGCAACTACTCAGTGCTTAATTTGGGAAACCAAGTGATATCTGTTCGGGAACATCGATAATAACATCTTTTCACAACAAAACATATTTCACTAAACTTTTGACAGCCCGCCTGCACGCTCATGAATGGAATAAAGGAGCGAGAGGAGGAGATGGAAACACATGGTGGTGAGATATTCTGTAGAGCTAAAGGTAATGTGTAACCGAATTAATTATGAAAATCCCAATTTCTTTATTTTTTATTTAACCTTTATTTAACTAGGCAAGTCAGTTAAGAACAAATTCTTATTTACAATGACTGCCTACCAAGGCCACCCCTAACCCAGACAACGCTGGGCCAATTGTGGGCCGCCCTATGGGACACCCGATCACAGCCGGTTGTGATGCAGACCAGTATCAAACCAGGGTCTGTAGGGACGCCTCTAGCACTGAGATGCAGTGCCTTAGGCTGCTGCGCAAGATGAGCAAACTTAGGCATGACATGCCAGCAACAAACGCTGACACTACACATCCAAGTATATATGACCAAATTATGAAAGACAAAATTGAAATTTTGAATTCCGTGAAGTGAGTGTGGAAGAGGTGAAACAATTATTGTTGTTATTCCAAATGACAACAATGACAAGGCACTGAGGTCTGACAACTTGGATGAAAATTACTGAGGATAATAGCGACGATATTTCCACTCCTAAATCCCCCTTTACTGATTCAAATAGCCGACCAATCAGCCTGTTACCAACCCTCTGTAAAGTTTTGGAAGAAATGGTGACCAGATACAATGCTTTTTCACAGTAAACAAATTAACAACAGACATTCAGCACTCTTATAGGGATGTACATTCAACAAGAACAGCACTTACGCAGGTTGCACTGTGAGGGTTATGTTTTTTGACTTCTCCAGTGCCTTCAATACCATTCAGCCCCTGCTACTGGGTGAGAAGATGAGGAGGATGAAAGTGGAAGCACCCTTAGTCTCCTGGGTCACGGACTACCTGACCGGTAGGCCACAATTTGTGCGACTACAGAGCTGTGTGTCAGAACGGGCAGTTAGCAACACAGGGGCCCCCCAGGGAACGGTCCTGTCCCCCTTCCTGTTCACCCTCTACACCTCAGACATAACTCTGAAACATGCCACCTACAGAAGTTCTCGGATGACTCTGATATTGTAGGGTGCATCAGGGGTGGGCAGGAGGAGGAGTACAGGAGCACAATCAGTGACTTTGTGTTGTGGTGTGAGCAGAACCACCTTCAGCTCAACATCAGCAAAACAAAGGAGATGGTGGTGGACTTCAGGAGAACCAAGGCACAACTGACTGCAGTCCCTATACAGGGGATGGATGTGGAAATGGTTGGGTCATACAAGTTCCTGGGAATCCATATGGACAACAGGCTGGAATGGGCCGGTAACACCGGGGCCCTGTACAAAAAGGGCCAGAGCCGACTCTACTTTCTGAGGAGGCTCAGGTCCTTCAACGTGTGCAGTAAACTACTGCATACCTTCTACCAGTCTGTGGTGGCCAGTGCCATCTTTTTTGCAGTGGTGTGCTGGGGAGCAAACATCAAAGCCGGTGATGCTTCTCGGGTAAATAAGCTGATCAGGAAGGCTAGCTCTGTCCTGGGGATGAGCCTTGACACTCTAGAGGAGGTGGTGGAGAGACGGATCCTGGCCAAACTGCTGGCCATCATGGACAACGTCACCCACCCTCTGCACGCTATGGTTATGACGCAGAGGAGCACTTTCAGTCACAGACTGATCCCACCACGGTGTGCCAGAGAGCGCTACAGGAGGTCCTTCCTGCCGGCGGCTATTAGACTATATAATGCCTCACCGGGGTGCCGTGCCGTCGGCAACATAGATCTGGAACTGTTGGGGTGCTAGGACCTAGTTTAACAATTATGCATCCATCCGTGAGTAACTCTGGTCCGTCAGCACTCATCCACTCAGGACCTATTTAATTCATACAGGTCTGTATATACATACTCATGTACAGTTGTTATATCATATCACATGCAATATTGTAAGTAATTATTGGACTTACTTACGTAGGCATTCACTCAGGAATGCATATTAGTATCCTGCCAGTTGCACCTTTTCTCATTGCTTTTAGTATATCGAATGTGCAATACGTGCAGTTGTCTGTAATTAAACCCTGCGCACTATGGACTGTATTTTAAGGGAATTACTATTATTACCCCAAATGATATCATACACACATTTAGCTATTAAAGTATCTCTTCCTGTCATTTACCTGTACATCTGTAAATATAACTGTATACTTAACTGTACAGCTAATTTAACCATGCAAAATGTTCACTTACCTGTTCATTTACCCAGTCTGTCTATTAAGTAAACTATTATTACCCTCGCTCATATCATACGCATTTTTAGCTACTGAAGTATTTCTCTGCCATCAACCTGTATAGTATAGTTAACCATCCAACATCCACCAATGTATAGTGTACATATTCAGCCAACCACCCATACTATGCAATGTCTCTTTTATAGCTTTTATTTTTTAGCACTCCAGATATCTTGTATTTCTATACTGCCGCGCTATGTATCATGCACCGTGTATCTGTCTTTTGTGTACTTTTCGTTGTGGCATTTTGCACCTGCCCTGTGTTTTGTTGTAGCTGCTTGACAATGAAATTTCCCCCCCGGGGGATCAATAAAGTACCTATCCTATCCTATCCTATCCTTACACAAATGACTGATTGCCTGAGAGAAATTGATGATAAAAAGATTGTGGGGGCTGTTTTGTTTTTAATAATATGCATGTCAATCTCTCCTGGCTCAAAGTAAAGGAGAGATTGACTTCATCATTACTTGTATTTGTGAAAAGTATTGACATTTGGAAAGCACCGAGCTGTCTGTTTAAACGACTAGCACACAGCTCAGACACCCATGCATTCCCCAGCCATGACGACATGGAACTCTATTCCACATCAGGTAACTGGTGCAAAAAAAAAAAAAAACAACAACATATAAACATACACCTTATGGAACAGCGGGGACTGTGAAGCAACACAAACTTAGACACAGACACATGCACACATGATAACATAAGGACTATACACACACATACACATGGATTATGTGTTGTAGATATACTTCTTCCCATCTTAGCTACTGTTATATCAATATGTGATCCATAATAAATACAACAACCATGTTTTACACTGTTTCAACCTTCTGTTGAACTTCTTGATCAAATTGATCATCACAGTGAGGTGAGTTTTAAAAGTACAAAAGACCTACTGTTTTGATGATAAGTGTTTGATGTGATTTTCGATTGCATTTGCATTCTTTTATTTTTATTTTTTTCTACCTTTATTTTACTAGGCAAGTCAGTTAAGAACAAATTCTTATTTTCAATGACGGCCTAGGAACAGTGGGTTAACTGCCTTGTTCAGGGGCAGAACGACAGATTTTTACCTTGTCAGCTCGGGGATTCGATCCAGCAACCTTTCGGTTACGGGCCCAACACTCTAACCACTGGGCTACCTGCCGCCCCTGCCGCCCCGCAATGATGTCAGAGTGGTTAGTACCTGATGGTAGTTAGCAAGTTGGGTACTACCAAAGCATGTCCAGAGTGCATAAAGGAGATTACTGTGACTTAACGGTCACGACTCATGACTGCGGTAATATGGTCACTGCAGATGACATTTATGTAGTGTTTATGAAGGCTTTATGATGCACATCATTTAAAGCGGGACCCCCAAGGTTATGATGTAATTAAAAGTGTAACAAGTATTTGTCTCCCCCTCTCTCCCCCATCCCGCAGTTGCGTTCTCTGGCTTGGGTTTCACCTCCTTCTACCTGGCTGGGAAGCTGCAGTGCTTCACAGACCGGGGACGTGGGTGCAGCTGGCGTCTGTGTGCCATGTTGCTGCCCCTCTACAGCGCTGTGATGATCGCCCTGTCCCGCACCTGTGACTACAAACACCACTGGCAAGGTCAGTCACAGTCCCTGTCACGCCACATACAAATTAATCAGCAGATATGCCATTTAGGTCTAGGGGGTTTTCTGACCACATGACTTAGCAGTTCAATTCAGCTAACTTTATTATCATATGTGCAGAAATTAATTTGGTCATCACTAAAGTTGCAACATTCTGGTAATTTTCCCCAAATTCCCTGGTTTTCCAGAAATCCTGTTTGGAGGATCTGTGGACTTCCTGCTTATTCCTTCGTAATTCTAGCAATCTTCGAACTAGGATTTCTGGAAAACCGGGGAATTGCAACCCTATCATCACGATGTACAAAGACATAAAAAACAACAATCCCCATGAATGTAGGCCTATATAAAATGTGTATTGTATGACATCAAAGCAGTATTTATTATAATCCTCAATGTCTCATCTTTCAGAACACATCGACAGCATTTTCCTCACTCAGACAACAACAAATGAGCAAAAGTAGCCCAATTAGTGGTAGGGATGGGGCCATCTTCTTGTAGCCCGTAGTGTTTATAACGTCTGTCAGTCAAAACCCTTACACTGATGTGAAGCGGAGAACCGGAGCTCTGATGTTACAGCCACTGCATTACAATTTAGGCACTTTTCAATTACACAATCTGCCACTTTCAACCCTCATACAGGATGACAAGGCTGTCAGTGTAAAGGGCTACGGTCTATATGTTGGAGTTCAGACTTTATTTGAAATGTTTAAGTAGGAAATTGTATGAATTTTGACCATTGTAGAGTAAGATACCAAGTCTCAAAAAAGGCTTTTAGTCAATCATATTTAATGGCTTTTAGAAAGGGCTCACAGAGCTTGTTATTCCACTCACATTTGTCCCCCAGTGTTAGTTATGAAGATGAGATGTTAATGAAGCAATACAAACCAAATGGAAGTGTCTTGAGTTTTGTTTGCATGTTTTACAGTCTTATAAAAATAGGGAGTGACTGGGACAGGCAATGTAACTTCCATGTTTTTTAGGAAAAGATTTTTACATCGGATAATCTTGAAACATTCTTTGTAAAGCTAAAGGTTTTACATGGTCTATAATTGGTTTCTCTCTTTTCATTGTCAATATCCTTTCCCAGAATTATGATACACTACATGACCAAAAGTATGTGGACATCTGCTTGTCTGCTTTCCAATAGATGTTGGAAAATTGCTGCGGGGACTTGCTTCCATTCAGCCACAAGAGCATTAGTGATGTTGGATGATTAGGCCTGGCTCCAATTCATCCCAAAGGTGCTCACTGGGGTTGAGGTCACGCCTCTGTGCAGGCCAGTTAAGTTCTTCCACACTGATCTCGACAAACCATTTCTGTATGGACCTCACTTTGTGCATGGGGGCATTGTCATACTGAAACAGTAAAGGGACTTCCCCAAACCTGGAAGCACAGAATCCTCTAGAATGTCATTGTATGCTGTAGCTTTAAAATTTCCCTCAACTGGAACTTAGGGGCCTAGCCAGAACCATGAAAAACAGCCCCAAACTTTACAGTTGGCACTATGCATTGGGGCAGGTTACACTCTCCTGGCATCCACCAAACCATAATTCATCTGTCAGACAGTGACAAGTGATGTATTTTTTTTATTTAACTAGGCAAGTCAGTTAAGAACAAGTTCTTTTTTACAATGATGGCCTACACAGGCCAAACTCAGATGACACTGGGCCAATTGTGCACTGCCCTATGGGATTCCCAATCAAGGCCAGTTGTGATACAGTTTGGATTTGAACCAGGTTGTCTGTAGTGACACCTCTAACACTGAGAGGCAGTGTCTTAGACCACTGCACCACTTGGGAGCCTCCACATTTCTACTGCTTCAGAGTCCAATGGTGGAGAGCTTTACACCACTCCAGCTGAGACGTGGCAATGCACATGGTGATTTTAGGCTTGTGTGTGGCTTCTTGGCAATGGACACCCATTTCATGAAGCTCCTGACGAACAGTTATTGTGCTGACGTTGCTTCCAGAGGCAGTTTGGAATTCGGTAGTGAGTGTTGCAACCGAGGACACCACTTCGCGGCTGAGCCATCTTTTTCTCCTAGAAGTTTCCGCTTTACAATAATAGCACTTACAGTTGACCGGGGCAGCTCTAGCAGGGCAGAAAGTTGACGAGTTGACTTGTTGGAAAGGTGGCATCCTATGACGTTGCCACATTAAAAGTCACTGAGCTCTTTAGTAAGGACATTCTACTGCCAATGTCTATGGAGATTGCATGGCTGTGTGCTCGATTATATACACCATGGCTGAAATAGCCGAATCCACTAATTTGAAGGGCTTTCCACATACTTTGGTATATATAGTGTATCAGTAACATCCATAATGTTTATTGATGTGATGGATATTTATGTTTCATATCTACACTTCAGAAGTTTGGAAAATTATAGAAAGATGAGAAGTTTTTTTTTTTTTTATCAACAATCTGTGAATAGTCCTGGAGTGTCTTTTTTCAAATGAAAGCCCCCATAAATATACTGACTTCATCCTGTGTCCAGAAAAGTGGATTGGCAAAATATAGGCACATATATATTGTCTCATTTGCATATTTTGTTACACTATTTCAGAAACATTTTAGTACAGTTTTTTTGTATATTTGTGTTTACATACAACTGGTAAAGGTTTATTTTGATATACACAGAGTGTACAAAACATTAGGAACACCTGCACTTTCCATGAGACTGACCAGGTGAATCCAGTTGAAATCTATGACCCCGTATTGATGTCACCTGTGAAATCCACTTTAATTAGTGTAGATGAAGGGGAGGAGTCAGAGGACACAGGTTAATGAAGGAATTTTAAGCCTTGATACAATTGAGACATGTATTGTGTATATGTGCCATTCAGAGGGTGAATGGGCAAGACAAAATATTTAATTACCTTTAAACGGGATATGGTAGTAGGTGCTAAAAGCACCGGTTTAAGTGTGTCAAGAACTGCAACTGCAACTGGGTTTTTCACACTCAACAAGAATTGATCAAGAATGGTCCGCCACCCAAAGGACATCCAGCCAACTTGACACAACTGTGGGAAGCATTGGAGTCAACATGGGTCAGCATCACTGTGGAATTCTTTCGACACCTTGTAGAGTCCATGCCCGACAAATTGAGGCTGTTCTGAGGGCAAAAGGGGGTGCAACACAATAATTGAGAAGGTGTTCCTAATGTTTTGTACACTCAGTGTAAATATAAAGAGAAAACAGTAATTTAATTTATTAGGGTGTGGTGCCTGGCCTTAATATTCTGGCTACTTGTAATTATGCAATCCTAAACTACTATGCCTTTAGCTGCCATTTTAAAAACATTCCAAATGACAACAAATGTGTTATGATAGATTTTAACCAAGACATCTTAAAGATGTGAATGTCTTTTCAGACTCTGTAACATCCATAATGGAGGGTGTAACATTCATAAAGGTTGTTTTTGCTCTTTAACGTGATCATAGAAATATTTTCAAAATAATTTTTTGTCAGCCAAGCATTTCCTCTGAAATGGCTATCCATGTTTTGATCTACAATAAGACTTACAAACTCATAGACTTTTGCTAATACTGTATGTTCAGTCTCCCCCAAAAAGCTTGTCCATTTCATTGTAACATCCATAACACTTCATTTTTCCAACATTCCAATATTTAGAAGTTAGATGTTTTTGGGGTATACACTCCACCCAAGGAATAATAGACACACACATCAAAAGTTTCATTTCTATATTGTTTATCCATTCTGTGAGACATTCAAGTTTAGATTTTGAGTGCAAATGTCACTTCCATAATGCTGGAATTGCCCTTATGGTTAATTAGCGCAGGTGTCTTAGTGACAATTTTTTTTAAATTAGCTGACATTTCCAATGTTATCACCATTAATGAAGTAACATATCAATGATTAGAGTGTATTTCCTATTGTAGATTTCTGAGATATGCTGTAGGTAAGTTAGACCCAAGGTAAGAGTATGGAGCTAATAACACCAATGTTGTGGGTATTTCCTGCAGGTATCACTCACAGAGACACACAAAAAATATATGCACTCACTATACTGTAACTTCCTTTTGGATAAAACCATCTGCTAAGTGGCATATATTATAATATGTACAGTATTAATATATTATTGTTATTATTATTCCCTAGATGCCTTTGTTGGAGGGATGATTGGCCTGCTTTTTGCCTACATCTGCTACAGGCAGCACTACCCCCCGTTCCTGCACATGGACTGCCACCTGCCTTATGCCAGTCTGGCCAAAGCCCCCCACCTCATCTCTGCACAGGGCGATCCCCTGGTCCTGCCAATCGAGAACGCCACCAGCCTGCCTCTGAAGGGGCTGACAGAGGGGCCTGTATGACTCCTGTCCACCCCTACCTCCAGATCCAGTCTCTAACCCCACCCTCACCCCAGGACCACCAAACCCGCCTCCCATCTCACTAACTGTAGACTGCCTAGCTAGCACTTACAGTTGAAGTCGGAAGTTTTACATACACTTAGGTTGAAGTCATTAAAACTCATTTTTCAACCACTCCACAGATTTCATGTTAACAAACTAGTTAGTTTTGGCAAATCTTCTTTGTGCATGACACAAGTAATTCTTCCAACAATTGTTTACAGACAGATTATTTAACTTATAATTCACTATATCACAATTCCAGTGGGTCAGAAGTTTACATACACTAAGTTGACTGTGACTTTAAACAGCTAGGAAAATTCCAGAGAATTATGTCATGGCTTTAAATAGGCTAATTGACATCACTTGAGTCATTTGGAGGTGTACCTGTGGATGTATTTCAAGGCCTACCTTCAAACTCAGTGCCTCTTTGCTCGACATCATGGGAAAATCAAAAGAAATCAGCCAAGACCTCAGAAAATCTTTTCTAGACCTCCACTAGTCTGGTTCATCCTTGCGAGCAGCCATCATAGCGCTCAGGAAGGAGACGCGTTCTGTCTCCTAGAGATGAACGTACTTTGGTGCGAAAAGTGCAAATCAATCGCAGAACAACAGCAAAGGACCTTGTATAGATGCTGGAGGAAACAGGTACAAAAGTATCTATATCCACAGTAAAATGAGTCCTATATCGACATAACCCGAAAGGCCGCTCAGCAAGGAAGAAGCCACTGCTCCAAAACTTTGGAGGAAAAAGGGGGAGTCTTGCACGCCGAAGAACACCATCCCAACCGTGAAGCACGGGGGTGGCAGCATCATGTTGTGGGGGTGCTTTGCTGCAGGAGGGACTGGTGCACTTCAAAAAAATAGATGGCATCATGAGGAAGGAAAATTATGTGGATATATTGAAGCAACATCTCAAGACATCAGTCAGGAAGTTAAATTTTTATTGTAGGAAGCTTGTGGAAGGCTACCCGAAACGTTTGGCCCAAGTTAAACAATTTAAAGGCAATGCTAACAAATACTAATTGAGTGTATGCAAACTTCTGACCCACTGGGAATGTGATGAAAGAAATAAAAGCTGAAATAAATCATTCTCTCTACTATTATTCTGACATTTCACATTCTTAAAATATAGTGGTGATCCTAACTGAACTAAGACAGGGAGTTTTTACTAGGATTAAATGTCAGGAATTGTGAAAAACAGAGTTTAAATATATTTGGCTAAGGTGTATGTAAACGTCCGACTTCAACTGTACATATGCCAGTGGATAGTACTGTAACCCTCCCTTGCTCTCTCCACCTCCCTCTACCCTCGCTCTTTGTTTGTTGGTCTATATTTAGAGAGGCTGTGTTTGTGTGGCATCTGTTCCTAGGCCGTCATTGTAAATAAGAATTTGTTCTTAACTGACTTGCCTAGTAAAATAAAGGTAAAATAAAAATAAAAAAATAAATAAATCTGGGAATATAGGACAACACTGCTGGAGCAAAAAGGCAAAATCCCTAACCCAACATTAAACTGCTAGGATTTTCATTAGAAAATGTTGCTCTACATTTGTGTCACTGCTCACTTCAGTAGAATGGAGTTAGCTGGTATAGCAGCTGATATAGCAGCTGGTATTAATTTGATGTAGAGTTGGATGGAAAGCAGAGTGCCTGGTGGTAATCCCATTAAATGTCATTGGAGCACTGAGCGTGTTAGATGTCACAGCTCTCCAATTTGATTTATGAGCTATCTAATCGCTTCGACAGTGAGGGAATTCACACTACAAAATCTGATAGCTCACACATTTCTAACTTTGAGAGCACACATCAGCTATAATGACCAAATGTATGGTCACTAATGTTGTCCAAACTGTATTATATTATTATTCTATTAGCCTCTGCCTTGGTCTAAGACCCACAGACATTGTTCACATCTCTCCTTCTGCTGGTTTTCCATGGCAACATAATGATAATTATAAACTGGGTGGTAAAGAGCCCTGAATGCTGATTGGCTGACAGCCGTGGTATATCAGACCGTATACAACGGGTATGACAAAACATTTATTTTTACTGCTCTAATCACGTTGGTAACCAGTTTATAATAGCAATAAGGCACCTTGGAGGTTTGTGGTAATTGGCCAATATACCACGGTTAAGGGCTGTATCCAGCCACTCCGCGTTGCGTCGTGTGTAAGAACAGCCCTTAGCCGTGGTATATTGGCCAATACCACACCCCCGAGGTGCCTTATTGCTTAAATATAACATCAATAGGTCGTTATCAATAAAATGTCACAATAGCGTTCAATTTGGCTGCTGGGGGGCAAGGAGACCCCCAGTTCCGCTAAAACCATTGATAACTACAGTGGGGAGAACAAGTATTTGATACACTGCCGATTTTGCAGGTTTTCCCACTTACAAAGCATGTAGAAGTCTGTAATTTTTATCATAGGTACTCTTCAACTGTGAGTGACGGAATCTAAAACAAAAATCCAGAAAATCACATTGTATGACTTTTAAGTAATTAATTTGCATTTTATTGCATGACATAAGTATTTGATACATCAGAAAAGCAGAACTTAATATTTGGTACAGAAACCTTTGTTTGCAATTACGGAGATCATACGTTTCCTGTAGTTCTTGACCAGGTTTGCACACACTGCAGCAGGGATTTTGGCCCACTCCTCCACACAGATCCTTCAGATTTCGGGGCTGTCGCTGGGCAATACGGACTTTCAGCTCCCTCCAAAGATTTTCTATTGGGTTCAGGTCTGGAGACTGGCTAGGCCACTCCAGGACCTTGAGATGCTTCTTACGGAGCCACTCCTTAGTTGCCCTGGCTGTGTGTTTCAGGTCGTTGTCATGCTGGAAGACCCAGCCACGACCCATCTTCAATGCTCTTACTGAGGGAAGGAGGTTGTTGGCCAAGATCTCACGATACATGGCCCCATCCATCCTCCCCTCAATACAGTGCAGTCGTCCTGTCCCCTTTGCAGAAAAGCATCCCCAAAGAATGATGTTTCCACCTCCATGCTTCACGGTTGGGATGGTGTTCTTGGGGTTGTACTCATACTTCTTCTTCCTCCAAACATGGCGAGTGGAGTTTAGACCAAAAAGCTCTATTTTTGTCTCATCAGACCACATGACCTTCTCCCATTCCTCCTCTGGATCATCCAGATGGTCATTGGCAAACTTCAGACGGGCCTGGACATGCGCTGGCTTGAGCAGGGGGACCTTGCGTGCGCTGCAGGATTTTAATCCATGATGGCGTAGTGTGTTACTAATGGTTTTCTTTGAGACTGTGGTCCCAGCTCTCTTCAGGTCATTGACCAGGTCCTGCCGTGTAGTTCTGGGCTGATCCCTCACCTTCCTCATGATCATTGATGCCCCACGAGGTGAGATCTTGCATGGTGCCCCAGACCGAGGGAGATTGACCGTCATCTTGAACTTCTTCCATTTTCTAATAATTGCTCCAACAGTTGTTGCCTTCTCACCAAGCTGCTTGCCTATTGTCCTGTAGCCCATCCCAGCCTTGTGGAGGTCTACAATTTTATCCCTGATGTCCTTACACAGCTCTCTGGTCTTGGCCATTGTGGAGAGGTTGGAGTCTGTTTGATTGAGTGTGTGGACAGGTGTCTTTTATACAGGTAACGAGTTCAAACAGGTGCAGTTAATACAGTTAATGAGTGGAGAACAGGAGGGCTTCTTAAAGAAAAACTAACAGGTCTGTGAGAGCCGGAATTCTTACTGGTTGGTAGGTGATCAAATACTTATGTCATGCAATAAAATGCAAATTAATTATTTAAAAATCATACAATGTGATTTTCTGGATTTTTGTTTTAGATTCCGTCTCTCACAGTTGAAGTGTACCTATGATAAAAATTACAGACCTCTACATGCTTTGTAAGTAGGAAAACCTGCAAAATCGGCAGTGTATCAAATACTTGTTCTCCCCACTGTATATGCCGTTTTCAAGGAATTGTTAAATAAATGTTGTAACATTTGTTTTAATATCATCACCTCTTGAAGAGCAGAGTCAGAACTACACATTTCTGATTATTCTACATTTAGCTCTATCATCAGAGTTTTACAGCAATCAGTAAACCTCAATTGATCATGTATTTTCAGATACGTGAGTGTAGCCAGATCCATTTGGCATGTAGCTAACTAGCTAAAGCAAACAATGTGTAATTTAGCTTGCTTCATCAGAGATTAGGGTTTTGGAAAGAGCTTGACATCACCCTGGTAAGGTTGTCAGTCAAGCTACTGTCATCACCAATATACTTGGCAAGCAAATCAAACATTATTTGGCAATAGCCATCTAATTTATCCCCTGAAAGTTATCTTGTTAACTAGCCATATTGACGTGATCTGTTACTGGCTAGCTAGCTAGGTAGCCAATATAACGTGGTCCAGTCAATCAATGTAGCCTATCATGTCTGTCAGCAGCAATCATGATTAAACTATTTAAAAATTGATAATATTAGCTACTTCGCAAGGTGGGCCTACGTTAGTTGGTGAAAAAAGTACATTAGGTCTACTTACCACTATGTTTAGCCAAATGTACAACGTTTCTATTGATAGCTTGCAAAGTAAACATTATCAGCTATAAGTAATGTTACATCCGCATATGCGCCCTTCTGCTGCTTGACAGGCAGACCCCACAAAGGATGGGAAATTAACCTATACCACTCATACTTGTCAGGTATAGATCACTTATTTTATATCAAATATCCAATTAATGGTGGCCAATATTAAGAGATATTGTGAGGCTATCCTCACATACACTATATATACAAAGTATGTGGACACCCCTTCAAATTAGTGGATTTGGCTATTTCAGCCACACCCGTTGCTAATAGGTGTATAAAACCGAGCACACCGCCATGCAATCTCCATAGACAAACATTGGCAGTAGAACAAATGTGGCTTTGGCAGATGCCAGGAGAACACTACCTGCCCGAATGAATAGTGCCAACTTTAAAGTTTGGTGGAGGAGAAATAATGGTTCGGTCTAGGCCCTTTAGATCCAGTGTGCTTCCAACTTTGTGGCAACAGTTTGGGGAAGGCCCTTTCCTGTTTCAGCATGAAAATGCCCCTGTGCACAAAGCGAGGTCCATTACAGAAATGGATTGTTGAGATCGGTGCGGAAGAACTTGACTGGCCTGCACAGAGCCCTGACCTCAACCCCATTGAATACCTTTGGGATGAATTGGAACGTCGACTGCGATCAGTGCCCGACCTCACTAAGGCTCTTGTGGCTGTATGGAAGCAAGTCCCCGCAGCAATGTTCCAACATTAGTGGAAAGCCTTTCCAGAAGAGTGGAGGCTGTTATAGCTCCAAAGAGGGGACCAACTCCGTATTAATGCCCATGATTTGGAATGAGATGTTCGACGAGCAGGTGTTCACATACTTTTGGTCATGTAGTGTATCGGAAATTGCATGATCAATTTATGTTTACTGATCATGAAAAGCATGCATGTTTTGCTGTAGGTTTTTAACTAAAGATAGACCTAAATGTGGGAAATTGTTTTGCATGGAATAATTGGATATTTGTAGTTCTGACTATGCTTTTCAAGAGGTGATAATATTACAATCAAATAGTTTACATTAATTTAACAATCCCTTTTAAACGGCATGCAGCTCTCAATGGTTTTAGAGGAGCTGCGGGTCTCCTTGCCCCCCAGCAAATGGTCTACACCTTATTGTGACGTTTATTGATAACGAGCTATTCATTCATGGAGAGAAGCACTGTTTGATGACATCGCCAATCTTCTACCCAGTTCCGTTTATTTCTCTTCTCTCAATTCCTCCCATTCTGTCTATGTGTTTCTTTACATCCAGTTTCTCTATTTTTCTCAAATTCTTCTCATGTCATATCTCATCCCTCCATGACACTTTCTCTCTTGCATTCCAGCTCCCTTCTCCCTTCTCTTGCTCTCTCTCTCTTTCTATTTCTCTTACTCTTTCCTTATCTCCCCCCTCTCTCTCCCTCCTCCATCTCCACCCGCTCCTTTTCTCGGATGCTCTCTCGTTTAGTAATATCTCCCTCTTGCCCTGGTGTGGGTTGACTGGGTGTTTAACATTTCCTGCACTGAGATTGATCTTAGATTTTAATACACATTAAATCTCAATGAGGGCAATCAATAACAGGCAGGTGGAACTGGCATGGTGGAAGTGCGTTGAGCCAGGCATAAACGCTAACCTGATTCTGCATTAATTCTCACTATGTTGGGTTAGGCACCACTGCTTATGAGGACAGCCCAAGCATTGCAAAAAAATGTTTGTCCACAGTTGCCTCACAAAATGAATAGTCATTTAGAATTATGGAGGGGTTAGGGCCCTTACAGAAGGAGCGGTCATTACTCATGATTGTGTCTTGAATTGTGCCAAGCCCAATTTTGTGCTAATTTATAAAATGAAATACTGTGGTCTTATTCAGTGAGATAACATACGGTATTCCCCATTGTTAGTCATCAAACTAAGATTAATTGACATATTTCCTTTACTGCTGAAGCATACTCTACAATTGCTGTGGCATTATAAAGATGAGCTGAGCTGGGCTTCAGCATTTTTTGTAACCACTTGATGCCCCATCCACCCCTATTCAGCATAATGCAGAGTGAGGGATGCCAATGGTGTACCCAAGTCCACTCAAATAGGAAAACAAAGAACTACACTCTTAGAAATTCTCCTTTGTCCCTATAGGAGAATCCTTTGGCGGTGAAAAAGGTTAAGAGAGAGCTGGGTTATTTTAAATATTGGCTTTGAGGGCAAGATAAGAATTACAGTCATGATCAACAATCTGACACATGCTGCCAGTTATTGGCAGTGCGTTAAAAGTGCATGTGTGTGTATGTGCCTGTGTGCCAGATTGTGTGTGTGTGTGTGCCTGATTATGTGTGTCGAAAGAGTCCTCCAGCATGTTGGACTAGGACTATGCTTTTGGTCCAATAACATTACAACACAATGCTAACCAAGTTAGGCATGAGCCTTTCCTTAAGTCCCATGATGGATGGGACTGTGTATAGGTGCTAAACAGTGGACACCATCAGCCTTTCCATGTGGAGGTCTGAAAACATCTGGAAGCTAGTCATCAGCCCTGCTAAGAGTTGACCCTGCTAATGCACAAAGGTCTATAACTTTTCTGTAACATTACGTGTGTCTTTGCACTGATTTAAATGAACAGTGTTTGCAGGTATGAGTGTCTTTGAGTGAGGGCTTTTAAGGCCTAAAGCGATTAGTCACAAGTAAAATTCTGTGATGATGCTTGGAGCATTGTCATGAGATATCAGAAATGTATTTGGATTGTTAAAGTGATGTATAGACCTATGGACTGCCTGTTGGAGACAAAGTACTGGAACTTATTTTCCTAATGTAACATTTATTATTTATAGCAAAACAGTCTGTGTCTTGAAAATATATATCAAGTAGGAAAAAAGTAAACTAAAAAGTGATTGTGGATAAATATTCAAGGGTGAAATTGCTGTTCACGAGAGAACAATTATGTTTTGCTTCATTTTATTAACATTTTAATGAGCAATTACTTCTAATCTGCATTTTGTTATTTTTATAAATTAATTTTAAAAAGGTAACCTAACAGATGTTGAATAGCCATTTCTGGAGAAAAAATTAAGTATAATTATTGACCATGGCATGAAAATACCATTTGTGAAAAAAATACAATTGTATATGGATAAGCATGTCTGGCCTTGAGAGCACTTTGAAAATGTGTTTTGCTGTTAATATAATTTATGTGCAACAATGGACTGACTGCTGCTGTGTGAAAATCATCCATGAACAGAGATAGGAAACATATGCTCATTTGCGCTTATTTTGTTGATAAATGGGACTCTACAGACCTTCTAAGGAAACCTTTACTGTTACAACATCAACAAGCCGCCTTTTTGAAAACACTAGAGACACCCCAAGTTTGAGGATGTTAATATAAACTCTTTTTAGAGTGATTTTATGATATGCAGTGCCTTGGGAAAGTTTACTTTTTCCAAAAAAATGTACTGTTTTCCCTCATCAATTTACACACACTTTTTTATTTAACCTTTATTTGACTAGGCAAGTCAGTTAAGAACAAATTCTTATTTACAATGATGGCCTAGGAACATGGGTTAACTACTTTGTTCAGGGGCAGAACGACAGATTTTTACCTTGTCAGCTCGGGGATTCGATCCAGCAACTTTTCGGTTACAGGCCCAATGCTCTAACCACTCACTTGCTAATGTAAAAAAAAAAGATAAAAAAAGGGAAACATCACATTTACACAACTATTCATACCTTTTACTCAGTACTTTGTTGAATCACCATTGGCAGCGATTACAGCCTCGAGTCTTCTTTGATATGACACTACAAGCTTGGCACATCTGTATTTGGGGAGTTTCTCCCAATCTTCTCTGCAGATCTTCTCAAGCTCTGTCAGGTTGGATGGGGAGCGTTGCTGTACAGCTATTTTCAGGTCTCTCCAGAGATGTTTGAACGGGTTCAAGTCCGGGCTTTGGCTTGGCCACTCAAGGACATTCAGAGACTTGTCCCGAAGGCACTCCTGCGTTGTCTTGGCTGTGTGCATAGGGTCGTTGTCCTGTTGGAAGGTGAACCTTTGCCCCATTAAAAATTATCATCCAGCGATCAAACACTGTTTAGAAGGGGCAGGGCTACCGGCGTTAAGGCTAATCTGAAGATGGTGCTGGCTGAGGCTAAAACTGCGAGTGTAGAGAGTATAGGGATATTGTTACCCACATCGGCACCAACGATGTTAGGATGAAAGTCAGAAGTCACCAAACGCAACATAGCTTCAGCGTGTAAATCAGCTAGAAAGATTTTTTGGCTCTGGCCCAGTTAGGGGGAGTGATGAGCTCTACAGCAGAGTCTCACAACTCAATCGCTGGTTGAAAACTGTTTTCTGCCCCTCCCAAAAGATATAATTTGTAGATAATTGGCCCTCTTTCTGGGACTCACCCACAAACAGGACCAAGACTGGCCTGCTGAGGAGTGACGTAATCCATCCTAGCTCGAGGGGTGCTCTCATCTTATCTATGAACATAGACAGGGCTCCAACTCCTCTAGCTCCACAATGAGATAGGGTGCAGGCCTGCAGCAGGCTGTTAGCCAGCCTGCCAGCTTAGTGGAGTCTGCCACTAGCATAGTCAGTGTAGGTTGAGCAAAACAAAACATGGCGGTGTTTGCCTAAGCAATCTCACTGGAATAAAGACCTCCTCCATTCCTGTCATTATTGAAAGATATTGTAATATCTAACATCTAAAAATAGGCTTGCTTAATATTAGATCTCTCACTTCCAAGGCAGTCATAGTCAATGAACTAATCACTGATCATAGTCTTGATGTGATTGGCCTGACTGAAACATGGCTCAAGCCTGATTAATTTACTTTTTTTGTGATCAATTTTTTATTTAAATATTTTTATTTAAATAAAATAGCATCATTATGTTTTGCAACAATTAGGTTGCGAAGGTCTTGAGACAGCTCTTTGCTTTTACCCATCATGAGATGTGTCTTGTGTGACACCTTGGCAATTAGACCTTTTTGTAGGCCATCAGTTGGTACTGAACCAGCTGATATTAATTTGCACTGACAGGGGGCTGGATTGCTATTTAATTACTGATAGTTTTCAGCTGTTGTCTTTGCTTTCCATGCCTTTTTGTACTTTTTCCCTGTGTCATTTCACATTATTACACATAACTTAATTTCTGAACTTATTTGTTTTGGATTCTTTATATGTATGGATTACTTGGGTTGTTACCAAATCTGGTGAAAATTTCATGTCAATAGGACCTTTGGAAATATATTTACTGAGAAAAATGGTGACATGTTCAATACTTATTTCACCCACTGTATGTTTACAATCACAACAAATAATCTGCTCAGACCCCAACCAAGGATCATCAAAAGCTGTGCTATAAATTCTCGGACAACCCAAAGATTCCTAGATGCCCTTCCAGACTCCTTCCACCTACCCAAGGACGTCAGAGTACAAAAATCGGTTAACCACCTAACTAAGGATCTAAATGTAACCTTGCATAATACCCTTGATGCAGTCGCACCCCTAAAAACAAAAAACATTTGACACAAGAAATTTGTTCCATGGTATACAGAAAATACCCAAGCCCTGATGCAAGCTTCCAGAAAATTGGAACAGAAATGGCGCTCCACCAAACTGAAAGTCTTCCGTCTAGCTTGGAAAGACAGTACCATGAAATATTGAAGAGCCCTCACTGCTGCTCTATCATCCTATTTTTCCAACCTAATTGAGGAGAATATATAAAATCTAAGGGCTGTGTTCCAAACAAAACAACTACAAGTGTGCTTGCTCTAGTTCCTACAGCTAGGAGAGCCCAAAAAAAGCACCCTATAGTGCATTGAAATAAGTTAGGAACCTAGCACAGAGGTGTGTGGCCGCTTGGAAACACCAGTTAGACCTCTCACTCAAACCCATGTCATTTTTTGTCTTATGTTGCACCTATCCAAATCTTCAAAGAATATTCTTATAACGTTACTGATTGTATACAGAATATTTTCAGATTTCGTTATCAACAAATGCTGCAAATTAACATAAACACGTTTAGCATCTCCTGGATTCCACACATAGCCTAAAAGCCACGGATGCAGACCTTTGGAACAGCTACATTTTAAAAAGTCTAATAAATCCATGTAATATAGCCTACACCTTAACAATAAATCCATTATTTATTTTAGACAGTTCTAAAGAAGCATGATATGAAGAAAATGTAGTCATTTCAGAAGAACAGAATAGCATGCTCTGAGTTGTCCTTATGTTAGGTCCTGATCTGGCTATGCCAAATGGCTGTGGGCTGCACTAGTTCATTTAGCAGACAAGATTTGCTTAGAATTCCGTGGCATTATTTTATAGTATGAAGAATACAACTGAACAAAGCTGAATAAAATAGAAAGGATATTTTCTCCAAACAATTTGAGGGAGTGCGCACATGCGCCTATTCAGTGTTGAGCAGTTAACAAAGAAATAGGTACTCCTATATGCTTCATTTAGAATTATTCATGTAACTTTAGTTGTACTACAAACATTCTGTATATTAAGTAAACTATTATTACCCTCACTCATACACGCATTTTGCTATTTAAGTATCTTTCTCTGCCATCGACCTGTATAGTTAACCATGCAAATATTTTTTGATTATCAACGTGCAATAATTGTATAATTTTTTCACCCAACAATGTATAGTGTACATATTCAGTCATTCACTCATACTATGCAATGCGTTTCTATAGCTTTTTGCACTCCAGACTTCGTGTATTTTTCTTTTTTTCATACTGCCGCATTATGTATCATGTATCGTGTATCTGTCTTTTGTGTATTTCGTTCTGCCATTTTGCAACTGCCCTGTGTTTTTCGTAACTGCTTGATAAAGGAATTTCCCCACGAGGATCAATAAAGCATCTATCTATCTATTGGGCTATTTGTTGGCATGTAATGCCTTTATTATAAAGGTGCATTTTCATGTTAAAAATGATCTTCCCCAAACTTGAAACTCATGCACTGCTTATGTATGCCAGTTAGGCTCTACACCCCTTGTAAATGTGCTTAATTTTAAGAAGTTATTTGGCCACTTTAGTTGTGATACAGACCTTATTAAAACATATAGGCCTATGGGCTAGGCTACATGAGGTGTGCGACTATGATCCGAAAAAGTCGCAAAAAAAGGCAATGTTTATTATACTGGGCATCATTCACAAGTGATAATATATAATTCACAAGTGATAGGCTAATATTGTCACCCGTCAGACTATTCTTGATTAAATCTTGTATTTACATATTTACAAATAATGTATGTGTGAAATTAGTTTTGATTTAGAATAGACCATTATCATGAACCTGTATCGAAACTGCGGGAAAAAATAGCAAATGGAGGACGCTTTTCCCTGTGGTTTATTTTCATGCCAGCCAGGTAGGCTATACTCTTGTTGTAAAGATAAGCAATGTGCTTAATATTAGGAACATTGGTAAATACATATACCAGACCTAGCCTATAGAAAGCTGATCCTCCTCTTTTCAGTAGAGGCCGTCACTCTGTTTTGTATAGGTTATTGAAATGTTGCGCAACATGAGCTCATGGGCTCTCATTAAGTGTTTGATTAGATTTTGAGTGATTAGAGGGACAATTCAATGCCTCACCGGGGTGCTGTGCCGTCGGCAACATAGACCTGGAACTGTTGGGGTGTTAGGACCTAGTTTAACAATTATGCATCCATCCGTGAGTAACTCCCTAATCACTCATTCACTCAGGACCCATTCATTAATTCAGGTCTGTACAGTCGTGGCCAAAAGTTGAGAATGACACAAGTATTGGTCTCCACAAAGTTTTCTGCTTCAGTGTTCTTAGATCTTTATGTCAGTAGTTACTATGGTACACTGAAGCATAATTACAAGTATTCCATAAGGCTTTCATTGACAATGACATTCAGTTTATGCAAAGAGTCAATATTTGCAGTGTTGACCCTTCTTTTTCAAGACCTCTGCTGTCAATTAACTTCTGGGCCACATCCTGACTGATGGCAGGCCATTCTTGCATAATCAATGCTTGGACTTTGACAGAAGTTGTGGGTTTTTGTTTGTCCACCCGCCTCTTGAGGATCGACCACAAGTTCTCAATGTGATTAAGGTCTGGGGAGTTTCCTGGCCAAGGACCCAAAATGTCGATGTTTTGTTCCCCGATCCACTTAGTTATCACTTTTGCCTTATGGCAAGGTGCTCCATCATGCTGGAAAAGGATGTGTTGGTACCATTCTTTATTCATGGCTGTGTTCTTAGGCAAAATTGTGAGTGAGCCCACTCCCTTGGCTGAGAAGCAACCGCACACATGAATGGTCTGAGGATGCTTTACTGTTGGCATGACACAGGACTGATGGTAGCGCTCACCTTGTCTTCTCCGGACAAGGTGTTTTCCGGATGGCCCAAACAATCGGAAAGGGGATTCATCAGAGAAAATTACTCTACCCCAGTCCTCAGCAGTCCAATCCCTGTACCTTTTGCAGAATATCAATCTGTCCCTGATGTTTTTCCTGGAGAGAAGTGGCTTCTTTGCTGCCCTTCTTGACACCAGGCCATCCTCCAAAAGTCTTCGCCTCACTGTGCTTGCAGATGCACTCACACCTGCCTGCTGCCATTCCTGAGCAAGCTCTGCACTGGTGGTGCCCCGATCCCGCAGCTGAATCAACTTTAGGAGACGGTCCTGGCGCTTGCTGGACTTTCTTGGGCGCCCTGACACCTTCTTCACATTAATTGAACCTCTCTCCTTGAAGTTCTTGATGATCCGATAAATGGTTGATTTAGGTGCAATCTTACTAGCAGCAGTATCCTTGCCTGTGAAGCCCTTTTTGTGCAAAGCAATGATGACGGCACATGTTTCCTTGCAGGTAACCATGGTTGATAGAAGAAGAACAATGATTTCAAGCACCACCCTCCTTTTAAAGCTTCCAGTCTGTTATTCTGACTCAATCAGCATGACAGAGTGATCTCCAGCCTCGTCAACACTCTCACCTGTGTTAACGAGACAATCACTGACATGATGGCAGCTGGTCCTTTTGTGGCAGGGCTGAAATGCAGTGGACATGTTTTTGGGGGATTAAGTTCATTTTCATGGCAAAGAGGGACTTTGCAATTAATTGTAATTCATCTGCTCACTCTTCATAACATTCTGGAGTATATGCAAATTGCCATCATCAACATTGAGGTAGCAAAATTTGTGGAGACCAATACATTTTGTTAATTGCAAAACCAAACAAAGACATGTACACAGTGTGTACTGCACTAGCACACAGTCAGCTGTACAGCCTTCAGCCTAATGTTAGCTGTGCTGAAGAGCTTCTATGGGAGTCGGAGGCACAGAACACAACACCACATCCAGATTTCAGGTCAGTGGGGCAGGTATGCTCGCGTCACAGTTTAGCAATGTTCCTGCCTAAGGGGGCTGTCCATGGTGCTAGGTGGATTGGACAGGAAAAGGGCATGACACCTACAGCTTCAGTCATCATCAAAACACTTCCGTATGAGCTTACTAACACTTACTGATTATCCTTGCTCCTTAGAAAACCTCCCTCTGGAGTTTCAGAAGAATATACAGTGCATTCGGAACGTATTCAGAGCCTTTGACTTTTTCCACATTTTGTTACATTACAGCCTTATTCTAACACACACACCCCATATATTCATAAAAACATAAGTATTCAGACCCTTTACTATGAGACTCGAAATTGAGCTCAGGTGCATCCTGTTTCCATTGATCCTCCTTGAGATGTTTCTACAACTTGATTGGAGGCACACGCCTATCTATACAGTATAATGTTCCTACAGTTGAGAGTGAATGTCAGAGCAAAAACAAAGCCATGAGGTCGAAGAAGGGTACCGAAAGTGTCTACAGCATTGAAAGTTCCCAAGAACACAGTGGCCTCCATCATTCTTAAATAGAATAAGTTTGGAACCACCAAGTCTCTTCCTAGCGCTGGCCATCTGCCCATACTGAGCAATTGGTGCAGAAGGGCCTTGGTCAGGGAAGTGACCAAGAACCCGATGGTCACTCTGACAGAGCTCCAGAGTTCCTCTGTTGAGATGGGAGAACCTTCCAGAAGGACAACCATCTCTGCAGCACTCCACCAATCAGGTCTTTATTGTAGAGTGGCCAGACAGAAGCCACTCTTCAGTAATAGGCACATGACAGCCCGCTGGAGTTTGCCAAAAGGCACCTAAAGGTTCTCAGGCCATGAGAAACAAGATTCTCTGGTCTGGTGAAACCAAGATTGAACTATTTGGCATGAATGCCAAGTGTCACGTCTGGAGGAAACCTGGCACCGCTCATCACCTGGCCAATACCATACTTACAGTGAAGCATGGTGATGGCAGCATCATGCTGTGGGGATGTTTTTCAGTGGCAGGGACTGGGAGACTAGTCAGGATCGAGGGAAAGATGAACGGAGAAAAGTACAGAGATCCTTGATGAAAACCAGCTCCAGAGCGCTCAGGACCTCAGACTGGGGCAAAGGTTCACCTTCCAACAGAACAACGACCCTAAGCACACAGCCAAGACAACGCATTAGGGGCTTTGGGACAAGTCAGAGCCCAGACTTGAACCTAACCGAACATCTCTGGAGAGACCTGAAAATAGCTGTGCAGCAAAGCTCCCCATCCAACTTGACAGTGCTTGAGAGGATCTGCAGAGAATACCTCGTTGCCAAAGGTGCTTCAACAAAGTACTGAGTAAAGGGTCAGAATACTTATGTACATTTGATATTTCAGATTTTTTTTTTTTTTTATAAATTAGCAAACATTTCTAAAAACTTGTTTTTGCTTTGTCATGATGGGGTATTGTGTGTAGATTGATGAGGGAAAACAACTATTTAACACATTTTTGAATAAGGCTGTATCCTAACTAAATGTCAAGGGGTATGAATACTTTCCGGAGGCACTGTATATACACTCCTTTCTTGAAACATTAATACAGTATCCTAACAGCCTTTATATATATTATAGACATGTTTGCGCACTGGTGAACCTATAGGTCTTCAGTGTGTGACAGGTTTATGAAAGGACAGCAACCGAGGCACGTGAAATATACACACATACAGTTGAAGTCGGAAGTTTACATACACTTAGGATGAAGTCATTAAAACTCATTTTTCAACCACTCCACAGATTTCGTGTTAGCAAACTATAGTTTTGGCAAGTCGGTTAGGACATCTACTTTGTGCATGACACAAGTAATTCTTCCAACAATTGTTTACAGACAGATTATTTAACTTATAATTAACTATATCACAATTCCAGTACGTCAGAAGTTTACATATACTAAGTTGACTGACTTTAAACAGCTAGGAAAATTCCAGAAAATGATGTCATGGCTCTAGAAGCTTTGAATAGGCTAATTGACATCACTTGAGTCATTTGGAGGTGTACCTGTGGATGTATTTCAAGGCCTACCTTCAAACTCAGTGCTCGACATCATGGGAAAATCTAAAGAAATCAGCCAAGACCTCAGAAAATAAATTGTAGACCTCCACAAGTCTGGTTCAAACTTGGAAGCAATTTCCAAACGCCTGAAGGTACCACGTTCATCTGTACAAGCAATAGTACGCAAGTAACTTTTGTGCACTTCACAAAATAGATGACATCATGAGGAAGGAAAATAATGTGGATATATTGAAGCAACATCTCAAGACATCAGTCAGGAAGTTAAAGCTTGGTCACAAATGGGTCTTAATGGCTTAAGGACAACAAAGTCAAGGTATTGGAGTGGCCATCACAAAGCCTTGATCTCAATATACAGTGGGGAGAACAAGTATTTGATACACTGCCGATTTTGCAGGTTTTCCTACTTACAAAGCATGTAGAGGTCTGTAATTTTTATCATAGGTACACTTCAACTGTGAGAGACGGAATCGAAAACAAAAATCCAGAAAATCACATTGTATGATTTTTAAATAATTAATTTGCATTTTATTGCATGACATAAGTATTTGATCACCTACCAACAAGTAATAATTCCAGCTCTCACAGACCTGTTAGTTTTTCTTTAAGAAGCCCTCCTGTTCTTGTAGTAGAAAAAACTCTTCCTCTTAAAAACGAAGGCACTTCTGGAGTTTGTAGAAGCAAGATAGACTTTATTGCAAAAAGACAATGAAGCCGAGTGACCTGCAGGAAACCACTCCCCTGCAGGAACCACTCCCGTACATCTCTAAGTTTTTGGCTTATGTACAAGTTTTGAAATGTTTATTCATAAGACACAGTTATCACAGCTCCACCCATTCTATTTTCCTCCAACCTGGTCTCAAAACTCCTGAGTACATGTCTAGTTCTAAGTCAGGAAAATGGGAGGTACACAGGAAACCTTTACCCCTGGGGGAGTCTCCTGACTCTGGTAACATTCCCCTGGTCAAAGGTCAACCTGCTGAGTGGTAGGGGGTTGCCTACACCCTACTCTCATCTGCTGAGGACAAAGAGATCTTGCCTCTGCTTTAAAACATACCAAGCTAAGTATATTCAGGGAGCTATAAGGAATTGGAAATTATCCAATAACTATAAAGAATTGGAATTTACACAATAGTCCCCCCTTTGGGACTAAACAAGTCCCACAAAAATAATGTTAATGTATACTAACATAATGGGTGCATTAATACATACGGGAGTACATTCTTCCTCTCAACTACAAACACAAAAGGATGAAGTTAAACACAGAAATATAGTGAGGAACATATACGGCATGTGAGTACAGTGTTGTTCACAGTAGAATACATTGTTTAAGCATTTCATTCCATGTTTATCTGTATAAAGCATCTTGCAGTGTCTATTTGCTTTAATTTTGCCTTTGGTAAATAATCACTCCTTCCTTAACCAGGACTCCATCCTAGAATCCATGTCATATTGCATTTAACTGTGATATTCCCTCCTGAATTTAAGCCTATTTAACTATAAAAGCATTCACACTCATATTTACTAACATCATCTCTTCCAATTGGTGGTTTTGTTAATTTTAGTGGATATTTCGAAAATGTTACACTCATTTCTGCTTCTACTCATGTTCAATCTTATCCTATCAATAGAACTCTCCATACTTTCCCTACATTTTGCTTCTCACATTGGATATTCACATTTCTTTATGTCACATCTTGTATTCTGCTATATAGCACATCTATAGGTTGGTTCTGGTACAATTACCACTTTTTCTGTGAAAGATTTACTCTACTGTACACAATTGTCCATCTAATGTTTCATAGCTGTTTACTTTTTCCACATCCATTCCCTTACTTCTATTGACACCTCTGCAGATGCAGAGACTGATGTATTATTGTCAATCAAATCAGCAGCACACATTATCCCTTCCTTCTTATAACTATTAGGAACTCTGCCAGTCATTCGTTGTTTACAAGTCCATAGTACCCACTTGACCCTCTCATGCCTGTTAATGATCAGTGCTGAAACACCTTTAGTAGTACCAGTCATTGTTGTTCTTCTAGCTTCGAATTGTCCCATTTGTAAGGTGGTTGCTTTGGGGCTCATCAATGTCTGGCCCTGTACTGTAGGCATCAACCAGAGCACGTAGCTCAACAGCAACATTCACATTGCCAGTGTCCCCCATAGCTGGAGTCTCAACAGAGAGTGATGATTCTGCCTGAGCATTCTCCCTCTCCCCTTCGTCTTCTGTCCTTGTGTCATCTCCTTCCCCGGATGGGGTTTCCCGCATCTTCTGCTCCCTCATCGTTGGATCGCTGTACCCGTCGTGGTACTCTGGTGCAGTGGTTGAGATGGCATCAGGTCGAACTTCCCTCTACTCGAACCGCAGTTGGTGTGGCACGGGTGACCGTGTAAGGACCCTCTCATCTCGATTCATTCCACCTCCTCTGGAAGTCCCTGATGTAGACTCTTTCCCCTGGCTCGACTGCTCGAATTGGGTCCACCTCCTGCTCTGGAACCCTGTATTTCTCCTGTAGATAAACAACTTTATGCAGAGCAGTTAATAGTCTAATGTACTCATTCAATTCTCTCTCCATATTTTCTAAAAGGTGGACCATCACAAGATCTTCTAAAAACTGACACTGGCATGAGTCAAACTGTAAGCAGTTCAAGCAGAGTTAGATGTGTTATTTGATTAGTTTTTATGCTATAAGTCATTAGTGCCAGAGATAAAAACACCCACCTGATTCATCAGTGTACTCTCACAGATTTGATCATATCTACATAGTCCATCCTTCTGGTACTGGAATCTGTCCAATTGGTGCTGTTAACCCCTTCCTGATATTATTTAATGCACATATTTGACACGTTTCACACTCTGCTCGTCTTAAATCCACTGTTTCTTGCATGTATGGAGACCAAAAACCTTGTTTTTTAATTTTCCTCATCACCTCCCCCCTTGCGCAATGGTCAAAACCATGCGCATTTGTAACAAGTAATTTCAACAGTACAATAGAGCTACTACCAGTCCTCCATGTGTTCTCCGCAATCCATTTGTGTCTCGTCACCCCCCTTTCACCCGATATACTTGGCTCATATCTCTCTGCTCTCTCTTGCATTCTCAGTATGTCATCTATTGCAAGCTACTTCTTCTTCATCTGTAAATTTTATATAATGCAAATATAATAAACGTATCCTATTAATCTAACACTTCCTGCACTAGTTCTCCTATACCTCCTATCCAATACACATTGTCTGCCTTTGCCTGTATATATTTGCTGCCTGTAATCTTCACCATTTATTGTCCTGTTTCTTCCCTGTCTATTCCTATCCCTTCTAATGTATACTTAATTTGAATACCCATTCTACATAGTGCATCCTTTCCTAATAAATTTACTGGAGTATGTTCTGATTACAATTCCGGTATGCAGGTGGTTGTCCTTCCTGCTTCTAAATTTAGTGGTGCTGTCATAGAAATTAGCAGCATTTGTCCCAAGAATCCTATTGTCTTCTTAAATTTACATGACATGGAGAGGTTAGGCAAAATTTGGATTTATACTCAAATACATTGCTCCAGTATCTATCATCATGGGTGTGCCTCTATTAGTCACCCAAACCTGTAGCACAGGTTCATCATCAGCTTGCATGGTTATTGCTGTAAACTGACCCTCCCCTTTAGGACTCTCTGGGAATCCCTAGTCCCTTTAATTTGGTCTTCCCCAGCGGGTCACTGGTCCCTGTGGAGCCTGTGTTTGAGATTGCTGCCATGCATCTGGGTAGGACCATTTCCTTGCCAGGTGTCCTGTTGTGGATGCCGAGGCATCCAAGGATTGGTAGGACAATTCCTTCTGGTGTGCCCTGTCTGACTGCACCCCCAGCAGACACCTGGTCGTCCTTTTTGACCTCTATTCTGCCGTGCCTGATACTGCGGTTGATATCCCTGTGTTCGAGGTCCATTACCGTTGTTTTTATTTTGCCAGCCTCCCGGGGATTGCTGTGTATACACATTCACTACTGGCGGAGCAGGTGCCCTTGGACCCTGCTGTTGAGGTGGCGGTTGCGGGCCTACATGGGTGACAGGGGCCATGGTGCCCAGCTCAGGTAGAGGTGACACGGTTAGAGGAGCCTGTGTGTTCTTTTTGTCCTTTTTTGTTAGTTCATTCAGCTGCATTTGTGTCAGCTTTCTCTGGATGTCTCTGACCTGGTCTGCCAGTCTTTGTTCATCTTTTCGATATTCTTCCACTGCATGGACAACATGGTCACAGAATTCCTCGTGGGTTTTTGATGTCAGTCCCACCACATTGTCCAGTCTGCTCTTGACCGCTGTCAGCATGGATTCCACCAGAGTTGTCCTGAACATTGTTGTTATCAGTGGGTCTGTCTCTGGAGCCCTTTCAGTCTCCTGCTGATTAATTCTTGTTGGATATTCGTTCCTTAGGGCCCTCCACACCCTTGTTCTGTATTGACCGAACAGTTCTCCATCCATCACCCGTTCCTCTGTCAGGTCCCCCATGCCACCTGCTGCCAATACCTCATCCATTTTGGCCTTTCCCACCACCCTGGCCAACAGTGCCTTCAGGTCCCCCACCGCCAGCAGTTTCCCCATCGTCTGCTCTTCAAAAGCTCCAATCCAATTTCTGGCCCCATCATGGATGCTTGGCAGTTTGCTCACCAGGCCCTCCAGGTCCTGACAACCACAGGGTTCAAATTGCATCTGAGTTCCTTCTAACATCTCCAAAAGAAAGCTATATACTGTTTAGATTGTTTTAAAATCTGATCTAGGCCTTAGCTACCTTCCTACACATTAATCTGCTTTCCTCCTTTCCTCCACAAGAAATTATACTATCTTCTCTGAACACATCCACTCTCTCCTCTACCTCCTCATTACCTTCTTTATCTCGTCGAGATATAACACATCTATTCTGACCTACTTCCTCCTGAAGCCCCTCAGTTTTACTCAGTCTCCGATCAGGACAGGGATTTCGTCTGTCCTCTCTGGCTGAGACCTCCTGGATTTTCCTAGAAACAAGAAAAACAAAAACCTAACAGTAGAAGTTAGTTTCTACATATAACGTTAACAGATCATCTTCCAGTCTAGTCAGGTCAGTCTGTTCGTCAATCATCGGCCTATAATACGGAACATTCATGGGACGGCCTGTTAACATCTCATGAGGGCTAAACCCAGTACCCCTATAGGGGCTGTTTCACATTCTCCTCAGCACCAGATGTATACATTCTATTCAGGTTCAACCTGCTAATCTAGGCCTTAGCCATAACTTTTTGGATCATAGAGACAAATTTCTGTTCTATTCCCATCATCAGGACAATTTGGGTCACGGCATCTCCTGTAACATGGGTGCCGTGTGTCTACAGACAAGGTTTCTGGGATTCCGAATCCAGGGAATATTTCCCTTACCAGACCGTTAGCTACTATGTTGGCATCACAGCAGGTATGACTCTGTCACTTATCACTAGACAAGAGCATTTTATCTCCTTTCTCTCAATCATATCAATAAAGTCTAATGCAATGTGTGTAAATACACCACTAAGTAAAATTACCTAGTTTAAGAGGCGTCTACTTGGCAATGTTATATTAAATACACATAACGCATATTAAAAATAGTCTCATATTCTAAGACCATGTTGTTTCCTATGTTCTTTTAACTTCTGCTAAGTTAAGGCAAAACCAATCTCGTAAAAAACCTAAAACCTCATGTACCCTACTCCCTCTTGATGAATGACTCACCAACCATGAGCCTATTCGGCAAACCTACGGAATGAGCTACTCTAGCAGCACAAATTTACCTGAAAGGTGTTGTCTTACAAAGGCCATCAGGGCCCTGGGAGCAACCTCTGGTCTCCCTTAGGGAGTGAGACATATGGTCAGTCCCCTGTTGTTGTTGCAACTCAACAACAGGCGAGGCCATAGCAAAAACCAGATACACAACATGGGTGTGAAACCTTTCAGCAGCAACTTTATTACCTAAGCTAATATTGTCTTGATTGGCTTGTTGGCACAAACCCTCAAAATGCCAACCTAGCTAGGAGCAACATAGCTTCCAGCAGGGCCTCAAATCAATTATTTTCCTAATATTTCCATATGCATTCATAAAATCACTGCTTTTCCAAATCCCTACTCATGGTAGGCAAACACCAATCATATATGCTAAATCAGAATATCTGTTAACATGTACACCACTACCTAGTTTTCATGCCTCAGTGAGAGCCATCATAGTAAATTGGAACCTGTAATTATCCTGTCTAGTCAAAAGTGAAATAAACCACAAATAAAAGTTTATCAATATTGTCCTATTAAGTAAGACTGTCAACTAAAACACAAAATAAAACTAACCCATTTTCTATCAATACTGTCCTATCAATTGAGACAATCTCATATTTTAACCTATTTTACTGACACCTTTCTAGTTTCTATACTGTCTAGTTCCTTCTTATTGTCTCTGCCTGTTCCCTATGTTGTTATTCTGTGTCCTCATAATACACTACCTCCACTTAGTAAACTACTTCAAAACTATTCCCTTCTAAATTATCATGGGTCAGCAACACATCTGTTACTCCATCGTCCCAATACAGCCAGAGGCTTTCCTATTACCGTCACAGCTCATCCCCCACATTTGTTTCTTATCAAGCTCAAACGGTAAAACCACACAGCCCAGGCAAACGCCCTTCATTGGAATGTATTTAAGATACACCAACATTATAACTCTATCACCCCCTGGGGTCATCATACATGTATTGTAACTTAAAATGGCAATTAATTTATCATGTCAGTCAATATATAATACCATCTATTACACACAACCTCGGTTAATGAGGAGTAAAATTTATATTATTAGGAAAGAAACCCCAAACAAAAGTAGTAATTTTCTTTAAACTTAATGCGGCCCGATTGAACAGATAGTTCAACAGTTTTACGTGCGCTAGCCAACCAGACTACTGTAAAAGGCTCAATAACACAGGACCTAGGGAAGTGATTGGTAACGTCAAAGTTATTATTCTAACTTCCCTAAGTAACGTTCCATTGGGAAATGGCCCTAAATTAGTTTAAAAAAGGTTTCACTCAATATAGCCAACGACAACCTGAACTCATTAATTACTATAACCATTTTATCATATCTACCAATGTTTATCGCGACACAGCCATTAATCAACGTTTATACACAATCGGTTATTCTCACACAAAGACAAACTTTTTACTTACAGTCCATCACACGACATACAACAATCAACAATCAGAGACAAACGATGCCACATGTTGGTTATTACCGTTCCACACACAATCACGACACAACTCGTCAGTTTATCGTCCTCTCATTCCAACATACAACCATAAGCCTTAATCTTTCATACCTTCTCCGAGTACTCTTTTAAACTTCCCCCATATAACACCTTAAAATACCTCATTACGTGCGTCCTCTAAATTCGCACAATACCAGCTCAAATACTACTCCTTTGATACAAGCCTCTAAACGCAGCCCATCGCTTAGATTCACACTTCCTGTTCCATACCATACAATATACATGATTACAATTCTACAGCTTAGATTTACAATATAAGTAACTTGGGTAAACGCGCACACAGCGATATTTCAAGATTAACCTTTCAAACGCACCTCCTTCACAGTCTCACTTCCACATACCTTCTCTTTTCCCTGGGCCGCAGTGATCGAGTGCAACCTTTCTACCGGGCAACGTCCCAGAAAGACGCACATCTCCTCTTCCATTCCTTCACTTTCTTTAACTTTCTTTAATTTTCCATTTCACCTTCTTTATATTTAGTATTCTTACTGTTTTCCAATCTTCTGCGGGCTTCTGAGAGCCCCACCCTTTCTGTCTCTAAGCCTCCTGTTGCTGCTATTCACATTGTCTCCACAAGTCTTATGTATCTGCACACCAGTTTCCCCACATTTTACCTTCCATCAAATCCATAGTATATGTTCCTCTAAATATTATTCATACAATGTAGGTTCCTACTATTTATTTTACAATATATGTTATGCGCATTTATAATACCGGTTTCCTCCAAGATAATACCTTATACTGAATATTACTTTATATATCTGTCAAAATGCCCCCCTCATAGAAACAACATTTTTATACTAAATGTCACTTTATATGCTGTCAAAATACCTCATAGAAACAACATTTTTATACTAAATGTCACTTTATATGCTGTCAAAATACCTCATAGAAACAACATTTTTATACTAAATGTCACTTTATATGCTGTCAAAATACCATCCTCATAAACACACTGTTATACTGATACTATCCTCATAAAAACACTGTTCAAAATACTATCCTCATAAAAACACTGTTCAAAATACTATCCTCATAAAAACACTGTTATACTGATACTATCCTCATAAAAACACTGTTCAAAATACTATCCTCATAAAAACACTGTTATACTGATATTATCCTCATAAAAACACTGTTCAAAATACTATCCTCATAAAAACACTGTTATACTGATACTATCCTCATAAAAATAACTGGTTTCTCATAATAGATAAATACCCTTATATCATGATATTGTCTATTTGCCCGTTATCATATCAGGTCCTCATAATGAAAATCCCCTATATCCACTCATACTTTTACTAAGTGACCTGTAAATCCGGCCCTTTCTCCTATTGCACAGACAAAAAGCGTTTTTATACAGGGTTTCCCTATTTCCTCTCCCTATAACTTTAGGCAAGTAGCCAACCACCTGTTACAAAACGCACTGAACAGTATGACCAGCAGGAGGCGTCAATAAGCCAGGCAGACCTCACCCGCATCAGATAATCAGCCGAGGCGATCCTAATGTAACAACACAGACTGCTTACCGACTCAAATGAACGACCCAACCGACTCACACATACAACCCCACTCACTTGTACCGTCCAGCACACCTCATCCCATGTTTAAGACCACACCTCACCTGGACTAACTAACCACCCCGTTTATTGTATTACCATCAGTATATATATATGCACTTCGGCAGACGCGCCCACAGTGGGATTACCATGTAAACTTTTCGAACACCCACCATTCACGGCTTCACACACACAGACTTTCACTCCTCCTATGGGATGCAGAGATCAGACGCGTCCTCCCTACCGGGTAATCCCAGAGAAGGTGCGCGTCCCTCTCTCACCTCCAGTAAGACTCTCTCACACTTTTTTCTTTTTTATTCTTTCACTCTTTTTCATTCCTTTCACAACACTACACGCAATAATACAGACATGGATTAATTTACCAAAGTTCCTGTGCCCCATACACCACACGACTCCAGGAACGTCACATGTTATTCACACTCCATGCATATTATATTTCCTTTTTCTACAAACTCTGTGCCTTTTACTTTAAACAATTAAATTTAGCCCGTATTCTGGAGAGACCTGAATTTAGTACCTGACCCCCGGTGGCAACTGATCGAATCACGCAAACTTATAGTAAGAACTTTGCTTACCTTTTACACCATGGCCATTGGTGTTTTATCGTTTGCGTAATTCGTTCAGATGCCCCGATGGCCAAGCACCCACAATCCCTTCCAGCCCCACGTTGGGCGCCAAATATGTAGTAGAAAAAACTCTTCCTCTTAAAAACGAAGGCACTTCTGGAGTTTGTAGAAGCAAGATAGACTTTATTGCAAAAAGACAATGAAGCCGAGTGACCTGCAGGAAACCACTCCCCTGCAGGAACCACTCCCGTACATCTCTAAGTTTTTGGCTTATGTACAAGTTTTGAAATGTTTATTCATAAGACACAGTTATCACAGCTCCACCCATTCTATTTTCCTCCAACCTGGTCTCAAAACTCCTGAATACATGTTAGTTCTAAGTCAGGAAAATGGGAGGTACACAGGAAACCTTTACCCCTGGGGGAGTCTCCTGACTCTGGTAACATTCCCCTGGTCAAAGGTCAACCTGCTGAGTGTTAGGGGGTTGCCTACACCCTACTCTCATCTGCTGAGGACAAAGAGATCTTGTCTCTGCTTTAAAACATACCAAGCTAAGTATATTCAGGGAGCTATAAGGAATTGGAAATTATACAATAACTATAAAGAATTGGAATTTACACAATAGTCTCCACTCATTACCAATAGTCTGCACCTGTTTGAACTCGTTACCTGTATAAAAGACACCTATCCACACACTCAATCAAACAGACTCCAACCTCTCCACAATGGCAAAGACCAGAGAGCTGTGTAAGGACATCAGGGATAAAATTGTAGACCTGCACAAGGCTGGGATGGGCTACAGGACACTAGGCAAGCAGCTTGGTGAGAAGGCAACAACTGTTGGCGCAATTGTTTGAAAATGGAAGAAGTTCAAGATGACGGTCAATCTCCCTCGGTCTGGGGCACCATGCAAGATCTCACCTCATGGGGCATCAATGATCATGAGGAAGGTGAGGGATCAGCCCAGAACTACACGGCAGGACCTGGTCAATGACCTGAAGAGAGCTGGGACCACAGTCTCAAAGAAAACCATTAGTAACACACTACGCCGTCATGGATTAAAATCCTGCAGTGCACGCAAGGTCCCCCTGCTCAAGCCAGCGCATGTCCAGGCCCGTCTGAAGTTTGCCAATGACCATCTGGATGATCCAGAGGAGGAATGGGAGAAGGTCATGTGGTCTGATGAGACAAAAATAGAGCTTTTTGGTCTAAACTCCACTCGCCCTGTTTGGAGGAAGAAGAAGGATGAGTACAACCCCAAGAACACCATCCCAACCGTGAAGCATGGAGGTGGAAACATCATTCTTTGGGGATGCTTTTCTGCAAAGGGGACAGGACGACTGCACCGTATTGAGGGGAGGATGGATGGGGCCATGTATCGCGAGATCTTGGCCAACAACCTCCTTCCCTCAGTAAGAGCATTGAAGATGGGTCGTGGCTGGGTCTTCCAGCATGACAACGACCCGAAACACACAGCCAGGGCAACTAAGGAGTGGCTCCGTAAGAAGCATCTCAAGGTCCTGGAGTGGCCTAGCCAGTCTCCAGACCTGAACCCAATAGAAAATCTTTGGAGGGAGCTGAAAGTCCGTATTGCCCAGCGACAGCCCCGAAACCTGAAGGATCTGGAGAAGGTCTGTATGGAGGAGTGGGCCAAAATCCCTGCTGCAGTGTGTGCAAACCTGGTCAAGAACTACAGGAAACGTATGATCTCTGAAAATTGCACACAAAGGTTTCTCTACCAAATATTAAGTTCTGCTTTTCTGATGTATCAAATACTTATGTCATGCAATAAAATGCAAATTAATTACTTAAAAATCATACAATGTGATTTTCTGGATTTTTGTTTTAGATTCCGTCACTCACAGTTGAAGAGTACCTATGATAAAAATTACAGACTTCTACATGCTTTGTAAGTGGGAAAATCGGCAGTGCATCAAATACTTGTTCTCCCCACTGTATATATATGAGATTAGTAATGCAAGATACGAAAACATTATTAAAGTGGCTAGTATTTAATTTCTTAAATTGGCCAGTGATTTCTAATCGATGTCTATAGGCAGCAGCCTCTGATGTGCTAGTGATGGCTGTTTGACAATGAAATTTCCCCCCCGGGGGATCAATAAAGTATCTATCTATCTATCTATCTATCTATCTATCTATCTATCTATCTATCTATCTATCTATCTATCTATCTATCTATCTATCTATCTATCTAACAGTCTGATGGCCTTGAGATATAAGCTGTTTTTCAGTCTCTCTGTCCCAGCTTTGATGCACCTGTACTGACCTCGCCTTTTGGATGACAATGGGGTGAACAGGCAGTGGCTCGGGTGGTTGATGTCCTTGATGATCCTTTTGGGCTTTCTATGCCATCGGGTGCTGTAGGTGTCCAGGAGGGCGGAAAGTTTGGCCCCGGTAATGCGTTGGAGACTTGCGGTTGTGGGCGACGCAGTTGCTGTACCAGGCGGTAATACAGTCTGACAGGAGGCTCTCAATTGTGCATCTGTAAAAGTTTGTGAGGGATTTAGTTGCAAAGCCAAATTTCTTTAGCCTCCTGAGGTTGAAGAGGCGCTGTTGTGCCTTCTTCCCCACACTTTCTGTGTGGGTGGACCATTTCACCCACACAGACCATTTACGCCAAGGAACTTGAAGCTTTCCACCTTCTCCACTGCTGTCCCATCGATGTGGATAGGGAGGTGCTCCCTCTGCTGTTTCCTGAAGTCCACGATCATCTCCTTCGTTTTTTTGAGCGAGAGGTTATTTTCCTGGCACCACACTCCTAGAGCCCTCACCTCCTCCCTGTAGGCTGTCTCATCATTGTTGGTAATCAAGCCTACTACTGTTGTGTCGTCTGAAAACTTGATGATTGAGTTGGAGGCGTGGGTGAACAGGGAGCAGAGGACGGGGCTGACCATGCACTCTTGTGGGGCCCCAGTGTTGAGAATCAGTGGAGGTGTTGTTTCCTACCTTCACCACCTGGGGGCGACCCTTCTGGAAGTCCAGGACCCAGTTGCACAGGGTGTGAGTAATGATGAGCTTGGAGGGTACTACGGTGTTGAATGCTGAGCTATAGTCAATGAACAGCATTCTTACATAGATATTCCTCTTGTCCAGATGGGATAGGTCAGTGTGCAGTGTTCCTTTTATAATCTGTGATTGTCTGTAGACCCTGCCACATACGTTGCGTGTCTGAGCTGTTGACTTGAGACTCAACTTTGTCCCTATACTGACGTTTAGCCTGTTTGAATACCTTGTGGAGGGAATAACTACACTGTTTGTATTCTGCCATATTCCCAGTCTTCTTGCCCTGGTTAATTGCAGTGGTTTGCGTTTTCAGGTTTGCGTGAATGCTCCCATCTATCCACGGTAGGTTTTAATAGTCACAGTGGGTACATCTCCTATGCACCTCCTGATAAACTCAGTCACCGTATCATAAAGGTTAAATACATTTTTTTAATAAAAACGAACAAAATAGCACAGTTGGTTAGGAGCCTGTAAAACAGCAGCCATCCCCTCCTGTGCCATTATGTTGTATTGCTTGGGGACAGAAGCTGTTAAAGGGCCTGTTGGTGTCAGACTTGATGCGCTGGTATCTCTTGCCATGCGGCAGGAGAGAAAATAGTCTATGGCTTGGGTGGTTGGTGTACTGGGCTGTCCGCACAACTCTCTGTAGCGTCATGCGATCGAGGGCAGTGCTATAACCAAGCAATGATGCAGCCAGTCAATATTCTCTCAATGGTACAACTGTAGAACCTTTTCAGGATTTGAGGGCCAATTCCAATCTTTTTAAACCTCCTGAGAGGGAAGAGGCACCTTTGCGCCTTCCTTATGAATGCGCCTGTGTGTGTTTGGACCATTTCAAGTCTTTAGTGTTTTGGACACTGGAAACTTGAAGCTGTCTACATGCTCTACTCATCAATGTGGATGGAGGCGTGCTCGCTCCCTCGTTTCCTGTATTCCACGATCACCTCCTTGGTCTTGCTGACGTTGAGGGAGAGGTTGCTGCTCCGGCAACACACTGCCAAGTCACTGACCTCCTCCTTGTAGGCTGACTCTTTGTCGTTGGTGATCAGGCCTACCACAATCGTGTCGTCATCGATCTTGGTAAGGGTTTTGGAGTCGTGCATGGCCTTACAGTCGTGGGTGAAGATGGAGTACAGGAGAGGTCTAAGCACACACCCCTGTGGGGCCCCTGTATTAAGGGTCAGTGTGTTGGAGGTAATGTTGCCTACCCTCACCACCTGGGGTCGGCCCGTCAGGAAGTCCAGGATCCAGTTGCAGAGGGAGGTATTCAGACCCAGAGTCCCAAGCTTGGTAACAAGCTTAGAGCGGATAATGGTGTTGAACACTGAGCTGTAGTCAATGTACAGCATTCTCACATAGGTATTCTTCTTATCTAGGTGGGTGAGGGCAGTGTGGAGAGCAATTGTGATTGCGTTGTCTATGGATCTGTTGGAGCGGTATGCAAATTGAAGTCTCTCTAGGGTTGCTGGGATGGTGGAGTTAATGTACGCCATAACCAGCCTCTCAAAGATTTCATGATTACGGAAGTGAGTGCTACAGGGCGGTAATCATTGTGGCATGAAGCCTTAGAGTTCTTAGTAACATGAATGATTGTGGACATCTTAAAACATGTGGGGATTACAGACTGGGACAAGGAGAGGTTGAAATTTTCTGTGAATATGCCTGCCAGCTGTTCTGCTCATGCTCTGGGAACGCGCCCTGGAATACCGTCGGGGAGTGCTGCCTTGCATGTGTTGACCTGTTTAAAGACACTTCTCATGTAGGCCTCGGAGAGCAAGATCACCCAGTCCTCTGGGTTGGTGACGGCCCTGACACCCGGCTCGATGTTGTTTTCAAAGCATGCATAAAATGCATTGAGTTCATCTGGTTGAGAAGCATCGTTGGGCAGATCACGGTTGGGTCTTCCTTTGTAATTCGTAATGGACTGTAGCCCCTGCCACTTGTATGCTTGCTTGTGGGTAGAATAGCAGTGGTCTAAGACTTTATCGACCCTAGTGGCATTCAAATCAAATTGTATTTGTCACATGCGCCGAATACAACAGGTGTAGAACTTCCAGTGAAATGCTTACCTACAAGCCCTTAACCAACAATGCTTTAAAACAAATTAAAATAGAAAGTAAAAGTAACAAATAGTAAAACAGCAGCAGTAAAATAACAATAGCGAGGCTATATACAGGGGTACCGGTACAGAGTCAATGTGCGGGAGCATCGGTTAGTCGAGGTAATTGAGGTAATATGTACATGTAGGTAGAGTTAAAGTGACTATGCATAGATTATAAACAGAGATTAGCAGCAGCGTATAAAAGGGGTCTGGTGGCCATTTGATTAGCTATTCAAGAGTCTTATGACTTCGGGGTAGAAGCAGTTAAGAAGCCTTTTGGACCTAGACTCGGCTCTCCGGTACCGCTTGCCGTGCGGCAGCAGAAAAAACAATCTATGACAAGGGTGGCTGGAGTCTTTTACAATTTTTAGGGCCTTCCTCTTACACCGCCTGGTATAGAGGTCTTGGATGGCAGGAAGCTTGGGCCCAGTAATGTACTGGGCTGCACACACTACCATCTGTAGTGCCTTGCGGTCGCAGGCCGAGCAGTTGCCATACCAGGCAGTGATGCAACCAGTGAGGATGCTCTCGATGGTGCAGCTGTAGAACCTTATGAGGATCTGTTGGAGACACCAAATTAAAATCACCAGCAACCAGAAAAGTTTAGGGTTTCCTGCTTGTTTATAGTGTTGTACAGTTTGCTAAGCGCCAGCATGTTGTTTTACTGTCCTGAGTTGGAATGTATACAGCAGTCACGATAACAGCTGAAAACTCCCTCGGGAGGTAGAAGGGTCGGCATTTGACCATCAGGTATTCCAAGACAGGTGAACAGTGGGTTGACACTTCCACTGCATTGGAATTAGCACACAAGTAGGAGTTGATAAAGAGGTAAACCCCTCCACCCCCTCGATTTCCCCAACTCCACTCTCCTGTTCGCCTGGGGAATGGAGAATCCGTCGAGTTGGAATAGCAGTGGGGGGTATCTTGTCCGAAAGCCATGTTTCTGAAAAGCTAAGAATATTGCAGTTCCGAGAGTCCCATTGGTAACAAATTCCACGGTTGGAGGTCATCCGTCTTATTAATCCGTTTTATCAAATAGAATGGAGGGAAAAGGTGTCCGATTTTCCCTTATCTCACCAGGATCCCCCCTCTCTTGCCTCTGTAGCGCCAGTGTTTCCTCTTGGACTCTGACTCAGGCATTTCAGTGGTGCGCTACAGCAAAAGGGAGCCAACAGGGAGATATGCAGTTTGCCAAATCCCCTTCTTAAATTTTGACCTTATTCTCTGAAATTTGTTCAACTTTATTCTCAAAATGTTGACTTTATTTTCAAAGTATTGAACGTTTTTAAAGTACTATCAGTAAAACAAATGTCAAGTAACGTTACCACCACATATCACCGTTAACATATTTTTTTTCTCTTCACTTGTCCCTATTACTCTTCAATATAATGTAATATAACTAATATTAATATTGGTTCAATATTAAAATATTTTGTGAAGGAACGCACAGTAAAGACTTGGACCAGAGCTATATACAGTATACACTGGGTTTTCAAAACACCTTAGTTTTAGGGTTAGGGCTAGAAGCTAGGGTTAGGGTTAAGGTTAGGTTTTTGGGTTAAGGTTAGGGTACTGGTGTACTGGTTAGGGTTAGGGACAATAGGATTTTAAAAGGGACTGAGTTGTGTGTCCCCACAAGGTTACTTATACAAGACTGTGTGTCGGTGTGTTTGTGTGTGTGTGTGTGTCTGTGTGTGTGTACGTATGTTTGTGTGTCTCAAAGCATGAATAAAGTTAAATGTTTATGTGTCAGTACTGTTGGATCAGTATCTATCTACCGTTGTTGGTACACAAATTTATTCTTGCTGATGTGGAAATAGCAGGGGAGCAGCTTGTGTGTGTCAGTAATGTTCAAAATGCTGAGAACCTGAATAAATCGAAAAAGAGGCTTGGTTGTTTATGTGGCAATTACAGTAGAGAGTCTTTAACATGCTCTTGACAATTCAGAGCACTTGTCAACAGACTTGTTTTTCTTGTCCTCAAAAGTAAGCTTTTGCTGAACGGAGCAAACAATTACTTTGGTGAACTGAGCAAACAATAATCTTTTTCCATTATTATTAACAGAATGCCACAGTGACGTTTCAAAGACTCCAACAATAAGTGTGACCTGACATTGCAAAATATTACCTCTACACAATGCACATACTTAGACAATCATTCTCAGAATACACCTTAATGTGGGTTACTACTGCATATTTATTTGTAGGGAAATTATACAGTAGCTTCTAGCTAAAGTTGTGGTGGTATCCCACTGTTACGTCATTCAAGGGAAGTGAGTGAATTCCAGAGGAAGGAAGGTGGTGGTGAAGTGTTTCACATTAGCTGCCACTGGCACTGCAGAATAGCACAGTCTGACTCAGAATACAGAGGCGCTAATTGGGTTTTTACAGGGACCAAAGTGTGATTATTCCTTCACTCCATTCTCATTACAGACCCTTCATTACACTGTGTCACCCAGGTCCTGAGGCCTTCACACTTATTGAGATTTAAGGGCTGGTGGGTGAAAAACCACGGAGAGAATTCACATTCACATATTGCATTTCTCTGCCACAGCCTAGCTCAAGCAAGGTAGGTATTTTGAGAGGAGAGAGTAAATTGAATCCAATGGCTCAATCCAATCCCGATGGAAGTCATCCTACAAATGAAATTATTATGTTGTTGTATGTCATATCAAAGCTACTGGTTCGTGGGCTAAAAGTGTGTGAGGGAAATGGTATCAGCAGCATTTGAAAGACATACCATAATCAGGGCCAATTCCAGGCATTAACAACATAAGTGACCACTTAGGGCCTCACCTGAGTTTTTTTGGAACTCAGTCTGGATCTTAACTTGCTGTTGACAGAATAGTAAAATATAAAAGTAACAATTTTGAAATCTGGTTGTGCATCAGTTGTGCATTAGGACATGTCACAGTGTTTAATTTTTGCAGCTATTTTAGATTAGACTAGCTGACTAACAAGCTAGCATGGTTTTCTTGAGGGCTTGAACGCAACATGCCCTGTCTGGAATTGTGCGGAGTAACAGCTTAACCTACGTTGCTAACATGACAAAGACCAAAGCCGGCGAGAGAACCATTCAGGACAGTGGTGTTACAACAACTGCTTGGATTAAATAGTGACCCTGATTAAATAGTGACCCTGATGACCGATGAGGAACAGGTGTGGGTCATCAGGGTGTTGCTACCATCTTCGTTGGAGAGGAGGAGGGCCCGCCGCTCTGCGCGGGGCATTCGTTACAGTACCCCCCTCCCTAGGCGCGGCTCCCGACGTCGCCACTCGCCGGCGCCCTGGGCGGCCCCGAGGGCGGGGGGCTGGTCGGTCCGGACGGCATGCATGAAACTCAGTAGTGAGTGATGGGTTGCAGATGTCCGCCGCCCGAACCCAGCTGTGCTCCTCAGGGCCGTAGCCCACCCAGTCCACCAGGTACTGGATCCGACCCTGCCGTAGCCGAGAGTCCAGCACCTTCTCCACTTGATATGCCAGACCCCCAGCTACCTCCGTTGGGGGTGGAGGCGCCACTGCAGGTCCGGACCCCCCGAGTGGACCAGGAATCACCGGCCTGAGGAGACATGGAAAGAGGGAGACGTTATTATATGGTGGTGTTAGTCTCAACCTATAGGTGACCTCATTCACTCTCCGAAGGACCGTGAATGGTCCCACATACCGGGGCTCAAGCTTAAGGCATGGCAAGCGGAGCTGGAGGTTCCTCGTGGACAGCCAGGCTTTATCCCCTGGGTGGAACACTAGAGCCTCCCTCAGCCTTCACAAACCACTCCTCCACCGCCTGAACTTCATTGGAACCCCTTCCCCAGGGCACAGACGAGGCTGAAAACCCAGGACCACCTGGAAAGGGGTTAGACCGGTGGAGGAATGGCACAGAGAATTCTGAGCGTATTCTGCCCAGGGGAGGAAACGGGTCCACTCACCTGGCTGTTCCATGCAATACACTCGAAGGAACCTCCCGAATTCTTGGTTCGTGCGCTCCGCTTGCCCATTAGCCTGAGGGTGGTACCCGGATGTGAGACTGACCGCGACCCCCAGTTTTGACATGAACGCCTTCCACACACGGGACGTGAACTGGGGACCTCGGTCAGACACGACGTCCTCCGGAAGTCCATACTGTCGGAAGACCTGTTGAAATAGCACCTCAGCGAACTGGAGAGCAGAGGGGAGGCTGGGTAGTGGGATGAACCGCACCATTTTTTAAAATCTGTCCACTACCACAGCGATGGTGGTTTTCCCCTCTGCTAGTGGTAAGTCTGTGAGGAAGTCCACGGCGATGTGAGTCCATGGTCGCTGAGGTACTGGTAGGGGATGGAATTTTCCTGTAGGAGCCGCTCTCGGCGCCTTAGACTGTGCGCATATTACACATGAGAGTACATATGTCGCACAGTCCTCCCCATGCCGGGCCACCAGTATTTTTCCCAGGGTGTCTCCAGGGTCCGGCTGATACCTGGGTGTCCGGTAGCAGGTGTTGTGTGGACCCAGGTTACCAACCGTCCCTGCACTCTCCGCGGAACGTAGATTTTCCCCGGAGGACAGGTTGTTGGAGGAGGATCCCGTCTCCCTGCCCATTGAATCTCCAACGATGCATGACTGAGGCAGGATGGGCACGTCCTGCCTCCTCTCTGCCCCCCGGTCGTGAATGCGGGAGAGTGCGTCCGCCCTGCCGTTCTTCGTTCCTGGTCGATAGGTCAGGGTGAACCGGAAGAGCTCAAAAAACAAGGTCCAGCGGGCCTGTCGGGGGTTAAGGTTCCGATGGTCTGTCAGGACAGTGAACGGCTCATGAGCACCCTCCAGCCAATGTCTCCACTCCTCCAATGCCAATTTCACCGCCAGTAGCTCTCGGTCACCCACGTCGTAGTTCCTCTCCGCAGCGCTCAGCTTCTTTGAGAAATATGCACAGGGGTGCAGCAGGGGAGGGTTCCCCTGCAGCTGGGAGAGGACCGCCCCTACCCCGACCTCCGACGCGTCGACCTTGACCGTGAAGGGCTTGCGTGGGTCTGGGTGGCATAACAGAGGCGCGGTGGCGCTGCTATGGAGCTGTAGCCCTGGTTTAACCGGCGGTAGAAATTGGCGAAACCGAGGAAGCTTTGGAGTCCTTTGATGTTCTTTGGGACCAGCCATGACCTAACTACCTCCACCTTTAATTCCTCCATCTTCACCCCCTCCGGAGAAATACGATATCCGAGGAAGGAGACGGCCGTCTGGTGGAAGGCGCATTTTTCCTCCTTGACATACAGATGATTCTGTAGTAGCCGTTGGAGGACAGCACGAACGTGTTTCACATGTTCTGAGAACGTCGGGGAGTATACTAGGATATCGTCAATATATACTACATATCTCCCTGACATGTCTCAGAATACCGCTGGGGCATTGGCTAGTCCGTATGGCATCACTAGGTATTCATAGTGACCAGACACCTTGCTAAATGCGGTCTTCCACTCGTCTCCCTCCCGGATTCGTATGAGGTTGTACGCGCTCCGGAGGTCCAGCTTGGTGAAGAAGCGCGCTCCCCGGAGCTGCTCTATGGCCGCAGGAACGAGGGGCATTGGATATCGATACTTCGTCGTTACCTCATTCAGTCCTCGATAATCAATGCACGGCCTCAAACCCCCGTCCCTCTTCTTCACAAAGAAGAAATTAGCTGAAGCAGGTGATGTAGAATGGCGAATATGCCCCTGCTCCAGGGTCTCTCGGATATACGTCTCCATAGTATCCGTTTCGGCCATAGAGAGCAGATATATACAGTGGGGAGAACAAGTATTTGATACACTGCCGATTTTGCAGGTTTTCCCACTTACAAAGCATGTAGAAGTCAGTAATTTTTATCATAGGTACTCTTCAACTGTGAGTGACGGAATCTAAAACAAAAATCCAGAAAATCACATTGTATGATTTTTAAGTAATTAATTTGCATTTTATTGCATGACATAAGTATTTGATACATCAGAAAAGCAGAACTTAATATTTGGTACAGAAACCTTTGTTTGCAATTACAGAGATCATACGTTTCCTGTAGTTCTTGACCAGGTTTGCACACACTGCAGCAGGGATTTTGGCCCACTCCTCCATACAGACCTTCTCCAGATCCTTCAGGTTTCGGGGCTGTCGCTGGGCAATACGGACTTTCAGCTCCCTCCAAAGATTTTCTATTGGGTTCAGGTCTGGAGACTGGCTAGGCCACTCCAGGACCTTGATATGCTTCTTACGGAGCCACTCCTTAGTTGCCCTGGCTGTGTGTTTCGGGTCGTTGTCAAACTGGAAGACCCAGCCACGACCCATCTTCAATGCTCTTACTGAGGGAAGGAGGTTGTTGGCCAAGATCTCGCGATACATGGCCCCATCCATCCTCCCCTCAATACGGTGCAGTCGTCCTGTCCCCTTTGCAGAAAAGCATCCCCAAAGAATGATGTTTCCACCTCCATGCTTCATGTTTGGGATGGTGTTCTTGGGGTTGTACTCATCCTTCTTCTTCCTCCAAACACGGCGAGTGGATTTTAGACCAAAAAGCTCTATTTTTGTCTCATCAGACCACATGACCTTCTCCCATTCCTCCTCTGGATCATCCAGATGGTCATTGGCAAACTTCAGACGGGCCTGGACATGCGCTGGCTTGAGCAGGGGGACCTTGCTTGTTCTGCAGGATTTTAATACATGACGGCGTAGTGTGTTACTAATGGTTTTCTTTGAGAATGTGGTCCCAGCTCTCCTCAGGTCATTGACCAGGTCCTGCCGTGTAGTTCTGGGCTGATCCCTCACCTTCCTCATGATCATTGATGCCCCACGAGGTGAGATCTTGCATGGTGCCCCAGACCGATGGAGATTGACCGTCATCTTGAACTTCTTCCATTTTCTAATAATTGCTCCAACAGTTGTTGCCTTCTTACCAAGCTGCTTGCTTATTGTCCTGTAGCCCATCCCAGCCTTGTGCAGGTCTACAATTTTATCCCTGATGTCCTTACACAGCTCTCTGGTCTTGGCCATTGTGGAGAAGTTGGAGTCTGTTTGATTGAGTGTGTGGACAGGTGTATTTTATACAGGTAACGAGTTCAAACAGGTGCAGTTAATACAGGTAATGAGTGGAGAACAGGAGGGCTTCTTAAAGAAAAACTAATAGGTTTGTGAGAGCCGGAATTCTTACTGGTTGGTAGGTGATCAAATACTTATGTCATGCAATAAAATGCAAATTAATTATTAAAAAATCATACAATGTGATTTTCTGGATTTTTGTTTTAGATTCCGTCTCTCACAGTTGACGTGTACCTATGATAAAAATTACAGACCTCTACATGCTTTGTAAGTGGGAAAACCTGCAAAATCGGCAGTGTATCAAATACTTGTTCTCCCCACTGTAGGTGTGCCAGCAGAGGAGCTGGAGGAGGATTGGGAGTAGAGACGGAGACCTGTAAGGACGTCGGATTTGCCTATCTCAGAGAAAGTTTCTTCTGGGGCACCTTGTCTCTGTTAACCAAGGCAGGCTATAGATAGAGAGAAGCGTTCCCCCTGTAACTATTATGTGTAGACAATAGTCAAAAGACAGGAGTAGCTATTTGTTGTTTTGCTCTCCCTTTTTGGCCATAGCCTTTTGGTCAACGGCTTAGTTTATGGTTTTGTTACGCTGGTGTTTCAGCATTGGACGTTACCCTGTAATGGAATTATTTTGTTGGGCGAAAGAAAACCTGTTTAGTAACAATACAAAAGAAAAGGAACCACAAGCACTGCCTCTGGTCTGTCATTTTATGCCTCCCGCCTGTATTAGGGTGTTTCGGACAAGCTGATCCATTCACATGTAATATATTATAAAAATAAAGCGAAATGGATGGAATAATTGGAGAAATGTGACTCACGACCTGGATTCGGTCTTCTGTAGCAACATTTTTACATTGTATAAAAGTAGAGACTCAGAGCTACAAAATGGTATATCATACACAGCATTTTTGAGGAACAATGGGAAAGTAATTCTGCTTTGAAAGTTTATAAACTTGGAAACTCACTTTTGAAAAAAGGGCCTTTGAAAATGTTGGTACCTACTGGAGAGCTCTCCTTTGTCTACACACATTCTGCATTGTGTGTAGACAAAGGAGAGCCCCACCCATCTGTTTAAGGATTCACAGACACACTTGTCTAAATTGATGGGTCATGTGAAAGAAATGCTATAACCCCCAGCCACAACCAGTGATGGAAAAAGTACCACATTTTCATAGTTGAGTAAAAGTATCAATTTCTTATTTTTTATTTTTATTGACTGATAACCAGGGGCACACTCAGACATAATTTACCATCAAAGCATTTGTGTTTAGTGAGTCTGCCAGATCAGATGCAGCAAGGGTGTTCTCTTGATAAGAGTGTGAATTGGACAATTTTCCTGTCAAAATGTAATGAGTACTTTTGGGTGTCAGCGAAAATGTATGGAGTAAAAAGTACATTATTTTCTATCGGAATGTAGTGAAGTAAAAGTAAAAGTTGCCACATATATAAATAGTGAAGTAATGTACAGAGACCCCCCAAAAATACTGAAGTAGTGACGTTTTTTTACTTAAGTTCTTTAGAATGAGTTGGCGGGACTTGTTCGAGGACAAAGGATTTATCGTGAAACGAGCCTAATGTGTTTTACTGAGACTTGGCTGAACGGTAACATCCCCATACAGAACGTCACTATCGACGGTTTCCAGACCATCACAGCGGACAGGGATCGCGTCTCTTCCGGTAAGAGTAAGGGTGGTGGGCTGGCTTTATTAGTTAACAACAGATGGTGTCATCCGAACCATATTACTCTTAAGGAACAGTTTTGTAGCCCGGACATTGAACTGCTAGCCGTTAGCCTGAGACCCTACTATTTGCCGAGGGAATTCACGGCGGCCATTGCTGTTATTGTTTACATCCCGCCCTCTGCTGACGCAAACGCAGCGTGTGACGTCATCCACACTGTTATCGCGAGGTTACAGACAGCGCATCCCAGTGCTTTTTTTGCAATTTCGGGGGATTTTAACCATGCATCTCTCTCTTCAACGCTGCCCACGTTCAAACAGTTCGTGAAGTGCCCAACCAGGAATAATAAAACTCTGGACTTGTTATATGCTAATGTGAAGGATGCATACAACTCCACTGCACTCCCTCCCCTCGGTAGATCGGATCACAACCTTGTCCACCTCACCCCACTCTACAGGCCTATGGTCCAACAGCAGCCTGCAACCACCAGGACCATTAGGAGATGGTCCCCGGAGGCGAATGAGGCCCTACAGGACTGCTTTGAAACAACAGACTGGGATGTGCTCTGTGAGGCTCATGGGGAGGACATCGATGGACTCACTGACTGCATAACAGACTATATTAATTTTTGTGTAGACAACACTGTACCCACCAGGAAGGTACGCTGTTTCCCAAACAATAAACCCTGGGTCACCAGCGACCTGAAGGCCCTGCTGAATGAGAAGAAGAGGGCCTTCAAGGAGAAGGACAAGGACAAATTGAAATGCGTCCAGAGGGAGCTGAAGTTGCGGATTGCTGAGGGGAAGAGAGTGTATAAGGAGAAGATGGAGGACAAGCTGAGGCAGAGCCAGGTGAGAGAGGTGTGGAAGGGTATGAGAAATATCACTGGCTTCAAAAAGTCAAACAGTGGGCAGACGGAGGGGACCCAGGACAGAGCCAATGAGCTGAACCAATTTTTTAACAGGTTCGATACTGGCCCTGTCCACCTCCCCTCCAGCTCCCCAGACCACACACCCTCACGGCTATCCCACCCCCACTTTGCTCACAGCACCTCTGCTGAGACAATCAGTGACCCCACCTCCGCCCCTGCTCCCCCTGGACTGATCCTCAACACCCCCCTTCCCCCCACCTCCCCACCTGGGCTGGCTTTCACCACCAACCAAGTGAAGAGAGAGCTGGAGAGACTACACCAGTGGAAAGCGGCGGGCCCTGATGGCATCAGCCCAAGGGTGCTGAGGGTCTGTGCTGACCAACTGTGTGGAATACTCCAGCGTCTTTTCAACCTTAGCCTGAGCCTAGAAAGGGTCCCTGTGCTGTGGAAAACATCCTGCCTCGTCCCAGTGCCCAAGAAGGCACACCCCACTGTCCCGAATGACTTCAGACCTGTAGCGCTAACATCCCACATCATGAAGACCCTGGAAAGGTTAGTCCTCGCTCACCTCAGACCCCTGGTGTGTTCATCAATGGAACCCCTGCAGTTTGCATACCAGCGCAACATCGGGGTGGATGATGCAATCATCTACCTTCTGCAGAGGGCCTACTCTCACCTGGACAATGCAGGTTGCACTGTGAGGGTCATGTTTTTTTACTTCTCCAGTGCCTTCAATACCATTCAGCCCCTGCTACTGGGTGAGAAGATGAGGAGGATGAAAGTGGAAGCACCCTTAGTCTCCTGGGTCACGGACTACCTGACCGGTAGGCCACAATTTGTGCGACTACAGAGCTGTGTGTCAGAACGGGCAGTTAGCAACACAGGGGCCCCCCAGGGTACGGTCCTGTCCCTCTTCCTGTTCACCCTCTACACCTCAGACTTCAGATATAACTCTGAAACATGCCACCTACAGAAGTTCTCGGATGACTCTGCTATTGTAGGGTGCATCAGGGGTGGGCAGGAGGTGGAGTACAGGAGCACAATCAGTGACTTTGTGTTGTGGTGTGAGCAGAACCACCTTCAGCTCAACATCAGCAAAACTAAGGAGATGGTGGTGGACTTCAGGAGAACCAAGGCACAACTGACTGCAGTCCCTATAAAGGGGATGGATGTGGAAATGGTTGAGTCATACAAGTTCCTGGGTGTCCATATGGACAACAGACTGGAATGGGCTGGTAACACCGGGGCCCTGTACCAAAAGGGCCAGAGCCGACTCTACTTTCTGAGGAGGCTCAGGTCCTTCAACGTGTGCAGTAAACTACTGCATACCTTCTACCAGTCTGTGGTGGCCAGTGCCATCTTTTTTGCAGTGGTGTGCTGGGGAGCAAACATCAAAGCCGGTGATGCTTCTCGGGTAAATAAGCTGATCAGGAAGGCTAGCTCTGTCCTGGGGATGAGCCTTGACACTCTAGAGGAGGTGGCGGAGAGACGGATCCTGGCCAAACTGCTGGCCATCATGGACAACGTCACCCACCCTCTGCACGCTATGGTTATGACGCAGAGGAGTACTTTCAGTCACAGACTGATCCCACCACGGTGTGCCAGAGAGCGCTACAGGAGGTCCTTCCTGCCGGCGGCTATGAGACTGTATAATGCCTCACCGGGGTGCCGTGCCGTCGGCAACATAGATCTGGAACTGTTGGGGTGCTAGGACCTAGTTTAACAATTATGCATCCATCCGTGAGTAACTCTGGTCTGTCAGCACTCATCCACTCAGGACCTATTTATTCATACAGGTCTGTATATACATACTCATGTACAGTTGTTATATTATATCACATGCAATATTGTAAGTAATTATTGGACGTAGGCATTCACTCAGGAGTGCATATTAGTATCCTGCCAGTTGCACCTTTTCTCATTGCTTTTAGTATATCAAATGTGCAATAAGTGCAGTTGTCTGTAATTAAACCCTGCGCACTAAGGACTGTATTTTAAGGGAATTACTATTATTACCCCAAATGATATCATACACACATTTAGCTATTAAAGTATCTCTTCCTGTCATTTACCTGTACAGTTTGTGTAAACATGCAAGTATTCACTTATCTGTAAATATAACTGTATACCTAACTGTACAGCTAATTTAACCATGCAAAATTTTCACTTACCTGTTCATTTACCCAGTCTGTCTATTAAGTAAACTATTATTACCCTCACTCATATCATACGCATTTTTAGCTACTGAAGTATTTCTCTGCCATCGACCTGTATAGTATAGTTAACCATCCAACATCCACCAACGTATAGTGTACATATTCAGCCAACCACCCATACTATGCAATGTCCTTTTTATAGCTTTTTCTTGCACTCCAGATATCTTGTATTTCTATACTTTTTCATACTGCCGCTCTATGTATCATGTACCGTGTATCTGTCTTTTGTGTACTTTCGTTGTGGCATTTTGCACCTGCCCTGTGTTTTGTTGTAGCTGCTTGACAATGAAATTTCCTCCCCGGGGGATCAATAAAGTACCTATCTATCTATCTATCTATCTATCTATCTATCTATCTATCTATCTATCTATCTATCTATCTATCTATCTATCTATCTATCTATCTATCTATCTATCTATCTATCTATCTATCTATCTATCTATCTATCTAGACCACTGCCCAAATGCCTTCACACCAGTACATTAGCATACTTTATATACTGTTACATGCACACTTATCACATAGTATTCCATACATAAGTTAAGGCCATGCAACCTAAGTGATGTGCACATGTGCTTTACATAAACAGATGCATGCGTCGGAAAACTCCATGATCCTCTCAAAAAGATAGCTGTGTCCAGTCCAGGTGGTGCTTGTACAGGCAGACCATCTATGGGAGGAAGGATGTCAGCGTTGCGCAGCATCTGAAACCTGGTCCCGACAGTCCGACCGCTCCTTGGTGACAACAACACCAGGCTCCAGAGCATCGAAGCTGTAAAACAGGGAATAACAACAAAAAATCTGAAGACATTACAACCCTGCACAACATCAATTCAACTCCCAAATTCAGATTAGAAGAATAACCTCATACAGTCCAATGAAAATTGTTTTCACCTGAAGTGCTGGTACTGCTTGATCTGTGACAGCAGCCTGAAGTACAGAGTCAGGTGTTGTTGCCAGCCATAGCTTGCTTGGGCCAGCTCTCTTTTTGATGGGAGGCATTAGACCATTCTCCCTGTATGACTGGCGGAGGAGAGTCAGACATGTTCTACTGATGCTGAAAGACAAATTTCAGATACAAATATTTTTGCATTATTATACAATAGATGCGAAGTGGCATTCTGAGTAAACATCACTACACACAGTTCATACACGTAATGTTAGCTAGTTAGCCAGCCATCTAACATCAGCTGGCTAGCTAACAGCAAGCTTTAACTAGCAATACAAACCAATTGTCTGAGAAAACATCACTAACGTTACACACACTTCACACATGTAAATTAATGTTAGCTAGCAAGCCAGCCATCTAACCTCAGCTAATGTTAGCTAGCTAACAGCAAGCTTTAACTTTTGTCTTTTGTTTAGACATGTCACGTTAACAAATGAACTATAATCCCAATCCATAGAGTAACATTACTATACAAACCGATTGTCATAGCCAAAATTAACCAAATAAGTTAGGTCCAATGTTAACATTAGCTAGCAAGCCAGCCCTCGAACTCCAGCTGGCTTGCTAACAGCAAGCTTTAACTTGCAATGAAAACTGCTTTCTGACAACTAGAAACATATAATATCTGAAACTGTAGCTATATTCTTACCCGTATACATGGATGAAAGCTTCACGGCAGACTGCAAACCATTTTGAAATAAGACGTCCTGTGTCATTTCCATTTAGTTTGCAGCTTGTTTGGCCCGCGTTGTGTTCTACTGATTTCAAAACTCTGTCAACTTCTGTTGGAGATTTTCCATTGTATACATTGGGTAAACTGCAGAGTGCAACATAGGTCATTAGATAATCTAGCATAGGTCATTAGGTAATCTGTAGAGTAGCAACAGAGCCAACATGGACTTCAAGGGAATGGTTACACAGTATTCAGAGCGGTCAGCATAGTATTTAGAGCGCTCAGCAAAAGCCAAGAAAAGACCACCATGTAAACCTTAAGTGCACTTAGACATATTAGCATTATGTGTGCACCATGTAATCTTGAAAAACACACTTAGACATGTACTAGCATTATGTGTGCGCGTCATATAATCCTGTAAAGTGCACTTAGCCATGTACTAAACATTATGTGTGCATGGCTGTATTATTTTTTGCACCATTACTATATTTTTGCCACTGTTAAAAACTAAAGTGCCAAAAAGGGAGGGGCAAAGCAAATGAGATGGGCGGGAACAGACAAGAATCAAGATTAAGAAACAATGGTGACAGAAGGCTAAGAGGTGTTAACATTTACATAAGGACGGACTATGTATGTTAAGTAACCATACACATTTATAAAAGGAGTGTACTGAGACTGGAAGAGTCAGTTGCATCTGCAGATCGACTCAGCTCTATTGCTTTGTGTAATAAAGTCTACCTTGCTTCTACAAACTCTGGACGTGCTTAATTTGTTAAGGAAAGAAGGGAATATTTTCCACAACATACTTGGCAACCACGAAGGGACTGGAAAAAAGGGACCAGACGGGTACTGAGCCACCAGAGAGGCTGAAAAAGGGTAAGCATAAATTCTTACTATTAGCATAGAAGTTTGTGTGGTTTGGATCAGCTGATTTGGAGGTCAGTTATCAGAGGGCAAAAATGTTCTGTTTGATAGAAAAGAACAGAGTTTTTAGAAGAAAGAAAAAGCATGCATGTGTGTTAATTAACCCTCCCGTTGCCCTGTCTGGGTCAGGATGACCCCCGCCAGCCAACATGTTAGAGTGAGTGGAGGCGGCGGCGGCAGCTATGAGCCGGTGGCCGTAGAGAGGGTGTCAACCCTGGGCTAACACATGGCTCATAATTTCTTAGAGAGAGTCGTAGTCACTGGAGCCGTTTAGTAGGCTTGTTGTCTTACATGTATGTATGTATGGCAAATAAAGTAAGTGTCAAAAGCGAATGTGTATTTGTTGTTGTTATCAATGTTAATAAAAACAAACAAAGACAAACTCTGGGTGTACAGACAGAAGCACTTGACTTTATTGTACAAAAGGTGCATGCATGGTGTGAAATAATAAATGTGACAAAGTGGCTGAAAACAACATAGGTGTCGTTGAAAGTACACAATGTCCAGGGGTTTTTGCCGACCCAGGTTTGTTCTCCATCTTACTACTAGGCCATCCCCGCCACGGTGGTAATTGTCACCGAAGGACACGTAGAACGATGATGAAGCCAGTGTAGAGGATAGGAAATGCTACATCTGCTGCGTATCCTTGATAAATGTTAAGGTTGCGTCAATTCAAATCTGGTATTGGAACAAAAGGATTACTACACAGTTTAAATCATCTATGTATTTTATTCTAGCAAACCCTTAAATGGTAAGTATGAAGTTCGTATATACAGGCTCACTGTGACACCACGCAGGGCAAACAGCTAGCAGGGTTCGAGAAGAGAGCGCAAGAGAGCGAGAGCGAGCAAAACAGCGAGCAGCGCTAGAGAAGAGCGCCTAGAGAAGAGAAGAGCCTAGAGAAGAGAAGAGCCTAGAGAAGAGAGCGAGTCCTATCCTTTGTTCTTCCTTAAATACTCCGACAGAATAGTTCCTGCTCCTTGCTGGCCTGTCAGAGTAGAGGCTGAGTGTGGTTTAAACTTACTCAGCCTATCGTTGGCGTGCAGGCTGGTCCCAGCCTCGCAATCCAGTTGATGGAAACAGTTGCCCTCTCATCTCGTGTTTACCACAAGACACAGTTCTATTGTGAAACCCTTAATCCACTCATTCTTTCCACATGGCTCCCCCACACACAAGCCTACAGCAGTTCTACAGTTCTATGATCACACAATACATTCAGTTAATAACTCTTGTTGTAGATTAACATATTCATTAGCTAAACATGTATCAGCCCTTACATAAAGTACTGGCTGTCGTTGTCGTCGTCGTTGTCGTGGTGGTCGTGGTCGTCCTTCTTCTTCTTCTCAGGCCCCCAAGTGAACAGGGAGCACTCGCCAACCCGGTGGTGGCAGACGTCTAACAGCTGACTGTTCTCGTCCAAAGACACATTCACCAAGTCTCTGCACGGGATCAAGGGGGATTTGTCCGAGTTGCCTGCGCGTAGAGCATTGGTGTGGCGCAGCACGGGAGGATCCTTAACATTATCATCATCAACAAAGGACTCTGCGTCGTCATTGTCAGGCACCCATGTTGAACGTTTGGGCCTCACCAGCAGGGAAAGGCTATTTCGCTGAGGCTCATCGATCTCGGAGGTGCCCGGGGCGGGCGGCTTGAAGTCATCATCATCATCATCATCATCATCGAGGAGCATGGAGAAGGCGCTGGCACACAGAGCCTTGATCCTGTCAAGCAGTTGGGCGTACCGGCCGACAAACACATCCCCTAGGGCCTCGTACCTGTCCAAAGGCATGCGGATGAAATGGGTGTAGCTCATCTCGTCGTCAAAGAAGCCGGAACACTGGGGCATTCCCATGACCCTGAGGCACTTGACAAGCAGCGGATCGAGCTGACGACTCTGTTCCCGCCGGCACTGCCTCTTTCGCCTCTCTAGCCGTTGCTGCTGAAGGACGTCAGACAGAGAATACATGTTGTTGTATTATTGTGTGATAGATAACACAGGTCCAGGGAGTCTGCAGTGTATTTTTATATAATAGTATTTTTTTTTTGCAAAAGGTTCTCCTCCCTACTTTTACTGAGAATAATACTTTGACTGTGAACACTGGGTTGTGGAGCGCCAACCCCCGGGGCCTGTCCTTTGAGGGTCAAAACGACCCGGGCGACAATGTGTTAGCTGTTACAGTAGCCAGAAGCTGCGGAGCCACGATAACCCTCAGTCTGTTGTCCTCGGGTCAAAACGACCCCGCCGCCGCCGCCACTAACTGACTAACTAGCAACTAAGTAAGAGCCAGAGGCTTTCTTTAGCACGTCTTAGACCACCACCATCACCACCAAGGCCAGCGTTATAGCAAAAGTGAGTGAAAGCGTCCCCACCTCGGGTACGGCCAGGCCATGTAAACCCCTAGGAAACAACAAGATACTACTAATACATATTGCAGCCGCAGCGGCGGCGCATCAAGACACGTCCCGACGTGAGAGGTCTTGGGGCTCCCCGAGTCTAGGTGCCTAAGCCATGAGTGTTCGTTTCACCGCCAAACAGGTCATAGAACAGATATTTTCCCAAGAAGATTTTGACTGCGAAGAGGAAGCTGAGGACGCGTCAGAAGAAGAAGATTGTGAGGAATACAACCCAGACGACGACGACACTGCCGAAGGATTAGAAGAAGGAGAACGAGACGAAGGAGAACGAGACGAAGAAGAAGAAGAGGAAGAAGAAGCAGAAGAAGCAGAGCGAGGAGACCGCCGACAACAACAACAACAACAACAACAACAACAACATGACATCCCTCGAGTGGAAAGAGAGACTTTCGTGTCGAGAAACGGCCAAATCGAATGGTCCTCGGTGCCCTGCGGCGACGACGACGACAATCGGGGTGGCGGGGCTTCAGAAAATAATAGGCCGGTGCAGCCGCCTCCTCCGCAGATTAGGCCGCCGGGGCCTACGACGTACGCCCTGGGCCAGGCCAGCGACATCCTCTCGACGTTCTGCCTGTTTGTCACACCCGAGATAGAAGACATCATCCTGGAGATGACCAATCTGGAGGGCTTTCGAAAATACGGCGACGACGACTGCGACGGGGGCTGGAAGGGGATGGACGCCACCGACCTGCACGCCTACATAGGGCTGCTCATCCTAGCCGGAGTGTACAGGTCCCGAGGCGAGGCCGCCACTTCTCTGTGGGATGCCGAGAGCGGGAGGACCATTTTTTGCGCTACCATGCTGCTCAAAGTCTTTCACACTTACTCGAGACTCCTTCGATTCGACGACCTGCTGAGGAGGAACGTCACCCTGGTCGGCACCGTCAGAAAGAACAAGCCCGAGCTACCGCCCGCGCTGCTCGTCGCCTCAAAGGACAGGCGCCTCTTCTCCTCCAAGTTCGCCTTCACGCCCACCACAGCTCTAGTGTCATACGTCCCAAAGAAGAACAAGAAAATGTTACTCCTCAGCACTCTGCACACCCAGGCACACGTTAGCCGGCGCCACGACAAGAAGCCCTCCATCATCCTAGACTACAACAGCAACAAAGGAGGTGTGGACAACCTAGATAAGGTGATTGGAACCTACAGCTGCAGGAGGATGACCGCCCGCTGGCCCCTAGTCGTCTTCCACAACATCCTCGACGTTTCCTCCTACAACGCCTTTGTCATATGGAGAGAGATCAACCCCACTTGGATGCCCGGTAAGCGCAACAAGAGGAGGGTGTTCCTCGAGTAGCTGGGAAAGGCGCTCGTCACTCCCTTCATCCATAGAAGGGCCTGTCTCCCTCGCACCGAAGCCTCCGCGGCACTCGTCAAAGCCCTTCAACAAAGCACGTGTCATTTCACATTATTACACATAACTTAATTTCTGAACGTATTTGTTTTGGTTTCTTTGTATGTATGGATTACTTGGGTTGTTACCAACATCTGGTGAAAATGTCATGTCAATAGCACCTTTGGAAATATATTTACTGAGAAAAAGGTGACGTGTTCAATACTTATTTCACCCGCTGTATCTCCATAGGTCTGTACGGGCAAGGTAGATTTATGTGGTTACCACCTGGTTGCTAAGGGGTTTGTAAAAACCGCCATGGCTTTCTAGGGTCTGGAGACAGGCCTGGAATGAAGAACCAGGAAAGGAAACCACCAAATACCTATTCCTGGCTAGCTGTTTGGAGGGAGAGTGTGTTGGAGTTCACTGATATAGTCCAACACCATGTGGAAAGATGGAGGGAAGGTAAACGAAAAGAAGAGGATGAAATTAAACAGCTACAGAAGAAGGTCTTAAAAAAGCAACTGATGGAGGATAATCCCAGCAAGCAAATGGTGGTGACCAGTACACCTACGAGTGGGGCTACGACACCCACTCCCGATGTGGCAGCATTAACTACAGCAGTTCAGGCTATGGCAGGGTTGATGGCCCTGGAAAGAGCACCATATCAGCCCCCGTCACCACCCGCACCCCTGGTGTATGCTGAACCTTTATATCAACAGTCAGCCTACATGCCGCTATGGGAACCAAGGATGTTTCAACTGTGAAAGACCCGGACACATGGCTAGACACTGCGCTCTGCCAAGACAACCATTCCAGGCTAGAGGAAGAGGGTACATGGGCCAAACCAGAGGAAGAGGACAATGGGCACCTTGAGACAGTGGTAACTGGCATGGAGGACGAGGTGGACAGAAGCAATGGCCCCTACAACAGCCATTCCAGCAACAGAGCCAATATCAGCCCGTGCCGAACCCAGCCCTGATCCCCAATATTGCCTGGGCTGGAGAAGGTGGCAACCAATGAAGCTGCCCGGAAACCCCAAATAGCACCACCACCAATATCTACACTTTTCCACCAGATGTGGAACCAGTGGTGAAGTGCGTAATAGGAGGAAGGGAGCATGGTATGCTGATTGACACAGGATGCACCTGGTCTTCTGTGCAGACAGCATATCAACTCACAACGAAAAAACAAGCTTTTTCTGGGGTTTCAGGGACAATTATGAGAAAGCCATACACGGTACCACTGGAAGTGGTATGGGATGACCTTAAAGTAACACATCAGTTCCTACACAACCCAGAATGCTCCGTTGGACTGATGGGCAGGGACTTGCTATCAAAAATGGGGTGTAGCATTTACTGTAATCAGGCTGGGATGCACATCTCAACCACCCCTATACACCAACTCATGCCGATTATAATGAACAAACTATCCGACCCTCCACATATGTTATATATGGGAGGATGTTCTGAAAATGAGGAAGAAGAAAATACTTATGTTTATTGGCTTAGGTTGATGGACTCAGACCCAGACACACCCAGAGTTTGTAGGACTTTCCAGCAGTGGAAGGCATGGATACAAACCATAAATGCTTACTACCCACCAGAAGACCCTCCCCATGTGACTATGAACTATTCCAGGGAGTTGGATGAGATATATGATGAAGCATGGGAAACTGAGATGGAGGATCGACACCCGATTGTGATTAGCAATCATATGTACATACTCAAGGAAGGGGTGGCAACAAGCTGTATGGTTGTGGATGGTGATGTAAACCTTGATGACAAATGGTTAGATCTCAATACCCATTGAGTGAGGAAAAGACGAAAGGCATTGAACATACCCTGAAAGGTCTGCTAGGTGGTAGTGTACTCCACCCAACTGTGTCACAATGAAACACTCCTATACTTCCTGTGGAAAAGGGGGATACAGGCAAATGGAGGATGGTTCAAGATTTAAGACCAATCAATGAGGTGACTGTTCCGGATGTACGACCAGTACCGGACCCGTATCTTGCCCTACAAAATATCTCTCCAACTCAAGACTGGTTTACAGTAATAGATCTCGCTAATGCTTTCTTCTGCATACCACTACATGTTGACTCCCAGCCATTGTTTGCGTTTACATATGAGAACCAACGGTACACGTATGGGGTAACACTGTTGCAATATGTGGATGACCTTCTACTTGCTGCACTTACTGCTGAATCATGTTTACAAGCAACAAAAGCACTGTTGAACCACGTGGCAGACAAAGGCTACAAAGTCAAGAGAGAGAAAGTCCAATGTTGCAGAAGAACGGTTCAGTTTCTTGGCAGGGTCCTGTCAGGCAAAGGATAGGCTGTCTCCATGGCACAAAGGACATCCATTTTGGAACATCCTAAGCCAGACACCGTCCAGCATCTGCTCTCATTCCTTGGACTCACGGGATATAGTAGAACACATGTCCCAGAGTACTGCCTTAAAGTTGAGCCACTCAGAGATATCCTAAGGGAAGCGGGAAATAGGAATCTCACTGCAGTCCTAAAGTGGACTACTGAAGCAGAAACGGCATTCATTCAGCTCAAACAAACCTTAGCACAAGCAGAAGCACTGTCTCTACCTGACTACACGACACCATTCCATCTTGATGTTTCAGAACAAGACGGGTTTGTTCATTCCGTCCTGTATCAGAAACAAAAGGGGGAGAGGAGAGTATTGCATTATTACAGTGCAAAATTGGACAACATTGAAACAGGCCAAACAGACTGTGCCAGACATATGGCTGCACTGGCAAAAGCAGTGGGAAAAACAGCACACATAGTGATGCGACATCCATCGGAAATCAACACAGACCATGGGGTAGCAGCTTTTATCGGTTCCAAGCTTTTTGCCCTGTCTAGCAAGAGAAAATCCGACATAACCAAGACAATTACGGCAAAACACATCACATACGTGACAACAGTCGCCAACATGACCGATGGCATGGGCAAGGGGGAACCACACGTTTGTGAAGACAGGGCAGCCAAGCAAATAAAGGTTTGAATGGATCTCGGAAACCCACCACTGGATGGAATGAAGGAAACCCTATTTACGGACGGGTGCTGTTATAGGTCAAAGAATCTGAGCGAAGGAAACATTGCTGCCTATGCTGTGGTGCGCCAGGGAAAGAACGGAGATCATGAAGTGATGGAAGCAGGAAGATTGGAGCCAGCAGGAGCCTCGGCACAACTAGCAGAACTGAGAGCATTGCGGAGAGCACTAGAGCTCTGCCTAGGAAGAGAGGTAGACATCTATACCGACTCTGCATACGCCCATGGAATTGCTCACATTGATGGCCCTCAATGGATGAGGAGAGGGTTCCTAACCAGCTCAAACGAACCTATAAAACACAAACAAGAGATCCAGAAATTGATTGAGGCAATCAAGCTGCCAAAACGGGTGTCAATCATGAAATGTAAAGGACACGGTAAAGAAAGCACTAGGGAACGTGAAGGTAATGACCAAGCAGACCTGGCAGCTAAGGAAGCGGGAGGTTACACTGCACAACAGATGGTGCAGAGGACAACTGACAGAAGATACAGTAAGACAGTTACAGGAGGCTGCTGATGTTTATGAACAGAATGTGTGGAGCAGGCAGGGGGCAAGAAGGGATCACCAAGGAATCTGGAGGGCTACCACTGGAAAAACAGTGGCTCCTGCCAAACTCCTCAGATCTATCATCAGAGAAGAGCATGAGAAAGCACATGGAGGATGGAAGAGTGTGGGAAAGGCAATTGAGAAGGCATGGTACCACCCCAACATGATGGACATGGCCAGGGAAACATCTGAAAGCTGTGAAATATGCAAAAGATACAACAACAAAGTATCATTAGGAGCAGTGATAGGCAGTTTCCCAATACCTGACGCGCCGTTTCAGGACATCTGCATAGATTACACGGACATGGGACAGGACAACAGAGTGGAGGGGAAAAGATATCTATTAGTAATGGTCGATATATTCACCAGATGGGTGGAAGCCATCCCCACAGCAAGGGAAGATGCTAAGGCTGTGATTAAATGGCTAAGAAGGGAGCTCATACCAATGTTCGGGGTCCCCCGTATGGTCCGCTCTGACAACGGGACCCATTTCAAGAACGAGCATCTGAGAGAGGTAGAACAGGCATTAGGGATTACCCACAAGTTCGGGTCGGTGTATCATGCCCAATCTCAAGGTTTGGTGGAGAGGGCTAACCAAACTTTGAAACGAAAAATGGCCAAAATTATGGCAGGGACAAAACTGAAGTGGGTGGATGCGTTGCCGCTAGCCCTAATGTCCATGAGAAACTCCCCAGGCTCTGACACACATCTAACCCCTCATGAACTATTGACAGGGCTTAGGATGCCAGGGCCACCAGCAGATAATCTTAGCATGCCTAGACTAGACATAGCTAAAATCAGATACACAGAATATATGCAGGCATTAACTTCTCTTGTCGAAAGACTGTCCAAACAGGTGGTGGAGGTCCGAACTCCTGCAGTCGAAACCACAGACAGAGATATCCTGGTGGGAGACTGGGTGAGAGTAAAGGTGCACTCCAGAAAGTGGACGGAGCCCAGGTGGGAAGGACTGTACCAGGTGAAAGAGGTATCAAGTCACTCATTAAGAGTGAATTCAAACAAAAGAGATTCGTGGTACCATAGAAATCACTGTGCAAAAGACTAAGGCCCAAATCGCTCATTAGAAGAGACAGGGCGAGACTTGAGCAAGTTGACAGATTTAGGCTAGAACATGTGGGGGATATGGGTGATATGCATAATGTGGGGGGTAACTCACTCTGCAGGAAGTATAGTTATCACTCTGGAGGAAGGGGAGTCTCAGGTTGTAACTTTAGAGCCTTGTAAAATATGGACATGGAGAAATAGGGCAAGGAGGATAGGGAATATCTGCCCGATACTCCAAAGGGGGGGTTGTAATATATTGGTGTCCTATGCGCGACAACGACCGACTTATCTGTGTGAAGGGAGCTGGTGTCAATACTGGGATTATATGGTTACCAATGTGGGGAACTTCTGGGAGTGGCGAAGGGATTATCCTTATACTCTAAGGGATGTCTCTAAAGTGTCTAGGTTCTCAATGATATGGGGTGTTCCGGGAACTACAAACAAACCATTCTGGCATCCATTCTTTGATGTGATTCTTCACATTATGAACTCATAGCGTATGTATTTTCATGCAGATGGTTGAACAAGCAATGTCTCAGTCAAGTGTCTAATCTGAATCAATTGAAATGTTCCTTTTTGTTCTCACTCCCGTTGGTATTACTGTTTGTGACAGTGGGGACAAATGGTTTCACCTGAGTGATCTAATGACTCTTGGAATGGAACCGCTTCTGTAACAATTCATTTTGGATAAGGCTCGAGTTGGGCAGAGACAGCCTTCAGAGCTGATATTGGCTTCTGTTTCGTCACCCCTCCTACTTACCAGATAGGAAGGCGGGGAGCAGTTACTGCTCCATCATTCAAATCGATCAGTCCAGATCGGGTGGTTAGTATTGACCATCCTTCTCCTAGATGTTATTTAGATGTGACACCTGATTGATCTGTCTAGACAGGGCATTTACTATCGCCGATCTAACACTGGCCATACAGAACTCACACTGTGTGCATTGGACTCCACTCTGGTCGCACAAATAGGTTGCTTGTTGGATGGAAGGGGGAGGGGGACTCTTTTAGATGTGACACCGTAGAGATACTACACCCAGGGACAGCCAGCCTTTTACATCTTCCAGTGGCGTGCAAATAAAGGAGATGAGCTCAATGCGGACGGTGTGAAATCACTGGGTGGTGAAATTGCAATCTTCTCTCCCATTAAAGCCAGAAAGGAAGTAAGCAGGGATCTCTCTCTCTCTCGTCCGGAAGGGCCCATACAGATTCGAACAACACTGCAGCCTCAATTAGCCTAGATAGCTAACGCTAGCTATCTTAACAAGCTTCTCCCGGTTTGATGCAGTCAAGACAGGCATTACTTAATCATATTTAATGATAAATAACCTAGCTATGGCAGCCATTAGTCTACTATAGCCTTCCAATATAGGCAGTATGCCTGTGTATCATCTCCAATAAACGGCTTCAACCAGCCTTTGAATTCAGGGTTTGATTCCCACTCCTTTCTGTATTTTTGAGTGTACAGTTTCGACTGAGACATGATGAGCTAGCCAGCTAGATGTTTAGCTTATGTCACAGAGAGGCACACACACAGTGGACGAGGTGAGTAAGTGACTGAGGCTGTGTGAGTCAAATGCAGTGATTTATTTTTGTGCAGTGATTTATTTTAGACTGTAAGAAATATATTCTTGATGTCGCTTATTACCAACGCTGTATTACACACATTAGCTCGAGCGCATTTGTTAGAACAGCTAACCCTAAACACACACAGACTTATGAGGGCTGGACTCTGAGGACGAAGAACACTGCCAAGAGCCAATGGGAAGTCGACACCGCCCCTCCATAACAACGACCAGTCAGGAGTGTGAATCTACCAGACTCTACCTACGTCATTTTATTACTATTGCTCTGTATAAATATGTGTGTCACGTGTTTAGAAGGTCTCTTTGTTCCGGACGACTCCATAAGAGCTGAAGGAACGAGCCCGTGCACGAGTTACCAAATATCTTTGCATCAAATAAATCGCTTGACTGAATATCAATTCCACCTGGTCATGAGTTATGACTTGTCTCCTTCTCGAGTAATTGTAAATATCAACAATTTGGTAGCAGAGGATGGTTAAATCACTTCTGATTTCGATCTATAGCTAGTTGATATGAGAGGAGACGGGTCTTTGACGAATCCACGAGGACGGGAGATCTGTTCGCAGGAGCCATCAGCAATTCTTCTCGCCCCGGGAAACTGATCAATGAGCTCGACTAAATAAGGTAAGCAGAACCTGTTTGATCGAATCTGCAATATTGTATTATAGTATTATCCAAATTTTGATCAGTAGTACTGGGCGTGAGTATGAATTGTTGTTAAAATATTTTTTATAGATGTATTACGAATGCGAAGGCTGATTGCAAATATATTTGTGTAATATTTATATAGGAAAAAGGTAAAGGAAGAAGTGAGCCTGTGTGGCACACCCTGTGTGGGTCTGTGATAGCCTGTGTGGCACACCCTGTGTGGGTCTGTGATAGCCTGTGTGGCACCACCCTGTGTGGGTTAAAGTCTGTGTGACTCCCTGGTTAAGATTAAGAGCCTGTGTGGCGCAATATTGATAGCAGTATCTGCCAACTAGAGAAGGCCTTTTGGACTGGCTGACCAGAAGGGAACACTCAGTTAAGGTGGAGAATTAAAGTAATTATAACTTATACACATCCCCTTAGATAAAGTGTGACATATCCCGTCCTATTGATTTAGAGGACTATATACGTATTAGTTTCGTCCCGGTCGTCTAGAATTTATTCTAGCCCGGTTTGACTTTGTTTAGGGAGGGACCCGTGCGCCTCCAGTGCGTCTAATTTTAGCCACTGTTTTGAGAGTGCTTGTCTGTACGTACCTTTGAGGGTGTACGATCTGTCTGTCTAATTGGATTGAAATAGCTTCGTCCCGGAGGTTCTAGAGCTTTCTAGCCCGGTTTTGACTGTGTTTAGGCAAATTTGTGTTTGTGTGTCCCTGCTTCTGTTTGTCTTACCGTATTGTAATGTGTAATATGTGATGTGTGATAATATATAACTATAATAGATAAGGTTTGGCATGCGCTGATTCCACTGACTCTGAACATATTAAATTGGCGATAACACATTGAAGAATGGCTTCTACATTGACACCTAAACCCGAATTCATTGACTACTTAGAACAGAAAATACAGGATAGAGCAGGAGGGGAGGAACAGTATAAAACGATAAGAAAGGGAAGGAGGAAGAAAAGGAGGGCAACAGAAAACACATGTTCAAGAAGAAAGGGAAAAAACTCTAGAAGAAGCAGAGCTGAGAGTAGGGGTTATACACAAATTTGGGTCAGTGTACAGACCATAATCTCAGGGTCTAGTGGAACGCGTAAATCAAACCTTGAAAGCTAAAATTGCAAAGGTATGTGCAGGCTCTAAATTGACCTGGGTGGAAGCCCTGCCCCTGGCCTTGATGGCTATGAGGTCCTCACCCGGGGCAGGGACCATCTCTCTCCCCATGAGATAATGACAGGGAGGGCTATGCCTGGTCCACCAAGGGAGGGAGGTCATATGCCCGCCCTTGATGTACAACAAATTGTAATGTCTGATTATGTGAGGAAACTGACAGAACTTTCTGCAGCTCTCTACACACAGATCCACAAGGTCCAAGAGGGGGAGCGGTTGGGAGACTCATCACCACTGAAGGTAAAAGTTGGGGACTGGGTGAGGGTTAAAGTCCACAAGAGAAAGTGGCTGGAACCCAGGTGGACTGGACCGTACGAAGTGAAGGAAGTTACTTCACACTCTGTCCAGGTCAAAGGCAAATCAGGAGCACCTTGGCACCACCTTACACATTGCACTCCAGCCCCAACCCCTTCCAGAATTTTGACTGAAACCAGGGCCGACTTGCGCGCCCTAAACAATTCGATTCCAACCACCGACACCTTAGTTGGGGAAAATGGGACCATGGGTTCCGTTATTCACGTAGAGCCTGAGTGCGTCTTTCCGGCAGGTTGCCCGGTAGGAAGGAAGCGCCTGATCACTTCGTCCCGAGGAAAGTGAAGGTCTGTGGAAGTGAGAATGCGAAGAAGGTGCGTTTGAAAAGTTGATATTGAAACCCCGCTGTGGGAGCGTTATCCAAGTTAATGGTATTGTGAATTTAAGCTGTAGAATTGTGTTATTTGTGTTGTAACTGCAGTGTGAACCGGTATTGTAATAATGTAGTTGTATGTTGAAAGGACAGGACGATAAACTGACGAGTTTGTCCTGATTGTGTGTGGAACGGTAGGAACCAACATGTCCGGCCATTTAAACGTGGCATCGTTTGTCTATGATTGTTGTATGTCTTGTGAGGAACTGTAAGCGAAACGTTTGTCTGTGTGGGAATAACTCATTGTGTTGATGTAGGTAAGCGAAGAGTTTGTCCCTGTGTGGGAATAACTAATTATGTTGATAAGTATTGTTAGTAACGTTGATCAAGGGCTGGGTGTCGGATTGTTTTTTTTCATATTCTGTAGGTTAACTTTAACTAACAACGGACACCAAGGAGAGGCTGCGTCGCGATAAGCTTTGGTAAAATATGATAAAATGTTTATAGGAATTTAGGAGTCTAGGTTGGCTATATTCCCAGGGGAGCTTTGCTTGGGGAAGTTAGAGTAATGATCTAGACTACTTCCATGGTAGCATGGTTGGCTAGCGCGCGTAAAACTGTTGAATGCGGCCCGATTGAACAGATAGTTCATTTTAAAGTAAATGACTACTCAGTTTGTATGTGAATGGTGAGTTGGAAAGCATTTAGTACCGCACTGTGTAGTACCGCGGGTTTTTCTTTCCCTATAAATACATTTTACTCCTCATTAACCGAGGTTGTGTGTAATATATGGTATTATATATTGACTGACATGAGAAATGAATTGGCATTTTAGGTTACAATACATGTAGGACGACCCTAGTGGATGGTGGAGTTATAATTCTGGTGGATCTTAAACGTTTGCATGAAGGGCGTTTGCCTGAGCTGTGGTTCTAACGTTTGAGCTGGATAAGAAACCAATGTGTTGATGACTCATGATAATTTGGAAGGGAATAGTTTTAAGTAATTGCATACTGAAAGGGTGTGTTGATAGGGAAATAGATGTTAAGTAAAATAATATGGATAATATTAGAACCATGGAGATATTTTATATGGAAATGTGGAATAGCTGATTAGTTCAGTACTTAAAAATGAAAGAGGTTAATACTTGGAGGTTTGAAACACCATGTGATAGAGAAATAACATGGATGTTATTAGGAGGGAAACAATTCTGGTCTAGTTATTCCAGATTAGATGGGCTATTAGGAACATACTGGAGGACAGGAGAAACCGAGTGGTTTACAATGTGATTATTTTATGGAGGGACATTTTGAACATTGGACAGAGGGGAGGAGGAGGCAAGCCTATTGAGGCCCCCTCTGTTCTGTAGAGATAAGTGGGGAGTCTATCCATAAACCCTGAATGTTTACTGAAGATTTGACCTGGGGGGGAGGTTAGGTACCCTGCCATCCAAGAGAACAACTGGTTCTCCACTATCAGATCAGATGTCTCAAGAACTAGGAGACCTGATGAATGAAGATAAGGAAGTCAGAGCAGAGACAGACATTTTGGAAGCTGAATCTTACCTATAAATGATTCTGAATAACAGACAGAAATAGTGGCTCTTACTTGTGCATGTTGTTTGGGTAGAGCGAAAATAGTTACCATTAACACAGATAGTACACATATTTGCTGCACAGTGGATAAACAGGGGAATGGTGACTATTACACATGCTAAGTTGATTTTGAATCTTTTGGATACTGTACTCCTACTAGAGGAGTTAGCTATTTGTAAATGTCAGCAAGGAGAAGGAGTTGGGACCACAGAATTGGAGATTATATAGGTGAAAAGTTGAGTTTACACATATCCCTAGTGGAAAGATACCTCAGTGGAATGGAGGTTCTGAGGGGTAATGGATAATAGATTGATAATGAATACCAGAGGGAGACTAGTATAGTCTATTTATTGGCAGATATAGATGAGAGTTGAATTGGAGAGAGAAACTTAGAAGTGGGACCTGACTAATGACAGAGAGAGTGAGCTGGAAGCCATACCTTCTAAATTATAGTCCTAAGGATTTGTTGATGAAGGATTGATTAAAGAAGTAATTTTGGTATAGGTAGTTTTGAAGGTTAAATATTAAAAGTAATATTTTATGAAGTCTGAGAGTAAGAAAGAACAGTTGAAGTCGGAATCCACGGCCACCCATAGATAATTCTGGATTGAAATTATATCCCTCATTAGTAGATTGGGCATGGAAGGAGAATCCAGATGGAGAAGTAGTAGTTGTGAGGGACCCCAACCCCCTATCCTAATCAGAGGGAAACTCAGGGAGCTCAGGGGGGAGAGGGGGATGAGACAGATGTAGAGATAGGTCTCACAGAAATTTTAAAGGAACTATTGGTGAGACAGGGAGATAAGGGAGTTGGAGGTAACAGGAGGTCTCCCTCAAACCAGTGCCCATTGATAGCCTAACTAATCCATTAGCAGGCATAGATGGGCCAGTGCCCACATTAGATGTGTATAAACCATGGACAGAGAGCAGTTAAAGATAGTATTCCTCACTGGAATGAGACCTGTAATGATTAGAAGCTGTTAAGAAAACATTGGTGGGAATATGGGGGACTGCACAATTGGTAGAAGTTAATGTGATCCATCACAAGCAGAATGGAAAACAGGATCAAGCTAAGCATAGTTACATTTTTTAATGTTTTCCAGAGAGAAAAAAAAAAAAAAAAACAAGCAGCTCCCAGTAATGATTGAAGGATGATATTAGATCTCCAGGGAGTGAATCAGAGTGTGATAGAGCTCTAGGTGTATCAGATTTATACACCCTGCATAGTCAAGTGAGATGGGAAAATATTTAGCTAACTATGATGAATTTGGCTAAATGGTTTTTTTAGCATACCTGTACCAAGAGTGGTTTGGGTTTACCTTTTAGGGGAAGAAATTGCCATATATAAAGGGGTTTTAGTAAGGCTATACGGATTTTTTACAAGCTATCACTAGTAATCTAGTAAAATTAGAGCCTCAAAGGAAACAGACATTTTTTTTAGGGTAGATGATATTCTAGTGGCAAACCCTACTGGTGTAGGATGTGGATAGGAAACTGTAGTTGTTAAAGTATATGGCAGAACAAGGCCATAAAGTGAGCAAAAGGAAACTACAATTGTAGCAAACTGATGTTGGGTATTGGAGACATACTATACCTTGAGAAGGGAGTACTCTGAACCCCTCTAGAAAATAGACAATTTTGGGAGTACCAATATTTATAAACAGATGATGAGTTTTAATTACTGTAGAGCCTGGGTGCTACATTCTGCTCTTCACACAGAGAGAATTAGAAATATGGAAATAGGGAGGGACAATCCTCTGAAATGATATTTGGCATCAGGGTAATTTACCGATATTACCAAAGTCTTTGTTTAGATATGTAGTAATTGTGATATATGGGCGGAGCCATTTATCAACAGGGGAAATATGTAATTAGAATTAATGACTTAAAACAATTAGGAAGTATGATTGTAGCATATGGAAAAACAAATTACTTAAAAAAAAATGTGTTCCAGATGTGTTATATATGCACAAAGTAATGATCATAGGACTTACAAGGGGTGAAGGAAAGAAATGGTGATTGACTATGATAGAAGTTAGATATTACCAGGAAGAAATATTGTTCATGTCATCTGCAATCGGCAGGTTTAATTGAACGCATGAATGGAACAATAAAAAGTAGACTAAGGAAGACCTATATAGGTATTGGGAGAAACTTGGTAGGATGAGTACATATAGTAGGATGTAGAGTTAGGAGGACCAGAGCAGGCAGAGATACACTGAGAATACTCTGGCTGAATACATGAGAAGATTGTTTGATAATCACACCCGTATGTCAAAGATTTTGTGACCTACAGGTGAACTGAAGGAGAGAGTGACCCACTCTATCCAACCAGGTGATGGGGTGCGGGTCCAATGATTGATAAGGAAAGACTGGAAGCAGCCCTGTTGGGAAGGCCCTACTAGGTCTTGTTGGAAACTGCCTATTTGCCATTTAGATATGTTCAGAAAGAGAGCAACCTGGGTCCACGTTGCCCACTGCAAGGAGGTAAGAAACACATACAAACACTGCTGAACACACACAGAGTTAAGGAGCAGAACCGAGTACCAATAGGATCCGGGGGTTACCTCCTTAACGAAGATTCCCTACCCCGACCTATCATCACTGTAGTGTGTTCCTAGAGGTGTGAGTATGGGGTGGAACTCAGCAGACTGACTAAGGACAGGAGAGGGTTGGCGGTTCTTGGGAATATGGGGGACCCTGAGCTACATCAGTCTTAATTTTGATACATCCAGATCCACCACTCACCAAAAATAAAAATGAAACTACCATGGGAATAATTAAAAGACAGACTACTCAGGATAAGGATTCCACTAGAAGTGAGTATCATAACATAGTGTCCAGAGAGAGGCAGGATGTGATTTTCAAAATAAATATTGATAACCTCTCCATTAAGTGGGAGTATGTAATCGAGAGAAAGGTGTTCATACTTATGCATTATGCCTCTGTACAGGACCTACTGCTAGTTACCTTTGGCCTACAGTTTAAACATACTTGGGGAAAATATTAAGTGAAGGCAGTGGGCCAAGAAGGTATGGGGCTTGCGCGGATGACTATGGTTAGGATACCTGCATAGATGTAAATAGCACCAAATTAACTGAGCAAAACAGAGGTGAAAACTGTACAGGGATGGGGTTGGCGAGATTGAAAGAGGCTGCTAACCCACCCCAGTTCACTCTGACTCCAGGGGAGTGTTATAGACAAGAATAACAGCAGAGATTTGGGTGATTTTAATGGAGTAAGTCAGTAGTTAATGTTACTGATCGGAGTTCAGAGGCACAGGAGAAACCTTACAGCCTGGTAACAGATGTGTGATGAGCGTGTACCAGTAAAGGACGTATGAGGCAGACACTATACAGAGGGTGGGTAGGTACCTGCACCCCAGTCCTATTGGTTCAGTTAGTTAGAATTAGTTACCAGAAACCAAGGAAAGGTTTAATCAGACGTAGGAGGAGAATAGCCCTATCTGGATTGATGTGATTGGAATTCCTAGGGGAGTCCCTGATGAATATGAATCTATGAATCAAGTGGGTGAAGGTTTCAGGACAACGTTCTTTTGGTGGGTGACGTTCAATAAACATGTGGATTGGATCAATCAGTAAGGATGCAGTGAAGGGAATCTCAAACCAATTATCCGCCACCTCGCTCATGACCTGGGAAAATAGGTTGGCTCTAGATATGTTGCTGGCAGAAATGGGTGGAGTATGCAGAATGGTGGGGGCAGTTGTTGTAAATTTATTCCTAAAGACACCAGAGCTTTTGCAGGATTGACAGCTCTAAGTGAAGGATGGACTGAGAACTCAGGAGTGAATACATATGTGACAGAATGGTTTGATGAAATATTTGGTAAATGGAAAACCATAGTAGCCACAATTTTGGGGGCAGCTATTGCCTGTATGTGTATGCTTGTATTATGTGGTTGCTGTTTGGTTCCCTGTGTCCGAGGGTTGGAAAGTGCAGGCGTCCAAGCAGATGGTGAGACATGGACCAGTTCCAGATTCTAATCAGTGGAAGGAGGAATACTATTCACCAGCAGTGGTGGACGATGAGGACACTGATGATCGATTCAATCCAGACGACTACAGATTGAATGAAACATTTCTTAGATCTAATGTGAAAATCTTGAATAAAGAGTGTAACTGGGAAGGGAAATGGGAATTTTGTTCAGGCTAACAGATGTTGTATACATTTAGTGGAATGATGAAGATACTCCTCCAAGCCTAGTAGATGATTGAGATCCTTTACATTCCAAGGAGCCCATGTTGAATGAGACACTCTTTTATGATTAGAAAAGACTGATTCTTTATATGAAGGTCATGACGAAGATCCTAACCGGAAGAGTTATGGCTGAATAGGCCTAGAACAGTAGTTGATGAGTTTGGAATATAAATATATGTATTGGTTTTGTTTGGATTAAGTTTGATTAGGAATCCTATGAGAATAGATGTGTAATGATCAGCCGTTGGCCTATTTTTCACGTCTCTTGTGAGACGTGAAGAGGGGGATTTGTAAGAAATATATTCTTGATGTCGCTTATTACCAACGCTGTATTACACACATTAGCTCGAGCGCATTTGTTAGAACAGCTAACCCTAAACACACACAGACTTATGAGGGCTGGACTCTGAGGACGAAGAACACTGCCAAGAGCCAATGGGAAGTCGACACCGCCCCTCCATAACAACGACCAGTCAGGAGTGTGAATCTACCAGACTCTACCTACGTCATTTTATTACTATTGCTCTGTATAAATATGTGTGTCACGTGTTTAGAAGGTCTCTTTGTTCCGGACGACTCCATAAGAGCTGAAGGAACGAGCCCGTGCACGAGTTACCAAATATCTTTGCATCAAATAAATCGCTTGACTGAATATCAATTCCACCTGGTCATGAGTTATGACTTGTCTCCTTCTCGAGTAATTGTAAATATCAACAAGACTAAGAACATTTTACATTTACATCACGCCCTGAATGTAAGCCAGGGCGGGATCAGCCAGTGGCGGCTTCCCACTTGCGCGATGCAGTCTGGACGGGGAGGGGTGAACATCTCCTTCTCTGACTGCAGCTGGTAGGGACTGCTGTGCGAGGACTCGGCCGCCTATGAGTGCTTTGAGACGGGTGGGGGCAGCACCCGCTGCTCGTTGAGAAGAGTAAGAACGATACGTGCTTTCATGTCAGTCTCCTAAAGTCTCCAATAACACCAGAAAAAGTCACTAGATTTGTCGCTAGTCGCTTTTTTGAAAATGTATCGCTAGAGGGGTCTGAAAACCTGCTAAATATAGCGACAAAGTCGCTAAATTGGCAACACTGGTTGCTGTCTCTCAAACCTCCCTCCTTGCTTCACTCGCTCACAATACGGCCCATCCCCTGCCTGCTAGAGAGTCACCTCTCTACCTCCTCTCGCACTTTATCAGCTCCGCTTAATAAAGTAGGTTAAAAGATTACTTTTCTGCTGCTTTCCTCAAATTGGATTGAACCGGGTCTGGATCTGACCAGGTCTATAGTGAACCAGTCTAGTTGTCCTCAGGTCCGTTCGGAACAGGTCTCTATATTTAAATAATGTATTTATGCATATTGGGTCCGCGTGGGCCCAAGATCCCAGGTCCCAGGTCCATTTTGGATAGGGTCCAACTTTTTTGACCCATGAAGACCTCCAATGAGAATTTCCTAGTCTTCTAGGCCTCTGGCCTAGTAGGAATTTGTTTTCTTCATCATTGGCCATCTAACTTTCAAGATCTTTATGCCTAGAATAATGCCCTGTAGGGATGTAACAAATGGAAAAAAGTTCTTAATGTTTAAACTGCCATTTTTATTCCCATTTTCCGTTACAATTATAATAACCAGATTTTTTTTTAAAAATCCACCTCAATTCACAAAGCAGAATAATGGTTCTATTAGATATGCTAGGGCCAGACAATTAAGTTACACAGTATCTACTGCAACCCTTTACAGAAAAGGAACGCTGTACAGCAACGTCGATAGTTGATAACTTTTCAGACAATTTTGTAGTTGAGATATTTCTTTTTATTGAAAGTACTTTTTTAAGGAAAAAGCGGTCTGCTCGCAGGCAGGCTAAGATTGACAGTTCTGGTCACCTAGTGATGGAAGTTAGTCCCACTTCAGAAGCAGCATTACTTTACAGACAAGTAAAAAGCCATTCATGTCTCCAGACAGTGGTGTGTATTCATGGTTACCAAGGGAAGGCTTCGCCCAAAAAACCTAGAAAAAAAAAACATTAAACAACGTATCATTCGTCTCTCTGTGTTTCATGCATTTTCTAAAATTCGCAAGATGTTGAATGTATCTCACTGGAGAAAGAATCATAGTGAACTGAAGAGCGCCCCTCTGTCTCAGTATGTGTATAGTTGTGTATTTATCTGATGCTGTCTAGATAGATAGATAGATAGATAGATAGATAGATAGATAGATAGATAGATAGATAGATAGATAGATAGATAGATAGATAGATAGATAGATAGATAGATAGATAGATAGATAGATAGATAGATAGATAGATAGAGTGGGGAGAACAAGTATTTGATACACTGCTGATATTGCAGGTTTTCCCACTTACAAAGCATGTAGAAGTCTGTAATTTTTATCATAGGTACTCTTCAACTGTATGATTTTTAAGTAATTAATTTGCATTTTATTGCATGACATAAGTATTTGATACATCAGAAAAGCAGAACTTAATATTTGGTACAGAAACCTTTGTTTGCAATTACAGAGATCATACGTTTCCTGTAGTTCTTGACCAGGTTTGCACACACTGCAGCAGGGATTTTGGCCCACTCCTCCATACAGACCTTCTCCAGATCCTTCAGGTTTCGGGGCTGTCGCTTTGCAATACAGACTTTTTAGCTCCATCCAAAGATTTTCTATTGGGTTCAGGTCTGGAGACATGGCTAGGCCACTCCAGGACCTTGAGATGCTTCTTACGGAGCCACTCCTTATTTTTTATTTTTTTTTTTACCTTTATTTTACTAGGCAAGTCAGTTAAGAACATATTCTTATTTTCAATGACGGCCTAGGAACAGTGGGTTAACTGCCTTGTTCAGGGGCAGAACGACAGATTTTTACCTTGTCAGCTCGGGGATTTGATCCAGCAACCTTTCGGTTATGGGCCCAACACTCTAACCACTGGGCTACCTGCCGCCCTGGCTGTGTGTTTCGGGTCGTTGTCATGCTGGAAGACCCAGCCACGACCCATCTTCAATGCTCTTACTGAGGGAAGGAGGTTGTTGGCCAAGATCTCGCGATACATGGCCCCATCCATCCTCCCCTCAATATGGTGCAGTCGTCCTGTCCCCTTTACAGAAAAGCATCCCCAAAGAATGATGTTTCCACCTCCATGCTTCACGGTTGGGATGGTGTTTTTGGGGTTGTACTCATTCTTCTTCTTCCTCCAAACACGGCGAGTGGAGTTTAGACCAAAAAGCTCTATTTTTGTCTCATCAGACCACATGACCTTCTCCCATTCCTCCTCTGGTTCATCCAGATGGTCATTGGCAAACTTCAGATGGGCTTGGACATGCGCTGGCTTGAGTAGGGGGACCTTGCGTGCGCTGCAGGATTTTAATCCATGACGGCGTAGTGTGTTACTAATGGTTTTCTTTGAGACTGTGGGTCCCAGCTCTCTTCAGGTCATTGACCAGGTCCTGCCGTGTAGTTCTGGGCTGTTCCCTCACCTTCCTCATGATCATTGATGCCCCACGAGGTGAGATCTTGCATGGTGCCCCAGACCGAGGGAGATTGACCGTCATCTTGAACTTCTTAAATTTTCTAATAATTGCGCCAACAGATGTTGCCTTCTCACCAAGCTGCTTGCCAATTGTCCTGTAGCCCATACCAGCCTTGTGCAGGTCTACAATTGTATCCCTGGTGTCCTTACACAGCTCTCTGGTCTTGGCCATTGTGGAGAGGTTGGAGTCTGTTTGATTGAGTGTGTGGACAGGTGTCTTTTATACAGGTAACGAGTTCAAAGAGGTGCAGGTAATACAGGTAATGAGTGGAGAACAGGAAGGCTTCTTAAAGAAAAACTAACAGGTCTGTGAGAGCCGGAATTCTTACTGGTGATCAAATACTTATGTCATGCAATAAAATGCAAATTAATTATTAAAAATCATACAATGTGATTTTCTGAATTTTTGTTTTAGATTCCGTCTCTCACAGTTGAAGTGTACCTATGATAAAAATTACAGACCTCTACATGTTTTGTAAGTAGGAAAACCTGCAAAATCGGCAGTGTATCAAATACTTGTTCTCCCCACTGTATAACTCAGGCCCTTGATAATGTCCCGTTTTCAATATCTGAGGAATAATTCAATTTTCCCAAGCAGACGAATGTCTCACTTGAGCCACCACCACCATCTTTTACAGTCCATTCGGAAGTAGCAGCCATAGTGAACACCATTGTCACCTTTACTTCAGCAGGTTAGAGGGGGTGAGGCTCACACTGTTCTCGGTCAAATGATCCCTTCCATAACCTCGAGAGAGGACAAACCAGAACAACAGTTTAGAGTATTTCTGATTCAGGAAATCCTGACAAACTATTCACTGTATGACTAATTATTACAGTCCCAATATTCTTAATACACATTTTTATGACAAATGTCAAAGAGAATAACAACACACTGTTGAAACCATTTTGCAAATTGGCTTATACTCCCTTATCATACTGGCGACCTCATTGCAGAGTTACCGGGTCAGGGATTTAGAGGGCTAACCCTTAGGAAGAAATCCTGACCATACAGCAGACCCAATCTGGTGAGATTTGTATTGAAGCAGACAAAACAAAACAAACAAAACAACAGCAATACACTTCTTCATATTTACCAGCATTTATATATTACACTTACCTGTTCATTTAACCAGTCTGTATATTAAGTAAACTATTATTACCCTCACTTATATCATACACACTTTTAGTTATTTAAGTATTTCTCTGCCATCTGTGATGGTCTGGTTGAGGCTTGGCCTCAGACTCTCACTAGAAGGGGTAGGAGAGCCACAATCAGGCCATCACATTAGTATTAGGGGAAGTCATGATCCCCAATCAGAGACAGCTGTCTAGGGTTGTCTCTGATTGGGGACAGTATTTAGGCTCCACACTCATCCACCTGTGTGTGGATCATTGTTCGTTGTGTTTGTCTGCTCTGCCAGGAAAGCAAGCAAGCAAGCAAGCAAGCAAGCAAGCAAGCAAGCAAGCAAGCAAGCAAGCAAGCAAGCAAGCAAGCAAGCAAGCAAGCAAGCAAGTCACTTTGTTTTTGTTTGTAGTCGTTTAGTTTTCATTCTCCTTGTTTATTTTGAATGCCTCGTGAGGACATCTCATTTATAATAAAAAGGATGACACTTCACCAGCGCTCCGTGTATCGTCCCATCAATCCTAACTGTGACACCATCGACCTGAACAGTATAGTTAACCATGAACTATCCACCAATGTATAGTGTACATATTCAGCCATCCACCCATACTATGCAATGTCTTTTTAGCACTCCAGACTTCTTGTATTTTGATACTTTTTGTATTTTGATACTTTTTCATACTGCCGCTCTATGTATCATGTATCGTGTATCTGTCTTTTGTGTATTTTCGTTCTGGCATTTTGCACCTGCCCTGTGTTTATAACTGCTTGACAAAGAAATTGATAAAGTATCTATCTATCTATCTATCTATCTATCTATCTATCTATCTATCTATCTATCTATCTATCTATCTATCTATCTATCTATCTATCTATCTATCTATCTATCTCACCCAATGTCTCTTGCCTTTCTAATGAGGGTGACCAGGCCTCACCAGAAAGTCAAAATAAAGGTCATTCAACACTATTATGTGAGTCTGTTCTTTTCCTTTTCTTTCCCTGTACTTCTGACTAATTATTTAAAGACATTTAAAACATTCTGTGTACCATGTTTACGTTTTGTTTTTCAGTACATTTCTTTTCAGGAGAACTTACATGTGTGTAACCAAAATTCGGACAATAGATACTTCAGAAAATGTAATGTGTGTGCCCTTTAAGGTGCATCCTTCTAACCTGTGAATAACCTACTGAAATCAAATAAAAATACCCCACACAATAAATCAGACACGGTATTAACACCACTAACAAATATTTAAAACAGGTGGGTTGTGTGGGGACCTGACCTTTTAGTTAACAACCTATTCATGCTTTGTTAACATAATATCAGGGTGTTGCTGTAGGTGTACTTGGCTGCTCGAAACAACAACTTTGCCCGGAGACAGAGCGCCAAGGGGTTGGGACCAACCCGTGCGCCAACGGATAGGCTGAGTAAGTCTAAACCACACTCATCCTCTACCCTGACCGGTCTGTTCGGAAACCGGAACTAACTCTGTCTGGGGTATTTAAAGAAGAACACGTGAAACTGTAGTCAGTTCTCTGTCTGCCCTGCGTGGTGTTACAGTGAGCCCGTATACGAACCTTCATACTTATCATCTATACATTTGCATTTAATAAACTTAGCTTAGTTTGAAACAGCTCCTGATGTCTTATCTTATTCCAATACCAGATTTGAATTGACGCGATCCAACAGTTGTGTGTGTGTGCTGGTGTGTGGCAAAATGTAGGGCAAAAACAAACAAATGGCCAGGCCTTACATAATCGGGAGCTCCCTTTAAGGCTGGATCCAGGTACCTTTATACTTTATAGAACTACAGAATTTCACTAACTGCTCTCTTAAGGCAACGGCCTCAGGAAACAATTATTTCCAATATTAGCTACACTCTCTAATTTCACATGAGGACTCCTCCTCCCTTTCGACAATTATGTAAAGCTATTTCAGAATCAGACAGAGTAAAGTGTCTCACAAAATAAATAAATAAACTATATTTTCTGAGCTTGCGAGGAGCGTTTGGATGTGCCAATTGTAATTTGTTTCCTTTACGAATCCTTTGACCTGCCATTTCACAAAAATTATCCAAACCCAAAATGTTCTACCCCAGCTACTAATAAGAATTAGCCCAGTATTATTACTGGACATTTTGTAAACAGCATGGTTAGTAATTGCAAAACTTTAGATTCTGTCCCTGTTATTCCATTGAACTTAATAATTTTGCATCGTAAATGTAGTCAATTTGATGACCGCACAGAAACCAATACCCCTGTGCGTTACTCCCAACTCCAGCCTCTTTTAGGATTGCTTGCTGTTGTTCACTAGTCAGTAAAGAAAATGTCTGCACTGCCGTACTTACACCGGACTTAGCCTGCGCAGAGGGCTCAGGCACCACCGAACAGTCTCTCACCCAATGACCAAATGCACTGCATTGATGACAAGGTTCAGTGTCTTTTCGCTGCTGCAAGTTTTTGCTTTTAGTTTTTTACCTCCTTATTTTCCTTACTCCAAAAACTATTACCGGTGATTGAAGTATGGGTAACGACAGTGCGACTACACGCACTGCATGGTGAGCGGAATTAGATTCCACTCTCAATGCGGCTTGAACTATCTATGCCCATGTGGAGTGTTGGTCCACCACCTCTGCAGTAGCCGTTTTGACTGTGGGTTTCAACCCTGCCATTAAAGCAAAGGTACAAATTCACGCATCTTCATAAAAATGATCTTCTAGTGCCAGATTATCAACGTACTCAACGTATTCTGTCCTTTTGTTGCTGAGTACTACTAATTTTGGTTCTATCGGTTTTGCTTCTCTGTTGATAGAATGCTGACATCAAAACGCTTGTGTATTGAGCTTTTGATTTATGTTTTATGTAATTGTGCCAACACAATACAGTAGTATCTCTGAATTCTTTATTAGATTGGAATTTTCCAGCAGTAGGGAAGTGCTGAACAATTTTATCCAGTTTGCAAAAACAAATCCCATACTTGAGCCAAATTAGAAGATTGGTCCTGCGGATAAGGGCCACCAGCCGCCATTCCAATAGTTATTATTCTGACGCCTGTCGCGATGTTGTCCAGGGTGTTTAGATTTCCTCACCCACAGCTCTAATGCACGCCAATTTTAACTAGTTTTCAGACCCTTTGCTATGAGACTCGAAATTGGTGCATCCTGTTTCCATTGATCATCCTTGAGATGTTTCTACAACTTGATTGAAGTTCACCTGTGGTAAATTCAATTGATTGGACATGATTTGGAAAGGCACACACTTGTTGACAATGCATCAAAACCCAAGCCATGAGGTCGAAGGGATTGTCTGTGGAGAGCCAATACAGGATTGTGTTGAGGCACACATATGGGGAAGGGTATCAAAAAATGTCTGCAGCATTGAAGATCCCCAAGGACACAGTAGCCTCCATCATTCTTAAATGGAAGAAGTTTTGAACCACCAAGACTATTCCTACAGCTGGCTTCCCGGCCAAACTGAGCAATCGGGGGAGAAGACATTTGGTCAGGGAGGTGAACAAGAATCCGATGGTCACTCGAACAGAGTTATTCTGTAGAGATGGGAGAACCTTCCAAATGGACAACCATCTATGCAGCACTCCACCAATCAGGCCTTTATGGTAGAGTGGCCAGACAGAAGCCACTCCTAAGTAAAAGGTACATGACAGCCTGCTTGGAGTTTTCCAAAAAGCACCTTAAGACTCTCAGACCATGAGAACCAAGATTCTCTGGTCTGATTAAACCAAGAATGAACTCTATGACCTGAATGCCAACCATCACGTCTGAAGGAAACCTGGCACCACCCCTACGGTGAAGTATGGTGGTGGCAGCATCATGCTGTGGGGATGTTTTCCAGCGGCAGGGACTGGGAGACTAGTCAGGATCAAGGGAAAAATGAACGGAGCAAAGTACAGAGAGATCCTTGACGAAATCCTGCTCCAGAGCGTTCAGGACCCCTGCTTTGTCATTATGGGGTATTGTTTCTAGATTGATGAGGGAAAAAATAAATTGATACATTTTAGAATAAGGCTGTAACATAACAAAATGTGGAAAAAGTCAAGGGATCTGAATACTTTCCAAATGCACTGTATAGGTGCCAAATACTTTGGTCACGGGACCGGATACCTTGTATTAAAAACGATACCGAAGTGTTTGCCAATTTACTATTGGAGAATACAGGAGACTTAATGTGTTATACCAGTGTCATGCTTCAAATATCACTGTTGTTGACCACACACATTACCAACATTACACAGTTGTCTTCCTAATTCCACATAATCTATCACGGTTCCTCGGCCCCAATAGGACATAAACCAACCTCTCTTCTTATTTTTACTGCTGATACACACAAATCATGTTCAAATAACATTCAAATATCCTTTTGTTTTTCCAACCATGGATGAGACCCACCATCCACATTCCCACTCACTGACAATGTTTCATCTTTAAGCACAGATATCCTCGGATATCTCCTATTCTCCACAGTATGCACTTCATTCCTTTGTCCCTGTACATGGACTACTTCTCTACAACATATCGTACTGGTACACAAGCATGGTGGCCACCGCAGCTGGGCTTTCACCCCACCTTACGGGTCTAGCAGGGGAGACATACCCTATAATGTATAGCGCTAGCAGGAACCATCAGGATTTACCCCCCAGGACACCCTCCGCAGGGACCCCCCTGCTCGAGCTTACCTTCTGATGCTAGCAGAAACCAACCCACTTGTTACCCCCTATAGGGCTTACCCTCCGCAGGGACCAGCCTGCTAAGGGCTTACCTTCCGGGACTTACCCTATACCATAAATCTATGACCGTCCGCAACGAAATTGAACTACTGAATAAGATCAGGCTTTCTAGGTCTTTAACCTATAATTTGTATTCAGCCTACGACTCTCATCTCCCCAACGTGTCAAAATTAGTGGTAACAGCTGTTGGAACTGTGCCTACCTTGTTTTTGGTGCTGGCTCCTGTTTCACTGTTTCAGACTCTCCAGTTTGATGGTGGTGGTGAATCCTGCCGACAACGCCAATTGTTAGGTTCTGAACAGAGTAAAACTGTTGAAAAATATCAAACCAAGTTTATTCAACCACTGGATCATACATCTGTAAAGACAACATACAAGTCACACAAGCACATTTATACCATCTAACTAGGCAGATAGACACTCCTTCTCTATTGTTGGGGAGAAACACAGTAGGTTCCTCTTACTAGTATTGTCATGGCCCTGCATAAGTCTAGGACCCTCATGGGTGTGGAAATGTGTGTGTGTGTGCGTGTGCCCTCTTTAGGAACAATCATATTCACCAATAAAATATTTGAACAGAATATGAACTTTTTGCACTTCCCCCTTTCTCAATCAGTAACTTTTCATATCAGTCATTAACTTTCAACGCACCTAGTTACTCTTTACCCTTCCTTGAACCCTAACATATACATTCCTGATACATGTAAAGAAATCAATAAGTTCTAGTATGGTAACATAAATAAGTATATTTCAAGCTAGAATCCAACAATGGTGTGGGCTTATACCGGTCAAAACATTTGATTTGCCAGCTCAGCCAATGAGATGCTCACGCACTTAGATATTCAAATTAGCTACCAACTCCACGTGGGGCAGGGCTGAGGGAAACTTAGAGGAAGTTCGACTAGTGAGGTCTGCCCGCCCGACAACCTGCCCGCTCAACCCCACCCCCTCCTCCCTTTTCCAGACCATCTATGGAGACCTCCCATTCCTCACTTCCCTCATCAACTCACCCCTGACTAATGGCTGCATCCCCTCTGACTTCAAAATTGACAGAGTTGCTCCTCAAGAAACCAACACTCGACTCATCTGACGTACAAAACTATAGTTACCTGTATCCCTTCATTCTTTTCATTCCAAAACACTTGAGCGTGCTTTCTCTGATAAACTTTCTAGTTATCTCTCTCAGAATGATCTTCTTGACCCTAACCAGTCAGGCTTCAAGACAGGTCACTCAACCAAGATTGCTCTTCTCTGTGTCACGGAGGCTCTCCGCACTGCCAAAGCTGACTCTCTTCTCTGTTCTTATCCTCCTAGAGCTATCCGCTGCCTTCGATACGGTGAACCATCAGATCCACCTCTCCACCCTCTCAGGACTGGGTGTCTCAGGCTCTGCACACTCTTGGATTGGGGTTGAGTGAATGAGTAGCGTATGTCGTCAACTTGACAAAGTCATCCACAGAGAAGGTTACGATAATACCCCATCGTATCTGGTAGGAGTACATTTCTTTAAAGAGATGGATGTGCCTGACTTGTGGAACCCGTTAGAAACATCCAAAACGATGTTGACATTGATCTATTAAAAGAAATTCCAGGAGTGGTCGATGTACGAAGGAGGAGCTGGAATATGTTTAATATCCTGTTAGAGCTTTTGTAAACAGCCTTTACAATGTTCTTGCTGTAAAATGTTTAAACATGTAAGAAGTGTCTGCAGACGGCAGAAGTCGAGATGTGGGAAAGATCACTATGAAGGAGATTTGAAATGTCTAGTAGAAGAGAATGGACAAGGAGCAAAACGTTGAAACTGGAGAGCATGAAGCGCAATCCATGCCCGATTAGGGTGATTGAAAATCAGGACAGTCGAGAGAGTCTCCTATGCGGAGGCTGTTGTAAGGTTGTAAAGAGCGAGTATCTTTGAAGGTCTGGTGGTAGTGAAGACCGTTAGGCCTACACTTGAGTCTACACCGCAGCTTGAGTGTCAACAACAGGACCTAGAAATTCTTTATGTGAAGAAAGTGGACTTTGTGTCATTTATAGCAATGGTGATAAATGGAACTGCACAAGTTAAAAGGAAGTAGCAAATATCAATATCTTTTTTTCTGCAGCTGACCTCTTTCTAGGAATAAAATATTTTACATCTAAAGAGCTACATAGAGTACTGCCCCATTCTCTCAGGCCTGAGTCTGAGCAAAGTATTTTAGTTTTTGAAGGACTGAAGGAGTGGGGTTAATGTTAATTTTCCCTTTTACTTTACTTTTGTAAAATGTTTTACTCTCGTCCAGTTGGCGGCAACAATACACGTTGACTGTAGTTCACCATAAAACCCACAGAAGAAGAAGAAGAAGAAGTGGGGCAGGGCTGCATGTACTGGCTAGCAAGCTTGCTTTGTTTTACCTATGCAGCTGCTTAACCAAGTCAAATAGTTCGAATGGATTCAGGATTTGGAAAAGCATTATGAAACTATTAGGGCACTTTAGTGTAACAGCAATAAATGTAGACGGTTATTTCAGATATGCGAGTCATTTCTGTTTATTGCTTTGTCACTATTCCTGATATTTTTGTTGTTAGCTAGCTAACTAGCCAGCTGTGGTTGCTAGCAGCTAAGCTATGCAGTTAGTAATACAAGAGGCATGCAGATAAAATAAGATTTAAAAAAATGTCCTATAGGGATATACAGTAGTATCAACATTGTTTGCCCATGTGCATAGTGAGTGGAATAAGGTACAGTGCAGTAGCAGCATAGAATGATATGAAAATACACTCCAGGTCAAACGTTTTAGAACACCTTCTAATTTAAGGTTTTTCTCTTTATTTTTTACTATTTTCTATGATGTAGAATAATAGTGAAGACATCAAAACTATGAAATAACACATATGGAATCATGTAGTAACCAAAAAGGTGTTAAACAAATATATTTTATATTTGAGTTTCTTCAAATAGCCACCCTTTGCCCACTCTTGGCATTCTCTCCACCAGCTTCATGAGGTAATCACCTGGAATGCATTTCAATGAACAGGTTAGCCTTGTTAAAAGTGAATCAGTTGTGTTGTAACAAGGGGGGTGGGGGTACACAGAAGAATAAGCCATATTTGGTGAAAGACTAAGTCCATATTATGGCAAGAACAGTGCAAATAAGCAAAGATAAATGACAGTCCATCATTACTTTAAGACATGAAGGTCAGTCAATACGAAACATTTCAAGAACTTTGAAAGTTTCTTCAAGTGCAGTCGCAAAAACCATCAAGCGCTATGATGAATCTCGCTCTCATGAGGATGCCACAGGAATGGAAAACCCAGAGTTACCTCTGCTGCAGAGGATAAGTTCATTAGAGTTACCAGCCTCAGAAATTGCAGCCCAAATAAATGCTTCACAGAGTTCAAGTAACAGACACATCTCAACATCAACTATCCATGAAGTCCTGTGTGAATCAGGACTTCATGGTCGAATTGCTGCACAGAAACCACTACTAAAGGACACCAATAAGAAGAAGAGACTTGCTTGGGCCAAGTAACATAAGCGATAGATAGATAGATAGATAGATAGATAGATAGATAGATAGATAGATAGATAGATAGATAGATAGATAGATAGATAGATAGATAGATAGATAGATAGATAGATAGATAGATAGATAGATAGATAGATAGATAGATAGATAGATAGACCGGTGGAAATTTGTCCTTTGGTCTGGAGTCCAAATTTGAGATTTTTTGTTCCAACCGCCGTGTCTTTGTGAGACTCGGTGTGGGTGAACGGATGATCTCTGCATGTGTATTTCACACCGTGAAGCATGGAGGAGGTGGTGTTATGGTGTGGGGGTGTTTTGCTGGTGACACCATCTGTGATTTATTTGGTTACCACAGTATTCTGCAGTGATACGCAATCCCATCTGGTTTGGGTTTACTGGGACTATAATTTGTTTTTCAACAGGACAATTACCCAACACACCTCCAGGCTGTGTAAGGGCTATTTTACCAAGAAGGAGAGTGATGGAGTGCTGCATCAGATGATCTGGCCTCCACCATCCCCTGACTTCAACCAAATTGAGAAGGTTTGGGATGAGTTGGACCACAGAGTGAAGGAAAAGCAGCCAACAAGCGCTCATTATATGTGGGAACTCCTTCAAGACTGTTTGAAAAGCATTCCAGGTGAAGCTGGTTGAGAGAATGCCAAGAGTGTGCAAAGCTGTCTGTCAGGCTCTGGCCATAGAGAAGCTTTGCTTCTCTATATTTCTATGGTCAGAGTCTGGCAGATCTATTATTTCTACGTCTGTGTGGTGTTGTGTGTGGGATCCCTAATTAGAGGCAGCTGCTAGGCATTACCTCTAATGAGGGATCTTACTTATATGTCTGTGTTCCACTCCGTTGGCGTGGTTCATTGTCGTATGTCGTCCCGTGTTCGTGCTACGTGTGTTTATTATTATCATTTGTTATTTTGTATAGTTCGTCAGTTCATTTAATAAACATGTCGAACTATCGATACGCTGCGCCTTGGTCTCTCTACACACCCGAACGTGACAGAATGAACCACCACCCGACCAAGCAGCGTTATACGGGAGCAACGGAGAGGAAGAAAGGAAGACAGCGGCGTTATAGAGGTAATGGAGCCCGTAGTCAACCCCAGGAAAATTTCGGGGGGGGGGGCTATGGGGATGGTCTGGCAAGGAGGAGGACGCGCCAGTACCACTCTCCATGTGGGATACACTGTGCCCTAAAGATAAATGGGGGGCACAAAGTGTATAAGAAGAGGAGTATTTGGAGAGACAATTTGGAGATGTTCTGGAGGAAATGTGGGAGATAGCGGAGGAAGTTGAAAGGGAAATGTCGGGATGGAATAATCCGTGTCCAGTCGCCTACTCCACTCCCGTGAAAGAGCAGTCCGCTTTACCGGTGCCCAGTCGGGGTCCGGCCGTCTGCTCTACTCCAGTGCCAGAGCAGTCCGCTCCACCGGTGCCCAGTCTGGGTCCGGCCGTCTGCTATACTCCAGTGCGCCTCTCCAGTCCGGTACGTCATGTGCCTGCTCCTCGCACTCGCCCTGAGGTGCGTGTCACCAGTCCGGTGCCATCAGTGCCGACTCCACGCACCAGGCCTCCAGTGCGCCTCTCCAGTCCGGTACGTCATGTGCCTGCTCCTCGCACTCGCCCTGAAGTGCGTGTTATTAGTCCGGTGCCATCAGTGCCGACTCCACGCACCAGGCTTCCAGTGCGCGTCTCCAGTCAGGTACGTCCTGTGCCTGCTCCCCGCACTAGCCCTGAGGTGCGTGTTATTAGTCCAGTGCCACCAGTGCCGACTCCACGCACCAGGCTTCAAGTGCGCGTCTCCAGTCCGGTACGTCCCGTGCCGACTCCCCGCACTTGACCTCCAGTGCGTGTGCCCAGCCAGGTTCCTCCAGTTCCGGCTCCACGCACCAGGCCTCCAGTGCGCCTCTCCAGTCCGGTACGTCCCGTGCCGACTCCCCGCACTCGACCTCCAGTGCGTGTGCCCAGCCAGGTACCTCCAGTGCCGGCTCCACGCACCAGACCGTCGGTGCGCCTCATCAGCCCGGAGACTCCCGTGATGGTCGACAGCCCGGAGACTCCCGTGATGGTCGACAGCCCGGAGCCTCCCGTGATGGTCGACAGCCCGGAGCCTCCCGTGATGGTCGACAGCCCGGAGCCTCCCGTGATGGTCGACAGCCCGGAGCCTCCCGCGATGGTCGAAAGGCCGGAGCCTCCCGCGACGCTCGAAAGGCCGGAGCCTCCCGCGACGCTCGACAGCCCGGAGCCTCCCGTGACGCTCGACAGCCCGGAGCCTCCCGTGACGCTCGACAGCCCGGAGCCTCCCGTGACGCTCGACAGCCCGGAGCCTCCCGTGACGCTCGACAGCCCGGAGCCTCCCGTGACGCTCGACAGCCCGGAGCCTCCCGTGACGCTCGACAGCCCGGAGCCTCCCGTGACGCTCGACAGCCCGGAGCCTCCCGTGACGCTCGACAGCCCGGAGCCTCCCGTGACGCTCGACAGCCCGGAGCCTCCCGTGACGCTCGACAGCCCGGAGCCTCCCGTGACGCTCGACAGCCCGGAGCCTCCCGTGACGCTCAACAGCCCGGAGCCTCCCGTGACGATTGAAAGGCCGGAGTCGCCTGCCACACCGGTGCTCAGTCCTGGCCCGGTTATTTGCCCCGCTCCATGGCCTGAGCCTTTCTCCCCACCATTGTTGTTTCCAGGACCGGTGGGTTGCCCCTTTATATGGCCGGAGTCGCCTGCCACACCGGTGCCCAGTCCTGGCCCGGTTATTTGCCCCGCTCCATGGCCTGAGCCTTTTGCCCCACCATGGTCATTTCCAGGACCGGTGGGTTGCCCCTTTAAATGGCCTGAATCGCCAGCCACACCGGGGCCCAGTCCGGGCCCAGTAGAAATAAGGAGGAGGACATCCACTTCGCCGGGGCCGGAACCGCCACCAGCGATGGTTAATGTTTGATGTTTTTCCCTCCCTGACCCTTCCCTCATGTTTTTGTGTTTGTTTTTCTTGCGGCCGGGAGTCCGCGCCTTTGGGGGGGGGTACTGTCAGGCTCTGGCCATAGAGAAGCTTTGCTTCTCTATATTTCTATGGTCAGAGTCTGGCAGATCTATTATTTCTACGTCTGTGTGGTGTTGTGTGTGGGATCCCTAATTAGAGGCAGCTGCTAGGCATTACCTCTAATTAGGGATCTTACTTATATGTCTGTGTTCCACTCCGTTGGCGTGGTTCATTGTCGTATGTCGTCCCGTGTTCGTGCTACGTGTGTTTATTATTATCATTTGTTATTTTGTATAGTTCGTCAGTTCATTTAATAAACATGTCGAACTATCGATACGCTGCGCCTTGGTCTCTCTACACACCCGAACGTGACACTGTCATCAATTCATCAATCATCAATTTGTTTAAAAAAAAACTACTACATGATTCCATATGTGTTATTTCATAGTTTTGATATCTTCACTATTATTCTACAATGTAGACAATTGAACAAATAAAAACCCTTGAATGAGTAGGTGTTCTAAAACTTTAAACTGGTAGCGTATATAAAATAGTAGTGCAGTAAGGTAATTCCTTGGTCCGGTAGACTAAGGTGATTTCGGTGTGTACAGAATATTAATAAATGGTAAGCGTGTGGTAGGGTGCAGTAGTCAGCCGAGGGTTCAGCTGTTAGAGGCTGGCTTTGAGACAGATAGTCCGAGACTTGATGTTGGCCCTCACTGCAGTGGAAACCTCTCCCCTGTGTGTCGCCTTCTCCCGCCTTCACAATCGGAGGCCCGTTCAGATAACAGGTGAACTGAATCTGGACCCCCTCATCTGTGGCATCATGTGTTGCAAGGTTTTTCCAAATGGCTCCTCTACACAAAGAGGCTTCCTAGTTTTTGTTGATCCCAAGCATACCCATAACATGATGCAGCCACCACCATGCTTGAAAATATGAATGGTGGTGCTCAGTGATATGTTGTGTTGGATTTTCCCCAAACATAATGCTTTGTATTCAGAACAAAAAGTTTGCAGTATTACTTAAGTGGCTTGTTGCAAACAGGATGCATGTTTTGGAATATTTTTTTTAATTCTGTACAGGCTACCTTATTTTCACCTTTTAGGCTAGTATTGTGGAGTAACTACAATATTGTTGATCCATCCTCAGTTTTCTCATATCACAACCATTAAACTCCGTAACTGTTATAAAATCACCATTGGTCTCATGGTAAAATCCCTGAGCAGTTTCCTTCTTCTCCGTCAACTGAGTTAGGAAGGACGCTTGTACAGTGGGGAGAACAAGTATTTGATACACTGCCGATTTTGCAGGTTTTCCTACTTACAAAGCATGTAGAGGTCTGTAATTTTTATCATAGGTACACATCAACTGTGAGAGATGGAATCTAAAACAAAAATCCAGAAAATCACATTGTATGATTTTTAAATAATTAATTTGCATTTTATTGCATGACATAAGTATTTGATCACCTACCAACCAGTAAGAATTCCGTCTCTCACAGACCTGTTAGTTTTTCTTTAAGAAGCCCTCCTGTTCTCCACTCATTACCTGTATTAACTGCACCTGTTTGAACTCGTTACCTGTATAAAAGACACCTGTCCACACACTCAATCAAACAGACTCCAACCTCTCCACAATGGCCAAGACCAGAGAGCTGTGTAAGGACATCAGGGATAAAATTGTAGACCTGCACAAGGCTGGGATGGGCTACAGGACAATAGGCAAGCAGCTTGGTGAGAAGGCAACAACTGTTGGCGCAATTATTAGAAAATGGAAGAAGTTCAAGATGACGGTCAATCTCCCTCGGTCTGGGGCACCATGCAAGATCTCACCTCGTGGGGCATCAATGATCATGAGGAAGGTGAGGGATCAGCCCAGAACTACAAGGCAGGACCTGGTCAATGACCTGAAGAGAGCTGGGACCACAGTCTCAAAGAAAACCATTAGTAACACACTACGCCGTCATGGATTAAAATCCTGCAGTGCACGCAAGGTCCCCCTGCTCAAGCCAGCACATGTCCAGGCCCATCTGAAGTTTGCCAATGACCATCTGGATGATCCAGAGGAGGAATGGGAGAAGGTCATGTTGTCTGATGAGACAAAAATAGAGCTTTTTGGTCTAAACTCCACTCGCCATGTTTGGAGGAAGAAGAAGGATGAGTACAACCCCAAGAACACCATCCCAACCGTGAAGCATGGAGGTGGAAACATCATTCTTTGGGGATGCTTTTCTGCAAAGGGGACAGGACGACTGCACCGTATTGAGGGGAGGATGGATGGGGCCATGTATCGCGAGATCTTGTCCAACAACCTCCTTCCCTCAGTAAGAGCATTGAACATGGGTCGTGGCTGGGTCTTCCAGCATGACAACGACCCGAAACACACAGCCAGGGCAACTAAGGAGTGGCTCCGTAAGAAGAATCTCAAGGTCCTGGAGTGGCCTAGCCAGTCTCCAGACCTGAACCCAATAGAAAATCTTTGGAGGGAGCTGAAAGTCCGTATTGCCCAGCGACAGCCCGAAACCTGAAGGATCTGGAGAAGGTCTGTATGGAGCAGTGTGTGCAAACCTGGTCAAGAACTACAGGAAACGTATGATCTCTGTAATTGCAAACAAAGGTTTCTGTACCAAATATTAAGTTCTGCTTTTCTGATGTATCAAATACTTATGTCATGCAATAAAATGCAAATTAATTACTTAAAAATTATACAATGTGATTTTCTGGATTTTTGTTTTAGATTCCGTCACTCACAGTTGAAGAGTACCTATGATAAAAATTACAGACCTCTACATGCTTTTTAAGTGGGAAAACCTGCAAAATCGGCAGTGTATCAAATACTTGTTCTCCCCACTGTATCTTTATAGTGACTGGTTATAATGATACACCATCCAAAGCCTATTAATAACTTCACCAGGCTCAAAGGGATATTCAGCATCTGCTTTTTTTATTTTTACACATACACCAATCGGTGCCCTTCGTTGCGATGCATTGAAAAATCTCCCTGGTCCTTGTGGTTCAACCTGTGCTTGGAATTCACTACTCGATTGAGGGACCATACACATGTGGGGTAAAGAGCTGGGGTAGATATTCAAAAATCATGTGTAGCATAGTTTTTGCACATTATTATGCCATTTTCTTTTTAAGCACATTTTTACTCCTTAACTTATTTAGGCTTGACATAACAAATTGTTGAGTATTTATTGACTCAAGACATTTCAGTTTTTTATTTGTTATTCATTTTGAAAAACTTCTACAAATAAACCTATTTCTCTGCCTTGACTTGACATACAGGTCATGCTTCAACAGTCGACCAAGCACCCTGCGTACCAGGGACACATGCTCCGCGTGTGTAGCGGAGTATAACAGTATGTCATCAATATACACCACTACACCCTGCCCGAGTAGGTCCCTGAAGATCTCGTCTACAAAGGATTGGAAGACTGCTGGAGCATTTTTCAACCCGTATGGCATGACGAGGTATTCATAGTGCCCTGAGGTGGTACTGAATGCTGTCTTCCACTCGTCCCCCCTTCGGATACGCACCAGATTGTAAGCGCTCCTGAGATCTAATTTTGTGAAAAAGCGCACCCCGTGTATTGACTCGATCGCACTGGCTATGAGGGGCAGCGGGTAACTGTACCCCACAGTGATCTGATTTATCCCTCTATAGTCAATACACGGGCGCTGTCCTCCCTCCTTCTTTTTCACAAAAAAGAAACTCTAGGAGGCAGGTGAAGTGGAGGGCCGAATGTATCCCTGCCTCAGTGATTCGGAGACATATGTCTCCATAGCCTCCGTCTCCGCCTGTGACAAAGGATACACGTGACTCCTAGGAAGTGCTGCGTCTACCAGGAGATTTATCGCGGTAATTGAGTCGCCTTCCTCTTACAGAAGGCGAGAGCCAAATCGGCATATTCTGAGGGAATGTGCACGGTGGGTGCCTGGTCTGAACTTTCCACCTCCCTGAGCACCCTCGGGACCACCCCTCCAGAGCCCTCCATTGCCATGAAATTTTGTGGTCATGACAGGCCAACCAGGGAATGCCCAACACCACGGGAAACGCAGGAGAATCAATAAGATAAAGATCAATCTTCTCCTCATGACCCCACTGCGTCACCATTCTTAGTGGTGCTGTGACCTCCCTAATCAGCCCTGACCCCAAAGGACGACTGTCTAAGGCATGCACAGGGAAGGGGACATTTAGAGACACAATAAGGATACCTAACTCCTGGGCAAACGCCCGGTCTATAAAATTACCAGCTGCGCCTGAATCTACTAGTGCCCTATGCTGGAAATGCAGGGAACACTCTGGAAACACTACAAACAAAAACATGTGTACAACAGAGAGCTCTGGGTGAGTCTGGTGCTGACTCACCTGGGAAGACCCGACAGTGCTCTGCCTGCTGCCTCGATTCCCGGAAGGACCTGTCCAGCACCGACCAGCCATGTGTCCTCGGCGGCCACAGCTGGTGCAGGAAAGGACCCCTCCTCCGGCCTCCCTGAGCGCAGCCCCTCCCAGCTCCATGGGTGTCGGAGCGGGGAGGTTGGAAGATGGGTTTGACGGACCCTGATCGGGACGTCCTCGGGTGGCCAGCAGGTTGTCCAGCCTGATGGACATGTCCACCAGCTGGTCCAGGTTGAGGGTGGTGTCCCTGCAGGCCAGCTCCCGATGAACTTCCTCCCGGAGACTACACCGGAAATGGTCGATCAGGGCCCTGTCATTCCAACCTGCGCTCGCAGCCAGGGTCCGGAAATCCAGGGGAAAATCCTGGGCGCTCCTTGTCCCCTGCCGCAGATGGAACAGGCGTTCACCCGCCGATCTACCCTCAGGTGGATGGTCGAAGACCGCCCGAAACCGGCGAGTGAACTCCCCGATGGTTCTATGATTATCTTAAAGATAGAACTCAGGCCGTCTTGGTCGATGGGGTCAGGTCCGAACCATTACAGTTACTTAAAGGGGTCCCTCAGGGTTCAATAATTGGCCCTTTATTGTTCTCACTGTATATTAACAGCATTGGTGATGATTTTAAATACTGTAAATTCCATTTATATGCAGATGACACTGTGATTTATTCTATTGCTCCAACAGCCGAACAAACATTAATGCAGTTGGAGTCCGATTTTAAGATACTACAGGAGTCTCTTTTACAGCTCAAACTTGTTTTAAATCTTAATAAAACAAATGTTATGTCTTTTTCTAGGTCTAAACTCTCAGTTAGAAATGCTCTTGCAATTACTAGCCTGGATGGTACTCAAATCGAACAGGTCTCTGCATTAAAATATTTAGGCGTATGGTTAGATGATAGGCTCTCCTTTCAAAAACATGTTAGTGAATTGGGGAAAATTCAAGTTAGTTTTTTTTTACAGAAACAAGGCCTGTCTGTCCTCTGTAAATAGAAAACTAATTGTTCAGGCTACTTTCTTATCCGTTTTAGATTATGGTGATGTTATCTATATGCATGCTTCGGCAACCATATTTAAACCACTGGATGCTATTTACCATTGTGCACTCATGGGGGATAGTTTCAGAACACATCACTGTATTCTATACCAAAATGTGGGTTGGGCCCCTCTGTCTGTGAGGCGAGAAAACAACATGATCTTCTGTTTATTTATAAAGCACTCCTTTTGAAACACACAACATATATTTCAGCATTAATTTCCAATAGACATACTAATTGTAATACCACATCACAGTCATGGATTATATTAAAGATGCCTGCAGTCTACACAGATTTGGGTAGAACTGCCTTCAGTTCCTTTCCACCTTTTCTGTGGAACAAATTGCAGACCCACCTCAAGCTAGACACTTTGGTGCCCCTTGCCCATTTCAAAAATATTTTAGAGGATCAATATGATATTGTCTGTGTTTGTTTCTGTTGATCTCTATGTTTTTCTTAGTTTTTCTTGAAATGTTTCTCTGTTTTGTATGTTTTCTCTGTCTGTGTGTCTAAATTGTACATGTAAACATGTTTACACAGGTCACAGCCGTAAAAGAGATCTAGGTCTCAGTCTGTTTTCCCTGTCAAAATAAAGTTAAAAAAAATAATAATAATAAATAAATAAAAACACCAGATTGCTTGAATAATAGGGCTCATTTCTCTTCTGAATGCACTTGTAACATTAGTCAATGTTGTTAGCTAGCTAGCTAACTAATGTTAGCAAACTATCTAATGTTAGCATGCTAGCTAGCTAAGTAACTTGGCTAGCAAGTATACAATTAGATAGCAAACTAGCTAATGCACGCATTTACCATCATTTAGCTATTTAACGTTAGCAAGCTAACAAGGTAACGTTAACCAAGCTAGCTAACTAGTATTTTTGTCCTCATTAAGCTACGCAAGTAAAACTACACACAAAATAAGGAAGTCAGTACGTTACTTACTTAAGCAAACAAACTTCGTATTCCAGTCTGGTGCAAGAACAGATCAGAAAACTAAGAATGGGAAAACTTTTCAAACGCAATACTATCTAGCTAGCTAGCTAACATAACAAGGTCTATTGTCTCTGGCCAGTGATCCAATCTCTCCATAATTCAAAATCCAGGCTAGCTAACGTTAGCTGATGCTCCATCTATCTATATCGACTGAATGGGTGCCGCTAGTGTATTATTTGGTCAGTATTTCAAAACGTTTGGTGGTGATAAATACAAAAAAATTCCAAAATCCACCATACTTAGAAGATAGAAGACAGTACTGTGCAGCCGTCTTCATCGACCTGGCCAAGGCTTACGACTCTGTCAATCACCGCATTCTTATTGGCAGACTCAACAGCCTTGGTTTCTCAAGTGACTGCCTTGCCTGGTTCTCCAACTACTTCTCAGACAGAGTTCAGTGTGTCAAATCGGAGGGCCTATTGTCCGATCCTCTGGCAGTTTCTATGGGGGTGCCACAGGGTTCAATTCTTGGGCCAACCCTTTTCTCTATATACATCAACGATGTCGCTCTTGCTGCAGGTGACTCTCTGATCCATCTCTACGCAGACGACACCATTCTGTATACATCTGGCCCCTCTTTGGACACTGTGTTAACTAACCTTCAAACAAGCTTCAATGCCATACAACACTCCTTCCGTGGCCTCCAACTGCTCTTAAATGCTAGTAAAACTAAATGCATGCTTTTCTATCGAACACTGCCCGCACCCGCCCACCGGACTATCATCACTACTCTCGACGGGTCCGACTTAGAATACGTGGACTCCTACAAATACCTAGGCGTCTGGTTAGACTGTAAACTCAACTTCCAGACTCACATAAACCATCTCCAATCCAAAATTAAATCTAGAATCGGCTTCCTATTTCGCAACAAAGCCTCCTTCACTCATGCTGCCAAAAATGCCCTTGTAAAACTGACTATCCTACCGATCCTCGACTTCGGCGATGTCATTTACAAAATAGCCTCCAAAACTCTGCTCAGCAAATTGGATGTAATCTATCACAGTGCCATCCGTTTTGTTACCAAAGCCCCATATATTACCCACCACTGCAACCTGTACGCTCTTGTTGGCTGGCCCTCATTATATATTCGTCGCCAAACCCACTGGCTCCAGGTCATCTATAAGTCTTTATTAGGTAAATCCCCGCCCTATCGCAGCTCGCTGGTCACCATAGCAACAACACCCACCCGTAGCATGCGCTCCAGCAGGTATATTTCACTGGTCACCCCCAAAGCCAACACCTCCTTTGGCCGTCATTCCTTCCAGTTCTCTGCTGCCAATGACTGGAACGAATTGCAAAAATCCTTGAAGCTAGAGGTTCCTATCTCCCTCACTAACTTTAAGCATCAGCTGTCAAAGCTGCTTATCGATCACTGGCACCTGTGTATAGCCCTTCTGTAAATAGCCCATCCTACTACCTCATACCCATATATATTTGTATTATTTTCGCTAATTTTGCACTCCAGTATCTCTTTTTGCACATCATAATTTGCACATCCATCATTCCAGTGTTAATGCTAATCTGTAATTATTTCACCACTATGGCCTATTTATTGTCCTACCTTCCTAACCTTACTGCATTTTGCACTACATTTGCACTCTGTATATAGATCTTCTTTTGTGTTATTGACTGTACGTTTGTTTACTGTGTAACTCTGTGATGTTTTGCCGCACTGCTTTGCTTTGTCTTGGCCAGGTCGCAGTTGCAAATGAGAACTTGTTCTCAACTGACCTACCTGGTTAAATAAAGGTGAAAAAAAAAAATAAAAAAATAATACTTCTTGCTACTAGCCTGTTCAATGGAGAATGGGATCTTCTTGTTGAAGTTGGGGTTTTTTTGGCCTAAGAACCGCTGCCACCTACTGTACATTTCTCTATTGGCAGGATTGAGCATGAATCATAGACTTGCCTATATCAAAAACCTTAATGCAAATAACTTTACTTGGGCAAAGGAGGGTAAAAGGTGGGTAGACCACTATTATTGGTCACAGTTCAAAAGGCTACCATTCTCCCAATGAAATGGCTATGTATTTGTCATTGAAAAACTTGCAATGTAAATTACACAAGTAATGCAATTTACTAATGACATTTTCATGTAGGCTATGAATTAGACCTTAGACAATTTCACCCTTAATGACAGTGATCAACACTTTTATTCAAGTGGGTGAGGAGGTTTAGGGAGTGGCATATTTTAAGAAAACAAATCCCTTTATCTCTAGAAAGGAACAGTTTGTATTGCTTCAAATATAGTAGCCTGTATCAAATGCATGACAAATATGTGTGCTATTTTTGGCCATAATTAATTAAATAATCTATTTAAACTGTAAATGATGAGGTGTATAACTTTTTTGTGTCATCCTGGATGATTTTAAATGCATCATGTCCACATGTGTTCATATTGTGTTTTTAAATTGGAAATAAATCGAATCAAATTAAGGAATTTATAAAAACAACAACAGCTTGCAACCTCTGGCAGGCCATGGTTAGCTGGAAGGTGGCAGGCCGAATTTGAGATTAGAGAAATTGCGATTGTCTTTCAAATGAACTCACGGCTAGATTGCTTGCCGAGGGCTTATAGCAGTCCTCTGAGTTGAGGCAACTTGTCAGAGATGCAAAAGTGGCCTGCAGAGGGCTTATAGTGGTCTTTTGAATGGGGGCTACCCGCCAGAGTTGAAAATCACGTCTTAAATGGCAAACGCAGCTCGCCCGCTGGCGGTAAGTATTTAGAGTCTTGGGTGTAGGGAAAGTGCAAAACAGCAAGCGGGAGGACATGCTTTGCATACTGAGTAGCTACTGCTGCTACCTACAGTATATCAGTCAACAACCTTTAACTAGGTTTCCTCTTGACATCAAACCACATGATTTGAAATAGAAGTGACTGGTGAGATAGTTGTTGTATAGACCACCTGTGGATTGCTTGGCTTGCTAGTTAGCTTGTGTGTAATGTGCACTCCTGAGCCTCTGTCTCCACTAGTCTACTTGAACATTTGGACAAAAAGTAAAAAGCTGCTGGGCCAAGCACATACGGGCCTATTTCAGCCAATGAGAATGATGTCATATTCCAAGCAAATTTCAAGCATGTTTTGAAACGGTTTGTTTAAAAAACAGGTTTGAGATAAGGTGGTTTTCCTCTAATTTATGCTTTGGCCTAAACTATAGGACGAGTCAACAGCATTATTTGGGTATGAATTAACAGAATATTGCCATTTTAAAATATGATTTTCACTGCAGTTACATTCAACCACTGAAGAAAATCGCCTCATAATGATAACTGTGTTTTTAATACATAATTACAGTTGAAGTCAGAAGTTTACATACACCTTAGCCAAATACATTTAAACTCAGTTTTTCACAATTCCTGACATTTAATCCTATTAAAAATTCCCTGTCTTAGGTCAGTTAGGTTCACCACTTTAATAATAGTAGAGAGAATGATTTATTTTAGTTTTTATTTCTTTCATCACATTCCCAGTGGGTCAGAAATGTACATACACTCAATTAGTATTTGGTAGCATAGCATTTTCACACCAAAGTACGTTCATCTCTAGGAGACAGAACGCGTCCCCTTCCTGAACGGTATGATGGCTGTGTTGTCCCATGGTGTTTATACTTGTGTAATATTGTTTGTACAGATGAAAGTGGTACTTTCAGGCATCTGGAAATTGCTCCCAAGGATGAACCAGACTTGTGGAGGTCTACAATTTTTTTTACTGATGTCTTGGCTGATTTCTTTAGATTTTCCCATGATGTCGAGCAAAGAGGCGCTGAGTTTGAAGGTAGGCCTTGAAATATATCTACAGGTACACCTCCAATTGACTCAAATGATGTCAATTAGCCTATCAGAAGCTTCATTTTCTGGAATTGTCCAAGCTGTTTAAAGGCACAGTCAACTTAGTGTATGTAAACTTCTGACCCACTGGAATTGTGATATAGTGAATTATAAGTGAAATAATTTGTCTGTAAACAATTTTTGGAAGAATGACTTGTCATGCACAAAGTAGATGTCCTATCCGACTTGCCAAAACTATAGTTTGTTAACATGAAATCTGTGGAGTGATTGAAAAATGAGTTTTAATGACTTGAACCTAAGACTATCCCTTGCTAATCAGGAGACTTGGGTATGTTGTGGAGGACTAAAATTGCTTCACGGGAACCTGGTTAAATGAATTTGTAGTGTGGCTAGCCACTAGTTGGCTGACACGTAATGCACTGGAAGCATGCAGTAGTAGTCACTAGTGGTAGTCACTTTCAGTGCTATCTAGAGCTCTCTAATCTTATCCTTATATTGACAGCAGATGAGTTTTAGTTTAGGCCTCCAACATTTCAAATGTAATTAATTCCCCTTTAATTGTAGGACTCTGACATTTTACATTGGAATCATTCCCCAAGAATCATTGTATTTCACATTATTAAATTGGGAGTTACGGTCACTGATTGAGATAGAAAATGTTTGCGGAAAATATGTGAGGTATAAAAACACAACAGATGCTGAATAAATGCATATAATTGTAAATTAAAATAGCATATTTGGAATACATACAATGAATAATGATGCAATGAAATGTAGTTGACACAAAACAGGTAAACAGTTCAAGATAGAAATACATAGTTTTGATAGTTATACGTTTATCCCAGTCCTAAATAACTCTCATCATGCATAATTTTCACGTTATTTACAAGTGGCATAGTCTGTTCTGTACTTCACTCCAGCTCCAGCCAGCATTCTTCCATTCCTCATTGTGATGAACCATGCCTGTGTATATCTTCTTTGAGAACATACAATTAATACAGATAAATATGTTTTATATATGCAAGTGTAAATCGTACAGACAATGATTTACAAATCATACACATACATATCATATACAGTATACAATGAAAAAACAATGTCAATAACTTCCCTTTTAAGCGCATCAGTTGGGAGAGGGTTATCCTAAGGGGTTGTGGTTGGAGTTGAAATTGACATTTATATAATCAAGGTAGTTCAATCAAATTCCTAATGCCATTGCCCTCCCTCATGCCCCAGCTGATAAGCTATTTAAAAGGAATATCAGTAGTAATAGACCAGGGACGTATCCACAAAGCGTCTCAGAGTAGGAAATTGGTTGTAAGATATTTTACTCCTACTCTTATGGCTAAAAATAGAAGCCTCTTTAGTCATAAGAGTCCCACCTAGTCGACAGATATTTAGGAGACCCATGAGCTGCCCTAGCCAGTTTGGCTGACACTGTAAAACAACACATTTCACTGCATCTAGTGTGTGACAATACAACATACTTTTCTATCTTGATAATAGAAAAATTGAGCAATTCAGTGGATTCTGCAATTGCTTTGTTGTTGTTAAAATTATGCTTTGATATTTATGTTTTGATATGATCAATCTATAAATAATCTAGACCTACAGTACATTCAACCTCTTGCGCTTTTGACAATATTTTCACGAGGCCTATTTCACATGACATCCTCGTTTGGCGCCGCCCTGAGTGGTCGCCTGTTAAGCAGCTCCCGTTGTTCGTGCATTAATTGTTGTTTTAGTTCGTTTCTTTCGTCTATTTTCGTCTTTTTTCTTAGTTTTATTTTTTATTTTGCTACAGTCGAACTATAACAGTTCAGGATTATGGATTTTATGGATTTTATCGCAGCTGAACGTCGACAGGAGTCGTCAACTGTTATTGTTTACAACCGAGCCCAGCTCCTGGATTTAGCCCACACAGCGCTGCTGCTCCCCAGGGAAAAGTTTGATATTCCGGACGAATTGAAAAGACGACGCCGTGGATGCAGGGCGGGATTGAAATGTAAGGCAAAGCGGAGGAGGTTCAAGTACAAGCCGGTTATACCGTCTATTATTATGGGCAATGTTAGGTGTCTACATAACAAGATGGATGAGTTGGCGGAACTTGTTCGTGGACAAAGGATTTATCGGGAAACGAGCCTAATGTGTTTTACTGAGACTTGGCTGAACGATAACATCCCCATACAGAACGTCACTATCGACGGTTTCCAGACCATCACAGCGGACAGGGATCGCGTCTCTTCCGGTAAGAGTAAGGGTGGTGGGCTGGCTTTATTAGTTAACAACAGATGGTGTCATCCGAACCATATTACTCTTAAGGAACAGTTTTGTAGCCCGGACATTGAACTGCTAGCCGTTAGCCTGAGACCCTACTATTTGCCGAGGGAATTCACGGCGGCCATTGCTGTTATTGTTTACATCCCGCCCTCTGCTGACGCAAACGCAGCGTGTGACGTCATCCACTCTGTTATCGCGAGGTTACAGACAGCGCATCCCAGTGCTTTCCTTGCCATTTCGGGGGATTTTAACCATGCATCTCTCTCTTCAACGCTGCCCACGTTCAAACAGTTCGTGAAGTGCCCAACCAGGAATAATAAAACTCTGGACTTGTTATATGCTAATGTGAAGGATGCATACAACTCCACTGCACTCCCTCCCCTCGGTAGATCGGATCACAACCTTGTCCACCTCACTCCACTCTACAGGCCTATGGTCCAACAGCAGCCTGCAACCACCAGGACTATTAGGAGATGGTCCCCAGAGGCGAATGAGGCCCTACAGGACTGCTTTGAAACAACAGACTGGGATGTGCTCTGTGAGGCTCATGGGGAGGACATTGATGGACTCACTGACTGCATAACAGACTATATTAATTTTTGTGTAGACAACACTGTACCCACCAGGAAGGTACGCTGTTTCCCAAACAATAAACCCTGGGTCACCAGCGACCTGAAGGCCCTGCTGAATGAGAAGAAGAGGGCCTTCAAGGAGAAGGACAAGGACAAATTGAAATGCGTCCAGAGGGAGCTGAAGTTGCGGATTGCTGAGGGGAAGAGAGTGTATAAGGAGAAGATGGAGGACAAGCTGAGGCAGAGCCAGGTGAGAGAGGTGTGGAAGGGTATGAGAAATATCACTGGCTTCAAAAAGTCAAACAGTGGGCAGACGGTGGGGACCCAGGACAGAGCCAATGAGCTGAACCAATTTTTTAACAGGTTCGATACTGGCCCTGTCCACCTCCCCTCCAGCTCCCCAGACCACACACCCTCACGGCTATCCCACCCCCACTTTGCTCACAGCACCTCTGCTGAGACAATCAGTGACCCCACCTCTGCCCCTGCCCCCCCTGGACTGATCCTCAACACCCCCCTTCCCCCCACCTCCCCACCTGGGCTGGCTTTCACCACCAACCAAGTGAAGAGAGAGCTGGAGAGACTACACCAGTGGAAAGCGGCGGGCCCTGATGGCATCAGCCCAAGGGTGCTGAGGGTCTGTGCTGACCAACTGTGTGGAATACTCCAGCGTCTTTTCAACCTTAGCCTGAGCCTAGAAAGGGTCCCTGTGCTGTGGAAAACATCCTGCCTCGTCCCAGTGCCCAAGAAGGCACACCCCACTGTCCTGAATGACTTCAGACCTGTAGCGCTAACATCCCACATCATGAAGACCCTGGAAAGGTTAGTCCTCGCTCACCTCAGACCCCTGGTGTGTTCATCAATGGACCCCCTGCAGTTTGCATACCAGCGCAAAATCGGGGTGGATGATGCAATCATCTACCTTCTGCAGAGGGCCTACTCTCACCTGGACAACGCAGGTTGCACTGTGAGGGTCATGTTTTTTGACTTCTCCAGTGCCTTCAATACCATTCAGCCCCTGCTACTGGGTGAGAAGATGAGGAGGATGAAAGTGGAAGCACCCTTAGTCTCCTGGGTCACGGACTACCTGACCGGTAGGCCACAATTTGTGCGACTACAGAGCTGTGTGTCAGAACGGGCTGTTAGCAACACAGGGGCCCCCCAGGGTACGGTCCTGTCCCCCTTCCTGTTCACCCTCTACACCTCAGACTTCAGATATAACTCTGAGACATGCCACCTACAGAAGTTCTCGGATGACTCTGCTATTGTAGGGTGCATCAGGGGTGGGCAGGAGGAGGAGTACAGGAGCACAATCAGTGACTTTGTGTTGTGGTGTGAGCAGAACCACCTTCAGCTCAACATCAGCAAAACTAAGGAGATGGTGGTGGACTTCAGGAGAACCAAGGCACAACTGACTGCAGTCCCTATAAAGGGGACGGATGTGGAAATGGTTGAGTCATACAAGTTCCTGGGTGTCCATATGGACAACAGACTGGAATGGGCTGGTAACACCGGGGCCCTGTACAAAAAGGGCCAGAGCCGACTCTACTTTCTGAGGAGGCTCAGGTCCTTCAACGTGTGCAGTAAACTACTGCATATCTTCTACCAGTCTGTGGTGGCCAGTGCCATCTTTTTTGCAGTGGTGTGCTGGGGAGCAAACATCAAACATGATGCTTCTCGGGTAAATAAGCTGATCAGGAAGGCTAGCTCTGTCCTGGGGATGAGCCTTGACACTCTAGAGGAGGTGGCGGAGAGACGGATCCTGGCCAAACTGCTGGCCATCATGGACAACGTCACCCACCCTCTGCACACTATGGTTATGACGCAGAGGAGCACTTTCAGTCACAGACTGATCCCACCACGGTGTGCCAGAGAGCGCTACAGGAGGTCCTTCCTGCCGGCGGCTATGAGACTATATAATGCCTCACCGGGGTGCCGTGCCGTCGGCAACATAGATCTGGAACTGTTGGGGTGCTAGGACCTAGTTTAACAATTATGCATCCATCCGTGAGTAACTCTGGTCCGTCAGCACTCATCCACTCAGGACCTATTTATTCATACAGGTCTGTATATACATACTCATGTACAGTTGTTATATTATATCACATGCAATATTGTAAGTAATTATTGGACGTAGGCATTCACTCAGGAATGCATATTAGTATCCTGCCAGTTGCACCTTTTCTCATTGCTTTTAGTATATCGAATGTGCAATAAGTGCAGTTGTCTGTAATTAAACCCTGCGCACTAAGGACTGTATTTTAAGGGAATTACTATTATTACCCCAAATGATATCATACACACATTTAGCTATTAAAGTATCTCTTCCTGTCATTTACCTGTACAGTTTGTGTAAACATGCAAGTATTCACTTATCTGTAAATATAACTGTATACCTAACTGTACAGCTAATTTAACTAATTTAACCATGCAAAATTTTCACTTACCTGTTAATTTACCCAGTCTGTCTATTAAGTAAACTATTATTACCCTCGCTCATATCATACGCATTTTTAGCTACTGAAGTATTTCTCTGCCATCGACCTGTATAGTATAGTTAACCATCCAACATCCACCAATGTATAGTGTACATATTCAGCCAACCACTCATACTATGCAATGTCCTTTTATATCTTTTGTTTTGCACTCCAGATATCTTGTATTTCTATACTTTTTCATACTGCCGCTCTATGTATCATGTACCGTGTATCTGTCTTTTGTGTACTTTTCGTTGTGGCATTTTGCACCTGCCCTGTGTTTTGATGTAGCTGCTTGACAATGAAATTTCCCCCCCGGGGGAGCAATAAAGTACCTATCTATCTATCTATCTATCTATCTATCTATCTATCTATCTATCTATCTATCTATCTATCTATCTATCTATCTATCTATCTATCTATCTATCTATCTAACTTCTTTTAACCAGTAGGCTAATAAATGCTTTTCTTTTGATTATTTAATTACCTACATCATATTTCAAGTTGTCTCTTTAGAACGCAACATAAAAACAAAAAGTTATGCATGCCAACATATTAGGCAATAATTAAGAGTAGGCAAAGTGATCGTGTCAGGTGAAAATTATATCAAATGTTTTATCATTGCAACATTTGATGTAGTCATATTCACTGTGGTTGTCTGAAGCGATGCCTTTTCGCAATTGGTTATTCCCCATAATTTGCAACAATGTCAATATCGTCATCACTATCTTTCCTTTGCAGTACCTCAAACTGTCGTGATTACCAGCTGAGATAAACTTTTATGAGTTGATTTCACTCCTGTCTCAGAGTTTGTTTGGGCAGTGTCTTAACATCATCCTAAAACCTCTGAGTTGGGAGTTTTGTTTGTCTTAAAACAGGTTTTATTGATCTTATCTTAACTAATACACCAGAGAAATATGTTTCTGCTGGTGTCTTCGCCCGAGACATTAGTGACCATTGCCCAGTTGTTTGTGTTAGAGGTGTGAGAAAATCAAAATCTAAGACTCGTGTCATCACAAAGAGGAACTTTAAAGACGTCAGTGAACAGGCTTTTTTACATTATCTTGATTTGAGTGACCTTGGTTGTATTTCAGATATCCCTGAACCTGATTTAGCTTTGAGACTTTTTGCAGATGTCTTCAATGCTATGGTAGATAATCATGCTCCCTTCGAACATCTCATTCCAAAAATATGGTATTCATATGGAGTTGGTAATAGCAGCCTCCACTCTTCTGGGAAGGTTTTTTATTAGATGTTGGAAGAATACTGCAGGGACAACAAGAGCATTAGTGAGGTCCGGCACTGATGTTGGGCAATTAGGCCTGGCTCACAGTTGGTGTTCCAATTCATCCCAAAGGTGTTCGATGGGGTTGATGTCAGGGCTCTGTGCAGGTTAGTCAAGTTCTTCTTGACAAACCATTTCTATACTGTATGTACCTCGCTTTGTGCACGGGGGCATTGTCATGCTGAAACAGGAAACTCGGTAGTGAGTGTTGAAGCCGAGGACAGACGATTTGTACGCGCTACCCAATCCCGTTCTGTGAGCTTGTGTGGCCTACCCCTTCACGGCTGAGCCGTTGTTGCTACTAGACTTTTGGCCATGTAATGTGTATTTACAGTATATATAGTTTAGGTATAATGTGTATATTTATGTTGTATAGGGCACATTTGTAAAAGAGACCTAGGTCTCAAAATTTCAATACGTTAAATAAAATAGCATTTCCTATGACCTTTTCTGCGATGCTTTGTGGATACAGGCCAGGATTCATAAAGTGCCTCAGAGTAGGAGTTCTAATCTAGGATCAGGGGCTGTATCCACAACGCATCTCTGAGTAGACAATTGGTTGAAAGTGTTGAGAATACAGACATTTTACTCCCATTCTTGTGTTTTATTTTTTATTTTATTTAACCTTTTATTTAACTAGGCAAGTCAGTTAAGAACAAATTCGTATTTACACCGACGGCCTACCCCGGCCAAACCCGGATGATGCTGGGCCAATTGTGCGCAGCCCTATGGGACAAAGAAACAAAGTAAGGGTATTTTGTATTTTTTTCACCCAACTGTTAATCTAAATCCAATAACACGGTGACATGTTTTGTTGATTTCATGTGGAATTCACGTTAGTTGACCACTCAACCAAAGTAAATCAAAACTAGATCATGAATTGACGCGTGTGCCCAGTAGGAAGAGTCCTACCCAGTCGACAGATATTTAGGAGATCTCATGTGCAGTTCTAATTAGTTAAGCGATACCAGCAGCGAGTCAGTGGTTCCTGCACCATAGACAGGAAATTGAGTTGTTGAAAGTATGTTTTGATATTTCTATATAATCAACCCATATATTATCTAGACCTACCTGCAACATTATCTCTTGCGCTTTTGAAAATGATTTCACATTCATATTTTTTGATGTACAGTCACATACACCGTGGGTGAAACACTTTGTGGATATGGCCCCAGGTCCCCCTTGTCCATGTTATCTCATTTATTATGATCTAAAAGGCTAAACTGATCCTAGAGCAGCACTCCTACTCTGAGACGTTTTATGAATATTGGCACAGGTGTCTTTCATTTATCATAACTTAACTATGATAAATGTATTTCAATTAAATACTATCTGGAGGGCTCATTTGAGTGCTCATTTACAACTGATATCCCCCAGAAGTGTAAAAACGCTTTGCGTCATTCAAATTCTCTCTGTTGAAATACTATACATTTCAGATGTAAAAAGAAAAAAGAAAAATAATAAAAATGACATCTCCTTTAAACTGATATTTCCATGATGGTGCATCGTCCAAGCGTCCTCTCATAGAACCCGCGATGCGGTGGCGCCCAACATGGGGGTAGAGGTGGGGGAGAGTCCTGTGCCCTGTGTGTGTGGGGGGGACTACGGTGAGAGAAAGGGAGACAACCAGATGTGTGTGTGGGACTGTGATGAGCATTCCGATGAGGTGTGTGTGTGGGGCTGTGGTAGGGATGTGGACGATGTGTGTGTGTGGGGCTACGGTGAAGATTAGATGTGTGTGTAGGACTGTGCTGAGAGTGAGGGAGAGTATAGGATGTGTGTGGGTGGCTTTGGTGAGGCTGAGAGAAAGGATTAGGTGTGTGCGGACGAGGTTTGTGTGTGGGGCTATGGTGAGGTTGAGGAGTGTGTGTGGAGCTATGGTGAGGACGAGATGTGTGTGTGGGGCTGTGGTGAGCACGAGGTGTGTGCGTGGGGCTGTTGTGAGAGTAAGGTGTGCGAGGATGAGATGTGTGTGTGGGGCTATGATGTAGATGGGGTGTGTGTGTGGGGCTATGATGTAGATGAGGTGTGTGTGTGGGGCTATGATGTAGATGAGGTGTGTGTGTGTGGCTAGGATGGGGATGATGTGTGTGTGTGGGGCTATGTTGGGAGTGATATATGTGTGTGGGACTATACAGTAGATGAGGTGTGTGTGTGGAGATGTGTTGAGCCAGAGGGTGCGAGCGGGGGAGAGAGCGTGGGGAGGGAGCTGGAGCTGGAGCATGAAGTCAGCAGAAGTACTCGTTGGGCTGTCCCTCTATCTTAGCCGTGGCCTCTGAGTCCAGACTGGAGCGGGCCGACAGCAGCCGGTTAGACTCCTCGGGATTGAGTCTGGTAAGGTACTCACCCTCCAACCCTTTGGCCTTGGTTCCGGGGGACAGCGTCTCAAAAGTCACGTACGAGTCCTGGATGTCCTTGGATTTCTTGCCCCACATCTTCTGGATGCGCCTCTTGAGAGCGCCACAGCAGACAATGACGGTGAGCGGCACAGCAATGACGCAAGCCACCGTAATCACGATGACGTTGATGAGCTTCTGGGTGCCAGCGGCACTGGCTGCCTCGTCGGTGGAGAAGATGACGCACTGCTCCTTCTTGGGGATCAGGCCCCGGACACACACGCAGGCAATGTACTTGGTCTTGGGCACCAGGCCCTCGATGAAGACCCGATTCTGGCCCGCCGCCACGTTGATCTTGCGCATGTCTCGCTCGCCGAAGACAGCATAGAGTACACTGAAGGCCGTGGTGTTCTTGGCCTTGGGCGCCCGCCAGTTCAGAGTGATGGTGTTCTCCGTGTCGCCCAACACCTTGACCGAGCGAACTATCCGGTCCGGGTCATACTGGGCCTGGGCCAGGTTGCTCAGGTTGGTCTTCTCCAGATCCATGAGTCCGTCTGGACTGGGCAACTTGACTGGTCCAGGGATGGCTCTATCTGCCACACTTCCCACTCCCACACCCTCAGGTTCAGGGCTGGAGTCAACCACAGCAGGTGGGGGTGGAAGGTTGGGGGTGGGAACCACTAACCTAGCCACCAGTTTCTCCTGGTATGCTGCCTTCCCCATCCCGTTGGGTTTCTTGACTTTGTTATTTTTTACAGCAGCAGCACCCACGCTGGTTTGGTTGTTGTTATTGCCGGGTTTTGAGGCAGCGTCGGAGATGACCAGGGAGATGATGGTCTCTGCATTTCCGGCGTAGTTAGTGGCCTTGCAGATGTACTTTCCTGAGTCATGGTAGGACACGGCTGGGAAACTAAGGATGGACCAGATGATGCCTTCCTTGGAGTTCTCCTGCTGGACTGTAGAGCAAGAGAAGAGACATGGACACACTATTAGTAAGAGTAAAAAATTAAATACTAAAAAGTCAATCAAAGACAGAGGAGATACCCATTGAAAGTGTTTTTTAATCCAGGGGCCATATCCACAAAGCGTCTCAGAAAAGGTCCTAGGAATTCTTGCCTAATATGTTGGAATGCATAACCTTTTTTTTTAACTAATTCAGATATTTTGAAGAATGTGATAGGCCTATTGCACTGAATCATACAGCATGGTGGTTGTTAAAGCAATTGTAATTTGGATAATATCACCGTTTTACTGTACAGTATATCAACACACTCGTCAGCGTCACTCCCGTTCAACAACTCTAAATCGCTTTGGCACAGTAGGCATCAAGTCACTTGCTGATAATGTTTGAAAGGTCTATCATTCTCACTGAATACAATCAAAGCTAACATACACTACATGGCCAAAAGTATTCAAATTAGTGGATTTGGCTATTTCAGCCGCATCCGTTGCTGACAGGTGTATAAAATCGAGCACACAGCCATGCAATCTCCATAGACAAACACAGTAAAATGGCCAGTGCTGAAGAACTCAGTGGCTTTAAATCGTAACACTGTTATAGGATGCCACCTTTCCAAAAAGTTAGTTTGTCAAACTTCTGCCCTGCTAGAGCTGCCACGGTCAACTGTAAGTGCTCTTATTGTGAAGTGGAAACGCCTAGGAGCAACAATGGCTCAGCTGCAAAGTGGTAGGCCACACAAGCTCAAAGAATGCGACTGGCAAGTGCTGAAGCGCGTAGCGCTTCAAAATCTGTCTGTCCTCGGTTGCAACACTCACTACCGAGTTACAAACTGCCTTTGTCAACGTCAGCACTTACTGAGTTTAATGAAATGGATTTCCATGGCCGAGCAGCCGCACACAAGCCTAAGATCACCATGCACAATGCCAAGCGTCGGCTGGAGGCGTTTAAAGCTCGCCGCCATTGGACTCAGTGGAAACTCAGTGGAAACACGTTCTCTGGAGTGATGAGTTGGGGCTTAGTTCATGGTTCTTAGTTCCAGTGAAGGGAAATCTTAACACTGACATGACATTCTAGACGATTCTGTGCTTCCAACCTTTTGGCAACAGACCACGTGCACAAAGCGAGGTCCATACAGAAATGGTTTGTCGAGATCAGTGTGGAAGAACTTGACTGGCCTGCACATAGCCATGACCTCAACCCCATCGAACACCTTAGGGATGAATTGGAATGCCGACTGCGAGCCAGGCCTAATCACCCAACATCAGTGCCGACCTCAATAATGCTTGTGGCTGAATGGAAGAAGGTCCCTGCAATGTTCCAACATCTAGTGGAAAGTGGAGGCTGTTATTGCAGCAAAGGGGGGACCATCCTCATATTAATGCCCATGATTTTGGAATGAGATGTTCGACAAGCTTGTGTCCACATACTTTTGGCCATGTAGTGTGGTACCTAAATGCCTTCAATTGCCCAATTTTTAGGCATGCCCAATTTAGTAGGTTAAATAAATAAATAATCTTAAGAAAAAAAAATTGATTACTATGTATGGGTGATCATATAGAAATTAGAATAATTTTCTATGGCCTGGCTCATTGCCTTTTTTTATTATCAAGATACCTGCTCTTCTCTACCAAGCAAAAAGGCAGTAACTGCTCGCTCATAAGGTCAAAAATGCTACATTAAATAAATGCTTAATCATTTGGACAAGTATCCTGCCTCTATTGATGGCATTTTGGAGAAAATGGGGGTCATATTAGCAGTAACTTCAAGTTACTGTGAAACCAAGGTCAATGGCATTAACTGAATTTACTGCCTTTTAGCTTGGTTTTAATCTGCCCTAGGCTGCAGTTACTGCCTTTTACTTTGGTATCATATCATTTTATTCTGATAGTGATACAATTGAATCTGTATAACACTGACAGCTACACACAAATACATTGCTAATCTAGGGACACAACATCATGGCACAGCATTCCCCGGGGCAAATTATGGTTGAACTTGTTCTGAAACACCAACATGCAGACACTGGTAAGAACTCTATAGCTAAGTAGAACGGAGAACATAACTAGCTAGTGAGCATAGACTAACAAGGCTTCCAGGTCCCATAAGAAAAGATCTGCAATTGATACTAACTTCAATCTATTAGCCTTATAATTAATTATATTCTGAAATTTCATCTGATGGTTTCTTTGAATCAGTACACCACACACACAATTTCTAGCCAGTGACAGCCACCTAGCTAGAACTTTAGCAATAGATTTGTGCTACCTGCTCCCATAAGAGGCAATCAGCAATTTATAGTAGCTTCAATATATTATCCCTATAATGAATATAATCCCTATAATTTTATTCAGACATTTCATGGGTTGTTTGAATCAGTAAAGTTACACCACACACAGGATCTCTAGCCAGCTGACAGTCAGTTAGACGTGCACCCCATACTGAAGTGTCAAAAGGGAAGGGAAAGGGGGATATTAGTCAGTGCATTCAATTGAAATGTGTCTTCCGCATTTAACCCAACATCTCTAAATCAGAGAAGCCACGCACCCTCGTTTTCCGGTTGAGCACACACACAGCATTGCTACCTCATTAATAATATATCTACTCACATAATATATCTTTTTCACATGAAAAAGTATCAAAATACAAGAAGTCTGGAGTGCAAAAAAGCTATAAAAAGACATTGCATAGTATGGGTAGATGGCTGAATATGTACACTATACATTGGTGGATGGTGCATGGTTAACTATACTATACAGGTCGATGGCAGAGAAATACTTAAATAGCTAAAAGTGCGTACGATATAAGTGAGGGTAATAATAGTTTACTTAATATACAGACTGGTTAAATGAACAGGTAAGTTAATATTTTGCATGGTTAAAATAACTGTACAGGTAAATATACAGTTCAATTTACAGTTAAGTGAATATTTGCATGGTTTCATTAACTGTACAGGTAAATGACAGGAAGAGATACTTAAATAGCTAAATGTGTGTATGATATAATTTAGGGTAATAATAGTAATTCCCTTAAAATACAGTCCTTAGTGTGCAGGGTTTAATTACAGATAAATGCACGTATTGCACATTCGATATACTAAAAGCAATGAAAAAAGGATACAACTGACAGGATACTAACATGCAGTCCTGAGTGAATGACTACGTAAGTTAAGTCCAAGAATGACTTACAATATTGCACGTGATATGATATAACAACTGTACATGAATATGTATATTCAGACCTGAATTAATAAATAAGTCCTGAGTGAATGAGTGATTACAGACCAGAGTTACTACTCACGGATGGATGCATAATTGATAAACTAGATCCTAACACCCCAACAGTTCCAGGTCTATGTTGACGATGGCACGGCACCCCGGTGAGGCATTAAATAGTCTAATAGCCGCCGGCAGGAAGGACCGCCTGTAGCGCTCTCTGGCACACCGTGGTGGGATCAGTCTGTGACTGAAGATGCTGCTCTGCGTCATAACCATGGCATGCAGAGGGTGGGTGACGTTGTCCATGATGGCCAGCAGTTTGGCCAGGATCCGTCTCTCCGCCACCACCTCTAGAGTGTCAAGGCTAATCCCCAGAACAGAGCTAGCCTTCCTGATCAACTTATTTACCCAAGAAGCATCACTGGCTTTTATGTTAGCGCCCCAGCACACCACTGCAAAAAAGTTGAAGGACCTGAGCCTCCTCAGAAAGTAGAGTCAGCTCTGGCCCTTTTTGTACAGAGCCCCGGTGTTACCAGCCCATTCCAGCCTGTTGTCCATATGGACTCCCAGGAACTTGTATGACCCAACCATTTCCACATCCATCCCCTGTATAGGGACTGCAGTCAGTTGGGCCTTGGTTCTCCTGAAGTCCACCACCATCTCCTTTGTTTTGCTGATGTTGAGCTGAAGGTGGTTCTGCTCACACCACAACACAAAGTCATTGATTGCGCTCCTGTACTCCTCCTCCTGCCCACCCCTGATACACCCTACATTTGCGGAGTCATCCGAGAACTTCTGTAGGTGGCATGTTTCAGAGTTATATCTGAAGTCTGAGGTGTAGAGGGTGAACAGGAAGGGGGACAGGACCGTTCCCTGGGGGGCCCCTGTGTTGCTCACTGCCCGTTCTGACACACAGCTCTGTAGTCTAACAAATTGGGGCCTACCGGTCAGGTAGTCTGTGACCCAGGAGACTAAGGGTGCTTCCACTTTCATCCTCTTCATCTTCTCACCCAGTAGCAGGGGCTGAATGGTGTTGAAGGCACTGGAGAAGTCAAAAAACATAACCCTCACAGTGCAACCTGCGTTGTCCAGTTAAGAGTAGGCCCTCTGCAGAAGGTAGATGATTGCATCATCCACCCCGATGTTGCTCTGATATGCGAACTGCAGGGGGTAAAGTGATGTACACTCCAGGGGTCTGAGGTGAGCGAGGACTAACCTTTCCAGGGTCTTCATGATGTGGGATGTTAGCGCTACAGGTCTGAAGTCAGTACTAGGTTTTATTCCTGCCAATATCCATCCATGCAATCTAAATAAGCAATAGAGCTATAAGAGTCCAAGAAGATGGACATCATCACCAAGCTGTGTCCTCTGATGCCTGCAAATCGAAGGCAGTTCTGGAATGCCTTAGCTGTGAACAGCATTGCTGAGGATGAGGAGTGAAATGGAAGAGCACTGAATACATTTTACTTAAAAAGGAAATAAAATGTATACTTAAAAATTAAATGTAACTATTCAGCATTGTATCAATTGTAGCTAAATGTAATTTGTCTCCTCTTATGAATAAGAAATATAAATGTTTAAAATTCATAAAGCTGTTATTTATTCAAAATTGTCTATGTAATTGTCATTTTAAAAATACACAAATAATTTAATTTGCAATCCCATGGTAATTTTTTATAATTAGTATTACCCTACTTCATACTTCTATCATGTTCCAATACATCATTATATATTACAAGAAAATGTAATGTAATTCAAACAATTGCAGTGCTGCTTTTCACGTTTATTCTTATAACAAGACATGGGCTACTTGTAAAACACAGTATGTAATGTGACTGATGCAGAACCTACATCTTCATGTAAATGCAACTGGTATCTTAGGGGAAGACACACAAATGCAGTTTCAGTAATTACACTGCTTTTTTAATAATAGCATAAATTAGAAGTATAGTAAACTAACAAATGAAAATGGCAGATACTGCTTTTTGCTTTGGTATTACCCTGCAATTTATGGAAGAAGGCAGTAAATGCCATTTAGGAGTCAAAGGTCATGTCAGAGGTCAGGGTCAACATGTATTAAAAATGAACTCATAGTAAGACTACAGATCACTACATCTCCAATGATTTCCTTAGAATTAATTTGGCTGGACAATTAAACAACTTTGTTTTTTTTTCACAGTTCCACACTATGAGCAGTTACTGCCCTTTTGCTTGGTAGGGCAGTGCTGATAACACTTAACTGGTTGGGAAAGCTCATGAGGTCTCCTAAATATCTGTCGACTAGTTGGGATTCTTATGACTAAAGAGGCTTTATGCATAGCTTTTATTTTTACCCATAAGAGTAGGAGTGAAATGTATCTATTCAAGTTCAAGTTTTAATGTCACATGCACAAGTACAGTGAAATGCTTTTCTACAAAGTAATTCTAAAATTGCATAAGGTAGAACAAAAACACACAAGAGATAAAATTAAGAAGACGAACACGAGAAATAAGTAAGATTACTATATACGTTCAGTTCCAGTACCAAATTTACAATGTGCAGGGATACTGGAGTGATAGAGGTAGATATGTATAGGGGTAAGGTGACTTATCATGATATATGATAAAGAGTAGCAGCAGTGTATATGATGATTGTATGTGAGTGGGTGTGCGAGTGACTAGTATAAATGTATGTGCATTATTATGTGTGTTTGAACAAATTATGGAGTTAAGTGTTTGTGTGTTTGTTGTAGTGTCAGTGTGCGTGAGTGTGTAGGGCCCTATAAGGGTCAAATCAGATCGTCCGTGTAGCCATTCTGTTCGCTATTTAGTTAGCTATTTAGCAGTCCTATGGCTTGGGGATAGAAGCTATTCAGAACGCTATTGGTGTCAGACTTGATGCACCGGTACTGGTTGCTGTACAGAAGCAGACAGAGGACAGTCTATTGCTTGGGTGGCTGGAGTCGATTTTAACGATTTTACGGACCTTCCTTTCACACCGCCTTATATAGAGGTCCTGGATGGCAGGGAGCCCAGTGATGTACTGGGCTGTCCGCACCACCCAATGTAGCACCATGCGATCGAGGGCCCATGCAAAAGCTTTTTAACTTCCTGAGGGAAGCTCACAACTGTGCACTTGTGTGTGGATCATTTTAAGTCCTTAGTGATTTGGACACTAAGGAACTTGAAGCTCTCGACCCGTTCCACTGTGACCCGTTCCCTACCCTCACCATCCAGTTGCAGAGGAAGGTGTTTTAGTCCCAGGGTCCTAAGCATCAAAATTACTTCATAATAAGATGATACATCAGTGCATTATCACTTACTTACCTACAACATATTTGGCTGGCTAGCAAAAAAAGCTTGAAGCCGTTTTTACTACGTTTTGCCTTTGTAGGGCAGTATACATCACTGGTTAGTAATATTTATGAAGTCAAGAAGCTACTACTACTATTAGCTAGGTTCACAATGTAAACAAAATCAACTTGTGTATATAATTTTTTTTTACCTACAGTATATTTAACTAGACAAGCCAGTTAAGAACAAATTCTTATTTACAATGACAGCCTACCTACAGGGTCAGCCCCTGGAGCAAATTAGGTTTAAGTGCCTTGCTCAAGGACACAGACAGGTTTTTCACCTTGTCGGCTAGGGTATACGAATCAACGACCTTTCGGTTACTGGCCCAACGCTCTAACCGCTAGGCTAATTAGAGGATAATTTAGTACAACCACTAGGAACAATTTAATGAGTTTTGTGAAGAACTGGACCAAAGCTATTATAGTTATGCATAATTGATGAATATGGTACAGTACATCCCCTCTGCTCCTCTCAGCTCTCAAAACAACGCACTCTGTGTAGCAGGTAGAACAGCATATTGACACGATGCTGATGGAAAAGCAACGCGACGTGTGTAGTGGAGCTGAAGAGTTATAGTGGAGTTGAAGTGTTACACTCACACAGATATAGAGCGAGAAAGGAAGAGAAGCATACATGCACAAATCCCTTGCTGACTCACCTGTACCATTCATGGCTTTCCCTTCCGCCCTCCGCCAGGCCAGATCCGGGCTGGGAACGCCAATGGTCCCGCAGCGAAGCAGCACGTTGTTTCCCACGGCGCTGCGTACGCGCGCCACCGCTGTGTGGACACGAGGTGCCTGGCACCTCCGCAGCTCGGCGTCGCTGAACAGAACACCTGACAGGCTCTCGGGAGCGGCGCAGCGGAGGCGTGTGTCGATGAATGCCACGGAGAGTGTTGGCGACTTCTGGAACTGGACCAGGTCATACAGGCGACAGTCACACACCCAGGGGTTGTCATGGAGACCTGGATGGTTCCAAGTTCAACTCATTAATTCACATGGCAGAATACAATTGAACTCTGAATTTTGTGATGAATGAAATAAAAAAGGATACTAATGGGGGTTGGTGGTGTCAGAGGAGAGGGGAGAATGTAAGAGTTACAGTATGAAGCGGGGAGACGTTGTAAGAAGGGCCCAACATTTTTCCTGGTCAAGTCATGAACAACTCCTGGGCCTGGTCACTTTACAAACACATTGTGAATGAAATGAATGACAGTGTCTATCTGGTTGCACAGCTTTACTGTACGGCTACAGATTACTGTTTTGGATGTCTGTGTGAGGATTACTTACATTCTAGAATAAACTGCAATGATGGGTGTGGTGATGATGACAATGATAATGACAACAGCAATGATGATGGTTGAATTGGGATTTAGACAGTGATTGCAAAATATTCAGATCATGTTGGCTTTTTCAGAGAATTTGGGAACATATCACACATCCGTCTGTATATGTCTTTTTTCTCAATTTGGAGGGATTTTTCAACCAATAACTCCAAGTCACTGAAAAATAGCTTACTTAAGCAATTTTTTATCTCAAGTGGTAGAGGCATTCATATGGTGGAAAACATGCCTGATCTTAATATATGATTGTCTTATGGTTTTAAGTTAGAGCTGCCTTCTAGCCACATCTCCCTTGTATATGAGAGTGTATCTCAATGGTACATGTGATCACCTGGTTAATTGTTAAACAAATATAAGGAAAAATAAAGGTACAAAATCGCTCTCCCATACCAAGTATCATTTTGGAGCTCTCTGGGCCCTGCACAGGTTTAACTGTTAGCCAGGTGGCGAGCACCTCGGCCGGGACAGTCAGAAGGTTGTTGCTGGACAGATCCAGGTAGGTCAGGTTTTTTATATAAATTGTGGCGTCTGCGGGAACTGAGGTCAACTGGTTGTTGTGCAAGTCGAGCAGCCTGAGGCTGGACATATCCATAAGAGACTCCCAGGGGAACGCAGTGAGGGCATTCCCATCCAGTCGCAGCTCCTCCAGATTTAGCATCCCGCGGAAACTGTCCGGGTTGAGCGCGGATAGCACATTGAAGGACATCCAGAGGAACTCCAGATTGGGGAGGTAGCTAAAGGCTTCGCTCGGGATCCGATGGATGGCTGTTTTCTCGATGCGCAGCTTGGACGTGTCAACAGGAAAACTGGCAGGCACGAGGGAGATCTCGGGGTCATTGCAAATGACGCTCCTGAGGAAACAACAGGATGTGTTAAACCTAGGCATATGTTATTTCAATAATAAATGTGTGAGGAAAGGAACACAAAAATGATTAATATTTTAATAGCATTTTTGTAAAAATAAATGTGTTATTTATTTTATTTATGTGAAATGCCAAATTGAGTTTTCATATAAGTTAATTAATATAGGATATGTTGTAATGAATATTATAATTATTGTATTGTAATTATAGTACATTTATTCAAACGCCTACATGTAGGCCTAACACTCTCACTAAATACCCAACTCAGAGAGATTGTCAGAGATGGAGAGTTGTTCAACGTGCCTTTGCAAGATAATCCTGCATTAAATAAAATTGGACATCATGCACTCCCAATAATTCACTTTGTCCACGTGCTGATTTCGCAGGAGCCAACATCTGTAATCATGCGAGAAAAGTCTCTTCAATTAAACGGAATGCGTCTGTACAAACAAATAAAAACATGTACATAAAGCGATAATTTTTTGGTTTTGTCATTCGTTTCTTCTACTCACCTGGCCATAGATCCATCACTCAGGTTGTGAAAAAAACAGCTGCACTGTGACGGGCACGCGCTCACCGAGGAGGATAGCGCACCTGTAGCCAGGTAGAGTCCCAGGACGAACGCGAGGAACATTTTGGCCCACTTTTATGCGTGCACTGCACAGCTAGCCTGCATGCATCCAGTCAGCACCCACTGAAGCCAAACAGACCTGCGTTTGTCATTTACAGAAATATCATCTGCACGGTTTTGTCCCACGGCTTCGCTGTCCCATAGTGATCAGACTGCTATGAGTCCCGAGATAAGAAGGATAGACAAGGATTAGCGAAAGGACTGCAGTCTTTTCATCTGGATGCATATTTCATCCTGGAATCCGATAGGCTGCGCAGAGACGTCCTATTTATTATCACACAAAATACTTCCGAAATGGTCATAATCCACTGTGATGTTGTTTGTCTTTTTTTCTCTCCCCCACAAATTCAGTTTGTTAATTTGAGCCCTGCCGTGACTGGTAATCTGTTGTTGGGCTCCGCTGGTTTTTCAACGGTAAAGTTGGTTTGATATTCGATGTTGGCCAAATATTTTTTTATTTTATTTTATTTAACCTTTATTTAACCAGGCAAGTCAGTTAAGAACAAATTCTTATTTACAATGACTGCCTACCAATAGGCAAAATACATCCTGCTGGGACGAGGGCTGGGATTAAAAATACAAACAAATAAAATATAAATATAGGACCAAACACATCACGACAAGAGAGACAAAACAACATTATCCAAAGAGAGACCTAAAACAACAACATAGCAAGGCAGCAACACATGACAACACAGCATGGTAGAAACATAACATGACATCAACATGGTAGCAATACAACAGGGTAGCAGCACAAAACATGGTGCAAACATTATTGGTCACAGACAACACCATAAAAAGGACAAGAAGGTAGAGATGACAATACATCACGCAAAGCAGCCACAACTGTCAGTAAGAGTAAGAGTGTCCACTGAGTCTTTGAATGAAGAGATTTCGGACCTTCAAACTTAAATAGCTCGCAAACGATTTGATCTACATAGCTCAGGTTAGGCTCTTTATGAAATAAAAAATTGTGTACTACAATGCACAGGTCTTATTTGACCGATTCCGACCCGAGTTTCATAAACCCACCGCAGCGGTGTAGTCAGCCTGGCACACGTCAATATCACTAGTTAGGGACCATCAACAAAGTGCATGATCACAATATTCAAATTCCAATAGCTCTTCAACCACGTGATTTAGAAACTTAATTTAAACTGTCAATTATTCCTCACATAGAGAGGCATGTTGCACACCCTTTGGTTGCCTCATAAAATGATTACATTTTAAATATATACATGTTTTTATTTATTTATAAAACACTTCAATAGCCCCTTGATCACATGACCTAGGCACCTCAAACTAATGTTGTATTGTTCAAAGTGTAGGGACACACATTGCACAACAGTTGGTTTTATAAAGCGATTACACAATTTGATATAAATATTTGAAACATTTGAATTTCAATAGCTCTTTAACCACGTTAGCAACCTCATTTCAACTGTACATTATTCCTTGTATAGAGAGACATGTTGCACACCCTTTAGTTATCATACAATTATAAATTTTATTTCTTTACATATATATATATATATCCACACAGTGCCTTCGTAAAGTATTCAGACCCCTTGACTTTTTATACATTTTGTTATGTTATTTTGTTATGCCTTATTCTAAAAGAGATAAAAAATAAAACAAATCATCAGCAATCTACACACTACCCATTAATGACAGTGAAAACAGGTTGAGAAATGTTTGCAAGTTTATTAAAAATGAAAAACAGAAACACCTTATTTACACTAGTATTCAGACCCTTTGCTATGAGACTCGAAATTGAGCTCAGGTGCATCCGGTTTCCATTGATCATCCTTGAGATGTTTCTACAACTTGATTGGAGTCCACCTGTGGTAAATTCAATTGATTGAACATGATTTGGAAAGGCACAAACCTGTCTATATAAGATCCCACAGTTGGCAGGGCATGTCAGAGCAAAAACCGGTTTGTTGATGTCAACAACATTGACATCAGCAAATCGCTCGCACATACGACGCCATTCACATGGTCTGCGGTTGTGAGGATAGGTGGATTTACTGACAAATTCTCAAAAATGACATTGGAATCGACTTATCGTGACGAATAAACATTAAATTCTCTGGCAACAGCTCTGGTGGACATTCCTGCAGTCAGCATGCCAATTGTACGGCCCCTCAAAACTTGAGACATCTGTGGCATTGTGTTGGGTGACAAAACTGCACATTTTAGAGTTGCTTTTTATTGTCCCCAGAACAAGGTGCACTTGTGTAATGATCATGCTGTATAGATAGATAGATAGATAGATAGATAGATAGATAGATAGATAGATAGATAGATAGATAGATAGATAGATAGATAGATAGATAGATAGATAGATAGATAGATAGATAGATAGATAGATAGATAGATAGATAGATAGATAGATAGATTTGCATATACTCCAGAAAGTCATGAAGAGTGATCAGATGAATTGCAATTAATTGCAAAGTCCCTCTTTGCCATGAAAATGAACTTAATCCCCCAAAAACATTTCCACTACATTTCAGCCCTGCCATAAAAGGACCAGCTGCCATCATGTCAGTGATTATCTCGTTAACACAGGTGAGAGTGTTGACGAGGACAAGGCTGGAGATCACTCTGTCATGCTGATTGAGTCAGAATAACAGACTGGAAGCTTTTAAAAGGAGGGTGGTGCTTGAAATCATTGTTCTTCCTCTGTCAACCATGGCTACCTGCAAGGAAACATGTGCCGTCATCATTGCTTTGCACAAAAAGGGCTTCACAGGCAAGGATATTGCTGCTGGTAAGATTGCACCTAAATCAACCATTTATAGGATAATCAAGAACTTCAAGGAGAGAGGTTCGTCTCCTAAAGTTGATTCACCTCTCTCACCTGGCTCTGCCTCAGCTTGTCCTCCATCTTCTCCTTATACCCTCTCTTCCCCTCAGCAATCCGCAATCAATTTGTTCCTTGTCCCCCTCCTTGAAGGCCCTCTTCTTCTCATTCAGAAGGGCCTTCAGGTCGCTGGTGAACCAGGGTTTATTATTTGGAAAACAGCGTACCTTCCTGGTGGGTACAGTGTTGTCTACACAAAAATTGATATAGTCTGTTATGCAGTCAGTAAGTCCATCGATGTCCTCCCCATGAGCCTCACAGAGCACATCCCAGTCCTTTAGGGCCTCATTCGCCTCCAGAGACCATCTCCTTATGGTCGCAGGCTGCTGTTGGACTATAGGCCTGTAGAGTGGGGTGAGGTGGACAATGCTGTGATCCAATCTACTGAGGGGAGGGAGTGCAGTGGAGTTGTATGCATCCTTCACATTAGCATACAACAAGTCCAGAGTTGTATTATTCCTGGTTGGGCACTTCACGAACTGGGATGTGCTGTCTGTAACCTCGCGATAACAGTGTGCATCAGTGGAGGGTGGGATTTAAACAATAACATTAATGGCCACCGTGAATTCCCTCTGCAAATAGTATGGTCTCAGGCTAACGGCTAACAGCTCAATGTCCGGGCTACAAAACTCTTCCTTAAGAGTAATATGGCTCGGATTACACCATCTGTTGTTAACTAATAAAGCCAGCCCCCCTCCCTTACCGAATGAAACGCTATCCCTGTCTGCTCTGATGGTCCGGAAACCGCCGATAGTGACATTCTCTATGGGGATGTTATCATTCAGCCATGTCTCAGAAAAAAACAATAGGCTCACTTCCCTGTATTCTCTTTGTCCATGAACCAAACCCTGAAGCTCGTCCATCTTGTTATGCAGCGATCTCACGGTGCCCATAATGATAGACGGTATAGCCGGCTTGTACTTCCTTAGCTTTGCCTTACACTTCAATCTCGCCCTGCGTCCACGGCGTTGCCTCGTCCGGAATATCAAACTTTTCCCCGGGGTGCAGCAGCGCTGCGTGTGCTAAATCCAGGATCTGAGTTCAGTTGTAAATAATTGAGGACTCGTGTGAACGTTCGGCGCAGAGAAAAATAAAAAGTGCCTCAGTGATAAAAAGGACAGTTAAAGCCTTCGTAGAACAGTGGCACTCCATAATCCTGAACTATTATTGTTCAACTGTTGCAAATAAACTCATGAAAAACTGACAAAAAACATAATAAAACAGCAATTTACACACGAACAATGGGAGCTGCTTAAAAGGCGACCACGCAAGGCGGCGCCAATCCAATCCATCAGTTTTTTGATATGCCACAGCTATCAGGTGGATGGATTATCTTGGCAAAGGATATATGCTCACTAACAGGGAGAAAACAAATGTATACACAAGATTTGAGAAAAAATACAATTAAAACATGGGACCAACACTTTACATGTTGTGTTTATATTTTTGTTCAGTGTATATGTACACAATCAATTAAAATCCAATAGTTCCTTGACCATGTGACCTAGATACCTCAAACCAACTTTGGAATGTTCACAGGGTATGGACACACATTGCATACCCTTTGGTCTTCTGAATTTAAAAAATAATCATATTTTACCTAAATGTATTTTTTTACTTAGAATGTCAATAGCTTCTTGATCACATGATCTAGTCACCTTAAACCAACTTTGTATTGTTCAAAGGGTAGGGAACCACTGCACACCTTGTGGTATTCCCAGAAAGCACAACATTAGAGCCCCAACTCTCTGACTCCCTTAGTTTCAAACAGCCAGCTTTTGAGCATTCTGAATAGTATTGTGTTGAACAATTTGTCACCACTTACCTGGATTACTTCAACGGTCAACTCTTTAGCCTCTCTGTCAACCCTCTTCAATATGTTCACAATTCTGTTGCTTCAGTGCTCAACCTTAAGGGTACACGGTACATGTGTCACGGTCATGGGTGATGGAACGAGCGAGAGGTAACATAGTTTTATTATAAATAAAAAGGAAAAAACAACAAATGCAAACCGTGAATTGGTGTCTTGGACAAAACAATTGCACACAGACAATGTAATGATCCACACGCAGGCCCTTACAGTACCACCCCCTAAGGCGCGGGCTCCCGACTGCGATATTCCCCCCCAACCAAAAAGTCCTAACACAAATAGGGGGGAACGGTCGGAGTACTGGGGAGGTTGTTGGTGGGGGCTCCGGTCCCAGCTTCGGGCGTGACGCAGGCTCTGAAGGCAGCTCCTTCTTTGCCTCCACGGTACACACCCGGTCCTGTCCGGACCCCAGCGCGATGGACCCCCCCTTAGTACTCCCGGGAAGCACCAAGTCCTGTCTGGACCCTGGTGTGGGAGCCTCCGACCCTAGAGAGGGGCTGACGATCGGTCCCGGACTGGGACCCAGTGGAGCGGACTGCTCCGGCACTGTAGTGGGGCTGACGATCGGTCCCGGACTGGGAGGCTCCGGGCCGTGGACCGTCACTGGAGGCTCCGGGCCGTGGACCGTCACTGGAGGCTCCGGGCCGTGGACCGTCACTGGAGGCTCCGGCCTGTGAACCCTCACTGGAGGCTCCGGGCTGGGGAGGTGCATCAGAGGTCTGGTGCGTGGGACCGGCACTGGAGGCACCGGGCTGTGCTCACGCAATGGAAGTCTTACACGTCTTCATCCGACTCCTCTCTGTACTCCCGCTCCCATGGCTGTAGGGGCTCCTCCTCGAACCCCCACGAGTGCAGTGGCCGGGGCTCCTCGTTATCGATCCCCGACCGCCCCCCCCCCCCCCCCCCCCCCCCTCCTCGGGGCTCCAGGCTGGGCCGACCTCTTGGACCGCCGACGTAGCCTCCGTCGATGGTGCCGTTGCTCCGGACCCCAGCCTTCCTCCTGAGCTCTATAATGAAGGAACTCCTCCTCGGTAATCTACCTACCTGAGGATATCCCCCAATGTCCAGTCCTACTTCGTCCCGTGGTGGTGGATCATTCAGTCACGGTCACGGGTGATGGAACGAGGCACAGAGCGAGAGTTACGTGCAAAGAGGAAAAGAAAAAAAAAACAAACGCAAACCGTGAACTGGCGTCTTGGACAAAACAATTGCACACAGACAACGTAATGATCCACAAGCAGGTGGACGCGAAGTGCACATAAATAGAATCCCCAATTAGAGACAACTCAAGACAGCTGCCTCTAATTGGGGATCGATTAAATCCAACACCCTATCCCTGTGTAGGTCAGGACCTGACTGTGGCCATCCCACTCCCTCAAGAGGGAGTCAGAGACCTGGCCTCATTCAGGCCCTTACATTATGGTATAAAGTAAGGCTGTGGACAGTTGGAGAACTTTGCAGGTGAGCTGTATGCAACTTCTCACCATTGTGCACATTGTATGAATGCTATTAAACCTTTAAAAAGACCAACGTTGTTCGCTCTATCCATGGATCCTTTATTTCACATCACTGGAAACAGAAACTTTCCTACATCCACATCAAAACCTGGGAAAACATCACATGCACTCTCCACTGATTCCACTGCTCACCTACAAATCTCTCCATGTCCTGGCTCTTTCTTACCTCTCTGATATGCTGCACACCTAAATCCCCTGTCACTCACTCTACTCATCTAAATCCGGCTTGGTATCACCCCCAACACCAGACTTCTGGTTACTGGGGACCTTGTCTTCAATGGCTTCAGCTCATCTTGGCCAGGTCGCAGTTGCAAATGAGAACTTGTTCTAAACTGACCTACCTGGTTAAATAAAGGTGAAAAAAATAAAATAATCTGCACTCCTCTGACACACTCGGAACATCCATCACTCCATTTGCACATTTAAACCAATCTCTTGAGACAACACCTAAGTTACCCTCCACTCAGCCCCCAGTTGACTATAATTCTATCATATTACTCCATTGCTAGTCTCTGGCTTTATGTTAAGGCTGATTTCAAGGTTTTACTGTTAACCTACAAAGCATTGCATGTACTTGCTCCAGCTTATCACGTTGATTTGGTCCTTCTGTACATACCTACACGTACGCTACGGTCACAAGATGCAGGCCTACTTATTGTCCCTAGAATTTATAAACAGCTGGAGGCAGGGCTTTCTCCTATAGAGCTCCTCTTTTATTGAATGGTCTGCCGATCCATGTGTGAGAAGCAAACTCGTTCTCAACCTATAAGACTTTTCTGAAGACTCATCACGTCAGTAGGTCCTATGATTGAGTGTAGTCTCAGGGGTGCGAAAGTGGCACTGGCAAGAGGAACCACCCTTGCTGTCTCGGCCTGGCCGGCTCCCCACTCTCTGCTGGGAATGTCTGCCTCTGATCATATTACGAAAGCAGAGTCACTGGCTTGTTCGCGCTCTCCTTGCCATCCCTATGAGGGTTCATCACATCATGCCAGGCTTTAATCTTCCTGGATGGTTTTGTGCCCTCTCGGGATTGTGCGGTGGGAGAGATCTTCCTGGGCTATACTCAACCTTTTTAAAAATGTATTTAACTAGGCAAGTCAGTTAAGAACAAATTCTTATTTACAATGACGGCCCTCCTGCGGGGACGGGGGCTGGGATTAAAAATAAAAATAAATGAAAATAAATAAAATATGAATATAGGACCAAACACACATCACGACAAGGGAGATAAAACAACACTACCAAAAGAGGTACCTAAGACAACAACATTGCAAGGCAGCAACACATGACAACAACATGGTAGCAACACAACATGGTAGCAACACAAAACATGGTACAAACATTGGGCACAGACAACAGCACAAAGGGCAAGAAGTTAGAGATGACAATACATCACACAAAGCAGCCACAAATGTCAGTAAGAGTGTCCATGATTGAGTCTTTGAATGAAGAGATAAAACTGTCCAGTTTGAGTGTTCTTTGCAGCTCGTTCCGGTCGCTAGCTGCAGCGAACTGAAAAGACGAGTGACCCAGGGATGTGTGTGCTTTGGGGACCTTTAACAGAATGTGACTGGCAGAACAGGTGTTTTATGTGGAGGATGAGGGCTGCAGTAGATATTTCAGATATGGGGCAGACCTTGTCTCATGGTAGTAAGTTACCCGTCTATTGATTTCCCATGAGTGGTGTGGTGGCTGTGCTTTGGCACAGTCGTGGCCCAAAGTTTTGAGAATGACACAAGTATTGGTCTCCACAAAGTTTGCTGCCTCAGTGTTGATGATGGCAATACTCCAGAATGTCATGAAGAGTGATCAGATGAATTGCAATTAATTGCAAAGTCCCTCTTTGCCATGAAAATGAACTTAATCCCCCCGAAAATTTCCTTGAAATCGTTGTTCTTCCTCTGTCAACCATGGTTACCTGCAAGGAAACACGTGCCGTCGTAATTTCTTTGCACAAAAAAGGCTTCACAGTCAAGGATATTGCTGCTAGTAAGATTGCACCTAAATCAACCATTTATCGGAACATCAAGAACTTCAAGGAGAGAGGTTCAATTGTTGTGAAGAAGGCGCCAGGGTTCAGCTGCGGGATCGGGGCACCACCAGTGCAGAGCTTGCTCAGGAATGGCAGCAGGCAGGTGTGAGTGCATCTGCACGCACAGTGAGGCGTAGACTTTTGGAGGATGGCCTGGTGTCAAGAAGGGCAGCAAAGAAGCCACTTCTCTCCAGGAAAAACATCAGAGACAGACTGATATTCTGCAAAAGGTACAGGGATTGGACTACTGAGGACTGGGGTAGAGTCATTTTCTCTGATGAATCCCCTTTCCGATTGTTTGGGCCATCCGGAAAACACCTTGCCCGGAGAAGACAAGGTGAGCGCTACCATCAGTCCTGTGTCATGCCAACAGTAAAGCATCCTCAGACCATTCATGTGTTGGGTTGCTTCTCAGCCAAGGGAGTGGGCTCTCTCACAATTTTACCTAAGAACACAGCCATCATGATGGAGCACCTTGCCATAAGGCAAAAGTGATAACTAAGTGGCTCGGGGAACAAAACATCAACATTTTGGGTCCATGGCTAGGAAACTCCCCAGACCTTAATTCCATTGAGAACTTGTGGTCGATCCTCAAGAGTCAGGTGGACAAACAAAAACCCACAACTTCTGACTAACTCCAAGCATTGATTATGCAAGAATGGCCTGCCATCAGTCAGGATGTGGTCCAGAAGTTAATTGACAGCATGCCAGGGTGGATTGCAGAGGTCTTGAAAAAGAAGGGTCAACACTGCAAATATTGACTCTTTGCATAAACTGAATGTCATTGTCAATGAACGCCTTTGACACTTATGGAATAAGTGCCGGACTGGGAGGCTCCGGGCCGTAATTATACTTCAGTGTACCATAGTAACTACTGACAAAGATCTAAGAACACTGAAGCAGCAAACTTTGTGGAGAACAATACTTATGTCATTCTCAAAACCAACACACACACACACACACACACACACACACACACACACACACACACACACACACCTTATTGTTGTATATAGTTTGTCAAATCTTTTGTTAAATTAAATATTAAATATTTAAATGTGGTATATTTCTCTTTCAAGTCCTTCCGTAGTTTGAATATGAAAGGCATTGTGGTTTATCTCTTCTATTATTCTGACTCCATTGTAACCAGTGTAGTGTGCAAAGGAACAGGGTGACATGGGAGAACTGGGGAAGGTTGAACACCAGGCGGACTGCGCGCATTCTGGATAAATTGCAGGGGTTTGATGGCTCAAGCGGGTAGCCTAGACAAGAGCGAGTTGCAGTAGTCCAAATGGAAGATGACAAATGCCTGGATTAGGACCTGCGCCGCTTCCTGTGTGAGGTAGGGTTGTGCTCTACAGATGTTGTAGAGCATGAACCTGCAGGAGCGAGTGACTGCTTTGATGTTGGCAGAGAACGACAGGGTGTTGTCCAGGATCTTTGAACTCTGGGAGGGTGACACTGTGGAGTTGTCAACCGTGATAGAGAGGTCTTGGAGCTGGCAGGCCTTACCTGGGAGGAAGCGCCGCGCCTTGTCGAGGTTGAGCTTGAGGTGGTGGGTCGAGCTCCAATGTGAGATATCTGCCAGGCATGCAGAGATCCGTGTCGCCACCTGGGTGTCAGAAGGGGGGGAAGTAAAAAAGTAGTTGAGTGTCATCCGCATAGCAATGATAGGGGAGACCATATGAGGATATGACAAAGCTGAGTGACTTGGTGTATAGAGAGAAGAAGGAAGGGGCCTAGAACCGAGACCTGGGGACGCCAGTAGTGGTGCAGACACAGCTCCTCTCCATTTCACCTGGTAGGAGCTGACTACAAGAGTGTGCAGAGCTTGAGACGCCCAGCCTTGAGAGGGTGGAGAGGAGGATTTGATGGTTCACAGTTTCGAAGGCAACAAATAGGTGTAGGAGGATGAGAACAGAGAAGAGAGAGAGCTTTGGCATTGTGGAGAGCCTCTGACAGAGAAAGTCAGTCTTGGTTGAATGACTGGTTAGGGTCAAGAAGATAATTCTGAGGGAGATAGCGAGAGAGTTAGTCAGAGACAGCACACAGAAAAGAAGGGATACTGGTGTTGTTTTTGACGTCAGAGGGGTCAAGTGTTGGTTTTTTGAGGATGGGAGCGACTCTGGACATTTTGAAGTCAGAGTGGACGCAGACAGGGGTCAGGGATGAGTTGATGAGGGAAGTGAAGAATCGGAGAAGGTCTCCAGAGATGGTCTGGAGAAGGAGGGGATGAGGTCAGGCGGCTGGACCTCACTAGTCGCAGGAAAGAGAGGGGAGAAAGAAGTCAAGGCGTAGGGTGGTTCTGTGTGAGTGGGACAAATGGACTCAATAGGATGAGTGAATGAGGAATGGATGTCATCAACCTTCTTTTCCAAGTGGTTGACAAGTCATCCGCAGAGAGGGAGGGTTAGGGGGTGGTGGTTTAAGGATGGAGGAGAAGGTGGAAAATAGTTTCCTAGGGTTAGAGGCAGAAGGTTGACATTTTGAGTGACAGAAAGTGACTTTAGCAGCGGATACAGAGGAAGAGAAGTTAGAGAGGAGGGAGTGAAAGGATGATAGGTCCTCCGAAAGATTAGTGTTCCTCCATTTTCAATCAACTGCCAGCAGCCCTGTTCTGTTAGAAGGGTTGGAGCCAAGGGTTGGGGAGCACCTGTCTGCAGTAAGAGGAGCTAACAGGTATAGAAAACACACACATAGTTGACTAATCTACAAAAGAGCTAAATTAAATCTGAAAGTAACTAGGTAATATACTTAAGTGAGAGACTGGTGTGGAGCCTTCCTCTCTTTCCTTACTCTAAGAACTCTGCAAAAAAATTCTGCAGAACCTTCTTTGTTTCGGTGACGGTTTTGCCGACGAGACCTCCACTGGCACGACCTCCACTTAAAGCTGCCGCTGAGAAACCAGGGGAGACTGAAGTATTAACACTAATAGCTAATTGCCTATCAGAGGTGAAGAGCAGTCACACATTGCCCTGCCCCATATTCCTTGTTGATGTGTCAACAATCAGCTGCAAGTCAGCAGTTCACACACCAAGTAGGCTACTGGGAAGACAGACAGCACTTAAAGTAAATGATCCTAGCTAGCAAAAAGGCAGTACTAGACTACAACAGATTAAGATTATATTTACCACTCCTGGAGATATCAAGAGTCCTCCAGCTATAGCTATAGATTGAAGCTATAGTGTCTGGAAACATGGAATAAAGTAAGATAAGATACACATCTTAATAAGCAATGCCTTCTATTAAAGAGTTACATACTGTACATATGATACAAAATGTACATATGAAACATTGCAAATTAATGTGTGGAGAAAGCAAAGGAGTTCCTCTTTGACTTCAGAAAGAAGGCTGATTCCGTTACCTCAGCTGACCCTCAATTGAGAACAGGTAGAGATGTTCAACAGTTTCAATTTCTTAGGGACTATTATAGACAGAAGCCTCGACTTCACTGAAAACACAGTACATTTTACACTTACCTGCTATGGAGACTGAGGCCCCTTGACGTAGTTCCCACAATCCTATCACATTGCCACATACACCTGCCACCTGTTACATCAAACTCAGAATGGTAGTCAGTATGTGCTCTGCTGTCTGAGGGATACAGTGCTCAGGCCTTTAGAGGCTGTATTACACACAGGCAAGGAAGAAGGAAACTTACAAAGAAGGGGACTCAATTCACAATATGTGTGGCTTCTTCCAGAGCCTGCCTTCTGGTCTGAGATACGGTGCCTTCAGAAAGTATTCATACCAGTTGATTTATTCCACATTTTGTTGTGTTACAGCCTGAATTTAAAATTGATTAAATTGTTTAGTTTTTTTCTCACCCATCTAAACACAATACCCCATAATGACAAAGTAAAAACATGTTTTTAGAAAATTAAAAAATAAATAAATACAAATCTAATTTACATAATGATTTACCCCTGAGTCATGTTAGAATATGCTTTGGCAGTCTTTCTGGGTAAGTCTCTAAATGCTTTAAGCTCTGTCAAGTTGGTTGTTGATCATTGCTAGACATCAATTTTCAAGTATTGCCATAGATTTCCAAGCCAATTTAAATCAAAACTGTAACTAGGCCACTCAGGAACATTCAATGTTGTTTTGGTAGGCAACTCCAGTGTATATTTGGCCTTGTGTTTTAGTTTTTAGGTTGTCCTGCTGAAAGGTGAATTTGTCTCCCAGTGTCTGTTGGAAAGCAGACTGAACCAAGTTTTCCTCAAGGATTTAGCCTGTGTTTAGGTTTATTCCGTTTATTTTTATCCCAAAAAATTCCCTAGTCCTTGCCGAGGACAAGCATTGCAAACAGGATGCATGTGTTGACATATTTTTATTCTGTACAGGCTTCATTCTTTTCACTCTGTCAATTAGGTTAGTATTGTGGTGTAACTACAATATTGTTGATCCAGTCTCAGTTTTCTCCCATTAAACTCTGTAACTGTTTTAAAGTCACCATTGGCCTCATGGCCCTGAGCGGATTCCTTCCTCTCCGCAACTGAGTTAAGAAGGACGCCTGTATCTTTGATTGATACACCATCTAAAGTGTAATTAATAACTTCACCATGCTCTAAGGGATATTCAATGTTTGCTTTTAAAATTGTATCCATCTACCAATAGGTGCCCTTCTTTGTGAGTCATTGGAAAACCTCCCTGGTCTTTGTGGTTGAATCTGTGTTTGAAATTCACTGCTTGACTGAGGGACCTTACAGATTATTGTATGTGTGGGGTACAGAGATTAGGTAATCATTCAAAAATCATGTTAACAAGTCACATAAGAAGTTACAGGGGGTGTGAATACTTTCTGAAGGCACTGTACATTACGTACACCAAAGATCATGACAAACAGGCAGGGCAGATTCATCGCCACTGCGTTCTGGCTGCTCAATTAGATCAAGGAGCCATTCAAATTCAAATTCAGTAAAAAATTGAACTAATAAATTAAAGTAAAATAAATTCATACACTTTTCAGAAAACCAAAAGTTGTGTGATATGTCCCTACCATGTGGACATTCCGAAGTTGGTTTGGGGTGTCTAGGACACATGGTCAAAGAGCTATTGAAATTGAAGTGATTTTATAAATACTGTATATACGTGTTTAGGTTTGTGCTCTTAAGTTGTACCTGAAGGTTCCTGCTCTGAGTCTGACTCTGAACTGACCACCATCTCCAGTTCTGCAGGAGCACCTGAAGCTCTAGTGCTGCTGCTTCCTTCTGTCATGATTGTAGAGAGAGGCAGACCATACGGGCTGGGGAAACTCACTGGAGAGCGGGTGCTGGGGCCGGAAACTGAACACACCTTCACCTCGGCACACCCAAAGTATCTCCTCAAACGCTCCTCTTCCTCCTTGTCCTTCGCGTCCCAAGGACCCCATAGCCCCGCCCCAAAATGTTTATGGGGGTCCTTCAGGGCTGCACACGGCCGGTCCTTCCTTCCCTTGGAGGCCGCTTGGTCTTTGTTTGGTGGGTTACTCTGTCACGATTGTAGAGAGAAGCCGTCCAAGGCGTAGCGCTGTAGGTAGTCGACATCTTTTATTATCGAACATTCAAGAAAACAAATAAAGAGAACCAGCGCAAACGTACCGTGTGTAACATTGACGCATACACAAACAATAACCCACGATGCACACAAAGAACATCCAAACTTAAATAGGATCCCCAATTAGAGACAATGCAAAGCAGCTGCCTCTAATTGGAAAACAAAACACAAATTAACCATAGAGTTCTCCTAGAACTCTACTGTCAGGCCCTGACCATGATAAACATAGAGAAGCCAGAATACTCTTATCATACTCACTATCATTAGTGTATCAGTAGGCTACATTAATACAGCTCTGGAAAAAATGAAGAGTGGTCTCTTAATTTGGCCATTGTGTCACTATTATTAGCTAGGCTACTTAGCTAGCCATGCTGGGTGTCGTTTCTGTGTGTCAGTGTGTGTGTTTTTAGCTAGTGTTTTTGACTGACCTAGTGCCTTACCGGAGAACATATCGCTTATTTTGCAGAATTTAGCTGCGTCTGTAGGAAGGGCCTTTGTCTTTTTTTTTCTCTCCCTCTCTGCTCCACCTTTCCTTTTCTAACCGTCCATTTTGCAGTGCGACTTGTCTAAAATGTTATCGTAGAGAAGCAGGTAGACGGTTGCTATGTGCGTCGCGGAGAGATCTGATGTCATTTCTAGCGCGCGCGGGGACACTGCAGCAAGAGAGTGAGGTTCGCGCCTGATGCTTGGATTCTCCATCAAGTCATTCCTGCTTGCTATATTATCGCTGGTCAAGTTGACTATTCACGGCAGGCCAAAACGACCCTCAGTGTCCCGGTGCTCCCAACGGCCAGTCCGCCTCTGAATACAGCAATGTATAGTACAGTACAGTAGAGTATAGTTCATGCCAACCCATCGCGACCCGAATTCAAATCCCACCACTCTCACTTTCAGATAGACATCTCTAGACAATGAGGGATTGTTGGTGTCGTGCCTGAACCGAAATTTGATGACTAAATATTTCTAGAAAAGTGAAAAGGGCGGAAAAGGGTAAAAAGGGCAGCAAAGCCAAAAAGACGGCAATGGTGAATAGGGTGGCAAGGGTGACAAAAGAGAGAACGGTGGCAAGAGTGGAAAGGGCAGCAAGGCCAAAGAAGTTGGCAAGGACAAAAAGGGCAGCAAGGGCGAAAAGGCCAGCAATAGCGAAAAGGTTGGCAAGGGTGATATAAGCTAAAAGGGCGGAAAGGGTGGAAAGTGCAGCAAGGCCAAAAAATGCAGCAAGGCCAAAAAAGGGGGCAAGGGTGAAAAGGCCAGTAAGGGTAAAAAGGCCAACAAGGGCGAGAAGGCCGGCAAGGGCGAAAAGGGCAGCAAAGCCAAAAAAGGCGGCAAGTTCAAAAAGGGTGGCAAGGATAGAAAAGGCAGCAAGGGCAGCTAGGCCAAAAAAGGTGGCAAGACCGAGAAGGAGGTAAGAGCCAAAAGAGCAGCAAGGTTGGCAAGGGCGGAATGGGCAGCAAGGCGAAAAATGGTGGCAAGGCCGTCGATGCTTGCAACTATATTTAGCAGTGAAGATGGTGAAACCCTATTGTATTAAATGGCATTCATTATTATTATTATTATTATTATTATTATTATTATTATTATTATTAGGGGTTCAAGCAGCGAACTGGTGAAACCCTATTGTGTTTCTTCTGGTTCATTATTATTAGGGGTTTAGCAGCGGAGCTGATTCATGATGATTATTATTATTATTATTATTCCCCCGTAAGGCCGAAATTCACATGCAAATCTTGTTCGATGGTAAGGCTCAGGACGGTGCAACCTGGCATGATGGTAAAGGACCATGGGCCACACCCTCTCATGAAATACTATGCCAAATCTGTTCATTTTTCAGCAAGAATCGTGGAAAATAAAGTGTTGGAAGATGTTCATTCATAGATGCTATATAATGTTGCCGATCGATGCAGCGGTTCTGGAGAGAAGATGTTTAAAGTCGTCAACATTATTGAAAATGGTCAAAAGTACATCAAAAGCATATGTGACCGACCGCCTTGATTCGGTCTTATGTAGCAACATTTGAAATTGTGTTTTTTACATTGGATAAAAGCAGACACAGAGCTACAAATGGTATATCATACACTGCATTTGAGGAACAATGGGAAAGTAATTGACAAACTTGTAACCTCACTTTAGAAAACAAGCCCTTTGAATGTTTTGGTACCTACTGGAGAGCTCTTCTTCGTCTACACCCATTAAGCATTGTTCACACCCTCTTAAGTTTTAGCCCTACCCATCTATTTAAGGGTTGATCCGAGCGTTCTGTACTAACAACAGCAGTCAAGCACCCAAGCTAACTGGCTAATGTTGACTAGCTTGCTAGTTACTTCCAGACACGAATGCAGAGAACAGCTCACTGACCATTACTCGCCCTAGCAGAGCTGGTTAGGCTGTTTTTATGTTATCCAGAGCATGGTGACTGCAACTGGGCTGGCAACAATTTATGCTTTTTTGCCAACGTTTACTGACACAGGCCATATTCAACGGCTGTTGAGCATTCGTAATTCAGAGTAGATAGCCAGAGCGAATTTACCAGCTACATCTATCAACAGTTGTCACAGTGAAATACTATTGAAATGTTTACTTGTATAGTGGAGTGTTGGGGAAAAATTAGATAGATAGATAGATAGATAGATAGATAGATAGATAGATAGATAGATAGATAGATAGATAGATAGATAGATAGATAGATAGATAGATAGATCGATCCCCGGGGGAAACTTTATTGATCCCCGGGGGGAAATTTCTTTGATAGATAGATAGATAGAAGGTCAGCAACCCGGAACCTCCAGCGAAGGTCAGCAACCCGGAACCTCCAGCGAAGGTCCGCAGCCCTGAGCCTTCATCCACGGCCCAATGCCTGGAACCTCCAGTGAAGGTCCGCAGCCCCGAGGCTCCAGAGGTCAGCACAGCGCTGTGGCTGGAACCAACCCCCCCAATGGAGCAGGACCCCTGTAGTCCACCGGTGCCCAATCCGGGTCCAGCCGTCTGCTCTGCTCCAGGGCCTGAGCAGTCCGCTCCACCGGTACCCATTCCGGGTTCAGCCGTCTGCTCCCCTCTAGAGTCAGAGCAGTCCGCTCCACCGGTGCCCAATCTGGGTCCAGCCGTCTGCGCTTCAGAGTCAGAGCAGTCCGCACCACCGGTGCCCATTCCGGGTCCAGCCGTCTGCTCCGCTCCAGTGCCAGAGCAGTCCGCTCCACCGGGGCCCAATCCGGGTCCAGCCGTTTGCTCCGCTCCAGAGTCAGAACAGTCCGCTCCACCGGTGCCCATTCTGGGTCCAGCCGTCTGCTCCGCTCCAGTGCCTGAGCAGTCCGCTCTACCGGTGCCCATTCTGGGTCCAGCCGCCTGCTCCGCTCCTGTGCCAGAGCAGTCCACTCCCCCGGTGCCCAGTCCGGGTCCAGCCGTCTGCTCCGCTCCAGTGCCAGAGCAGTCCGGTTGTTTTCCCCGCTCCATGGCCGGAGGCGCTTGCCCCACCGTTGCCCAGTCCGGGCCCGGTTGTTTTCCCCGCTCCATGGCCGGAGCCGTTTGCCCCACCGGTGCCCAATCCGGGCCCGCCTGTTTTCCCCGCTCCATGGCCGGAGCTGTTTACCCCACCGGTGCCCAGTCCGGGCCCGGTTGTTTTCCCCGCTCCATGGCCGGAGCTGTTTACCCCACCGGTGCCCAGTCCGGGCCCGGTTGTTTTCCCCGCTCCATGGCCGGAGCCGTTTGCCCCACCGGTGCCCAGTCCGGGCCTGGTAAATTTCCCAGCTCCATGGCCGGGCATAAGGAGGGGGCATGGGAGGAGACGCTCGACATCGCCGGAGCCAGAACCGCCACCGGCGAGGTAATCTTCCCTCCCTGACCCCCCCCCCATGTAATTGTGTTTAGTTGTTGGCGTCCGGGAGTCCGCGCCTTGGGGGGGGTACTGTCAGGCTCTGGCCATAGAGAGGCCTATTTGCTTCTCTATGTAGCTATGGTCAGAGTCTGACAGTGTCTTCCTTTTCTGTTTCTGTGTGGGTTTTGGGTTGGATCCCTAATTAGAGGCAGCTGCACCGCATTGTCTCTAATTAGGGATCCTATATATGTTTGTCTGTCCTTCACTCTTGTGTGGGTCGTTGTCTCCATTCACGGTGAAAGTAAGTGCTTTACGTTTTGTCCATTCGTGTTTGTTTGTTTGTTCCGTAGTTCGACACGTGTTATATTATACATTGTATGGCATTCATATTATACATAGTATAAAATAAAGAAGGATGTCGAACTACTATCCCTGTGCTGCGTCTTGGTCTCTCCACACACACAATCGTGACAGTCTGCTCTAAATTGCTCGTAAAACATAGCTGTGCGACCTAGAAAAACATCACCCAAATGATATTATGGTTATAGGCTGTATCGCAGCCTCTGAGTCCTATAGAGAAAACACTAACTGCAGATTTTTTCACCGTTACTACAGAGAAAATGGCTTGTTTCTAGCAATTCAAAAGACAACCCATATTTTTCGGATTTACTGGCCGCATTTTACACATAAACCACGTTGTGGGCCATACTCGCAAGCCACTAAAGCTGATGTAAATTACCAGTGCACCATGTTTTATTGCGGTGCCTGCCAACCCAAGGTGCAGTGACACTGGTCAGCTGTAGCCTAATACAGTGTCGGCGGTGGAAGTTAGTAACGTGTCCAATTTTTTCCCCTCCCAGGATTATACTGTATTTCAAGTAGGATAGCAGCCTACACAATAAATAACTCATATTGGTAGCCATCTAGATGTCACTGTGATATATTTCACTCAATGGGGAGAGCATAAATGACAAAAACACCTCAATGGGGAGAGCATAAATGCCAAAAACACTGGGACAAAGTGTCCTCCTTAGCTGTCACAATCCTGTGTGATTCGGTTCACTTGGCTCTCATCATCATATTTTTGTGTTCCAGGAGTGTCCATATAGCCTCTCCCGCTAACCATTTGTTTAATTTAAAAAGTAATTGTTCCATAATGTTACAGTATAAACTAAACCTGTTCAGTTTACCAGTAGTATGCAAACATTTGGTGGCACAGAAAGAAAAGTCTGGTAAAATAATCTGTGATATTGTGTAGGCTATAGCTTGTTGTATTAGTTAGCTAGGGATTGAAGTACAGTAGGCATATCTAGCTGTCTTATTTGAATTTGTTCAATGCCTCACTTGATTTCATAAACTATATTGGACACACAGTATGCTGTAGGTTCGAATTAACCCAAGATGATGAATCCTGAAGATGGGACAAAGTGCATGACAAGGTGGCCTAGAGGAAGCCAGCTGTTTGTTCTCAATCCCTACCTTGCCCCATTCTTCCAAGAGCTAACTGAGTCTAAATGTCCTCTAGTGAGGTAAGTACATATACACACACACACACGACAACAGCTGTCCCCTATCTTTTTACCCACAGAGTAACATCCCTGTTGCTCTCTGTCTCTCATTATATTCTTTATTTTTCAATGCTTGTCCTAAGGGTGAGAAGAGCTGACATATCTGAATTGAGGAGGATTGTTATGGAGCCTCATGAGGAACACCTGATGCTGCGCTGACTTCTCTTTCCTGGATGCTCTCCTGCCCAAACTGTAAAACATTACAGCATCCCTGTACATTTACAGCAAGGATGCTGTAATGTTGATTACTTTTTGCATATAGGTCTTTCTTGAATTGCGGCAATAAATGCTGTCCAATGCAAAAACATGACAAGTAGTTCATTTTCTGTTTTATTTAACAAGAAAACATGAGTAAGTCCCTTATAGTGCAACACATCTATTTGTATGCATTGTAGAAACTACTGGGGGTTAGCAAATTGGCTTGTTCCTCTGGTGATGTCTAACGGTGTAGTAACATTTAGAGTTATCTATCTATTATTTTTAATGCTAGACAATGATCAAAAGTATATACAAAATACTGTATTGATCAATAAAAACAAAGAAGGTTATCAAAATACCTGTTTTTTAACTAGTATAATGTGTGTCCCTCAGTTTTATGTCATTGGCGTTACCCCCATTAAAATCACTGATTAGAAAGGTATATAAGGACCTTGAGCATTCTCTCCAGTGGCAAATTGATATCTGGGGAGGGGTCTATATTAGAGTTGGTTTTTTATCACTTTGGTGCAATTTTCACAACTACTGTATGTGGTAGATTTTCACAACTCATAGTACAAAACTCAAAACAGATAATCTAAAAGGCAGTTGTTTTAAAACTCTGAGCACATTTTAAATTGACTAAGTACAACAAACAAACTCATAGACACTTTTCCACTAAACCTAATCAGTATTTTATCTAGAAATACATTTTTCACATTGCAACACATGTTCATATAAAGTAATTGCCTTTTTTTACAATCCAAAACTCACATTACTTTTGAAATTATTCTGTTCTCTTTTGTTAAAATACACTTCACCATTACTTAATCCGACTGCTCTTAATTTGATGATCAGTTAAATGTTTGGTAAACATTTGATTTTACACGTAAACTGGTTTGTCTACTACAGATTTTGAGAACTACATAATGAAAATGTCTCTAAAGTAGAAACATAAAAAGGTATGATATACAATATACTCAAATGTAATGCTATGGTGATGACTATCAGAGTAAATTTGAAAAAATCTGATATTGACAAGATCAGAGATGTACTGTATGTAACTAATCAAATCAAAGTTTATTGGTCGTGTACACAAATAAGCAGATGTTACAGCAGTTGCATCGAAATACTTGTGTTTCCAGCTCCTATAGTGCAGTAATACAATAGAAATACAATACCAATACACAAATAATCCAGAAAGTCCAAAACAAGAAAGAAATGCATCCCCTATATAGTAATCATGTATGCAATATTAAGTTACCTGGGTCTTTTTGATTGGGGGGTTTCAAACTGCTTTACTAGACCTATGTCAGGCTTGGATTTGCCATGCCTAAAGTCTGCATGAACAATGAGAATATTCACTGTGATTTCAATGAGAATCTATGGCCAAATGCTCAAGACAGGCTTGATGCAAACTAGTGCTGTTAAACATTGTTTCTTTAATTTTTTTTATTTGATTACATTATTTGATTACAATATGTATTCAATATGGGTAGTGCAAGTGTATTGCCTTATGTGCAAACAGTGTAATTTACAGTACTGTAGCATACTTCATTCAAAGGGCAATTTTGAAACCAATGTACTCATTATATCTTACAGTAAAGTTTTGGATCAATGGTTGTGTGGTGAAAGATGTCTACAAACAAAATGAAGGCACAAGGAAAGGATGTGAATGTAAGACTGGCTGCTTTACAAGTGTTACCAGTTTGAGTTTTGAAAATTCCCCTCATACTTGTGAGAAAAAAAAAACTGTAATGAATATTATTAGTTAATTACACCCTATTATGTATGTCAATGAATCATATCACTTTAGTAAATTCATTTGAAAGGATTGATGATCTTTGATTTGAGCATTTGTGGCCTCCATTTCAGAACATCCTCATTTACCAAAAATGTCTAATTGGTGTTACTACTCCTACTGGTGACACAATGTTATCATAAACATAAAGAAGGAGCACACAAATTAGGAGCACACAATGAAAGCACACAAGCATTTAAGTCATCAAGCAGCTACCATATCAGTTGATTTAGAATGGTTAGATGTACCCAAATACAGTGCCTTTGGAAAGTATTCAGACCCCTTGACTTTTTCCACATTTTGTTACGTTACAGCCTTATTCTAAAATGTCTTAAATAAAACAAATCCTTCCTTCCCTCTGGTGAGACTGACCAGAGGGAGGGGACACCGTCTTCCATCTGATGGCGAAACTCGAATCACATCGCATCTGCTTCATGCACAAATTCATGTTGTTCCTATTCCAAGAGAAAGTGAAATATTCCTCGATATTAAAATAGACACGACGAGCTGCTAATAATAATACAAATGCAGGGCTGTCGATACACAGCTACAACAGGAGTGAAAGTATGGAGAAGCGCATTTTACGTTTCGTAATAGAGGTGATTAAAAAAAACTGTTGACAGTGCTGAATAAAAACTTAAAAACGAGCTCACTTTTTTCAAACAAAGCACACGCATAATTGACCCTGCCGGGCTGCACACAAGAACCGCATGCATTTTAGAGTTTTTATCAGACATAAAAATTTGATCACGGTCCGACCAAAGCCCAGTGAGCTGACGCCCGAGCCCTGGTCCAACATCACAGAAATCAGATGAGCTCTAACAGATTTCTAGAAAGCAATAGGCTATATTGATTTAATCCTAAAGAGGCTATTGACACTCAAGTGCATCAATCTAAGTAACTTAATTAAAAATCCTCATCAAAATCGATCAGTTTTATCATCCGCCTATGTCACCATTCCGCATCTGTGATGGAAGGTGGCAGAGCTACAACGGTATTTGTCAGACCATGACACATCCTGAAAATTGGTCTTCTAACGAAAACATCTGTATGGCAACTTCGGTTTGGCCTACAAAACTATTATGACCACTCTATGTGTCACGTGACTCATCTGAAGGCAGTAATGCTGTCTGTAGCGCCCGAAACGTTTGAGCTACAAACTAATATGTCCCCACAAGTGTCACAGGATTTGTCTGAAGGTAACCCATACAAACAAATGGAAGTATGGAGGTAGTTTTGTGCCAACAAAAATAAGGGGTTAAATATGTGTCCCAAAAAAATAATAAAAAGATTTCCTGTGCTTACATTTCAAAACCTTCAAAAATTATTATTTGGCATTTATAAATGTGTTATTCAATGTGTTTCTATGGGCTATAGTAGTAACAGCCAAATTCAATATTTTATCAAATAATTTTGTTATATTTTTATTTCATTCCTAAAGGGGTCCTAAAAGTTAAAATCAGACAGCTAAATAATCCATGGTATGACCATTTTATAACAATTCAGAAAAAGCGCAGAGAGAGGAAAACTCACCTTAGTTATGATCAACTGAATGATGAACTTATTGGAATAAAGTAGGTTAATATAATTGAAGGCAGGTATCAAATCCTTGCTTTTACTGAAACACCCTAAGTCATATACAACCGTTATACTAATTTAAAGCAATAGTTGTGTGTGGTCACCTAGATTATCATTACAGCACTGTTTTGATTGGGACACCGCATGGAGTACTTTAAAAGAAGTTGGGGGACTCGTCTATATAGATCAATCAATGTCATAATTTTTCTCCGTTTGAACATTTGATGACAATTAGGCTTGGAAATGTTAGCTAAATTGAGGTGAGTGCTAATGATTGTCTTTATTCGAGTTTGCTCATATATTAGCTGATCAGAACAGTTTGCTATCATGTTATACAAGTGGATTTTGATCTTCAGCTTGTCCTAGGCTTACTCCTGACCAAAAGTCTTGTCTGATAATCAAGCAATGTGATTTTATTTCACTAAATCTCTGTCTGTATATTTGGTTAATTCTGGCTGTGGACAAGTGGAATTGTTAGTTAATTTCGTTTGCTTATCTATCACTGATCAGAAACATTTAGCATGCAATAATCTAGCCGAAATTAAGTGTATTATTTACAGTTATTTACAGTTGAAGTCGGAAGTTTACATACACTTTAAAAGTCATTAAAACTCATTTTTCAACCACTCCACAGATTTCATGTTAACAAACTATAGTTTTGGCAAGTCGGTAAGGACATCTACTTTGTGCATGACACAAGTAATTCTTCCAACAATTGTCTACAGACAGATTATTTCACTTATAATTCACTATATCACAATTCCAGTGGGTCAGAAGTTTACATACGTTAAGTTGACTGTGCCTTTAAACAGCTTGGAAAATGTCAGAAAATGATGTCAGGCTTTAGAAGCTTCTAATTTACATAATTTGAGTCAATTGGAGGTGTACCTGTGGATGTATTTCAAGGCCTACCTTCAAACTCAGTGCCTCTTTGCTCGACATCATGGGAAAATCAGACGAAATCAGCCAAGACCTCAGAAAAGAAATTGTAGACCTCCAAAAAGTCTGGTTCATCCTTGGGAGCAATTTCCAAACGCCTGAAGGTACCACGTTCATCTGTACAAACAATAGTACGCAAGTATAAACATCATGGGACCATGCAGCCGTCATACCGCTCAGGAAGGAGACACGTTCTGTCTTCTAGAGATGAATGTACTTTGGTGCGAAAAGTGCAAATCATTCCCAGAACAACAGCAAAGGACCCTGTGAAGATGCTGGAGGAAACAGGTACAAAAGTATCTATCCACAGTAAAACAAGTCCTATATCGACATAACCTGAAAGGCCGCTCAGCAAGGAAGATGCCACTGCTCCAAAACCACCATAAAAAAAGCTAGACTACGGTTTGCAACTGCACATGGGGACAAAGATCATACTTTTTGGAGAAATGTCCTCTGGTCTGATGAAACAAAAATAGAACTGTTTGGCCATAATGTCCATCGTTATGTTTGGAGGAATAAGGGGGAGGCTTGCAAGCCAAAGAACACCATCCCAACCGTGAAGCACAGGGGTGGCAGCATCATGTTGTGCTTGTGCTTTGCTGCAGTAGGGTCTGGTGCACTTCACAAAATAGATGGCATCATGGTGAAGGAAAATGATGTGGATATATTGAAGCAACATCTCAAGACATCAGTCAGGAAGTTAAAGCTTGGTCGCAAATGGATCTTCCAAATAGACAATGACCCCAAGCAAAGTTGTGGCAAAATGGCTTAAGGACAACAAAGTCAAGGTATTGGCGTGGCCATCACAAAGCTCTGACCTCAATCCTATAGAACATTTGTTGGCAGAACTGAAAAAGCGTGTGCGAGCAAGAAGGCCTACAAACCTGACTCAGTTCTTTCATGAGGAATGGGCCAAAATTCACCCAATTTATTGTGGGTAGTTTGTGGAAGGCTACCCTAAACGTTTGACCCAAGTTAAACAATTTAAAGGCAATGCTACCAAATACTAATTGAGTGTATGCAAACTTCTGACCCCACTGGGAATGTGATGAAAGAAATAAAAGCTGAAATAAATCTTTCTTTATACTATTATTCTGACATAAAGTGGTGATCCTAACTGACCTAAGACAGGGATTTTTACTAGGATTAAATGTCAGGAAATGTATTTGGCTGTTAGGGGTGCTGGGATAAAAAGGGATCAAAGAGCAGATAACTCAATTTATTGTCCAAAAAGCTAAGAAAAGAAACAAAACACAAATATAAATTGCAGCCGAGCCACCAAGCGAAGGGCAGGACAGAGGCGAAATCCAAGGGGAAGGCAGGGGTCAAAACCAGAGGCAGATCCACAGCCCCGGGGGTAGAGCCAAGTCAATAGTCCAAAACAAGAGCAGAAGATCAAAGCCGGGTGAGCAAGCCGAAACAGGATGAGTACAGGGACTGGGCAAATCAGAGAGAAAAAACAAGATCAAATAAACAGACAAGGAATGTAAGCTAGGCACAACTAGATAAAGACTGGTTTTAGGACAGTAGTGAAACGGACAGTAACCAAGACATACTGACAGAGAAGCAAAGAAAGAGAGAAGCATAAGTAGGGAGAAAATCTATGCAAAATGGGAGACAGGTGTGTGTAAGGAGAGCACGAGCACTGATTAGAGGTGCAGCTGTGATGGCAGAGTGAGAGAAACTGACAATTATACACAAAACAAACACAATAGAAAGGCTGATGATCAAACCAGAGTCCTGACAGCTAAGGTGTATGTAAACTTCTGACTTCAACTGTATCTATTGACTCATATTCTCAAGGCCCTTTCCTCATATTGACTCAGCCTTATATAGAGTCTTGTCTATTTTCCCATCGTTCCAATCCCACTGAAACCGCAAGTCCTCTCGCATGAAATTTCCTAACTTTATTCTGTAATCCATAGGTTGAATAATCATAGCATGTCTCGCCTATACATTTCCCCCACTTGTCTGCACTATCTTGTATTGCTGCAAATACATGAGAACTTCAGTAGATAATGTGTGATCAACAAGTAGATTTGGATTTTTTTTCACAGAGTTGGTCACTATTAAGATACCTCAATATTTAAACAATTTCCTCTCGTCATCTCCCCTTTATTCATGAGCTGATCTGCTATCTTTATAATCAACTTGATTTTGCCAAATATGAGGTATTCTGTCATTCATTGGTGGTTATCTAGCAAGTTTAGCAACTTTGGTCATTTGACCTTTGTTTCATAGCCTAGGCCTACTGCTGAAATGTGCTGAATTAATGAATTACTAAATATTTTTTCACTTGCTGTGAAATCTTTACATAGTGGTGCAGCACTTATTTTGGGAGAACCCTGGCATAGTGACCATATCTTGGTTTTAAACCCTTTAAATGGGCACTTTCAATTTTTGCAGTATTTCCCAGGACTGTTGGGTTAAATATTAATTATTCACAGTACTGAAAAATATGAAACAAACAAAATTATGAATCCCTATCCTGCACCTACACAAAGGTTTTTTCAGCTGTCACCTTTTTGGTTACAGGTAACACCCTTTTGGTTCCAGGTAGAGGGTTTCCACCGAGGGTTGTACCTGGAACCCAAAAGTGTTCCCCTATGGGGACAGCTGAAGAACCCTTTTGGAACCCTTTTTTCTGGAACCAAACATATTGCTACTCTATGAATGAGAGATGCATCAAATAATGGAAAAAAACACAATCACCATTTCAATCAGCATTGCCATGGTGATACAGTGGGTCCTCATTTAAAAGTTGCATCACAGCTAGCTGGATAATGCGAAATGCTATGGTACGTTGGAGTGCATGACGTCATAGTATTTTACTGTCAGCCATTGTTGCCATTAATGCTAGTTGGACCACCAGTGGGCATATTTATCTTTATCTTTATCTTTATCTTCATCTTTATGAAGCTTGTTGGTGTTTGCTTACTTTTCCAAATAATCCTACAGATGTCCATGCAGGCCAGATGCTTTGATTGCTATACCCTATGCTAAATTAACAAATTAATTTGATTGACATGGCACAGCCATAGCCTCAGCTACTATGGCGGCTATTGGTAGGCTACTCATTGGCTATTCTACTGTTAATATGCATATGGTACTGGAGACCTTCATGGAGCTTTCAGGATAAAATGCTTATACTGTTAGAAATGTAGATTAATTAAATTGATTAATATTATGGTGTTTCTATTCCCTAAAAAACGAAAATGCATTTTTCAGTAGTCTATGTAGGACCCAGGGTTTCTCTTAGGAAAATATGGCACTGTATAATGTGACCAGTCAGGAGTAGGCCTAGGCTACTAAGCAACAGCGAGTGAAGAGTAAAATACGTTTCCATAGCCTAATTGTAGGCTAACCAATATCCTGATTCAGTGAAAATAAAGACCCAGTCCCCATGCTTGTCTCAAAGCAGCACGAAACGGTACTGAAATAGTAGACCACACATTGCTTAAAATCCTACTATAACAATTGGATGACTTTGGAAGTTTCAGAAAGCAACAATTTGTTTTCTTCAATTGCATTAGCCTACTGTATTCCAATATTGCCGTCATTCAGTGATATTTATTCCATTAGTAATTCGTTATGGATCCATCCAGATGTGGCTAGAAAACAGTGCATGTGGTGGGCTATGCAAAGAGATGGGTGAAATGACATTCCTCGCAAACATCCATAAATTATTTATATTGTTGTTATCTATTCGGTAACAAGTAAATTAAATAAATCAAACACATATATTAAATAACTCAGGTCTTGAAAATATATACAGTGGGGAGAACAAGTATTTGATACACTGCCGATTTTGCAGGTTTTCCCACTTACAAAGCATGTAGAAGTCTGTAATTTTTATCATAGGTACACTTCAACTGTGAGTGACGGAATCTAAAACAAAAATCCATAAAATCACATTGTATGATTTATAAGTAATTAATTTGAATTTTTCTGCATGACATAAGTATTTGATACATCAGAAAAGCAGAACTTTATATTTGGTACAGAAACCTTTGTTTAAAATTACAGAGATCATACGTTTCCTGTAGTTCTTGACCAGGTTTGCACACACTGCAGCAGGGATTTTGGCCCACTCCTCCATACAGATCCTTCAGGTTTCGGGGCTGTCGCTGGGCAATACGGACTTTCAGCTCCCTCCAAAGATTTTCTATTGGGTTCAGGTCTGGAGACTGGCTAGGCCACTCCAGGACCTTGAGATGCTTCTTACGGAGCCACTCCTTAGTTGCCCTGGCTGTGTGTTTCGGGTCGTTGTCATGCTGGAAGACCCAGCCACGACCCATCTTCAATGCTCTTACTGAGGGAAGGAGGTTGTTGGCCAAGATTTTGCGATACATGGCCCCATCCATCCTCCCCTCAATACGGTGCAGTCGTATTTGCAGAAAAGCATCCCCAAAGAATGATGTTTCCACCTCCATGCTTCACGGTTGGGATGGTGTTCTTGGGGTTGTACTCATCCTTCTTCTTCCTCCAAACACGGCGAGTGGAGTTTAGACCAAAAAGCTATATTTTTGTCTCATCAGACCACATGACCTTCTCCCATTCCTCCTCTGGATCATCCAGATGGTCATTGGCAAACTTCAGACGGGCCTGGACATGCGCTGGCTTGAGCAGGGGGACCTTGCGTGCGCTGCAGGATTTTAATCCATGACGGCGTAGTGTGTTACTAATGGTTTTTTTTGAGACTGTGGTCCCAGCTCTCTTCAGGTCATTGACCAGGTCCTGCCGTGTAGTTCTGGGCTGATCCCTCACCTTCCTCATGATCATTGATGCCCCACGAGGTGAGATCTTGCATGGTGCCCCAGACCGAGGGAGATTGACCGTCATCTTGAATTTCTTCCATTTTCTAATAATTGCGCCAACAGTTGTTGCCTTCTCACCAAGCTGCTTGCCTATTGTCCTGTAGCCCATCCCAGCCTTGTGCAGGTCTACAATTTTATCCCTGATGTCCTTACACAGCTCTCTGGTCTTGGCCATTGTGGAGAGGTTGGAGTCTGTTTGATTGAGTGTGTGGACAGGTGTCTTTTATACAGGTAACGATTTCAAACAGGTGCAGTTAATACAGGTGATGAGTGGAGAACAGGAGGGCTTCTTAAAGAAAAACTAAAAGGTCTGTGAGAGCCGGAATTCTTACTGGTTGGTAGGTGATCAAATACTTATGTCATGCAATAAAATGCAAATTAATTATTTAAAAAAATCATACAATGTGATTTTCTGGATTTTTGTTTTAGATTCCGTCTCTTACAGTTGAAGTGTACCTATGATAAAAATTACAGACCTCTACATGCTTTGTAAGTAGGAAAACCTGCAAAATCGGCAGTGTATCAAATACTTGTTCTCCCCACTGTACATTTGTGCTTAGTAGCCAGGGTAGTAAGTTGGTGGTTGTTGAAATCCCTCTATTGGTGTGGGGGCTCTGCTTTGGCAGAGTGGGTGGGGTTATGTCCTGCCTGGTTGGCCCTGTCCAAGGGTATTGTCGGGGGTATTGTTGGAGGGGGCCACAGTGTCTCCCGGCCACCTTGTCCCAGACCTGCTGTTTTCATCTCTCTCTCTCTCTCTCTCGCTCTCTCTACCACACGTGCGCTCTATTGCACCGTACCTGCGCTCTCTACCGCATCTAAATGCCTGGCTATGAAAAGCCAAGTGACATTCACTCCTGATGTATTTACCTGTAGCAACCTCTACAACCACTATGATTATTATTTGACCCTGCTGGTCATCTATGAACATTTGCACATCTTAGAGAAAGAACTGGCATTAATGGCCATGAATTGTTAGAATCTCCACCCGGCACAGCCAGAAGAGGACTGCCCAACCCTCAGAGCCTGGTTCCTCTTTATGTTTCTGCCTAGGTTTTTGCCTTTCTAGGGAGTTTTTCCTAGCCACCGTTCTTCTACATCTGCATTGGTTGCTGTTTGGGGTTTTAGGCTGGGTTTCTGTATAGCAGTTTGTGACATCGGCTGATGTAAAAAGGGCTTCATAAATAACATTTATTTGATTTTGATTTGATTTGAGTAGCCGAGGCTACAGTATATAGTTGAGCCATCAACTTGTTAATTTAGCAAACATCACTTGCATATACTGTCATGACTTCCGTCTGATCTGCTGTGTTTTTTGTTTTTTGAGCACCTGCCTTGTTTTGACAGCTCTCCATGTGCTCCGCTGTCATTGTAGTGTCTCCCCTCCCACTCGTTATCCTTAACTATCCTTGTTCTCTTCAAACCTGCTGTCAATTAATCCCTCATTATCTCCCCTATTTTAGGTCTTCTTGTGCTCAGTCTTTTGTCAGACCGTTGTTGTGAGTAATGCTTTTCCTGTGACCTACTTATCCTTGTCTTGTCTTGTCTTGCTGTGCTTCTTCAGACCCCAAGTGTTGTTTTGTTTTTGTTTTGGCGTTTAGATTTTTGTCCTGCTTCCACTGGTTCCCTCTCGTCCTGCCAGGCCTGGTTTCCTAGTCTGCCTGCCCAGGTGTTTTCTCTGTTGGGACTTTGATGTACCACCCCAGACCCTCTCTGTCTGCTCATCACCGTCCCCAGGGAACTCAGTGTGACACTGCGTCGGATGACGCTATAATTTGTTTCTTTTGAGAAGTTCTCTCCTGGCCCAGCGGACAGTTATTTGGACTTCCTCTTTTCTTTTGTGTTCCTGTTATTTTTCCCTGGGCTCATTTGAGAGCAAAATAAACTTTTGTTACCTGCAACTGAATCCGTGTCTCTCCCTGACAGAACGGTCTGACCATAAAATGGATTCAGCAGGTGCAGACCAAGTCAGAAATGCAGTGAGTCAACAGGGCGCTCTTCTGGGAGAGCATTCCAGCCAGTTAACTGCCACTTCCCGGGAGGTTGAGTGCCTGACCGCCCAAGTAGCGGATCTCAATCACCAGACCCAAGAACTCCAGCGGGAAGCCTTGGCCAGCAGATCAGCTGCAGCGTACGGCCGTCCTCTACCTCATGCTGAACCTGAACCCCATGCCAATAGTCCGCCACTCTACGACGGGGATCCCAATTCCTGCCGTGCGTTCCTGTCTCAGTGCTCCCTTGTCTTCGCACTCCAGCCTCGACGTTATGTTACGGAGGAGTCCCAGGTGGCCTTTGTCATCACACTCCTGAAAGGAAGGGCCCGCGACTGGGCAACGGCTGTGTGGGATGCTCGTGCTCCATTCTGTGCCACATTCAAGGACTTCAGAGCGGAGATGATTAAGCTGTTTGACCGCTCTGCTCAAGGTGATTAGGCGGCCTCCCAGCTGGTGCGGTTAAATCAGGGCGGCCGTTCTGTTACAGTTCAGAACTCTGGCGGCCACCTGTGACTGGAACGAGGCAGCGTTATGCGCTAGGTTTCGGGAGGGGCTGGCTGACGACATCCAACGTCGACGTCAGAAGACAAGGGGCGTCTTCAACGTCGACGTCAGAGGTGGACAGCTCGATCCTCCTGGGTGCTGGATGAAGGTGCCTCCAGTGCTGTTCCCACCTCCTCGTCTCCTTCAGCAGACCCTGAGCCCATGCAAGTAGGGCGTGTTCGTCTCACCCCTAAGGAAAAGCAGGATCGTTTGACTCGGGGCCTTTGCCTTTACTGCGGGAAGCCAGGGCATCGTGCTATCCGGTGTCCTTTAAAAGCCGGAGCCCATCAATAATCTGGGGAATCCTGGTGGGCGCTACTCCTTGTCTCGACTCCCCCATCTCACGTACCCTGCTAAATGTTTCTGTTCAATATCAAGACACTGTTCACTCCTGTTCAGCCCTGATTGACTCGGGTGCTGAGGGCAACTTCCTGGATGTCTCCGTTGCTGTGCTGTGGGTTATTCCTGCCATTCCTCTCCCTTCTCCTATCTCTGTCTAATCCCTTAATGGTCTCCTCGTCACCTCCATCACCCATTCCACTCCTTCCGTAAGTCTTCTTGTCTCCGGCAATCAACGTGAGGTAATTGAGCTGTACCTCCTAGATTCCCCAAGTGCCCCCGTTGTCCTGGGGCATCCGTGGCTGGTGCAGCACAACCCTCACGTGGATTGGTCAGGCAATTCTGTGTTCTCTTGGAGTCCGTCTTGTCTTGCGTCATGTTTAGGTTCTGCCTTGTCTCCTGGCTCTGTGTCTTCTGTTTTTCAGGTTAAGGAGGCCGATCTCACCGGAGTCCCGATGAAGTACCGCGATCTCTGTCAGGTCTTCAGTAAGTCCCGGGCCACATCCTTGCCTCCTCATCGGCCGTATGACTGCGCTATCGATCTCCTCCCAGGCACTTCTCCGCCCAAGGGTCGTCTGTATTCCTTTCTGGTCCTGAGAGAGAGGCCATGGACAAGTATATTCAGGAATTATTAAATGCTGGCCTCATCCGTCCCTCTTCCTCGCCCGCTGGAGCTGGGTTCTTCTTCGTTAAGAAGAGGGATGGCTCCCTGAGACCCTGCATTGACTACCAGGGTCTAAATGACATCACCATAAGGAACAGGTATCCTCTGCCTCTGATGTCATCAGCTTTTGAGTTGTTACAGGGAGCCAGGGTCTTTAACAAACTAGACCTCCGCAATGCCTACCATTTGATCCGGATACGTGAGGGGGATGAGTGGAAGACAGCCTTCAACACCCCAACGGGACACTTTGAATACCGGGTCTTACCCTTTGGGCTCACCAACGCCCCAGCTGTCTTCCAGGCCCTGGTGAACGATGTGTTGAGGGACATGGTAAACAGATTTGTCTTTGTGTACCTAGATGATATTTTCATCTTCTCTCCCTCCTTGCAGGTACACACTCAACACGTCCGAGAACCAGCTTTACGTCAAGGCGGAGAAGTGCGTGTTCCACGCCAAGTCTGTTTCGTTCTTGGGGCATATCATTTCAACGGAGGGGATCAAGGCCGATCCCGCTAAGGTAAGGGCCGTGGCCGAGTGGCCAACACCTGACTCTCGGAAGGCGTTGCAGCGGGTTCATCCATGGCCAAAGATGTCAGGCAGTTTGTGTTGGCTTGCTCGGTATGCGCTCAAAATAAGACGTCTAACCGTTCTCCTGTTGGTCTGTTGCAGCCTTTGCCCATTCCCTCTAGTCACACCTAGCCCTTGATTTTGTCACTGGCCTTCCCCCATCGAGAGGTAACACCGTGATTCTGACGGTGGTGGACCGCTTCTCCAAGGCGGCCCATTACATCCCCTTACCCAAGCTCCCCTCCGTCAGGGAGACAGCACAGGTGGTGGTGGACCACGTCTTCCGGATCCATGGTCTTCCGGTGGACGTGGTCTCCGACAGAGGACCCCAATTTGTCTCCCGGTTTTGGAAAGAGTTCTGTAGACAGATCGGGGCCTCAACGAGTCTGTCTTCAGGTTTTCACCCTCAGACCAATGAGCGAGCCAACCGGGATCTCGAGCGAGCTCTCCGCTGCCTGGCGTCACATAGTCCGAGCTCCTGGAGTCAGCAGCTATCGTGGGTGGAATATTCCCACAACTCCCTGCCGGTAGAGTCTACGGGTATGTCTCCTTTCAATGTTCTGTGGGTTATCAACCGCCCCTTTTCCCTACACAGGAACCCGAAGCCGCGGTCCCGTCTGCCTTGGCCTTTGTCCGTCGGTGTCGTCGCACCTGGAGGAGGGCTGAGGAGGCCTTGCCCTGGGCTTCCAGACGGACCAAAGCGGCGGCTGACCGTCACCGGACTCCTGCTCTCCAGTATGTGTGCGGTCAGAAGGTGTGGCTATCCACCAAGAACCTGCCTCTCCGGGCGCCTTCTCGTAAGCTGGCACCAAGGTTCGTTGGGCCATACCGCATCACCAAGGTCCTGAGTCCGGCGGCAGTGCGGCTCAAGCTTCCTCACACTCTTGGTCCCTGTCTTTCATGTGTCCAGGGTCAAGCCTGTGTTTCGGTCCCCCCTTAATCCTGTGGTTTCCTAGTCTGCCTGCGCAGATGTTTTCTCTGTTGGGACTTGGATGTACCACCCCAGACCTTCTCTGTCTGCTCATCACCGTGCCCAGGGAACTCAGTGTTACTCGGACACTGCGTCGGATGACGCTATAATTTGTTTATTTTGAGAAGTGCTCTCCTGGCCCAAAGGACATTTATTTGGACTTCCTCTTTTCTTTTGTGTTCCTGTTATTTTTTCCTGGGCTCATTTGAGAGCAAAATAAACTATTGTTACCTGCAACTGAATCCCTGTCTCTCCCTGACATATACAGTGCATTCAGAAAGTATTCAGACCCCTTGACTTTTTCCACACCGTTGGCAGAATTCCAGCCTTGAGAACATTTCTCATGGTCTGAGAGTCTTTAAATTAATCCTGCAATAATTAGCTCATTCGAATTCAAGGGGCACCACGGAGAGAAATGTATTCTACTGAGTTGCTCCTCTCCGAATTTAACTCAAATGTTTGTCCTATCTTCCAATATATAGCAGCCCTAATTTTAATTAATGTTGCCTCATCAGTCTCGTCCTAGAATGGTCATGAGTCGGTCAATCTCCACAAACCCCAGCGCAAACTAATCCTTCCATATACACAAATTGGTTCAAATGATTTATTTACTAACTAAATGATAATACAAGATACACAGTAATGGTTATAGAAAATTTTTTCTAATACAATGCACTTAATTTAATAACAGGTCCCTAGCGGATCGGTTCAATATTACACGGGCTACACCCGATGGAGATTTAGAGAGAGAGAGAGTGGTAGAGAAATAGATAGAGCAACAAAATTCAATACATTTGGAAACTACGCTGAACCTAGCCTTAATACCTTGCCCGCACTGCCACGCTCATGGGTCAGAATATAATGCATGTATTTACTTGATTTCCTCTGTTCGGTGCTGGCTTGCACCCCCTCTGATGTGTACCGGTCTCTGGTGTAAGTCTCTGATTGCCCACAAGATATCACAATGTCCTTTCCTTTCGGTCTCTGCTTCCTATAGGACTCGTTCTGGAGACGGATAATCAGCCGTGTCGATATCCCCACAGTTTGGGGATGTGGTCAGTGTAGACAAGCAATGACTTTTGAGAGAATAACCGGGTGGTTCTGCTCAAATTCACCTTCTTAAATACAGTTGTTGACCGTAGCGTTGATTGTTTCAGAGTTCCTCTGTGGGAACCACGTGTTGTCTTTTTGTGGAGGTTGTTACTTATCGTAGACCTCCGGCTGCAACACGAATGTCCTCGAGTCAAGAGAGTTCATTAGCGTCTCAAAGGTTTTATACCTTTTCTGGCAGGAGAGGGCGTTTCTGTCGTTTATCACCTCCTTATCTGATTTCCCTGAGCGTAGCTTGGGCAGGCATTATAATTAACTATGATCTCGTGTAAACAGCTACAATCACAGTTTTATCGTCACAAAAACATTCTCTTTAATATGGATATTTCTTACCAAACGTTAAGAATGTAGACATCATATACAAGTTACAATGTTACAATCGTAATCACACCTTCATTTAAACTTTAATGACATCACAGAATCGACATTCATATCAATATGCCAAGAGTCCTCATTTTCAACACATATAATTCAATTAATCATGTTCCCAATGTCTTGTTTCGGCTCCATTGAGTCTAAGGACAAAGGGTCAAAAACTGGTAATTTTCCCTCCTCCTCTTTTCCTGTGAGAGAGATAGAAAGTCTGGTCGGTGTCAAAGCTCCCCCTTTCACCACTCCAATCCACTCAACCCCCCTACCCCTACTTTGGGGGGGAGAGGAGCTTGGCAGAAATGTATCCATCAAATGATTTGTGATCTCAAGTCATAACACCCAATTGCTCAGTTTGACCGTGCGGCGAGCTCTAGGAAGAGTCTTGGTCATTCCAAATTCTTGCATTTAAAAATGATGGAGGCCGCTGTGTTCTTGGTGACCTTCAATGATACAGATATTTTTTGGTACCCTTCCCTAGATCTGTGCCTCGACACAATCCTGTCTCGGAGCTCTACGGACAATTCCTTCGACCTCATGGCTTGATTTTTACACTGTCAACAGTGGAACCTTATACAGACAGGTGTGTGCCTTTCTAAATCATGTCTAATCAATTAAATTTACCACAGGTGAACTCCAATCAAGTTGTAGAAACATCTCAAGGATGATCAATGAAAACAGGATGCTCCTGAGCTCAATTTCGAGTCTCATAGCAAAGGGTCTGAATACTTATGTAAATAAGGTGTTTGTGTTTTCTATTTGTAATAAATTTGCCTGTTTTTGCTTTGTCATTATGGGCTATTGTGTTTTTATTTAATCCGTTTGGCGGCGAACTCTACATAACTCCAGCCAACGCTTGCCATTGCGCATTCTGATCTTAGGCTTGTGTGCGGCTGCTTGGCCATGGAAACCCATTTCATGAAGCTCAGACGAACAGTTCTTATACTGACGTTGCTTTCGGTGCAGTTTGGAACTCGGTAGTGAGTGTTGCAACCGAGGACTGACGATTTGTACGTGCTATGTGTTTCAGCACTTTGGGGCGGCAGGTAGCCTAGTGGTTAGAGTGTTAGGCCCGCAACTGGAAGGTTGCTGGATCGAATCCCCGAGCTGACAAGGTAAAAATCTGTCGTTCTGCCCCTGAACAAGCAAACTGCCCCGAAAGCAACGTCAGTATAAGAACTGTTCGTCTGAGCTTCATGAAATGGGTTTCCATGGCCAAGCAGCCGCACACAAGCCTAAGATCAGAATGCGCAATGGCAAGCGTTGGCTGGAGTTATGTAGAGTTCGCCGCCAAACGGATTCCTAGGCCGTCATTGTAAATAAGAATTTGTTCTTAACTGACTTGCCTAGTAAAATAAAGGTTAAAAAAAACTCAGCAGTCCTGTTCTGTGAGCTTGTGTGGCCTACCACTTTGCAGTTGAGCTGTTGTTGCTCCTAGACGTTTCCACTTCACAATAACAGAGCTTACAGTTGACTGGGCAGCTCTAGCAGGGCAGAAATTTGACAAAGTGGCACATTGAAAGACACTGAACGGGACATTCTACTGCCAATGTTTGTCTATGAAGATTGCATGGCGGTGTGCTTGATTTTATATACCTGTCAGCATCGGGTGTGGCTGAAATAGCCAAATCCACTAATTTGAAGGTGTCCACATACTTGTAGTGTACAGTAGTTCCTCAATTAAAAGTTTGGAGTTTATGCCGCAACAGTTTGTGGTAGTTGGTGGCAGATTATGGTAAATTGCGTCATTCTGTCATTCGCCACACTATCACAAGGGGGAGTTAGAACTCTGATTATGCTTTTGGTTTCTCTCCCTCTAAAACAGAAATAAATAAATACATATAACAAACTGGCTTTATTTACCATAGCCCCTCTATTTGCTGATGTGTAGAAGAAACTGAATGAGAGTCCAGCAAGGATACGGAGGGGAAGAAGGTTGCCCATGCTTCATTTATCTATTTTATTTATGAAATGTACTAGTTTATTTAGGCAATTTAATATATTTGTTTAGACTTGGCCTATTTAGTAGGCTATTTTTTTAGCATCAAGCTATATTTGTCATTATAAAGCTGAGTGACTCATTCATTCGTGGCTTTGGCTCATTACATTTGAGTCATTTAGCAGACGTTCTTATCCAGTGCATACAATACATGTTCATACTTCTTTCGTACTGGTCCCCCGTGGGAATTTAACCCACAACCCTGGCTTTGCAAGCACCATGCTCTACCATCTGAGCTACACAGGACTGGATCAAAACAAATAAGTACCAACATTCTTTCTGATCGTCTTTAATAAAGAAATGTTTTGACCAAGTAAATCTGCTCATGTTGGATCCAAGATGGCGTAATCAGTGCAGACGTGTTTTTTTGTTGTCCCGTCTAAATAGTTTGTAGTAGTTTGTAATTTGTCTTTACATACATTTTTATTTTGTTCCCGATTTACCCCTCCTGCAAGCCACCTTACCCAACGTGATACGGATCAAATATCAAATATCGGATCAAATATCCGTACTTTTTCCACTATTTAACTGAACCGCAGTCAAAAGTTAGCCTGCTAGCTAGCTTGCTAACCAGCCATCGCTAACCACTGCTAGCGGTCATCACCTCCGCTCTAGCTGTTGAGCCAGCTTTCAATTCGGACAATATTGCCAGTCTGCTCAGCGCGCTACCAACCCAGCGCTTAGACGGCGCTTATCGGACTGCGTTCCCTTCCACTTCACCGGATTTCCACTGAAAGTACCGGACCACCACACCGGATCATCACAGCTAGCTAGCTGCATTCGACTGACCGACGTCTATAGCTAAGCTCCATTGTCTACATGCTACCAAGGCTAGCGTGAGCTAGGCCCATCTCCCGGACATCCGACGTGTGCTAGCTACTCTCCCGGGCTCCAGTACCTTTATCAACCTACCTGGACCTTCTACTGTCGACACGGAACCCCACCGAGCCACCGTGACTGGCCTGCCGACGTAATTGTCCGACGTGGTCTCAACAGGGTTCTCCTCTGCTACGTCGCTGAAGATACATCTGCTAGCTCCGGACTGCTAACACTCTGAACGCCGTGCCATAGAACTGATTCCCCGGCTCACCACTTTGCTTTTTCATCGGATCCTACGCTTGTTCAGCTCCACAGCTGATGCCTGCAGGACTGTTTGGTTATATGGTATTTATTTCTGTTTAACTACCAGGCCTCAGGTCCTGTGTGTAGTACATCACTTTTTCTAACTGACCCTCTTTGTCCATTCACCTCCATTACCCGTCGTTGTCTTAGCTCTCTTAATTAACTGTTATCTTTTATTTTTATTAATTTTTTGCCCTCTTCTTATTTCAATATGCCTTGTCTTTTGTTGTTTAGGTTAGCTATTATTGTTTTATTTCACTGTAGAGCCCCCAGTCCTGCTCAACATGCCTCTGATAGCTCCTTTGTCCCTCCCCCCACACATGCGGAGACCTCATCTGGCTTAACTGGTGTCTCCAGAGATGCAACCTCTCTCTTCATTACCCAACGCCTAGGTTTACCTCCACTGAACTCACATCCTACCATACCCTTGTCTGTACATTATGCCCTTAACCTATTCCACCACGCCCAGAAATCTGCTCCTTTTATTTTATGTAGCCAACGTACTAGACGTCCAGTTCTGAAAGCCCTCAGCCGAATATTGATTCTATTACTCCTCTGTTCCTCTGGTGATGTAGAGGTAAACCCAGGTCCTATAACCCCCAGTACTACACCTATTCCCCAGGCGCTCTCATTTGTTGATTTCTGTAACCGTAAAAGCCTCGGTTTCATGCATGTTAACATTAGAAGCCTCCTCCCTAAGTTTGACTTATTCACTGCTTTAGCACACTCCGCCAACCCGGATGTTCTAGCTGTGTCTGAGTCCTGGCTTAGGAAGGCCACCAAAAATTCGGAAATTTCCATCCCCAACTACAACATTTCCCGTCAAGATAGAACTGCCAAAGGTGGCGGAGTTGCAATCTACTGCAGAGATAACCTGCAGAGTTCTGTCATACTGTCCAGGTCTGTGCCCAAACAGTTTGAGCTTCTACTCTTAAAAATCCACCTTTCCAGAAATAAGTCTCTCACTGTTGCCGCCTGTTACAGACCCCCCTCAGCCCCCAGCTGTGCCCTGGACTCCATATGTGAATTGATTGCCCCACATCTATCTTCAGAGTTTGTACTGTTAGGTGACTTAAACTGGGATATGCTTAACACCTCGGCTGTACTTCAATCTAAGATTGATGCCCTCAATCTCACGCAAATTATCAAGGAACCCACCAGGTACAACCCAAAATCCGTAAACATGGGTACCATTATTGATATCATTCTGACTAACTTGCCCTCCAAATACACCTCCTCTGTTTTCAACCAGGATCTCAGCGATCACTGCCTCATCGCCTGCGTTCGCAATGGGTCAGCGGTCAAACGACCACCCCTTATCACTGTCAAACGCTCCCTAACACACTTTTGTGAGCAGGCCTTTCTATTTGATCTGGCCCAGGTATCCTGGAAGGATATTGACCTCATCCCGTCAATAGAGGATGCCTGGTTGTTCTTTAAAAGTGCTTTCCTCTCCATCCTAAATAAGCATGCCCCTTTCAAAAAACGTAGAACTAAGAATAGATATAGCCCGTGGTTCACCCCAGACTTGACTGCACTAGACCAACACAAAAACATCCTGTGGCGCACTGCATTAGCATCGAACAGCCCCCGCGATATGCAGCTATTCAGGGAAGTCAGGAACAAGTACACACAGTCAGTTAGAAAAGCAAAGGCCAGCTTTTTCAAACAGAAATTTGCTTCCTGTAGTACTAACTCCAAAAAGTTCTGGGACACTGTTAAATCCATGGAGAATAAGAGCACCTCCTCCCAGTTGCCCACTGCATTGAGGCTCGGAAACACTGTTACCAACGATAAATCCACGATTATCGAAAATTTCAATAAGCATTTTGCTACGGCTGGCCATGCTTTCCACCTGGCTACCCCTACCCCGGCCAACAGCTCTGCACCCTCGGCAGCTACTTGCCCAAGCCCCCCCCGCTTCTCCTTCACCCAAATCCAGACGGCTGATGTTCTGAAAGAGCTGCTAAGTCTGGACCCCTACAAATCTGCTGGGCTAGATAATCTGGACCCTCTCTTTCTGAAATTATCAGCCAAAATTGTTGCAACACCTATCACTAGCCTGTTCAACCTCTCTTTCGTATCGTCTGAGATCCCTAGAGATTGGAAGGCTGCCGCGGTCATCCCCCTCTTCAAAGGAGGAGACACCCTAGACCCAAACTGTTATAGACCAATATCCATCCTGCCCTGCCTTTCTAAAGTTTTCGAAAGCCAAGTTAACAAACAGATAACTGACCACTTCGAATCCCACCGTACCTTCTCTGCTATGCAATCTGGTTTCCGAGCTGGTCATGGGTGCACCTCAGCTACGCTCAAGGTACTGAACGACATCATTACCGCCATCGATAAAAGACAGTACTGTGCAGCCGTTTTCATCGACCTGGCCAAGGCTTTCGACTCTGTCAATCACCGCATTCTTATTGACAGACTCAATAGCCTTGGTTTCTCAAGTGACTGCCTTGCCTGGTTCTCTAACTACTTTGCAGACAGAGTTCAGTGTGTCAAATCGGAGGGCCTATTGTCCGATCCTCTGGCAGTCTCTATGGGGGTGCCACAGGGTTCAATTCTTGGGCCAACCCTTTTCTCTATATACATCAACGATGTCGCTCTCGCTGCTGGTGACTCTCTGATCCATCTCTATGCAGATGACACCATTCTGTATACATCTGGCCCCTCTTTGGATACTGTGTTTACTAACCTTCAATCAAGCTTCAATGCCATACAACACTCCTTCCGTGGCCTCCAACTGCTCTTAAACGCTAGTAAAACTAAGTGCATGCTTTTCTATCGTACGCTGCCAGCACCCGCCCACCGGACTATCATCACTACTCTCGACGGATCCGAATTAGAATACGTGGACACCTACAAATACCTAGGCATCTGGTTAGACTATAAACTCAACTTCCAGACTCACATCAACCATCTCCAATCCAAAATTAAATCCAGAATTGGCTTCCTATTTCGCAACAGAGCCTCCTTCACTCATGCTGCCAAACATGCCCTTGTAAAACTGACTATCCTACCGATCCTTGATTTTGGCGATGTCATTTACAAACTAGCCTCCAACACTCTACTTAGCAAATTGGATGTAGTCTATCACAGTGCCATCCGTTTTGTCACCAAAGCCCCATACACTACCCATCACTGCGACCTGTATGCTCTCGTTGGCTGGCCTTCATTATATATTCGTCGCCAAACCCACTGGCTCCAGGTCATCTACAAGTCTTTGTTAGGTAAATCCCCGCCCTATCTCAGCTCACTGGTCACTATAGCAACACCCACCCGTAGCATGCGCTCCAGCAGGTTTATCTCTCTGGTCACCCCCAAAGCCAACACCTCCTTTGGCCGCCATTCCTTCCAGTTCGCTGCTGCCAATGACTGGAACGAATTGCAAAAATCATTGAAGCTAGAGGTTCCTATCTCCCTCAATAACTTTAAGCATCAGTTGTCAAAGCTGCTTATCGATCACTGCACCTGTATATAGCCCTTCTGTATATAGCCCACACTACTACCTCATCCCTATATTTATTTTTGTTTATTTCACTAATCTTGCACTCCAGTATCTCTATTTGCACATCAAAATTTGCACATCCTTCATTCCTGTGTTAATGATGATAATTCTGTAATTTATTTTACCACTATAGTCTATTTATTGTCCTACCTCCTAACCTTACTGCATTTTTGCACTACATTTTGCACTCTGTATATAGATTTTCTATTGTTTTTTTTTTGTTTTTTTTTGACTGTTTGTTTAATGTGTAACTCTGTGTTGTTTTTGTCGCACTGCTTTGCTTTGTCTTGGCCAGGTCGCAGTTGCAAATGAGAACTTGTTCTCAACTGACCTACCTGGTTAAATAAAGGTGAAATAAAAAAAAATAAAAATAAAAATGTTGTGTGTGTATTTAATTATTTGTGACATTATAGTTATAATGAAGAAATAAATCCTATTCATAATGAATAATCAGATTTTGCGAACTTGTCAATTTTACACAAAAAAGACAGAAACGATAACTGTTTCTCTCCGTCGCCCACGTACTTTCCACATTTGGATAATAAAGTATTTAAAGGCAGACATTGGCTGATGTTTGACGAGAAAAGTATCATCCAACCCGTAGGGTATCTCACTACACCCTTATATGCCATGTCTTGAAATATGCAGAAAGACAGATTAAAAGTTTATTTCCATTGTAATACTTCAGACAGCCAACTTTCTAACTCTGGCCATAACGTTTGGACTTTATAACATTCCCAGAAGGCATGGATTATTATAACCTAATGAAAAATGAACCTTGTAACCTGTTTCCATTTACTGCAGGCCTAAGACCTATGGGTTTAACCTTCTGAATGAATGATTATATTGAAGATAAAAGCTGCAGAGCTTTACCCAACAAAATAACGTACATTTATTTAGTCTAATTGTTTACATGAATACAGACAGTAGGCTATTATTCCTATTTTCGTGCATTAATTACTTTGTCTGCATGTCTAATCAATATTTGGATAAAAAGAAACCAATCCATAAATAAAGAAACATATATTTTTATTTTCACAATGCAATTCGGCATATTGACAACTCAAACCGCTGACAACTCAAATTCTAATATTAGACATCAAATAAATATACTAAAACATTAACTTCAAAAACAGTCCATTCATCACTGGATTTCTTCAAATTGCTGTGCAGGAAAAGAATGTAATCCACTGTGACTAGTTGCAGTCTCGCAGCTGGCTTCTCTCTGAAACCACAAATCCATCTGTAGGTCAGGCTTCATCCTTTGGAACCATACAGTTACCAGGTGGACAGTAGGCTGTTTGCTTGCCTCCATGGCCAGAAATCAACTATATATAAGTATTGTTTCACAATAGCTGGCCTTATGTTATTGTAAGGATGTATGTTCAGAGAGGTCTCTGGAAACCTTTATGGTTTTCAGGTTTGGTGTCCAGAGACCTCTCTGGAAATCTCTAGAGCTGTGCTGCATTGCCTCTTATTGGGGAGCCTATTTAAGTATTAGTTATTCCCACTGGTATTTGTGGGTTTTTGTGTGTGTTCCTTTAGTTTTTCACGCCGGTTCATGGTCGCTGTCTCCTTTGTTCGGTTTTGAGATTATTATACTTGAATAAAGCTGCAGATATCTGTCACGATCGCTATGAAATGTCTTCGCACTACAGCTCTGCGCCTTGGGTCCTGTTTCATAGCGATCGTGACAGATATCTGCAGCTTTGAGTTGCACTGTCCCACTTCGTGATGGATAACACCCACTCTTCGTTTATGTAATGAGTTGTAAGGCACAAGTATCCTATTTTTCCAAAATCCACATTTCAAGTGTAATTGCGCCATTGTATTTACCCAAGTTCTCTCTCAACTCTGGGACCACCCGCCAGCTGATTTTTTGGCCTGTTGCATGACTAGTGCAAGAGGAGAGAGTCTCTCGGACAGAAACATTCACACCTCCATTAATTTACAAAAGGATAGTTTAATAGCTTGTTTAGGTGTGAAAAAAAAAACAATTTGTGCTACAGTTTAGACAACTGATAGATGCTGTGGTCAGTCAAAGTTGAGTCCTATTGTAAAGTGTAGCCTAATGGCCAAAAAGGGAAAACTTGCAATGTATTCAAGGCTTAAGTCGTCTAACGTTTTACATTTCTAAGTCCAATATTAAAGACCTGATTAAAGACCCGAAAAATGCATCAACCCCTACAAATATGTAAATTTATTTTAATCCACATAACAATTCAAACTAAATGAGCTGTAGTGAGAGGAGAGGGACTACATATGCTAAAGACAATCAGAAAGAATGTCTTTAACCATGCATTATAATATAACTTATTTTGAACGAAAGCCAGGAATGAGTGAGTCACTCAGCCTTATGCTTCTGTTCCTGCTTCTGTTGCCTTTTTGAGTGTTTGTTTAATATCCTACTGATTCTGTGATCACGAAGCCTCTTGCTATGCTGTAGTAAAGGTTTAACAATTTTTATTTTTTTTGAACAGACTCTCTGGTATTACTTATAATTTATTTAGTGTTGTTTACATTTTTCCAAACGGGCAGAAAAATTATATTGCAATCTAACAGCACATGTTTGTCATGCAATAGTATCTCTTCCGCTTTTGACAATGATTTACATGAGGCCTAATTCACATGATATAACCAATAGACTAATAAATAATCACATTTTTCCTTTTGGTTATTTAATTAAACTATATCATGTTATTTCAAGTTATCACTTTGGAGCGCATACAAAAGCAATTTGGAGTTGTTGAACTGGAAGTACAGAATTTATTACAAATTAATTTGATTGAACTGAATGATGAGGATGAAGAAGAGGGTGATGAATTTAGAACAATAGTGTAAGAATTGCTTTTCCTCTTTCACAAATTTACACACTCAAACATAATACACTTTTTATTGTTTCTACTTTGTCAGAAGAAGCTGTAACTGGACTGTACCCTATTGCTTACTAAAACTGTTGTTACACTTTAATGTTTTTATTCAAAAATCAACTATAATGTTATGTTATATTCCATTATATTCTTAAAATATATATGTTGACTGAATGCATTCTGAAAGCATTCAGACCCCTTGATGTTTTCCACATTTTATTACGTTGATAAATCAATCTACACACAATATCACATAATGACAAAGCAAAAACAGAAATACCTTATTACTCATAAGTATTCAGACCATTTACTATGAGACTCAGGTCCATCCTGTTTCCATTGATAATTCTTCAGATGTTTCTACAACTTGATTGGAGTCTACCTGTGCTAAATTCAATTGATTGGACATGATTTGGAAAGGCACAAGCCTGTCTATATAAGGTCCCAAAGTTGTCAGAGCAAAATCCAAGCCATGAGGTCGAAGAAATTGTCCGTAGAGCTCCCAGACCATGAGAAACAGAATTCTCTGGTCTGATGAAACCAAGATTGAACTCTTTGGCCTGAATGCCAAGCATCACGTCTGGAGGATATATGGCACCATTTCTACAGTGAAGCATGGTGGTGGCAGCATCATGCTGTGGGGATGTTTTTCAGCGGCAGGGACTGGGAGACTAGTCAGGATCGAGGGAAATATGAACGGAGCAAAGTACAGAGAGATCCTTGATGAAAACCTGCTCCAGAGCCCTCAGGATCTCAGACTGGGGCAAAAATTCACCTTCCAAAAGGACAACGACTCTAAGCACACAGACAAGACAACTCAGGAGTGGCTTCGGGACAAGTCTCTGAATGTCCTTGAGTGGCCTAGCCAGAGCTCGGACTTGAACCCGATCGAACATCTCTGGAGAGACCTATAAATAGCCCTGCTTCAATGCTGCATAGTGCTGTAAAGTTTGGTGGAGGAGGAATAATGGTCTGGCACTGTTTTTCATGGTTCGGCTAGGCCACTTAGTTCCATTGAACGGAAATCTTAACGCTACAGCATACAATGACATTCTAGACGATTCTGTGCTTCCAACTTTGTGGCAACAGTTTCGGGAAAGCCCTTTCCTGTTTCAGCATGACAATGCCCCAGTGCACAAAGTGAGGTCCATCTAGAAATGGTTTGTCGAGCTCGGTGTGGAAGAAATTAACTGGCCTGCACAGAGTCCTGACCTCATCCCCATCGAACACCTTTGGGATTAATTGGAACGCTGAATGCGAGCCAGGCCTAATCTCCTCACCAATTCTCTTGTGGCTGAATGGAAGCAAGTCCCTGCAGCAATGTTCCATCACCTAGTGGAAAGCCTTCCCAGAAGAGTGGAGGCTGTTATAGAAGCAAAGGGGGAACCAACTCCATATTAATTCCCATGGTTTTGGAATGAGATGTTCGACGATCGGGTGTCCACATACCTTTGGCCATTTAGTGTAGAGTCGTGGCCAAAGTTTTGAGAATGACACAAGTATTGGTCTCCACAAAGTTTGCTGCCTCAGTGTTGATGATGGCAATTTGCATATACTCCAGAACGTCATGAAGAGTGATTAATTGCAAAGTGCCTCTTTGCCATGAAAATGAACTTAATCCCCCAAAAACATTTCCACTGCATTTCAGCCCTGCCACAAAAGGACAAGCTGCCATCATGTCAGTGATTGTCTCGTTAACACAGGTAGGAATGTTGACAAGGACAAGGCTGGAGATCACTCTGTCATGCTGATTGAGTCAGAATAACAGACTGGACGTTTTAAAAGGAGGGTGGTGCTTGAAATCATTGTTCTTCCTCTGTCAACCATGGTTACCTGCAAGGAAACACGTGCCGTCATCATTGCTTTGCACAAAAAGGGCTTCACAGGCAAGGATATTGCTGCTGGTAAGATTGCACCTAAATCAACCATTTATCAGATCCTCAAGAACTTCAAGGAGAGAGGTTCAATTGTTGTGAAGAAGGCGTCAAGGCGCCCAAGAAAGTCCAGCAAGCACCAGGACCATCTCCTAAAGTTGATTCAGCTGCGGGATCGGTGCACCACCAGTGCAGAGCTTGTGAAGTTGTGTGTGTGTTACAGTGGTTCCTCAATTAAAAGTTCAGCTAATGCCGCGAACATTTGTGATAGATTGGGGCAGATTGTGTTAAACTGCGTAATTCTTTCATTGCACCACACTATCATGAGGTGGAGTTAGAACGCTGATCTATCGGTAGTCTGAACTGTGGTACAAATTAACTATCTTTTCTTAAATTAATGGAGGTGTGAATGTTTCAGTCCAAGAGTCTCTCTTCTCTGGCACTAGAGTGCTGCATCAGGCAAAAAAGTAGCTGGCGGGTGGACCCGGAGTTGAAAGAGAACTTGGGTAAATACATTCCCGCAATTATATTTGACATGCGGACCGATGATTTTTGAAAAATAGGCATGTGGGCTTTTGATTTCTCTCCCTCTAAAAACAGACTGACATAATTCTAAATAACAAACTGTTTTTATTTAACATTGTCACGGTCAGTGGTGAGGGAACGAGGCACAGAGCGTGAGGTCCGTGAAAACATATTTTATTTATCTCAGAATACAAAATAACAAACGTAATAATCAGAACCGTGAGCTGGTGTCTAGTGCGCACACAGACAACGCACTACACATACAAGCACAATGATCCACTACGCAGGTGGACGAAATGTGAACATAAATAGAATCCCCAATTAGAGACAACTCAAGACAGCTGCCTCTAATTGGGGATCAACCAAAACCCAACTCCCTGTGAATGTCAGGACCTGACTGTGGCCATCCCAGAGACCTGGCCTCAGTCAGGCCCTTACAGTACCTCCCCCCCTAAGGCGCGGGCTCCCAACCGTGCTATTCCCCCCTAACCAAAAAACACACAATCTTAACACAAAAAGGGGGGAAAGGGCGGAGTACTGGGGAGGTTGTTGGTGGAGGATACGGGTGTGACGCAGGCATTGAAGGCAGCTCCCTCCCTGCCTCCACGTTGCATGCCCGGTCCTGTCTGGACCCCGGCGCGATGGACACCAAGTCTTGTCTGGACCAGAGGGGCAGACGACCGGTCCCGGACTGGGCACTGGTGGAGCGGACTGCTCCAGCACTGGAGCGGGGCAGATAAACGGTCCCGGACTAGGCACCGGTGGAGCGGACTGCTCCGGCACTGTAGTGGGGCTGACGACCGGTCCCCGGTCCCGTGGACAGCCCCAACCTCGGATTAGGGCTGAACGCCGTGCCCAGCCTGGGCATCAGCGCAGAGAAGAGTTCCAGCCACGTAGCTGGGCTGGCTACCGGCCCCATACTGGTCACCGGCACGCTGAGGAGCTCTGACTCCCCAGCGGGACTGAACGCCGTGCCCGTCCTGGGCACAGACGTAGAGGAGGTTTCCAGCCATGTAGCTGGGCTGGCTGCCGGCCCCGGACTGGGCACCTCAAGACAGCTGCCTCTAATTGGGGATCAACCAAAACCCAACACCAACTCCCTGTGAATGTCAGGACCTGATTTTGGCCATCCCACTCCCTCTAGAGGGAGTCAGAGACCTGGCCTCAGTCAGGCCCTTACAAACATAGTGTGAAAGAGTGATAGTCCCTCTATATTAAGTGAGTTTCTGAAAGTGAGTCCTTCTTTGCTGATGTGAAGCAGAAACTGAATGATAGAGAGTCCAGCGAGGATAGGGAGGGAAAAAAGGTTGCCCATATTTTCAAGACCTTAGCTGCTTCATTTACTTATGAAATGTACTAGTTTATTTAGGCAATTGAATATATTTGTTTAGGCTTGGCCTATTTAGTAGGCTATCTCGCAGTATAAAGCTATATTTGTCATCATAAAGCTGAGTGACTCACTCATTCGTGGCTTTGGATCAAAATATATAACTACCTATATTCTTTCTGATAGTCTTTAATAAAGAAATGTTTTGACCAAGTTAATCTGCTCATGTTTTATATGTTCAATTATTTGTGACATTGGGGTTACAATGAAGAATGTAAATGAAATTAATGAAATATATCCAAAATCTTTTAATTAGAGATTTAGGTTGCACTCTTGTCATTTTTCCATGTTACATTTTTTTGTAAGATTTGATTAAATATTTGTAGACAAGACAAAACAAACACATACTACAAACTACATCAAATTGTACAGAGCCACATTTGTAAGGATCTATGTTCAGAGAGGTCTCTGGAAACTTTTATGGTTGTCAGGTTTAGTGTCCAGAGACCTCTCTGGATAATCTATGATCAGTTTGGGATTGGTCCCCCAATTAGAGGCAGCTATTTAAGTTTAGTGATTCCCACCTGTGCACTCCTGTTCAGTGCACAGGTGGGAACAAAAATCCAGAAAATCACATTGTATGATTTTTAAGTAATTAATTTGCATTTTATTGCATGACATAAGTATTTGATACATCAGAAAAGCAGAACTTAATATTTGGTACAGAAACCTTTGTTTACAATTACAGAGATCATACGTTTCCTGTAGTTCTTGACCAGGTTTGCACACACTGCAGCAGGGATTTTGGCCCACTCCTCCATACGGACCTTCTCCAGATCCTTCAGGTTTCGGGGCTGTCGCTGGGCAATACGGACTTTCAGCTCCCTCCAAAGATTTTCTATTGGGTTCAGGTCTGGAGACTGGCTAGGCCACTCCAGGACCTTGAGATGCTTCTTACGGAGCCACTCCTTAGTTGCCCTGGCTGTGTGTTTCGGGTCGTTGTCATGCTGGAAGACCCAGCCACGACCCATCTTCAATGCTCTTACTGAGGGAAGGAGGTTGTTGGCCATAATCTCGCGATACTTGGCCCCATCCATCCTCCCCTCAATACGGTGCAGTCGTCCTGTCCCCTTTGCAGAAAAGCATCCCCAAAGAATGATGTTTCCACCTCCATGCTTCACGGTTGGGATGGTGTTCTTGGGGTTGTACTCATCCTTCTTCTTCCTCCAAACATGGCGAGTGGAGTTTAGACCAAAAAGCTCTATTTTTGTCTCATCAGACCACATGACCTTCTCCCATTCCTCCTCTGGATCATCCAGATGGTCATTGGCAAACTTCAGACGGGCCTGGACATGCGCTGGCTTGAGCAGGGGGACCTTGCGTGCGCTGCAGGATTTTAATCCATGACGGCGTAGTGTGTTACTAATGGTTTTCTTTGAGACTGTGGTCCCAGCTCTCTTCAGGTCATTGACCAGGTCCTGCCGTGTAGTTCTGGGCTGATCCCTCACCTTCCTCATGATCATTGATGCCCCACGAGGTGAGATCTTGCATGGTGCCCCAGACCGAGGGAGATTGACCGTCATCTTGAACTTCTTCCATTTTCTAATAATTGCGGCAACAGTTGTTGGATTTCCGTCTCTCACAGTTGAAGTGTACCTATGATAAAAATTACAGACCTCTACATGCTTTGTAAATAGGAAAACCTGCAAAATCGGCAGTGTATCAAATACTTGTTCTCCCCACTGTATGTGCCATTCAGAGGGTGAATGGGTAAGTAAAAAATATTGATCAGGGTATTTTAGTAGGTGCCAGGTGCACGGGTGTGACACTGCTGGGTTTTCTGCACGCAACAGTTGCCTGTGTGTATCAAGAATGATCCACCACCAAAAGGACATACAGCCAACTTGACACAACTGTGGCAAGTATTGGAGTCAACATGGGCTCAGCATCCCTGTGGAATGCTTTCGAGTCTATGCCTTGACAAATTAGACTATTCTATCAAGTGTGCCTTAAAATCGTACCTTATTCAAGCTCAATTAGTAACATTTGAAATCATAAATTAGCTAGATACAATTTGGCATATTTTGGCCAGATACAATTTACAGTCCAGAGACATTCTGCATATTTTTTTAAATATAAATGGAAAATATCAAATAGGTTAGGTGCCCAACAAAATTGCATAGGCTAAAAATTATAGATTTTGACAGAGTCAAATGTTGGAAATAGATTATACTTTGTAGGTCAGATATAATTACAAGAAAATATTGTTGAAAATTTTGTTTTTCATGAGAGCCAAAAAGCCCATGTGCAGATGGCAATTTCCCTGTACACCTAAAGCCAGCCATACTGAGGTCAGCAATGGACAGATGGATTTGTGAGCTTGGCTCTATATTAGAGACAACTAAGAGCTATGCTATGCTATAAACAGATCAGTTTATAATGACACAAATCTGTGTCAGACAAGTCATATTAGAGACTTATACAGGACAGATAACAAAATACATTCTCTAGTTTTATCACATAAAAAAAACAAATATTTCATAGCCTCAGATCTGAACGAACATGCATTAAAACATGTACAGTGTATTTATTTTGGTCACAGACCAAAACAAAAACCGAAAACAAACAAATCTAAATCAGTTTATTAAAATATGCAATACGTGAAACATTATAGACTCCTAAATGACCTCATTTAGTAATGGAGCCATTTTTATCTCAATATCAAAGCCGTTCTGGGTAAAAATTAAGCATCTTACTTTGATTGTTTTCTGTTAAAATTGTCAAAAAAATAATAATAATCTCTACTTAGCAAGGAGCAATTTCTCAAGCAAGAATTTTGCTAGGACTGTCTGGGAGTGGTCTAACTGGGGACGGGAAAACTTAAAATGGCGCGTTATCCTGCTGGAAGTAGCCATTAGAAGATGGGTACACTGTGGTCATTAATCAGCAGAAATCGGTACTCATCAGACCAGGCAACATTTTTCCAATCGTCCAATTTTGGTGGGCCCATGCAAATTGTAGCCTCAGTTTCCTGTTCTTAGCTGACAGGAGTGGCACCCGGTGTGGTCTTCTGTTGCTGTAGGCCATCTGCTTCAAGGTTTGACGTGTTGTGCGTTCAGAGATGCTCTTCTGCATACCTTGGTTGTAACGAGTGATTATTTGAGTTACGGTTGCCTTTCTATCAGCTCGAACCAGTCTGGCCATTCTCCTCTGACATTAACAAGGCATTTTTGCCCAGAGAACTGCCGCTCACTGGATATTTTCTCATTTTCTGACCATTCTCTGTAAACTCTAGAGATGGTTGTGCGGGTAGATCAGTAGATTAGCACTTTCTGAAATACTCAAACCAGCCCGTCTGGCACCAACAACCTTGCCACATTCAAGTCACTTAATCACCTTTCTTCCCCATTCTGATGCTTGGTTTGAACTTCAGCAGATCGTCTTGACCATGTCTACATGCCTAAATGCATTGAGTTGCTGCCACGTGATTGGCTATTTGCGTTAATGAGCAATTGAAAAGGTGTACCTAATGAAGTGGCCAGTGAGTGTATATAAATCACAGGAAAATCATGTTTTTGACTGCACTGGGCTTCATGTTTTTTTCCCAAGGTTTCCCAATCTGATAATCCAGTTTTGTAAGCAAACAATATGACCATTGTCCTCCCCTCTAACCCTATGGTATGAAAAGCTGCCAATTAGGATGTCGCAATTATAGCATGTTCCACTAAAGAATAGATGGTATATTTTATGCCAAGTTGTGGCTTTTGTACCTCTCACCCTTTTGTCAGAAAGCATCTCGTCATCTTGTTCAACTAAACATCCTTTTGTATTACAGAACTATTGCAATGTTTACAGAGTTGACTTTCCCATTAGATTTGTTTACTCATTAAGTTATGAACATAGATATCATAACTTAAAAAATCTTGCAGTTATTTGATTTCAAAGTAAAGATTATTCTCCTGCTTTGTTCCAGTCAAATTTAAGATGACTTAATTGTCTTTCAGTTTCGCAGTGAGGTCAATGTATCACTGAGATGAGTGTCTGAAATGTGAGTGCACGTGTGTGCGTGCATATCAGTTTCCATTTTTAAATGTAAGGGGGAAAAAATGATTTACTTTAGAAATAAAACACAAAAACACTTAAATAATGAATATAACTTGCCTATAAATTATAGTGTGAACAAATTTTGCAGTCAGTTTTCCTAGCATGAATCCAATGATTTGACACTATATGTGAATCTCCGGAAGTGGATTTATTTTGAGTGATTCTCTCTGGTTGTGCTATCAGACCCAAAGAAGGGGAAGCCTTGTCTATAATTCGCATAATGCAGGCTTTAACATGACAACTAACTAAGTAACTAACTAATTCTATATATTGTAAACATGTGACCTATTTTCATCATCATGGCTATTGTAATTTAAACTGCTGTGAACTACTATAGGGTATATTGTTTGTTATACTGAGGGATAGAGGAGATGAACGTTTGCATAAAAGTGGCTTTAATCCTGAAAAGCACTGAATTGTGTAAGGAACAGAAACACAGACACACACCTATATTATACCTCATGAATATTTGTGTTTATTTATGATGTTTATAAGAAGATCCTCATCCAATGAAAAGTGTACTCAACATGATGTGTGTGTCCTCTTTCTCTCCTTGTTATCAATGGCTGTCTTTGAGAAAGGCAAACTGAAAGCAGCTGATATAGTAGATGATCACTGTATCCCCGACACAACTCATCATAATATTTAGACTACTGAACATTGTATTTTAGTAAAATACAAAGTACAGTAGTAGAAATGCACTGTTAGTAATTTAGCAGACACTTATACAGAGTGACTTACAGAGCAATTCATGTTAAATACCTTGCTCAAGGGCACATCAAAATATTTTTCACCTAGTCGGCATGGGAATTCGAACCAGCGACCTTTCAGTTACTGTCCCAGTTCTCTTAACTGCAAGCACAGCGCATATTTATTTATACACTGAATTCTTGACATTATTAATTCTTGCTTACTCTAATATACTCTATCTACTGCTGTACATATCATTCTTAGCTGATTTAGTGTACATTCTCAGTGTACATTTGCATTTGATTAATGCCGTTCATGATTTCTTGTCTTTCTTTTGTATTTTATTTCTCCTTACATTTTAATTGTTTGACATTTAACTGCATTGTTAGGCGCTAGTAACATAAGCATATTGCTGCACCTCTATAACACCTGCTAAACTGTGTATGTGACAAATAAACGGTTTTGATTTGATTTGATCGAAAGGTCTACATAGGGAGTAACTAATGTAAAAAATCTTGCAGTTATTTGATTTCAAAGTAAGGATTATTCTCCTGCTTTGTTCCAATCAAATCTAAGATTTGTTTATCCCATTTCGGTTTGTGTGATTGTTGGTTTAGCTTTTTGTAACTTTGTAGCAATTACGGACTGCATGTGTAGGCACATATTGCATCATGATTACAAGGTGTCCTGATATCTTTTCCAACTGTTCCGATATCTTTTCCAACTGTCCGTTATCTGATTTTAATGTCCATTCTAGAATGGCCTTCTAGCCAATCAGGTAACTAGTAACTATAACAGATTACATTTAGAAAGTAACCTACCCAACCCTGCCTATGTTATACTGTTTATGTTATGTAGCCTATAGAGCTGTAAATGGGTCTCTCGAGTAGCGCAGTGGTTTGATTGGGAATCCCATAGGGCGGTTCACAATTGGCCCAGCGTTGGCCGGGGTAGGCCGTCATTGTAAATAAGAATTTGTTCTTAACTGACTTGCCTAGTTAAATAAAGGTTTAAAAAATAACATAATAAAAAAAATATGCAAACACTTCAGTAGCCTTCAAAAAGCATGAATGAATGGATGTATATGGCTGGGTGCTGAACATCCTTTCGCATGAGCTGGACACCTATTGACTTGCATCAGCGACACAGAGCTGTATAGACTACATCAAACGTGTTCATTTGACATCAAGGGCATCCTTCTTCAGACGGTAGTCACAAACAGACAAAGGCTTTTGTGTAACTAATTGAGCGCTTTAGAGCAGCCGTGTATAAATACGTATTAGGGGGGCAGCGGGTTGTGTTGTTATGTTCATTAAGACATTCTTGTGCGGATTGGGGCAAGAGAGTGCGAGAGCTTTACATAATTGCATGCATGCTTTTTCACGTGAAATGCCCCTTTAAAAGTGGGATCAGTTAGAGGCACATTGTAAAGCAAGCGGACAGTGAAGAGTAAGTAGATCTGTGATTTCTGCACTTTACTGGTGTGAAAAATCGCATTGAAGATGGTGTCTTCCTACCCTTTACCGGATGGTTTCTCTGACTTCGATGTGTTCTCTTTGGGATCTTGTCTGCTAGTGGAGGGTGAGTGTCGCATTTTCTGATGGAATTCATCCATAAATGCGGTAGCTATGCTTCTATATTCTATGTTAGACTTGATGTTCAGGGTTGGTGGCCTGTTTAAGCACTCTTTGACAAGGAGTGGTAGCAGTGCAGTTATGTGACCAGATGCAACATGGATGAAATACTGATTTTGGCCAGAAATGTGCATTATATATGCTAGAATTTTACATTCAATAGTCTGGAATAACACATTATTGTTGTTTAAACAGCCCTTCAAAAGAAAACGTGCCTGCTTTCATTTTTACTTCTCATGGAATATGCGCTCTGCTATGTGCACTGCCACTGTATTTATAACCTATTCTGTGTTATCTCCCCTAAAGGTCTTCTGGGATTCTTCCTGAATGCTGTGACAGTCGCAGCTTTCCTCAAAATAAGAGAACTGAGAACCCCCAGCAATTTCCTAGTCTTGAGCTTGGCATTGGCCGATATGGGCATCTCTGCGAACGCAACCATTGCCGCTTTCTCCAGTTTTCTGAGGTGAGTGACATAGCATACTAATCCTCTCCATCATCTTATTCACTTTTTACTCACACTGACTCATTGTTGCAACATTGTGAAATACCATGAATTGAATGGAATATGGAATATTATACACTGGGGGTTCTCAATACTAGTGTAGCAACGCAAAGGAGATCGTGTCTCTCTCTCTCTGACATATTGCAATCAACTGGCTAATCAATATCTCTGCATAGTTTTAGAGTGGTAGATTGATAATGCCAGGGCAAAGACCAACGGGGGTAGGGTCATAACAGACCTCCTGGGGACTGTGCCGTGATGCATAAAGGCAGAGGATTTAGAACTCTGTAATCGGGGGGATGATGACGATGATGTTCTGGGTTGGCGTCTAGGTGGTTTAGGATTAAAACAGGCACCAGATTCACTTCAAATTCAAAATGGTTATTAATAGATGACCGTGGCCAATGCAAAAGATCATAAACAGACACTGGCCTTCCCTGCAGTCTAGTTCTATGCACTGTAAAGTATTTACAATGAATTTGACAGTATCTTACTGGCAGCTCGGTGGTGGCAAAAATGTGGGTATTTCATATTACAGTACACCTACTGTAATATAATACAGTATCAAAGCAAGCACTGTGTAATGACACACAGTACACTACAGTACACTAAATTGACTGTACACTTGATTGTATTATACTGTATAAAAGAAATGCTACCGTAATCTGAATGAATGAATTAATTAGTGGATGAATGAATTAAATTCATTGAGGGGAGGAGCTTGTATTTCACTGTAATTACAAGGGATTGGTGCAAGCAGGTTGGCTGCTAGGTAAAAGTTTTACACATTACAGTATATTAATTAATATTTTATTTTATATCACTTGCACTTCTAGAGGCCTTCTCAAAGGCTTCAAAACTGTCAGCAGCCACAGGACAAAACAGACCAAAAGGACATAACATAATGCTCAACCATTAAAGGTTTGAGACTTGCTGCAATATCAGCTACTTGCAGAACATAATGTTAAGGTCTAATGTACTGTCTTTCCCACTCTTTACTACTGTATGCTCTTCTCCAGGTATTGGCCCTATGGCTCTGATGGCTGCCAGACTCACGGTTTCCAGGGTTTCGTGACAGCTCTCGCCAGCATCCACTTTATTGCTGCCATCGCATGGGACAGATACCACCAGTACTGCACAAGTAAGTGGCATGAGTCTCTTAGGTCTCATACATCTCCACAGACACACATGCACACGCACACACACACAGACACACGCAAACACACACACACACACACACATCCATCCCCCAAAACAAAGGCACAAACATACACTAAACAGGACTAATCTTTGTGTGCAGCTGTTCTTGGGGCCTCACAGCATCCTAAGAGGCCATCTGGTCTTTAGCCTAAGAGTCTATTGGTCTGTTAGGTCACTCATCAACATGGTTTTATTGACCTCTCTCAAAATATATAATCTGACGATTACACCCACACTGAAACACTTTCTATTGTGTTATGACCCTGTCAAACTAAATACTGAGTGTACAAAACATTAAGGGCACCTGCTCTTTCCTTGACATAGACTGACCAGGTGAATCCAGGTGAATGCTATGATCCCTTATTGATGTCACCTTAAATCCACTCCAATTAGTGTCAGATGATGGGGAGGAGACAGGTTAAACAATGATTTTTAATCCTTAAGACAATTGAGACATTGATTGTGTATGTGTGCCATTCAGAGGGTGAATGGGCAAGACAAAATATTTAAGTGGCTTTGAATGGGGTATGATAGTAGGTGCCATGTCCACTGGTTTGTGTCAAGAACTGTGACGCTGTTGGGGTTTTTCACGTGCGTATCAAGAATGGTCCACCACCCAAAGGACATCCTGTCAACTTGACACAACTGTGGGAAGCTTTGGAGTCAACATGGGCCAGCATCCCTGTATTTTTGAGACCTTGTAGAGTCCTTGCCCAAATGAATTAAGGCTGTTCTGAGGGCATTAGGAAGGTGTCCATAATGTTTTGTACACTCAGTTTATGTCAGAGAGCAATACGAGGGATACAGTACCACAATGACCAGAAGTAACCAGGCTACTGTTAGAGCAAGCTATGGAAGGCATTTTGTTTAGTAGTATTTCAAATAGTATACCAACATTAACCATGTTGAGCTTAGGCCTACTCCAAAACATGGATCAACATAACAACATGGAATGTATCATGTTACTTGGTCCTGCCGTACAAAACATGTTCATGTGTTACTAATACAATAATTACACAATAAAACATTTTACTGTAACCCAAATAGAATTGTAACATGTTAAAAATGCATTATAGTTTTTGCATTCACAAACACCTGAAGTACATTTTTCATCCCTAAATACATTTAAAATGTATTGGAAACAGGTTATCAAGTCATTTCACATGTGTTGTACAGTGCATTCAGAAAGTATTCAGACCCCTTTTTCCACATTTTGTTTTGTTTTTTTCCTCATCAATCTACACACAATACCCCATAATGACAAAGCACAAACAGGATTTTAGAAGTTTTTAGCAAATTTCGAAAGAAAAAATGAGAACAATTGCATTTACATAAGTATTCAGACCCTTTACTCAGCACTTTGTTAAAGCACCTTTGGCAGTTTCTCTCATTCTCTCAAGCTCTGTTAGGTTAGATGGGGAGCATCGCTGCACAGCTATTTTCAGGTCTCTCCAGAGATGTTTGATCGGGTTCAAGTCCGGGCTCTGGCTGGGCCATTCAAGGACATTCAGAGACTTGTCCCAAAGCCACTCCTACGTGGTCTTGGCTGTGTGATTAGGGTCATTGTGATATTGCGAGGAGTGAGAGTGAAAGTGAGAGTAGAGGCGAAACAAAACAGAGTTTGAATGGAAGAAAGATAGTAACAGCAATACACATAAGACAATAAACCGTGAGGGGTGAACCAAAACACACAGGGTTAAATAGTGACCCTGATGACCAATGTGTAACAGGTGTGGGTCATCAGGGTGTTGCTACCATCTTCCCCCGACCGCCGGTTAGAACGCCGGTGAGGATGATCGCTGGAGAGGAGGAGTGACCGCCGCTCTGCGCGGGGAATTCGTTACAGTCATTGTCCTGGTGGAAGGTGTACCTTCGCCCAAGTCTGAGGTCCTGAGCACTCTGGAGCAGGTTTCCATCAAGGATCTCTCTGTACTTTGCTCCGTTCATCTTTCCCTCGATCCTGATTAGTCTCCCAGTCCCTGCCGATGGAAAACATCCCACAGCATGATGCTGCCACCACCGTGCTTCACCATAGGGATGGTGCCAGGGTTCCTCCAGATGTAACGCTTGGCATTCAGACCAAGAGTCAATCTTGGTTTCATCAGACCAGAGAAATCTTGGGGACTTTCAATGCTGCAGAATTATTTTGGTACCCTTCCTCTGATCTGTGCCTCGACACAATCCTGTCAAGGAGCTCTACGAACAATTCCTTCGACCTCATGGCTTGGTTTTTGCTCTGACATGCACTGTCAACTGTGGGACCTTATATAGACAGGTGTTTGCCTTTCCAAATCATGTCTAATTAATTGAATTTACCACAGATGGACTCCAATCAAGTTGTAGAATCATCTGAAGGATGATCAATGGAAACAGGATGCACCTGAGCTTAATTTCGAGTCTCATAGCAAAGAGTCTGAATGTTTATGTAAACAAGGTAAAAAATCTAAAAAACCTGTTTTTGCTTTGTAATTATAGGGTTTTGTGTGTAAATTGATTAATTAAAAATAATACTAATAATTTAGAATAAGTCTGTAACATAACAAAATGTGGAAAAAGTCAAGGGATCTGAATACTTTCCGAATGCACTGTATGTCTAGTCCTGGAAAGCCATAGGCTTTAAGGGATATTTTACATTTACATTAGAATGGTGGAGAATAACAGTGTGTGTTTCGCGCATAGAAATAATATGATTAGAATTTATTTCTAATAGCACAGCACACTTTTTTACTCTCCCTCTCCATTCCATTCGGAAATAGAAATTCCCTAAATAGAATCTATTCTAATCATCCCACTTCTATGGTTTCTGTAGATTATTGAAATAGAGTCTATTCTAATCTTTGTATTTCTATGGTTGTGCTTCTCATCAGGGACGAAGCTACAGTGGAGCAGTGCCATCACTTTGGCTATTTTCATCTGGCTGTTCACCGCCTTCTGGTCCGCCATGCCCCTCATCGGCTGGGGAGAGTACGACTACGAACCCCTCAGGACCTGCTGTACCCTGGACTACAGCAAAGGAGACAGGTAACAAACAGACCCACGTTTCAAGTTTCAGGTTTCACGTTTTTAATGTCTTGTGCACAAGTACAGTGAAATGCCTTTCTTGCTATCTCTAAACCCAACAATGCAGTAATCAATAACAATATAATACTAAACATAACAAGGTAGAACAAAAACACACAAGATATAAAAATAATAAGAAGAACACGATAATGTAAGTAAGCATATTATATACAGGGTCAGTTCCAGTACCATATTTACAATGTGCAGGGATACTGGAGTGATAGAGGTAGATATGTATAGGAGTAAGGTGACTAGGCATCAGGATATCTGATAAACAGAGTAGCAGCAGTGAATATGATGTATGTGAGCAGGTGTGTGTAGAGTCAGTACAAATGTATGTGCATATTATGTGTGTGTGAGCAAATTATGGAGTGAGTGTTTGTATGTGTGTTTATGTATCAGTGTGCGTGGTGTGTAGGGCCCTGTGAGTGTGCAATAATAAGAGTAAAATACAAAGGTAAACCCAGTCTGTGCAGCCATTTTGTTAGCTATTTAGTTAGCTATGTAGCAGTCTTATGGCATGGGAATATAAGCTTTTCAGGAGCCTGTTGGTGTCACTCACTAACATGCACACACAAGCTGCTATAGGCCACCAAGCGCTAACAGTCAGTATCTGGATAACATGTGTGAAATGCTTGATAATGTATGTGATATCAATAGAGGTATGTTTTCTTGGTGATTATCAGGCTGCCCACTCAAGACAAAGCTTCAAACTGTAAACAGTGCCTGCAACCTGGTTCAGGTTATCAATCAACCTACCAGGGTAGTTACAAACAGTACAGGAATGAAATCATCAACATGTATTGATCACATCTTTACTAATGCTGCAGAAATTAGTTTGCAAGCAGTATTCAAATCCATTGGATGTAGTGATCACAATATAGTAGCCTTATCTATGAAAACCAAAGTTCCAAAGGCTGGGCCTAATATAGTGTATAAGAGGTCATACAATAAGTTTTGTAACGATTCCGATGTATATGTAAAGAATATTTGTTGGTCCTTGGTGTGTAATGAGGAGCAACCAGACGCTGCACTTGACACATTTATGAAATTGCTTATTCCAATTACTAATAAGCATGCACCCAATCCCAGTGGATTGATGAGGAATTAAAAAATGTTATGTTTGAGAGGGATGACGCAAAAGAAATGGCAAATATGGTCTGGCTGTACAACCGATTGGTAAACGTACTGCAAATTGAGAAATCATGTAACTAAACTGAATAAAAAGAAGAAGAAACTACACTTTGAAACAAAGATAAATAACATAAAAAATGATAGTAAAAAGCTTTGGATCACCTTAAATACAATTTTGGGCAAAAAGGCAAACCCCTTTACTGGCTCAAATAGCCAACCAATCAGCCTGTTACCACCTTTAGCACGCTTATAGGGAAGGACATTCAACAAGCACAGCATTTACAACAATTACTGATGATTGGTTGAGAGCAAGTGATAATAAAAAGATTATGGGGGCTGTTTTGTTATACTTCAGTGATATTATCGATCATAGTATGTTGTTGGAAAAACTTTTGTTATGGCTTTACACCCTCTGCTATATTGTGGATAAAGAGTTACCTGTTAACATAACACAGAGGGTGTTCTTTAATGGAAGCCTCTCCCCAAAAATCCAGGTAGAATCAGGAATTCCCTAGGGCAGCTGTCAACATTATGTGTGCGGATGACTCAACACTACACGTCAGCTACCACAGCGACTGAAATGATTGCAACACTTAACAAAGAGCTGCAGTTAGCTTCAGAATAGGTGGCAAGGAATAAGTTAGTCCTAAATATTAAAAAAGAAATCAATGCATTGTTTTTAGGACAAATCATTCACTAAACCCTAAACCTCAAATAAATCTTGTAATGAATAATGTGGTAATTGAGCAAGTTGAGGTGACTAAATTGCTTGGAGTAAACCTGGATTGTAAACTGTCATGGTCAAAACATATTGATACAATAGTAGCTAGGATGTAGAGAAGTCTGTCCATAATAAAGCGCTGCTCTGCTTTCTTAAAAGCATTATCAACAAGGCAGGTCCTACAGGCCCTTTGTCTACCTGGACTACTATTCAGTCGTGTGGTCAGGTGCCACACAGAGGGACAGGAACATTTCAATTGGCTCAGAACAGGGCAGCACGGCTGGCCCTTGGATGTACACCAAGAGCTAACATTAATAATTTGCATGTCAATCTCTCCTGGCTCAAAGTGGAGGAAAGATTGAATTCATCACTACTTGTATTTGTGATGTCAAAAATAAAAATGCTATTGCAACCTCTATGCAATAAGGAATTGAGACCAAAAGCTCAAGAGAAGTTTCAAGTGTTTATTACCAAGGAGTGGTAAGGGGCGGACAGAAACAATAATTCAGGCCGGGAATTTGACTCCATCCCAGGCCACCTTGTTCACGCAAACCACCAGACCGCAAATTTTGTAGGCTAACCATATTTGTTGATGTAACAGGTACCAAACTAGTTATGCTATGTTCCTCAAGGTATGCTTTGGCTATGGGTTCACCCTCACCCTCTTTTTTTACTAATACTATTTTAATACTATTAATTGGAAATATTACAAAAAAGCGAAAGCCCCCACATCAACATAAATACATAGCTTATTAGGCCATATTTTCTGTGTTGCTCGCAGTGTCACCCCGGCCCGGTGCATCAATCGTTAGACTTACCTGATTGTAGGGGATGGGCGAGTTAAGTTATCTGAAGTGGTGAGTGACACTGAACGTGAAACATGATAAGTTAGCATTAGTAGCCTACTTCAAACGATGTCAAAAAGACCAAAGCCCTCTGGTGCCCAGGGAAGAAAAAGAAGAAGAGAAGAAGAGGAAGAACGGGATAAGGACAGAGGTAATGTGATGTGATGAATGAATAGTTTATCTAATTGCATAGTAGTTACCGTTGGAGCAGTGTTACTACTAGTAGGCTGGACAATGTAAGGAGTCAAAATTCACCCAAGGCTGAAAAACAGCAAAAGGACGTTGGCTAAGCTGGAACACTAGCATGAACCCATAGCAAATGAATGGAATCGAACGTTCGCAGAGGCTGTTTTGACTGGAGTGATGCTTAGAATTCCATTTTGCCTAAATGTCACAAAAAAATGTATCCATTTTTATTTGACCACTACAATCTGTTCATCAGACAAAACTAGAAAAAAACAACTTGTGTAGAAAGTAAACATCCACACCTCGATGGTGTCAACTGTGCTTATGTCTGCGTAATGAGAAAGTAGGGAAGAAATTAGAACTTCTGACCATTTCTGGTCTAGTGATCGATGACAACCGAACTCGCTGCCCAGACATACATAATTAGGAGATGAGGAGATTCTCCTGATTTTAAAATGGTTCCCGACTTGAAAAAATCTAAATATACACATGGGACAATGGGACGACCTCAGAGTTCCATAAGTAATTCCAGTTCCATGACGTAGAACAATAAACTGGGAATAGAATGTTTGGAAGGCGAGTTGGTGCCACGGTGCTCAATAAAACTAATAGTAGCTGGCAGGGTGAAATATGAAACTGGTCTCCACAGCGGATGCAATGAACTAGTTTTTATCAGAAAAAAGCATTGTAAAAAATGTAGTGTCCAGCCTACTACTAGCTAGTTTACTTTGGATGATACTAGTAACGTTCACTAATTTAAATATCTAGCTAGATAGAGTTAATGTCAGTTACTTTTACCTTAAATTCATTAGGGAATGTTGGAACGACTATTCAGGTGTTTGGGGGATAACCTAACCTATAACATCATTTTGAGAAATACACGTTTTCTTTCAAGTGTGCTGCACGAACCATCCACTGTCTGCCTCAAGAAACCAGGCATAGGCCTACATTTTATTGACATCTTAGCTACTCTAGTTAGCCAACGTTAGCCCTGCTTGTAATGGTAAATTAAAATGCTTTTCTTTTCCAATCCCCTTTTGTAATGAATAGTTTAATAGTAAGTCTTTGCATTTTCATTATTGATTAGTCTTACTGTATATGTAATATAGCAAACAGCATGCTAGAGAAGTGCTCATTAAATACATGTTTTGTGCATGAATGCTAGGTGTAATTACTCTTGCTATTTGTGTTTAGGCTATAATGAGGCTTAGGTGCTATTATTGTATAGTTTCACCGTCAGCAGCTTTTTTATTAATATAATGTAACACCCAATGGTCACATATACTCCTCTTCTCTCTTCAGATGCACTTTTGAAATACTTGAATCCCACCCCTGCAAATCCTGGGCACCTGCAGACACTCTACCTCAGTACAGTCGAGTGATGTAGCATCAAGTGTTACTGTCCCCTCTACCTCAGCACAGCCCAGCAATGCAGAATCAAGTGCTCCTGTGGCCTCTACCCCAGCACAGCCCAGCGATGCAGCATCAAACGCTCCTGTCCCCTCTACCTCAGCACAGCCCAGCAATGCAGCATCAGGCATCTACAAAAAGGCTGCACCAATACTGACCCTACTGACTGGCCATTTGTTTTAACTGATAAGGTAAGAACAGAGTTTGTTCTCAGAGGACCGTATTAACGTTTCCGAAACAAAAAGATGCATGACTATTTAAATAGAGTCAATAGAAAAAATCAAAAGAAGCTGGCTAATGTACTACAATATTAATGATCGTTTGTACTGCTTCTGCTGCAAAATGTTTTCTCTAAGAGATTTCAAATTGAATAGAGAAGGACTAAGGGATTGGAAAAATGCAAGCCAATTGCTCAAGGCCCGTGAGGATAGCCAGGAGCACAATACACACATGGCAACATGGAAGGTATTGGAGGTCCGTCTTGCAAAAGGGCTAACAATAGATAAGCAAGAGATGGCATTCGCTGAGAGAAACAGGTGGCGAGAAGTTCTTACCAGATTGGTGGCAATAATTCAGTCCTTAGCTGAAAGAAACATGGCTTTAAGGGGATCCACAGACACATTAAACAAACCAGACAATGGCAATTTTCTCAAAGAGGTGGAGCTTATGGCCAAATTTGATCCATTAATGAAGCAGCGTGTTGGTAGGGTGGAAAGTGGAGCTTGTAGTCACACACATTACCTGGGCATAATAATCCAAAATGATCTGATAGATTCCATCACCGCAAAAATTCTGGAAAAAATTGTGGAAGAGAAGTATTTCTCCATTATTTTAGATTGCACTCCTGATCTGAGTCATAAGGAGCAGCTCTCTGTCATTGTCAAAATTGTGTTACTGGAAGACATACCTCAAATAAAGAACATTTCATGGGCTTTCTTGTGGCAGAGGAGTCAACAGGGAAAGTTTGTCATCTCTCATCCTCAAAAGGCTGGAGGAGCTGAACATCCCCTTTGAGGACTGCAGAGGACAGTCCTATGACAACGGCGCCAACATGAAGGGAAAGAATAAAGGTGTTCAGGCTAGGCTGCTTCAACAGAACTCAAGAGCCTTTTTTGTCCCATGTGGCGCCCACACTTTAAATCTGGTGGTAGCTGATGCTGCTAAGAGCTCACCAGATGCCATTGGCTACTTTGGATATTTAGCAAATTATTCAAACTCTTCTCAGCCTCCAGCCATAGATGGGATATCCTCCTGAAACATGTCAAAACCACCCTGAAATCAGGTCAGAGACCAGGTGGGAAAGCAGGATAAACAGCATTCAGACAGTAATGTACCAGGCTGGGCAAGTCAGAGAGGCTCTTCTGGAGCTGAGGGAAACTACTGCAGACCCTGTGGTGAAAGTTGAAGCCCAGTCTTTGGCTGAGGAGATTGGATCCTACCACTTTTCTATTTGCACAGTCATATGGTATGACATCCTCAACAAGATCCAGCATATGAGGATACTGATGCAGTCACCCTCTATGCAGCTAGATGTGGCTGTCGCCTTGCTGAAGAAAACCAGAGATTCCCTTACCTGCTACAGAAACACTGGATTTTCTGATGCACAGACAACTGCAAAATAAATGTGCGAGGAGATGAATGTGGAGGCTGTACTCAAACAAAAGCGGTTGATAACCACAAAAAGGCACTTTGGTTATGAGGCTCCAGATGAGCCTATTGGTGATACTCTTCGAAAAATGGAAACCACATTTTTTGATGTGTTAGTGGATACAGTCCTCTCTTCACTTGATCAGAGATTTCCGGGCCTGGGAGAGGTGAATGACAAATTTGGAGTGCTCCTCAACTTCCCAACATGTCAAAAGAAGAGTTTCTAGAGCACTGTCAAACCCTGAGCACTGCTCTAAGCCATGATGGAAAGCCAGATATTGATGGCAGGGAATTTGCTGTGGAAATGCAAAACTTTCCACATTTGCCATAAAAAAACATGACAAACATGGAACTCTTGACCTTCCTGCATGAGAAGAAGCTGACAGAAATGTACCCCAATATGTGGGTAGCTCTGAGAATCACTGCCACTCTTCATGTTACAGTGGCTGCTGCTGAAAGGATCTTCTCTAAACTCAAACAGATTAAAACCTTCCTGAGATCTACTACGGTGCAAGAACGTCTCAGTGGACTTTCCATCATTAGTATAAATCATGTAGTCTCACAACAGCTGTCTTATGATGATATTATAGATGACTTTGCTGCAAGAAAGGCAAGGCGAGTAAGGCTGTAGAACAATGCTACATTATGCATATTGCACTGAGGTTTCTGTAATATAGTTAGTTTAACTATATTATTTATAATTCATTTTATGTCACTTGTTTGCTGCAAGAAAGGCAAGGCGAGTAAGGCTGTAAAAAGGTCTCTGTAATATAGTTGTTTTCGTGCAATACTCTTATTTATATTGTATTTATAATACATTTTATGTCACTTGTTTCTTTTAAAACTGTTTTTATTAAGTGGTGGTTTTGTTTCTAAAATAAATAATCTCAAAGACAAAGCTATGCAGTTTCTGTGTGAGTGTTTGAACACAATGATCGGTGGTGGAAATGGCTGCGATGCATGGGGCAGCAGCTAAAATCTTGCCTAGGGCACCAAATTTGTCAGGGCCGGCCCTGCTCAAAAACTCACTAGGAATACACCAATCATAGCAAAAACAAATGTACAAGGCTAGACACACAAAACAATTAGCCTACACTTTTTAAAAAGAGAATGAGATATACAGAGTTAGCTCAAATGTTCAAATGATTATCTTTATATTCAAGCATCAAGCATATGAAAAGTATCAAAATACTTCATACACACGCATCACGTCATCATTATTTTGGATACACAAATACAGAAAACAAAGCCCCCTCTCCTCTCAGATGCCCCTGACAAACAGAGTGTTGGGTTCCTAAAAGGAATGTCTACAAAACTGTAAACAACTACTGGCCGTTGTGTCACTATTATTAGCTAGGCTACTTAGCTAGCCATGCTGGGTGTTGTTTCTGTGTGTCAGTGTGTGTGTTTTTGACTGACCTGGTCCCTTACTGGCGAACATGTAGCTTATTTTGCAGCATTTAGCTACGTCTGTGGCAAGGGCCATTCTCTTTTTTTATTCTCTCCCTCTCTGCTCCACCTTTCCTTTTCTGACCATCCAATTCTTTGTGCGACTTGTCTAAAATGTTATCGGTAGAGAAGCAGGTAGACGGTTGATATGTGCGTCGCGGAGAGACATGATGTCATTTTTGGTGCCCCTTACATCCCCTGTGGAATGTCCATGGTCCTCTCTTTGTTTAGCTAGATGTCAGAATCACACCCCGTCCATCTTCATTGTCCTGGGCTTGACCCTGCTCTCTGATCCTAGGCAATTTCCTCTTATCTGATTAGGTCAAACATTTTAAATATCATACACACAGTTATATGGCCTGAACTCCATTAATACTCAAAGTAATCATTCACTAAAAAAGATACAAACAAACTACAGTTTAACTTGGAACATGTTACATTTTAACAGAATCCATCAGTGAGAAGTATTGACATGTTGAATGCACCGAGCTGTCTGTTTTAATTACTGGCACACTGCTCGGACCCCATGCATACCCAACAAGAAATGCCACCAGAGGTCTCTTCACAGTCCCCATGTCCAGAACAGACTATGGGAGGCTCACAGCACTACGTAGAGCCATGACTATTCAACATAAAGTAAGTCATGCAAGCAGTAAAATTAGATTTAAAAATCTGAGAAGAATGCACCTTATGGAACAGCGAGGACTGTGAAGCAACACAAACATAGGCACAGACACATCCATACAAACACACGATAACATACGCACTATACACACACGTACACATGGATTTTGTGTTGTAGATATGTGGTAGTAGAGTAGGAGCCTGAGGGCACACGCTTAAATGTGTTGTGAAATCTGTTGTAAATGTATTGTAATGTTTAAAAAAATGTATAACTGCCTTAATTTTTCTGGAGCCCAGGAAGGGTAGCTGCTGCGTTGGCAGCAGCTAATGGGGATCCATAATAAATACAAATAAATACAAATGGACTACAGCAAGGGAGACAGGTAACACACACACACACACAACTTCAAATATTGCAAAATGACTGACCGATGGACAGACCGACACACACAAAAACATGGCTTACATCAAGGGAGACAGGTAACACTCATCAGGAATACATTACATCTTTGCCAAATCCTTCAGACCTGCCATGTCTAGCCAAACATCAACCCTAGTACAGTACCTGGTTTTACAGATACTCATCAGACAGAGTATTGTCTCTTTCTGTAGTGTAAAACATTCATCTTGGCTCCCCAGGTGCACTTGTTTCATAACATCCTGTGTTCTTTCTTCTCCTAAACAGGAACTATGTGTCCTACCTGATCCCCATGGCCATTTTCAACATGGCCATCCAGATCTTTGTTGTCATGTCCTCTTACCAGTCCATCGGCCAGAAATTCAAGAAGACCGGAAACCCCAGGGTAAGAAACATGTCTGCTGTTATTTTCAGACAGGGATAGGCCCTGTTCCAATACTGCATTTGTATTTGGCATCAGCTTCTCTTCCTGAGGTCCAGCAATTTTAAAAACATTACAACACATTCACAACATATTTCACTACACATTAAGGTTGTGTCCTCAGGCCACTAGCCTACTACCACATATCTACAGCACAAACTCCATGTGTACATAGTGTTTATAGTGTGTATGTTATTGTGTGTGTGTGTGTATGCATGTGTCTGTGCCTGTGTTTGTGTCTATTCACATTCCTCGCTGTTTCATATATTTTTATCTATTTTTTTTATCAAATTTTACTGCTTGCATGAGTTACTTTATGTGGAATAGAGTTCCATGTAATCATGGCTCTATGTAGTACTGTGCGCCTCCCATAATCTGTTATGGACTTGGGGACTGTGAAAAGACCTCTGGTGCCATGTCTTGTCAATACCTCTCACAAATACAAGTAGTAATGAAGTCAATCTCTCCTCCACTTTGTGCCAGGAGAGATTGACATGCATATTATTAATGTTAGCTCTCTGTGTACATCCAGGGGCCAGCCGTGCTGCTCTGTTTTGAGCCAATTGCAATTTTCCTAAATCCCTCTTTGTGGCACTAGACCACACGACTGAACAGTAGTTCAGGTGCGACAAAACTAGGGCCCGTAGGACCTGCCTTGTTGATAGTGCTGTAAAGAGCAGAGTTTCATTATGGACAGGCTTCTCCCCATCTTAGCTACTGTTGTATTAATATGTTTTGACCATGGCAGTTTACAATTCAGGGTTACTCCAAGCAGTTTAGTCAAGTTGCTGAATTTCCACATTATTCATTACAATATTTAGTTGAGGTTTAGTGTTTAGTAAATGATTTGTCCCAAATACAATGATTTTAGTTTTTGATATATATTTAGGACTAACTTATTCCTTGCCACCCATTCTGAAACTAACTGCAGCTCTTAGTTAAGTGTTGCAGTCATTTCAGTCACTGTAGTAGCTGACGTGTATAGTGTTGAATAATCCGCATACATAGACACACTGGCTTTACACAAAGTAAAGGGCCTATACAGCTGCCCTGGGGATTTCCTGATTCTACCTGGATTATGTTGGAGAGGCTTCCATTAAAGAACATCCTCTGTCAACATGCACAATCTCTATAGTGCCAATGTTAATCTATTTAGTTTTTCAGCTATGCAAGGTGTAGAGCATCAAGGCCCCCGGGAGAAAGGAGCAAGTGTGTTGGTTTGCAATGCAGCCACTGTGCCGTAAATGAAGCCACTGTACTGCTAAATAGACACAGTAGATTATACTACTATACATAGGTCCCGCGGGAATGGAGGGACTGAATCAGGTTGCCTCTCCCTCTATATGTTGCATAAGCCATTTACTCACGGGGTGTAGCTAGGTCTAAGACCGCGCTAGCCGGAACACAAAGGTGACTATGCTGCAGAAAAGAGTGAGCTGTTCTCACTAAGGCAGCACTGTTAATGTTATGTAACCTTCAAATAGCATTGCTCACACATACATGCTCTCTCTCTCTCTCTCTCTCTCTCTCTCTCTCTCTCTCTCACATCCAATACCTGAAACGCATGCATCACGTCATCATTATTTTGGATACACAAATACAGAAAACAAAGCCCCCTCTCCTCTCAGATGCCCCTGACAAACAGAGTGGTGGGTTCCTAAAAGGAATGTCTACAAAACTGTAAACAACTATGTAATTAACATTCCTGTATGGATACAAAGGTTGTACACATGGTAAGTGGCAAAGCAGTCTTTGGCTCATGTGTACTCAAAAATAACACATACGCAAACAAGCCTGTTATCCCTAAGAATAATGCAGTATTAGCATGAAACATGGAATTACTCTGAATGGTCAGTGAACAACGTTTCCCTGTGTACCTGTTTTGGTGCATGATGTCTTTGTTTTTGAGCTGAACTCAACAGTTGAGTTGATTATGAAATTATGGTAAGCCAGATATTGTGTTTCTATCCCAGCCGTTATCCCATGCTTGTGACCAGACCGTCACATGCATGTAAGCCCCATGATCTGAGATGTTTTTCTCTCTTTTTTCTTCTCCTTCTCTCTGCTCTCTCTCTCACCATCTCTCTGCTCTCGCTCTCAATTCAATTCAATACAATTAAAAAGGTTTTTTTAATGGATAAGTATAACCACAGACATTACCAGAGCAAACATAGAGGAACTATGAATTAAATCAATGATGATGGAAATACACTGTGCCCTGAGAAGGTACTCCTATCCCTTGACTTATTCCACATTTTCTTGTGTTACAGACTGAATTTCAACATTTTATATTTTGTTTTTTATATAGTTTTTCCTCACCCATCTACACACAATACCCCATAATGACAAAGTTAAAACATGTTTTTAGAAGTTTTTGCACATTTATTGAAAATGAAATACAGAAATATCTAATTTACATACTGTAAGTATTCACACCCCTGAGGCAATAACTTGTAGAAGCACATTTGGCAGCGATTACAGCTGTGACTCTTTCTGGGTAAGTCTCTAAGAGCTTTCCACACCAGGATTGTGCTACATTTGACCATTATTCTCTTAAAAATGATTCAAGCTCTGTTAAATTGCTTGTTTATCATTGTTAGACATCCATTTTCAGGTCTTGCCATAGATTTCCATGTATATTTAAATCACAACTGCAACTAGGCCACTCAGGAACATTCACTGTCTTCTTGGTAAGCAACTCGTGTAGATTTGGCCTTGTGTTTTAGGTTATTTTCCTGCTGAAAGGTATTCCTCTAGGATATTACCTCCGTTTAGCTCCATTCCTTTTATTTTTTATCCCGAAAAACTCCTCAGTCCATAATGATTACAAGCATACCCATAGCATGATGCAGCCACAACCATGCTTGAAAATATGGAGAGTGGTACTCAGTAATGTGTTGTATTGGATTTGCCCCAAACACACAGTAACATTTTGTATTCAGGACAAAAAGTTTTTGGCTTTGCTAATTTTTTGCAGTATTACTTTAGTGCCTTGTCGCAAACAAGATGCATGTTTTGGAATATTTTTATTCTGTATTGTGGAGTAACTACAATGTTGTTGATCCAACCTGTAACTTTCTGGTGACTGGGTGTATTGATACAACATCCAAAGTGTAATTAATAAGTTCACAATGCTCAAAGGGATATTCAATGTCTGATTTGTTTTTACTCATCCACCAATAGGTGCCATTCTTTTTGTGGTTGAATCTGGGTTTTAAATTCACTGCTCAACCAAGTGACCTTACAGATAATTGTATGTGTGGGGTACAGAGATTAAGTAGTCATAAAAAAATTAAGTTAACACTATTATTGCACACAGAGTAAGTCCATGCAACCTATTATATGACTTGGGACAGACCCTTTTTTTTAATTTTTGCCTAAAATGACATACCCAAATCTAACTACCTGTAGCTCAGAACCTGAAGCAAGGATATGCATATTCTTGATATAATTTGAAAGTTTGTAGAAATTTGAAATTAATGTAGGAGAATATAACACATTAGATCTGGTAAAAGATAATACAAACAAAAAAACATGTGTTTTCTATGAAAACAATTGCATAATCTTTGAAATGCAAGAGAAAGGCCAGACAGTGATGTAAGATTCTAGATGTAATTTATATGTTGTCCACCAGATGGCAGCAGTGCGTGTGCAACGTTTCAGACTGATCCCGTGAAGAATTACATCACTACACAATATTTTGTATCAAGTCTGCCAGGAGTTTTCCCAAATGTGCCGAATTGGTTTTTAAGTACATAACTATAGAGAACATACAAAAATGCTTTGGTAATACAAAATGTAAGTTTGCATTCTCCCAGGAATGTCATACATGATGGATCATTAGCTTCCCTACAGAAAATACACTAACCTTCCCACATCTAGATGGACGGGCGGGGTGGGTGTGGAGCCAGAGGTCAAACTGTAGAACCCAGTTCCTACATCCTTCAGAGGTGAATGTACCAAACCAGTTGCCTTGATAAAAGTGTTTTGTTGTTGTGCACTATTAGCGTTGTTGTTTAGCTGTAATAGCTACTGTAAATTGGACACTGCAGTTAGATTAACAAGAATTTAAGCTTTCTGCCCATATAAGACATGTCCATGTCCCAGAAAGTTGGCTGTTGTTTACAACACCATTCTAGTCACATATCGCATTTGAGCAGCAACCGTCCCGCATACAGGGCACCAATCCCGTAGAGGTTTTAAGCACATTTTCAATTTATTTAGGCTTGCTATAAAAAAGTGGTTGAATACTTATTGACTAAAGACATTTGTGACCGCCCGGCTCAATTCGGTCTTATTTTACATTGGATTTTCTCAGAGCTAGAAAATGGTATATCATACACTACAGTTGAGGAACAATGCAAAAGTAATTCTGCTTTTAAAGTTGATCAATTTGTATCCTCACTTTTCAGAAAATGGCCTTTGAATGTTTTGGTAGCTCTTCTTTGTCTACACCCATTCAGAATCGTTCACACCCTCTTAAGCTTTAGCCCCACCCATCTCTTTAAGGGTTGATCTGAGCAATCTGTCCTAACAAAAGCAGTCAAGCACCCAAGCTAACTGGCTAACATTGGCTAGCTTGCTAGATACTTCCAGACACAAATGACAGAAAAGCTTGCTGATCATTTTACTTGCACTAGCAGAGCTGTTTAGGCTGTTTTTATATTATCCAGATCGATGGTGACTGCAACTTTAATTTAATTTAATTACGCTGTTTTGCCAACGTTTACTGACAACAGCCAAATTCAACAGGTGTTGAGCGTTCGTAAATTCTGCAGTTAAATTCTGCAGAGCGAATTTACCAGCTACGTCTATCACCAGCTGTTGCAGTGACATTCTATTTAAATGGTTACTTGCATAGTTGTCACGCGTGGGTGCATGGAGAGACCAAGGCGCAGCGCAGTAATAGTTCGTCATAGTTTTATTAACTTCAAACTCAAATGTACGAACTATTCAAGCAAAACCAACGAAGAAATGACAAAAACTGAAACACACTTACTTTCACCGTGACTGGAGATATAACGACCCACGCCCCAGTGTAAAACCTACAAACCTATGTAGGATCCCTGATTAGAGACAATGCGCCTCTAATTAGGGATCCCACACAAACCACCACCAGATACAGAAAGAATAGACCTGTCAGACTCTGACCATGGTTACATAGAGAAGCAAATAGGCTTCTCTATGGCCAGAGCCTGACAATAGTGGAGTCTTTTGATAAGACATGTAGCTAGCTAGCTAAACAATGAACCATAATCCCAACTCATGACATCACTACCCTGCACTACCCTGCATGAACCAACCAGGTTCAATGATAGCTAGCGAGCCAGTTTGTTATTAGGGCACATGAAAGTTCACATGTTCCAGAAGGCATTTCTGCCAAAAAACACATTTAGATAAAACAAAAAGTTTACTTTCCAATTGTGAAGTAGTGACGTGCGACAAATGCCTAGTTTCCTGAAACAAGTCACATTTCAGCTTTACATTTTAAATACATTTGTAAAAATGTCCACTTTGACATTATGGGGTATTGTGTGTAGGCCAGTGATACATTTTTTTTTATCTAAATTTAATTCATTTTAAATTCAGGCTGTAACAACAACATTTTGAAAAAGTCAAGGGGTGTGAATAATTTCTGAAGGCACTGTAAGTAATATACTGTCAATCTCTCTACAGTTTAACACTGCCACTCCCCTGAAGACATTTTTGTTCTGCTGGGGACCCTATGGACTCCTGGCTTTCTACGCTGCTGTTGAGAATGCCAACTTGGTCTCTCCAAAGATAAGGATGGTGAGGTCAACACACACACGCATACATGCACACGCACACACTGTATCTAATTTTAGAGTAAATGTCATATCGATTTCTCAAGGTCATATGACTTTTTGTATGGCGAAGATCTTTTACTCTCTTTGCCAAATACACTAACAGCAAATGCAATACATTACAGCCTTATTCTAAAATGTATTGAATAGTTTTTTCCCCTCATCGATCTACACACAATACCCCATAATGACAAAGTACAAACAGGTTTTTAGAAATGTTTGCTAATGTATTAAAAGATAAAACTTAAATATTACATTTACATAAGTATTCAGACCATTCAGTATTTTGTTGAAGCACCTTTGGCACCTTCAAGTCATCTTGGGTATGACACTACAAGCTTGGCACACCTGTATTTGGATTGGGGCCGTCGCTGTACAGCTATTTTCAGGTCTCTCCAGAAATGTTTGATTCATGTCCGGGCTCTGGCTGGGCTACTCAAGGACATTCAGAGACTTGTCCCTAAGCCACTCCTGTGTTTTCTTGGCTGTGTGCTTAGGGTTGTTGTCCTGTTGTAAGGTGAATCTTCACCCCCCCCCCAGTCTGAGGACCTGAGCGCTCTGGAGCAGGTTTTTTATCAATGATCTCTATATGCTTTGCTCTGTTAATCTTTCCCTCGATCCTGACTAGTCTCCCAGTCCCTGCCACTGAAAAACATCCCCACATCATGATGCTGCCACCACCATGCTTCACCGTAGGGATGGTGCCAGGTTTCCTCCAGATGTGACAGTTGGGATTCAGGCCAAAGAGTCCAATCTTGGTTTCATCAGACCAGAGAGTCTTGTTTCTCATAGTCTGAGTGGTTTTAGGTGCCTTTTGGCAAACTCTAAGTGTGCCTTTTACTGAGGAGTGGCCTCTGTCTGGCGACTACCATAAAGGCCTGATTTGGCCACTGTGTTCTTGGGGACCTTCAATTCTGCAGACATTTTTTGGTGCCCTTCACCAGATTTGTGCCTCGACACAATCCTGTCTCGGAGCTCTACAGACAATTTCTTCGACCTCATGGCTTGGTTTTTGCTCTGACATGCACGCTCAACTGTGGGACCTTATATAGACAGGTGTTAGCCTTTCCAGATCATGTCCAATCAATTGAATTAACCACAGGTGGACTCCAATCAAGTTTTAGAAACATCTCAAGGATGATCAATGGAAACAGGATGTACCTGAGCTCAATTCCGAGTCACATTGCAAAGGGTCTGAATACTTATGTAAATAAGGTATTTCTGTTTCTGATGTTTACACATTTTTTCAAACATTTCTTAAAACCTGTTTTCGCTTTGTGATTGAGGTATTGTGTGTAGGCTGATGAGACTGTAATGTAACATATTGTAGAAAATGTCAAGGGGTCTGAATACTTTCCGAATATACTGTAACTCATGGTCCTTTGGTTCCCAAAGCAATGTAGATGTAACACATACTTGTATAGTGTATGGCCCATTCAGGAATCAAGCTCACAACTCTGGTGTGCCAAATATTATTTTCCAACCAACTGAATCATTTAACCCTCTATGTACAGTATATATGTATTTTAACAAATGTGTTGTAATGTGTTGTACAGTTCTTTGCCACAAATGTAAAAAACATTTTTACTTTTGAGCTAGTATTGAGACATTGACATTGCTCTGTTTGGCCTTGTGTTTGCAGTTGGCTCCTATTCTGGCAAAGACCTCTCCCACCTTCAATGTTTTTCTGTACGCCCTGGGCAATGAGAACTACAGAGGAGGCATCTGGCAGTTCCTCACTGGGGAAAAGATTGAAGTGACTCAAATTGAGAACAAGTACAAATAAACAAAGCACGCGATAATCACACACAAACACAAACTGTCCTCTTGGTTTTCCGACAGGTACAAATGTTGTTGTAGATTAATGTATGTCAATGGACCTGGACTTGACTTCATTGTGTGTGTGTGTGTGTGTGTGTGTGTGTGTGTGTGTGTGTGTGTGTGTGTGTGTGTGTGTGTGTGTGTGTGTGTGTGTGTGTGTGTGTGTGTGTGTGTGTGTGTGTGTGTGTGTAAGTTACATTTTAGTCAGGGGTTAAAGTGGAGTGTTGCGTTTGTTCTGGCATTGGGATATATTATATGTTCACTCTCTAGTTTAGGATGGGCAGCAAACACACCATGCCCAGACTACGGCAAAACTATATTATTAGATATTAACACTACAAATGATTAAATAATGATGATTTCGTGTCCAGCTCAAATAGCTTAAAACATAACTCCTCTAAATGGACTAAAATAGAACATTTTTTAACACTACTTTAGTCTCCAGGTATAACGCTTCATTACTTGTTATGATCATGTACAAACCTTTATGATGTCTTATTATAGCACTTATAATACATTATATGTATTATAAGATGTTAATATAATTGGTCATACATGTGTTTTACAACTGTTGCTCTAACAATACATTATAACCACATCAAGATGCATCATACTTGCAGACTTTAGGCAAAGTGTTACCAATATTTTTCTTTGAAGCTGGATAAGTTAATGTAAAGAGTAGAAATCGCTTGATAGAAATCCTTTATAGCTCTAGTCCCAGTAGAAGCCATATGGTCATCCAGATATGGGGCATTCCAATCCTGCTTTGTAGGCTATAAAAGGCAAAGGTCCTGGTTGAGCTACCAAGTAGAATTAGTAGCGCAGCAACACTCTGCAATCCTTCCAAAAAGGGTGTTGTTCATGAAAACACATCCCACGAGCAACCCTGAGATTATAAGAAAGAAAGAGATTTATTGTGCTTGCTCTTCTCTCCTCCAGGTTGTTGTGGTAATTATTCTAATCAAAGGAGAGACTTTTAGATTTCTTCAAAACCATTAATAATTACTGCAGTAATGGAGCATTAACAGTCACCCAATCGAGTAGAGTTAAGGCCCAAATAAGCAGGGTTATGTTACAACTCTTTATAGTCTTTCTGAGTCCTCGTGATGAAGAACAGATATGTTAAATTATACAAAAGTATAAAGTACAACAGACATCAAGATTTACATGGCACCAAATATCTGTCTCTAGTTAATTTACTACTTATCTATACAGAAACACCAAATTGATTAAGTCCAGTATTCATTAATAACCCGGAGGGAGGGTTCTCCTCACCCTGGCAGATAGACCAGAATTTCACACAGACACTACCCATGTAAGAGAATGTTGTCTTATCACCAAGTCATTATAAATCAGTTGCCAGCCCAAGCTTAAGAGGCTCCTCTCAGTTCACACAGACAAAGATTAGTACTGAGAAACCATATTCTATTGCATAAAACAACCATTCGATGATTACCAGTAGTATAACATAATATTGTAATTTTTCTATCACAAGATAGAAAGCAAGATATGTACAATGTTCTCCTTTGTCACATATAAGTATTGTTTTTGTTAGCACACCATTCATGTTAGAAAGTAAACTACTAAAATAGATGTTTATTGTTGACAGGTGATAAACGGTCAGACAGGTTATAAATGGTCAGTGAAAGTAAGCAATCGCCTTCATTATGATGCACCAAATGTGGAATTATACATTGCACATGGCATTGATTAAGGTGATGTTACTAAGGTGAAGTTCCTTGACATTAATTTATTCTAATAAAAAAACACAAGGTAGTGTTTGAGACCCGTTCATTCCACCCAACTCCTACATTTTTATGTATGATTCAGTTTAAGTGGAGAGTACAGTATAACAACCAGCATTTCAACTGAATACAAATTAGTTTTATCTAGTCAAGATTATTATGAGATGATAACAAGACATTATAAGGGATCATACATGTTTAAGTTAGTCTTAAAATGCATTATAACTGCATTATAATGCAACATACCTCCAGGCTGATAGGGTAACATATGTCATACTGAGAGAGAGAGGCAATTACCATAGCAGATGATAATCAAACATAAAATCATTTTGTTAGTATAAGAGAATCTCAGATTATCTGTTTTGCAATTGGAGTGCGGAGTGTAGGCCTATAACTATGGTATCTATGAGTCTTGTTCAGGTATCTAGGGTGAGAAATGTAAGCAATGTGTAAGCAAGAAACAAGATTCTCTGGTCTGATGAAACAAAGATTGAACTCTTGGCCTGAATGCCAAGCGTCAAGTCTGGTGGCATCATCATGCTGTGGGGATATTTTTCAGCGGCAGGGATTGTGAGACTAGTCAGGATTGAGAGAAAGATGAACGGAGCAAAGTACAGAGAGATCCTTGATGAAAATGGCTCTAAGCACACAGCCAAGACAATGCAGGAGTGGCTTCGGGACAAGTCTCTGAATGTCCTTGAGTGGCCCTGCCAGAGCCTCGACTTCAACCTGTTCGAACATCTCTGGAGAGACTTGAATATAGCCGTGCAGCAACAGCCATGTTCAGCTATATATGAGAGGATGGGAGAAACTCCCCAAATACTGGTGTGCCAAGCTTGTAACGTCATACCCAAGAAGACTCAAGGGTGTAATCGTTTACACACATTTACAAACATTTCTAAAAACCAGTTTTTGCTTTGTCATTATGGGGTATTGTGTGTAGATTGATGAGAAAAAAATATATTTAATCCATTTCAGTGGAATGTGGAAAAAGTAAAGTGGTCTGAATACTTTCTGAATGCACAGTATGCACCGTTAAAGGGTTCAAAATCTCCCTTGTCAATTCAATTCAAACGCTGGGCTACAAGGATCAAATTGTAATATTTATTTATATTTTTTACTTTGAGTATTTAATTGAGCCTGTCTGGAGTGCCATATGGGCGGGGTTTGCACTTTTTGGACTATTCCATTGGATCCATCAGCCAAGACAAGCTCAATCAAGTGCTGCTCAAGTATTTGAATGAAAACAAATACTATTTGAACCCAAGTCTGAACACTACTTCCCACACGTTTCACTGAGATCCCCCAGTTGGTATTGCTAAGCTGATTAATGGATGACTGTTTGTCTTCCCGGTGGACTGGGCTGTTGTTGCGTAACTCTGTGGTAACCAAACATCTGTAGTCATAAGAGAAAATCTATTCTGGGTGGTCAGTTCCATTCATTCAATACACTCGGTACATAATTCACACAGAGACATTTATGGGGCTCCAAAGTGGAGCAGTGGTCTAAGACACTGCATCTCAGTGCTAGAGGCATTGCTACAGACAACTTGGTTCAAATCCAGACTGTATCACAACCGGCTGTGAGTGGGAGTCCCATAGGGTGGCACACAATTGGCCCAGCGTCGTCCGAGTTTGGCTGGTGTAGGCCGTCATTGTAAATAAGAATTTGTTCTTAACTGACTTGCCTAGTTATATAAAGGTTCAACTTATAAAATGAATACAGCAGAATTAAATGGTTAGTATCATTCAACCTAAATTGACTTATACCTTGTTCACGTGCTAGTTGGAGCTACACAGCCAATTTTCCAGTGTAATTTTCTTTTTATTAACACAGTCTTAAATTAACACTAAAAGTGTTGAGTCTGTGGACCCATACAGTGAGAATTTCTCCTTTGTTAAGATAATCCATCCACCTGACAGGTGTGGCATATCAAGAATCTGATTAAACAGCATGATCATTACACAGATGCACCTTGTGCTGGGGACAATAAAAGGCCACTCTAAAATGTGCAGTTTTTCACACAACACAATGCCACAGATGTCTCAAGTTTTGAGGGAGCGTGCAATTGGCATGCTGACTGAAGGAATGTCCACCAGAGCTGTTGCCAGAGAATAGAATGTTAATTTCTCTACCATAAGCCACTTCAACGTTGTTTTAGAGAATTTGTCAGTACTTCCAACCAGCTTCACAACCACACACCTTGTGTTACCACGCCAGCCCAGGACCTCCACCTGTGGGATCGTCTGAAACCAGCCACCCGAACAGCTGATAGAACTGTGGGTTTGCACAACCAAAGAAACTCTGCACAAACTGTCTATCTATCTATATATCTACCTACCTACTGACCAGACATGTCACCCATTGAGCATGTTTGGGATTTTCTGGATCGACGTGTACGACAGAGTGTTCCAGTTCCCGCCAATATCCAACAACTTCGCACAGCCATTGAAGTGGAGTGGGACAACATTCCACAGGACACAATCAAGAGCTTTATCAAATCTATGCAAAAGGAGATGTGTCACACTGCATCAGGCAAAAGGTGGTCTCAAAACGCTCCCTCAAAACATTATTCACGCCCATCATTTTTTGTGACCAACAGATGCATGTCTGTATTCCCAGTCATATGAAATCCATAGATTAGGGCCTAATTTATTTATTTAAATTGACTGATTTCCTTATATGAACTGTAAATCAATAAAATCTTTGAAATTGTTACATTAATGTTTTTGTTCAGTGCATAAACATTTTCCTACATTTGCATAAAATAACTCACCAACAGTAACTCTTGAACCGTTCAAACTAGAGACACCAAACTAGAGGGTTTATGCCCCTGCGACCTGCGGTTACAAGTGCAATCAAAAAATTTAATAATTATTGAAAAGGCACAACAAAGCGCAAAGGTTAGGCTACTTTGTTTTAATTTTCAATAACTAATGATTTCCCATTTATTTTTCTCTGCCTGCAAATCGTCCTCCTAAAAGGTAGGTTATATCCCATATGCAAAACGCAGCTGTCATAATTCTTGCTGCTTCAAGTTCAGTAGCCATACCTGCGAGATCTGGTGCGTATGTGGTCTCAATTAAGTAGAGTAGGCTAACGCCTATGCATGGGTGAAGAAGCACAGGACAGTTATCTTTCCAAGGAAATTTACTTCCTATAAGATTAGGATATACGTAGTTTACTACACTGGCTAGAAATAAATATTAATCACCAATATTTATTTGAAAATTGTTCCACTTCTATAAAGTGAGAATCTCTGGTAATGTAACCTATTTGTTTTCTGTGCATTTTATATTGCCTATAGGGTGCAAAATTGTTGGCATCATGGCTGGCAAGTAAGCTGTGTCACATAATGTACACCTAAAAACACATTGCATCAACGATAACTATATACAGTGGGGAGAACAAGTATTTGATACACTGCTGATTTTGCAGGTTTTCCTACTTACAAAGCATGTAGAAGTCTGTAATTTTTATCATAGGTACTTTTCAACTGTGAGAGACGGAATTTAAAACAAAAATCCATTGTATGATTTTTAAATAATTAATTTGCATTTTATTGCATGACATAAGTATTTGATACATCAGAAAAGCAGAACTTAATATTTGGTACAGAAACCTTTGTTTGCAATTACAGAGATCATACGTTTCCTGTAGTTCTTGACCAGGTTGGCACACACTGCAGCAGGGATTTTGGCCCACTCCTCCATTCAGATCCTTCAGGTTTCGGGGCTGTCGCTGGGCAATACGGACTTTCAGCTCCCTCCAAGGATTTTCTATTGGGTTCAGGTCTGGAGACTGGCTAGGCCACTCCAGGACCTTGAGATGCTTCTTACGGAGCCACTCCTTAGTTGCCCTGGCTGTGTGTTTCAGGTCGTTGTCATGCCGGAAGACCCAGCCACGACCCATCTTCAATGCTCTTACTGAGGGAAGGAGGTTGTTGGCCAAGATCTCGCAATACATGGCCCCATCCATCCTCCCCTCAATACGGTGCAGTCGTCCTGTCCCCTTTGCAGAAAAGCATCCTCAAAGAATGATGTTTCCACCTCCATGCTTCACGGTTGGGATGGTGTTCTTGGGGTTGTACTCATCCTTCTTTTTCCTCCAAACACGGCGAGTGGAGTTTAGACCAAAAAGCTCTATTTTTGTCTCATCAGACCACATGACCTTCTCCCATTCCTCCTCTGGATCATCCAGATGGTCATTGGCAAACTTCAGACGGGCCTGGACATGCGCTGGCTTGAGCAGGGGGACCTTGCGTGCGCTGCAAGATTTTAATCCATGACGGCGTAGTGTGTTACTAATGGTTTTCTTTGAGACTGTGGTCCCAGCTCTCTTCAGGTCATTGACCAGGTCCTGCCGTGTAGTTCTGGGCTGATCCCTCACCTTCCTCATGATCATTGATGCCCCATGAGGTGAGATCTTGAATGGTGCCCCAGACCGAGGGAGATTGACCGTCATCTTGAACTTCTTCCATTTTCTAATAATTGCGCCAACAGTTGTTGCCTTCTCACCAAGCTGCTTGCCTATTGTCCTGTAGCCCATCCCAGCCTTGTGCAGGTCTACAATTTGATCCCTGAGGTCCTTACACAGCTCTCTGGCCTTGGCCATTGTGGAGAGGTTGGAGTCTGTTTGATTGAGTGTGTGGAGAGGTGTCTTTTATACAGGTAACGAGTTCAAACAGGTGCAGTTAATACAGGTAATGAGTGGAGAACAGGAGGGCTTCTTAAAGAAAAACTAACAGGTCTGTAAGAGCCGGAATTCTTACTGGTTGGTAGGTGATCAAATACTTATGTGTCACGTTCGGGTGTGTAGAGAGACCAAGGCGCAGCGTATCGATAGTTCGACACGAGACAATATACAACAATGAACCACGCCAACGGAGTGGAACACAGACATATAAGTAAGATCCCTAATTAGAGGTAATGCATAGCAGCTGCCTCTAATTAGGGATCCCACACACACAACACCAGACAGAAATAGAAATGATAGATCTGCCAGACTCTGACCATAGAAATATAGAGAAGCAAAGCTTCTCTATGGCCAGAGCCTGACAGTACCCCCCCCCCAAAGGCGCGGACTCCCGGCCGCAAGAAAAATAAACACAAAAACATGAGGGAAGGGTCAGGGAGGGAAAAACATCAAACATAAACCATCGCCGGTGGCGGTTCCGGCCCCGGCGAAGTGGATGTCTTCCTCCTCATTTCTATTGGGCCCGGTGTGGCTGGCGATTCAGGCCATTTCAAGGGGCAACCCACCGGTCCTGGAAATGACCATGGTGGGGCAAAAGGCTCAGGCCATGGAGCGGGGCAAATAACCGGGCCAGAACTGGGCACCGGTGTGGCAGGCGACTCCGGCCATATAAATGGGCAACCCACCGGTCCTGGAAACAACAATGGTGGGGGAAAAGGTTCAGGCCATGGAGCGGGGCAAATAACCGGGCCAGGACTGAGCACCGGTGTGGCAGGCGACTCCGGCCAAGTAAAGGGGCAACCCACCGGTCCTTTAAATAACAATGGTGGGGGAACAAGTTCAGGCCATGGAGCGGGGCAAATAACCGGGCCAGGACTGAGCACCGGTGTGGCAGGCGACTCCGGCCATATAATTATCACGGAAGACTCCGGGCTGTCGAGCGTCGCGGGAGGCTCCGGGCTGTCGAGCGTCGCGGGAGGCTCCGGGCTGTCGAGCGTCGCGGGAGGCTCCGGGCTGTCGAGCGTCGCGGGAGGCTCCGGGCTGTCGAGCGTCGCGGGAGGCTCCGGGCTGTCGAGCGTCGCGGGAGGCTCCGGGCTGTCGAGCGTCGCGGGAGGCTCCGGGCTGTCGACCGTCGCGGGAGGCTCCGGGCTGTCGACCATCGCGGGAGGCTCCGGGCTGTCGACCATCACGTGAGGCTCCGGGCTGTCGATCATCACGAGAGGCTCCGGGCTGTCGACCATCACGAGAGGCTCCGGGCTGTCGACCATCACGTGAGGCTCCGGGCTGTCGATCATCACGAGAGGCTCCGGGCTGTCGACCATCACGAGAGGCTCCGGGCTGTCGATCATCACAGGAGTCTCCGGGCTGTCGATCATCACAGGAGTCTCCGGGCTGTCGACTATCACGGGAGTCTCCGGGCTGATGAGGCGCACCGACGGTCTGGTGCGTGTAGCCGGCACTGGAGGTACCTGGTTGGGCACACGCACTGGAGGTCGAGTGCGGGGAGTCGGCACGGGACGTACCAGACTGGAGAGCCGCACTGGAGGCCTGGTGCGTGGAGCCGGGACTGGAGGAACCTGGCTGGGCACACGCACTGGAGGTCGAGTGCGGGGAGTCGGCACGGGACGTACCGGACTGGAGAAGCGCACTGGAGGCCTGGTGCGTGTAGCCGGCACTGGAGGAACCTGGCTGGGCACACGCAATGGAGGTCGAGTGCGGGGAGTCGGCACGGGACGTACCGGACTAGAGACGCGCACTGGAAGCCTGATGCGTGGAGTCGGCACTGGTGGCACTGGACTAATAACACGCACCTCAGGGCTAGTGCGGGGAACAGGCACAGGACGTACCTGACTGGAGACGCGCACTGGAAGCCTGGTGCGTGGAGTCGGCACATGTGGCACAGGACTAATAACACGCACCTCAGGGCTAGTGCGGGGAACAGGCACAGGACGTACCTGACTGGAGACGCGCACTGGAAGCCTGGTGCGTGGAGTCGGCACATGTGGCACAGGACTAATAACACGCACTTCAGGGCTAGTGCGGGGAACAGGCACATGACGTACCGGACTGGAGAGGCGCACTGGAGGCCTGGTGCGTGGAGTCGGCACTGATGGCACCGGACTGGTGACACACACCTCAGGGCGAGTGCGAGGAGTAGGCACATGACGTACCGGACTGGAGAGGCGCACTGGAGGCCTGGTGCGTGGAGTCGGCACTGATGGCACCGGACTGGTGACACACACCTCAGGGCGAGTGCGAGGAGTAGGCACATGACGTACCGGACTGGAGAGGCGCACTGGAGTGTAGCAGACGGCCGGACCCAGACTGGGCACCGGTGGAGCGGACTGCTCTGGCACTGGAGTAGAGCAGACGGCCGGACCCCGACTGGGCACCGGTAAAGCGGACTGCTCTTTCATGGGAGTGGAGTAGGCGACTGGACACGGATTATTCCACTCCGACATTTCCCGTTCAACCTCCTCTGCTATCTCCCACATTTCCTCCAGAACATCTCCAAAATGGCTCTCCAAATAATCCTCCTCTTCTTCACTTTGCGCCCCCCATTTATATGTCGGGCACAGTGTATTCCACATGGAAAGTGGTACTGGCGCGTCCTCTTCTTTGCCAGACCACCCCCATAGCCCCCCCCGAAATTTTCCTGGGGTTGACTACGGCCTCCTTTACCTCCGTATCCACGATTACGCCGCTGTCTTCCTTTTTTCTCCTTTGCTCCAGAATATCGCTGCTTGGTCGGTTGGTGGTTCATTCTGTCACGTTCGGGTGTGTAGAGAGACCAAGGCGCAGCGTATCGATAGTTCGACATGTTTATTGAACTAATAAACGAACTGACATCGAACTATACAAAATAACAAATGATAATGATAAAGAGGACACACGTAGCACGACACGAGACAATATACAACAATGAACCACGCCAACGGAGTGGAACACAGACATATAAGTAAGATCCCTAATTAGAGGTAATGCATAGCAGCTGCCTCTAATTAGGGATCCCACACACACAACACCAGACAGAAATAGAAATGATAGATCTGCCAGACTGACCATAGAAATATAGAGAAGCAAAGCTTCTCTATGGCCAGAGCCTGACATTATGTCATGCAATAAAATGCAAATTAATTATTTAAAAATCATACAATGTGATTTTCTGGATTTTTGTTTTAGATTCCGTCTCTCACAGTTGAAGTGTACCTATGATAAAAATTACAGACCTCTACATGCTTTGTAAGTAGGAAAACCTGCAAAATCGGCAGTGTATCAATTTTTTTTTTTTTTTAACCTTTATTTTACTAGGCAAGTCAGTTAAGAACAAATTCTTATTTACAATGACGGCCTAGGAACAGTGGGTTAACTGCCTTGTTCAGGGGCAGAACGACAGATTTTTACCTTGTCAGCTCGGGGATTCGATCTGGCAACCTTTCAGTTACAGGCCCAACACTCTAACCACTAGGCTACCTGCCGCCCCGATACTTGTTCTCCCCACTGTACATTTGTATAAATTAACTCACCAACAGTAACTCGTAAAATTAAAGCTAGAGAAACCATCCAAACTTTCTCATGTTCAGGCTATATACATTTGCAGAAATTAGATTAAAATAACTCACCAACAGTAACTCTTCAACCGTTTAAGCTAGAGACACCAAACCAATGTTCTGATGTTCAGGATATCATCATGTCAAATTCTTTAAATCTTTTATTGAACATAACTCATCTAAATTTGCATACATCTGCTTCAAATAACTCATAAACAGTAACTCTTGAACCGTTCAAGCTAGACACCAAACCAACTTTCACATGTTTAGCCTATCCTATCTTGTCATATCCAATCATTCATTCATTCAATCAATCAATCAATCTTTCCATATACTTACTTTTCAACTATAACCAGTCACTACCATTACAGAGACACTTCTCATCGCACTTTCAGTTTAAACACACAACAACTGTAGCTTAGACACTGACAGAAATTACTGAAAACAACTACTGACCACAACTGCTGACCACAACTACTGAACCCCACGCACTGACCACAAAACTACTGACCACTACCTACTGACAGCAATCACACAAATACTGACCACAACTACTGAACCACACACCTACTTATCAAAACTACTGACCACAACTTACCATAACTATTGACCATAACTACTGAACACAAAACCACACAACTACTGACCACAACTACTAAACTACTTACCAGTACTGAACACAACTACTGACCACAACCATACAACTACTGAACCACACAACTACTTACCAAAATGACCGACCAAAACTACTGACCACTACTTACCACATAAAATATATATAAAAAACTATGGAAAAATACTTTAGAGCATCTTAAATTATATTATAAGCAGAAAACCCAATTAATCTCCATCGTTCATTGAAGTTCTTACGTCATTTATAAAAAAAACTTTGGATATTTGATATAGCCAATCAATTAAATTACTATTTCACTGGTAAAGTGGACAAACTGAGAAGTGAAATGACAACATTGAACAGTGAACCATCATATTTGTGTATTGAAGTTCTAACAATGAAAGCGAAGGATTGCTGTTTTGAATAAGGTCAAGTTTGTGTGGAAGAGGTCGAAAAATGATTGTTATCCATCAATAATGATAAGCCACCGGGTATAGACAACGTAGATGGAAAACTATTGAGAATGGTAGTAGACTGTATTTCCACCCCTATTTGCCATGTATTTAACCAAAGCCTAAAGGAGTGTGTGTGTGTTCACAGAAGTGGAAGTAAGCTAAAATAATTCCACAACCTAAAAATAGTAAAGCGCCCTTTGCTGGCTCTAAAAGCCGACCAATCAGTTTCTGCCTGTTATTAGTAAACTGATGGAGACTATTATGTTTGAACAAATACAATGCTATTTTTCAAAGAACAAGCTAACTACTGACTTTTCAAGGTTCTCAACTTGTACTGCACTGACTCAGATGACTTATGATTGGGTGAAAGAAATGGATAAGAAGATGATAGTTGGAGCTGTATTGTTAGATTTCAGTGCAGCCTTTGATGTTACTTATCCAATGGAATTCTTCAATGTAAGCTTCTCTAACATCAGATATGTACAGTGTGGTATCCCTCAGGGCAGTTGCCTTGGGCTGTTACTCTTCTTTATTTTTTACAAATGATTAGTAATGCGTCCTACAAGAAGCTAACATGACTGTGTAGGCTGATGATTGCACATTCTACACGTCAGCACTTACAACCATTGAACTCCCTGAGACTCTTACAGTCAGTATCAGAATGGGCAATTAACAATCAACTGGTCTTAAATACATTCTAAACCAAAAACAAGCTGACATATGGAATTATTTTTTTCATACTATGGATCATTTAGCTATTTGATTTAGAATTTTAGGACTCCTTTAGGTATAAAAAAATATTTTAACATTATTTTATAAAATATTGAATTTAATAGTGTGTAGCTCAAACCGTTCAGACGCTACAGACTTTTTCGTGAGAAGATTTTTGTGATGTCTCATGGTCTAACAAACACCACTCTAGCTATGTCACCTTTCACCGCACAGAATTCAAAATTACAATGCTTGTCTTTGATAATTTGAGGTAGTGCGCACATGCGGCTATTCTGTGTTGAGCGATTTACAAAGACTCCTATATGCTTCATTTAGAGCTATTTATGTTACTTTAGTTGTGATACAAATTTTGGGCTATATGTTTAGATTTTTAATACATTCAAAGGCATAGTAGATAGTTGAGATAGGCTAGTGCTTTTGCTGTTCGTTAGGCTGACGAAAAGTAAATGTGGACAGTTCTTCCAATATCTTCAATATGCGCTGCTGAATTGGGAAAGTTGCATGAAAGTTGCATGAAAGTTGCATGAAAGGCATGAGTTCTGCTTAATTTTTTGAGCAGGCTGTACACACTCTCATTCACAATTTGACAAGCACTTGATAATGCCTCGAATTTCCAGGCTGCATCCCCATTTTGTGGCCGTAATGCCCCCTAAAAAAAACCATGCCTTTTATAATTCCCTTCTCCCGGCTGTGTGCCTCATTCACATGGGTCTTTCTCACAGGCTACAAGTGAAGCCAGACAAATCGTGGATGCATCTGCACAGGTCCTTTCCCAATTCAGCAGCGCATATTGAAGATATTGGAAGAACTGTCCACATTTACTTTTCATCAGCCTAACGAACAGCAAAAGCACTAGCCTATCTCAACTATCTACTCTACCCCATAGTACAAAAGTTTACCTATTCTATTCTGTGCAAGAAATGCATATTCCAAACATAGTCTGAGACAGATATGGGATGCGATAGGTCCCAAATTAACCACTAGCATCATAAAAATGACACAACAGATTAGTATTTTTATTTATCTTCCTGTGGTCCAGCAAAGTTAAAGCAGTTTATACAATTTACAATACATTCACAGATTTCACAACACATTGTGTGCTGTGGCAGACCAGGGGGTTTGAAACAATAAAGAAAAAGAAAAGAAACCGGTCTCCTCCTGGAGATCTTTTCCGGGTTACCGCCTTCTGGGCTCCGGAGAATGCTGTCTTCTCTGGGGTAGAACACAGAGTCCCTCGGTTCTATCAGACCATGAGGACGTCAGTCCGGTAGCAACCTCTCACTACCTCCAACCCTCCCGTGTGCTGCCCTCCTGGCAGCTTTATGGGCCCCGTACGGCTGGTGAGCAATCAGCACCTTTATTACTCACCAGCCTCAATCAGCCACAATTAGTCCTGGCTGGAGGACCCGTCAAGACCTGGCACGTCCAGCAGAGGGAGTCACTGCCACGTGATGTAGACTCTGACTGTCACCAGGCCTCAACGAGTCTCCCGCTGGTGGCTTGTCCCCGGTCGTCAGTGCGATGTACGTCTCCTTTCTCGATAGGAGACGTACATCGCACGCTTCACCCCTGACCTGTGCACAACAGAGAAAGAGAAGTGTTGAAGGGACAATGACCCCCTGGTGACTCAATCGTTTGTGTCCTTTCCCCTAGCCATCCAGACCAGGGGAGCATGGTCTGTGACCAGGGTGAAGTGGGTGCCCAACAGGTAATTTTCTCGACAATCGAGTACTTATTTTCTTGGGGTGTTTTCCCCATAATGTACCTGGGACAGGACGGCCCCTAGTCCCGTGTCACAGGCATCCGTCTGCACCAGCATCGGTAACTGGAAATCGTGCGTCATGAGAATTGGATGGGAGCGCAGGGCTTCCTTCAGGCGCCTGAACTCCGCTTCGGCCTCATCCGACCAAGCTGTTTTTGGGAGGCGGGCCCTGGTCAGATCGGTAAAGGGGAGGCTATAGCCGCAAAGTTGAAGATAAACCGGCCAAACAAATACCCCCGGTACTCCACCTGCTCGAACCCCAGCTTGCATTTCTTGGGATTTGCTGTCAACCCAGCTTGCCTGAGCGCGTCCTGTACCGCCTGGAGGCACATCAGGTGCTCTTCCCAACCTTGGCTGTGAATGATGATGTCATTGAAATAGGCCACTGCCTACTGTTGGTGGGGTCAGAGGACTCGGTCCATCAGGCGCTAGAACGTGGGCAGGGCTCCATGGAGACCGAACGTGAGGACCCAGTATTGGTATAAACCGTCCGGTGTCGGGAATGCCATCTTCTCCCGGGAGGAGGCTGCCATAGTACCTGCCAATATCCCTTGGTCAGGTCTAGGGTGCTGATGTACCGAGCCTTTCCCAACCAGTCATTGCTCGTTGACGTCCCAGGTTTTGTCGACAACACGGTCAAAGATGTCCTTACGTGCCATCTCTTCAATAGGTTCACGTGGTAAATCTGTTGGGGTTCCCATCTCCCCGGCTGCCGTACACGGTAATTTACGGGTCCCAGCTTCTCTGTCACCTTGTACCATCTGGCCAGGAACGTACTTTCTGCGGTGGGTATCAAAACTAGCACCATGTCACCCACATGGAACTCTCTGGGCTGGGTACCCCGATTGTAGACCTTGGCCTGGGCACGCTGGGCCTTCTCCATATGTTCCCTTACCACTGGCCATATGGCTGTCATCCGCTCCCTCATCGTCTCTATGTGTTCCACAATGCTGCATAAGGGGGTCATCTGGGCTTCCCACACCTCCATTGCGAGATCCAGTAGGCCGCGGGGTCTCCTCCCGTAGAGAAGTTCAAAAGAGGAAAACCCAGTGGAGGCCTGGGGATCGAGAACATTCGGTGGTGTAGTAGTTGGTCCCAGTTCTTCCTGTCCCGCTCGATGACCTTCCACAGCATTTGTTTGGGCGGGGCAGCAACAGCACCTCCCGCCCGCCACGTGATGTAGACTCCGTCTGTCACCAGGCATCAAAGAGTCTCTCCCGGTGGCTTATCCGCGGTACACCACAGTGCCCTCAGGCCCCTACTCCACCCCTACCACATATCTACATTACAGAATCCATGTGTACGTGTGAGTATGGTGCGTACGTTATCGTGTGTGTGTATGCATGTGTATGTGACCATGTTTGTGTTGCTTCACTGTCCCCGCTGTTACATAAGGTGTATTTTTATCTGTTTTTTTAAATCTAATTTTACTGCTTGTATCAGTTACTTGATGTGGAGTAGAGTTGCTGTGCACCTCCCTTAGTCTGTTCTGTACTTGGGGAATGTGAAGTGACCTCTTGTGGCATGTCTAGTGGGGTATGCATGGGTGTCCGAGCTGTGAACAAGTAGTTCAAACAGACAGCTCGGTGCATTTAACATGTCAATCTCTCCTCCACTTTGAGCTAGGAGAGATTGACATGCATATTATTAATATTAGTTTTCTGTGTAGATCCAAGGGCCAGCCATGTTGCCTTGTTCTGAGCCAATTGCAATTTGTTTGTGGCACCTGACCATACAACTGAACAATAGTTCAGGTGCAACAAAACTAGAGCCTGTAGGACCTGCCTTGTTGATAATGCTGTTAAGAAGGTAGAGCAGTGCTTTATTATGGACAGACTTCTCCCCATCTTTGCTACTGTTGTATCAATATGTTTCGACCATGACATTTTGCAATCCAGGATTACTCCAATCAGTTTAGTAACCTCAACTTGCTAAATTTCCACATTATTTATTACAAGATTTAGTTGAGGTTTAGGGTTTAGTGAATGATTTGTCCCAAAAACAATGCTTTTAGTTTCATAAGTATTTAGGACTAACTTATGCCTTCCCACTGTCACAAGTGGGTGGATGGAGAGACCAAGGCGCAGCGCAGTAATAGTTTGACATTGTTTTTATTCTGTTATACTATGTATAATCAACACTTGTGGAACATCCGAACAACCAAACAAACAAACACGAATGGACAAACGTAAAGCACTTACTTCACCCGTGACTGGAGGAATATAACGACCCACACAAGAGTGAAGGACAGACAAATATATATATGATCCCTAATTAGAGACAATGCGGTGCAGCTGCCTCTAATTAGGGATCCAACCCAAAACACACACAGAAACAGAAAAGAAGGACACTGTCAGACTCTGACCATAGCTACATAGAGAAGCAAATAGGCCTCTCTATGGCCAGAGCCTGACAGCGCGGACTCCCGGACGCCAACAACAAAAACACAATTACATGGGGGGGGGGTCAGGGAGGGAAGATTAGCTCGCCGGTGGCGGTTCCGGCTCCGGCGATGTCGAGAGTCTCATCCCATGCCCCCTCCTTATGCCCGGCCATGGAGCTGGGAAATTTACCGGGCCCGGACTGGGCACTGGTGGGGCAAACGGCTCCGGCCATGGAGCGGGGAAAACAGCCGGGCCCGGACTGGGCGCCGGTGGGGCAAACGGCTCCGGCCATGGAGCTGGGAATACAACCGGGCCCGGACTGGGCACCGGGGGAGCGGACTGCTCTGGCTCAAGAGTGGAGCAGACGGCTGGACCCGGAATGGGCACCGGTAGAGCGGACTGCTCAGGCACTGGAGCGGGTCAGACGGCTGGACCCGGAATGGGCACCTGTGGAGCGGACTGCTCAGGCTCTGGAGCGGAGCAGACGGCTGAACCCGGAATGGGTACCGGTGGAGCGGACTGCTCAGGCTCAGGCTCTGGAGCGGAGCAGATGGCTGAACCCGGAATGGGTACCGGTGGAGCGGACTGCTCTGGCACTGGGGCGGAGCAGACGGCTGGACCCGGATTGGGTACCAGTGGAGCGGACGGCTGGACCCGGAATGGGCACCGGTGGAGCGGACTGCTCTGGCACTGGAGCGGAGCAGACGGCTGAACCCGGAATGGGTACCGGGGGAGCGGACTGCTCAGGCACTGGAGCGAAGCAGACGGCTGGACCCGGATTGGGTAACGTAGCTGGAGGTTCCAGGCCTTGGGCTGTGGCTGGAGGCTCCGGGCTGCGGACCTTCGCTGGAGGCTCCGGGCTGCGGACCTTCGCTAGAGGCTCCGGGTTGCGGACCTTCGCTGGAGGTTCCGGGCTGCGGACCTTCGCTGGAGGTTCCGGGCTGCGGACCTTCGCTGGAGGTTCAGGGTTGCTGACCTTCGCTGGAGGCTTCGGGCTGTTCACCTTCGCTGGAGGTTCAGGGTTTCTGACCTTCGCTGGAGGTTCAGGGTTGCTGACCTTCGCTGGAGGTTCCAGGCTGCTGACCTTCGCTGGAGGTTCCGGGCTGCCGACCTTCGCTGGAGGTTCAGGGTTGCCGACCTTCGCTGGAGGTTCAGGGTTGCCGACCTTCGCTGGAGGTTCAGGGTTGCCGACCTTCGCTGGAGGTTCAGGGTTGCCGATCTTCGCTGGAGGTTCAGGGTTGCCGACCTTCGCTGGAGGTTCAGGGTTGCTGACCTTCGCTGGAGGTTTCAGGCTGCTATCCCTCGCTGGAGGTGCCCCTCTGTCCCATAGCCTCAGCAATAGTGCCCGTCGGCGCTCAAAATCCTTCTCCTCCTCTATCTCCCGTAGAAATGGGTCTTTCTGCACCTCCATCGGAAGCGCAACCCAGGCTCTCCACCACCTCGTCTGCTCCTCCTCCGGGTATTTATGAAACCCCTCGGGCTTCTCCCGATCATGAAATGTGGGCAGACGAAGTGGTGTGTGATCCCCCTCCTTCATTCTCTCCGGGCTCTGGCTGCGCACCGATGGAGTGGTGCTCGAAGCCACGACGGACCTTTGTTGGCTCCGGGCCGGCGCTGGAGGCACTGGGTTGGGAACTGGCGTTGGGGGGCTGTGACAGCCCAGATCTTCCTCACTCCATCACCAATCCCCTCCTCGAGAGATCTCCTCCAAGAGTCCCCACGAGAGAGGGAACAGAAGTACGTCGTCGTCCTCCTCTTCCGACTCCTCTCCGTACCTCTGCTCCCTTGGCTCCTCCTGGATCCCCCACGAGTGCAGTGGCCGGGGCTCTTCTCCGTTTACCCCCGACCACCCCCATAGCCCCTCTCCAATAATCGTTTGGGGTGTCTGGGCTCCAGGCTGTTCCTTCTGGGTCCGTCGTCGCTTCCCCTTTCCCTTGCGCTGCTTGGTCTCCTTTGGGTGGGTCGTTCTGTCACAAGTGGGTGGAAGGAGAGACCAAGGCGCAGCGCAGTAATAGTTCGACATTGTTTTTATTCTGTTATACTATGTATAATCAACACTTGTGGAACATCCAAACAACCAAACAAACCAACAGAATGGACAAATGTAAAGCACTTACTTCACCCGTGACTGGAGGAATATAACGACCCACACAAGAGTGAAGGACAGACAAACATATATATGATCCCTAATTAGAGACAATGCGGTGCAGCTGCCTCTAACATAGTCGCTGTAGTAGCTGACATGTATAGTGTCATAGTGTCATCCTCATACATAGTGTCATCCTCATACATAGACACACTGGCTTTACTCAAAGTGGCATGTCATTAGTAAAGATTGAAAAAAGTAAGGGGCCGAGACAGCTTCCCTGGGGAATTCCTGATTCTACCTGGATTATGTTAGAGAGGCTTCCATTAAAGAACACCCTCTGTGTTATGTTAAACAGGTAACTCTTTATTCACAATATAGCAAGGGGTGTAAAGCCATTACACATACGTTTTCCCAGCAGCAGACTATTATCAATAATATCAAAAGACACACTGAAGGTAAAAAACAACAGCCCCCACAATCTTTTTATCATTGTCTTTCATAAATTGGTCAGATATACTTGGATGTGTAGTGTCAGCATTTGTTGCTGGCATGTCATGCCTAATTTTACTAATCTTACCAATGAAAAAATCTGGGATAATGGCCTTCTAGGCAGAGATGCAAAGAAAAAGCCATATCTCAGACTGGCCAATAAAAATAAAAGATTAAGGGCAAAAGAACACAGACACTGGACAGAGGAAGATATGGCTTTTTCTTTGCAACTCTGCCTAGAAGCCCAGCATCCCGGAGTCGCCTCTTCACTGTTGACGTTGAGACGTGTTTTGAGGGTACCATTTAATGAAGCTGCCAGTTGAGGACTTGTGAGGCGTCTGTTTCTCAAACTAGACACTCTAATGAACTTGTCCTCTTGCTCAGTTGTGCACTGGGGCCTCCCACTCCTCTTTCTATTCTGGTTAGAGCCAGTTTTCTCTGTTCTTTGAAGGGAGAAGTACACAGCGTTGTACCAGATCTTCAGTCTCTTCTTTAGTCAGCACAACAGTTTTCAGCTGTGCTAACATAATTGCAAAAGGGTTTTCTAATGATCAATTAGCCTTTTAAAATTATATACTTGGATTAGCTAACACAACGTGCCATTGGAACACATGAGTGATGGTTGCTGATAATGGGCCTCTGTATGCCTATGTAGATATTCCATAAAAAATCTGCTGTTTCCAGCTACAATAGTCATTTACAACATTAACAATGTCTACACTGTATTTCTGATCAATTTTATGTTATTTTAATGGACAATGCTTTTCTTTTGAACGGTAGTGTACATTATCAAGCATTTTACACGTTATCCAGATACTGACTGTTAGCACTTGGTGGTCTATAACAGCTTCGCACAAGAATGGGCTTTAGGGGAGGCAGATTAACCTGTAGCCATATTACTTCAACAGTATTCAAAATGAGATCCTCTCTAATCTTTACAGGAATGTGGTTCTGAAAATAAACAGCAACACCTCCACCGTTGGCATTTCTTTATTTTCTGTACATTTTATAACCTTGTATTGCTACCACTGTATCGTCAAAGGTATTATCTAAGTGAGTTTCAGAATATGAATGTTATCTGTTACTAGCAAACTCATTAACAAACTACATATGTTAACATAGGCTATTTTGAGCACTATTCTTCTGGGATGCTTACTTGTTTTCATTGATTTACTGGGAAGCTTATCAGAAGTAGATATGATCATGTTATTTATGTTAGTGTGGGGTGAGCTGCACACAGTGGACTTCCTCCTAGGGCACACCGCCTTAGTGCTAACAGTATAAATCTGGTTCATAGGCACATGATTACTCAATACAATAGCAGTAGGATCAGCAGAGGCAGTCAGGGCAGTTAGAGGGACATAAATTAGATTACTTACATTGTGTCTACAAACGCCCCTGGTGTAATGTACATTTGCTCAAGCATTAGGACAATTCTGCGTCACAATGGTAGGGATTAGCTGAGCTTGGCTTGGGTCACTGATAAGTCATTGTCACAACGGAGCCTTATAATGCTGTGAAAGCATCCAGGAACACAAATTATTTGGGCTGATCCCATCCTTCTTATAAAACATGTTTTGTTTCTAAAAGGTATCAAATTGTCAACAAAAGTTACACCCATTGAAATGCAATAATCATGTAGCCAGTTGTGAAGAGAAAGAATACCTCTGAAGCATTCAATGGCACGATTCAGAGAGGGCATAGGGCCAGATGTGATAGGTTTTTTGTTAGTGTCTGACAATGACATTAAAAACCACATGGACTACGATAGAATTGATTTCCATGTCCTGACATAATACATTTGGGAGCAGCTTAGTAATGCCATTTACATGAGATCCGGGATAGGACATTGTTTTTGCATCAGGAAAGGTCACATTTCTTACCAGGGAGCTGCACAAAATCATGGCTGGCAAGAAGGATGAGGAAATCCACCCACTCTCACGCTTCGGAGATTCTGAGAACCTTTTATGGATGGGCGAGAGGCAGGATAACTTGAGCCCCTTGCTCCCGGCGTCTGGAGCGGGCCTCTGACAGATGGAGAAGCCCCGCTCGATCCAGAGTAGGGACGGAAGGTTGCCGACGTCGACTTCGAAATCGTAGTAGCAGGCGGCAGACACGGGCATCCCCAGCGATGAAGGTGCAGGAAGATCAGGCTCCAGGACGGCGAAACTATTCGTTGTGTGTATCTGCTCCGGGCTTCTCATTGGGAGTGTAGACTGCTTTGCGGGAGGCCACTGTCTTCGGCTTCCACGGCTCGTGACATGAGACCATTCTTGATTGCCTTGCTCTTCTTGCTGTGCTCCGCTATCAGATGGGGGAGCTCCGGGCAACACCAGCCAGTCGGATAATGACAAACGACAAGGCGGAGGTGCATCCAACAAGCGTGAACGCCATCCAGACCACGGCGAAGAAAATGTAAATATACAACTCTGCGTTTTCCCCAGTTTTTTATGTAGGCTGGCGACCTGCATGATCAAGGAAGCCACCTCAAGCCTATAATCCTCGGCAAGCAAACAATTGCCGCATTGGAACTGAGTGATCCTATTTGTCCCGATAAAAAGGGTAGTAGATACAGCTTCTACAGCACAGGAACTGTTCATTTATTTCTGCAGACAAAGAGGGCTCCATTGCAAAACTAATCTGTTCCCAACTTCGTTACCTTGATGGCAAGCAGCTTAGCGTCTGTCAATCTTTCTGTTAAGCGGGATTCCGGGCAAAGAAATAGCAGTCCTAACTGTTAAAAGCTAACCGCATTGCGGAATCAACGCAAAAATAACAAACCGATTGAGAACGTTTAGCTTAAAATGTTGATAAACAATTAGGCTGTTTCTTCACATTATACGTGCAGCAATGCACACACGGAAGTAGCCTATAAGCGCAAATGTTCCATTAGCAGGGAACCACCATTCTCAAAAGAGACCACAACTGTGATTATGCATGTAATGCATTTATTAGAAAGGTGCATTTTTTTTCACACTGCGTACGTATGCCAGTTAGGGTCTAAGCATTAGGATGAATGTTTTTTTCATGAAGTTATTTGGACTCTTTAGTTGTGATACAAACCTTGTCAAAACATATAGGCCTTGGGCTAGGCTACATTAAGTGTGCAACTATGATTTTAAAAAGTTGGGCATCATTCACTTAGGATCAGATGGCATGGCTGTACAATGTGAAAGGAGGAACTTCTTTGACTTGGCTACTATCAACACACATGTGTTGTTCAAACAGTGCATGAACAATACCATGAAGAGAGACTTAATCATGAGTCTGGCACACAGACAACGTGAAAGGCATATGAGGGTCAAGGCAACAGCAAGGATTGAATGCAAGACAAATTTCACACATCTCCCACGTGGGCAGATGCACTCAAAACAGAACCCACAACACCTGTTTCATCTGCAAGCAACTTGTTTGCGGGAAGTGTTGCAGTCAAGTGGCGAAAATGTGTGGCTACTGACCACAGCCATAGTCGCCAACTATTGAGTGAAGATGCACACCATACGGTTAGCATGAGCCAGGCCACAAACAATGTGTCCAAAAACTGACAATAATATATAATTTTTTACCGCTGTCATATTGACACTTATTTTCATTATAATGCAATTATTGCCTTTGTACTGAATTTCATACTGATGTTTAGGCTACTGATATATCAGTGTGTAGATATATTTTATTAATTGTGGTTTGGGTATTTTTATATGTTTTGTCATTATCAAAATAAGCTTTTTCTGTGTTCCAACAGTAGTAGGCTTGATTACCAACAATGATGAGCCAGCCTACAGGTAGGAGGTGAGGGCTCTGGGAGTGTGGTGCCAGGAGAATAACCTCTCACTCAATGTCAATAAAACAAAGGAGTTGATTGTGGACTTCAGGAAACAACAGAGGGAGCACCCCCCTATCCACATCGATGAGACCACAGTGTAGAAGTTGGAAAGCTTCTTGGCGTACACATCACTGACAAACTGAAATGGTCCACCAACACAGACAGTGTGGTAAAGAAGGCGCAACAGGCGCAACAGCGCCTCTTCAACCTCAGGAAGCTAAAGAAATTTGGCTTAGCATCTAAAACCCTCACAAACCTTTACAGGTGCACAATTGAGAGCTTCCTGTCAGGCTGCATCACCGCCTGGTACAGCAACTGCAACCTCCACAACCGCAAAGCTCTCCAGGGGGTGGTGCAGTCTGCCCAACGCATTACCAGTGACAAACTTCCCGCCCTCCTGGACACCTACAGCACCCGATGCCACAGGAAGGCCAAAAAGATCATCAAGGAGATCAACCACCGAGCCGCTATCATCCAGAAGGCGAGGTCAGTACAGGTGCATCAAAGCTGGGACTGAGAGACTAAAAAACAGCTTCTATCTCAAGGCCATCAGACTGTTAAACAGCCATCACTAGCACATTAGAGGCTGCTGCCTATAGACATAGATTAGAAATCACTGGCCACTTGCCATTGGGTAGTCAATGACAGTCCTAGCTTGCTTTTATTCAACAATGCCAATAATGTTTTCAATTCAACTTTTGTTTTCTGCTCAAAAGCAGCTCAAACATAGAACATGTAAGAATGAACTATAGCTATTGAATTATATCGTGCTGATATACTGTGCGTTAGAGGGAAATATTGCACGCTCTAGAATGCCCTTCAAGCCAATCAGAAACTAGTATTCAGCAATGCCAGGGTGCATATTTTTGTACATTGTCAGTTGAGTTGACTCAACAAATCCCTGCACAGATTGAAGGGTACACTTCCTGGCATGGTTACACTCAAAATGGCTACCAATTCTTATTTCTATGGGTTTTGCATAGGCGAGTGAATGACATACTATAACATTAGGACGACCGGTGGGTTAAGAGCCCTGTTTAACAAGCTGTTGGACTGGTTCAAACTGAAAGCGGAATGGGGGCGAGTAGTGAGGATGTGGCAATGGAGGATATGGAGAGAAGGTTGGAGAAGCAACAGCTGGACTGAATCATGGTGGAAGCAGAAGTACTGGTTGTACATTGAGCAAGCTCGGCGAAAGTGAATGGAAGAGTGGCATTGAAAAATAGAGCAAAAATAGCAAAAGCTGTACATGATAATCTGTTTCTTGTTGGAGTGCGATTTATTAATAATAATGTATACTTGGGGAGATCCATTTGTTGTCACAAAGATGATAAAGGATGCGTTAGAATCAGTCAGAGTTATTCTGAGTGGTTTTGTTCTGATTTCATGCGTCTCGGAAGAGCAGAAGGTGAAAGCTTTGTGGCTCCATAACGACATCTGAAGTGAAGAGCTTTGATTTTCAGAGCAGGGCACCGATTAAAGGTGTGATATCAGGAGTATGGCCATGTCTCAAGTGTGTGTCAACGGAACCAACATGTAGTTGAAGAATCTGATGTTGTACGGTGTAGCAATTGTGGTGGAAATCATGTTACCTAAATCCTGGAGTGCCCTGCTAGGGTAAAGGAGTTTGAAGTTGCAATGATCTGAGCTGTACAGATTTCCTACAAAGAGGTGCGAGGAAATAGTTGAAGGAGAAAGTTGAGCTGAGGAACCGGTTCAGAATGTCGCTCAATAGTTGAAGGATACTGATACATTGATTGTAAAGAAGGTGGATTTTGTGGGGTTTATTGCGCAGGTGATTAATTGTACAGTCTAAGACTGGACAGAATTGTAGGTACAGCTGAATGGTTTTTGGGTCTGCAGGAATGAATAGTCTTCACAGGAATGAATTATCGTCACATACACCAGATAGGTGCAGTGAAATGTGTTGTTTTAACAGCTGAAGCATTGCGGGGGGATTTTGTTCCCACCTTCCAGACCCCTGAACCTGTGTAGGGATTTGATTTGAATTGGACTATGACTGAAGGAGTGGGATGGTCATTTTTTGTACAAAGCTAAAATATACCAGAGAACAAGAAGAAGAAGTAATGTTCATGCCTGGAGTGGTAGACATATGCCTTTTAACCCGAATGATTGACGTATAGTCAAATAAAATAAAATCAAATGTATTTATAAAGCCCTTTTTACATCAGCCGATGTCACAAAGTGCTATACAGAAACCCAGCCTAAAACCCCAAACAGCAAGCAATGCAGATGTAGAGGCACGGTGGCCAGGAAAAACTCCCTAGAAAGGCAAACCTAGGAAGAAACCTAGAGAGGAACCAGGCTCTGAGGGGTGGCCAGTCCTCTTCTGGCTGTGCCGGGTGGAGATTAAAACAATTCATGGCCATTAAGGCCAGTTCTTTCTCCAAGATGTTCAAATGTTCATAGATGACCAGCAGGGTCAAATGTTGCTACATAAGGTTGCAACAGGTAAATACAACAGGAGTGAATGTCACTTGGCTTTTCAGTGCAATAGAGTGCAGGTGTGGTTGAGCGAGAGCGAGATGAAAACAGCAGGTCTGGGACAAGGTGGCACGTCCAATGAACAGGTCAGGGTTCCATAACCGCAGGCAGAAGAGTTGGACTGGGGACAGCTAGGAGTCATCAAGGCAGGTCCTCCGGGAGAGGAGGTAGAGTGGGAGAGAGAGAGAATTAGAGGGAGCATACTTAAAATCACACAAGACACCAGATAATAACTTCAGATTTAACAAACTGACCCTAGCCCCCCGGCACATAGACTATTGCAGCATAGATACTGGAGGCTGAGGCAGGGGGGGTCAGGAGACACTGTGGCCCCCTCCAACAATACCCAGACAATACCCCCGGACAGGGCCAAACCAGGCAGGATATAACCTCACCCACTCTGCCAACACAGCCCCTACACCAATAGAGGGATATCAACAACCACCAACTTACTACCCTGAGACAAGGCTGAGTATAGTCCACGAAAGATCCCCTCCACTGCACAAGCCCGAGGGGGCGACAAACCGGACAAGAAGTGACGCACCCCTCCTAGGGATGGCATGGAAAGCACCAGTAAGCCAGTGACTCAGCCCCCGTAATAGGGTCAGAGGCAGAGAATCCCAATGGAGAGACGGGAACCGGCCAGGCAGAGACAGCATGGGTGGTTCGTCGCTCCAGAGCCTTTCCGTTCACCCTTGCACCCCTGGGCCAGACTACACTCAATCATAGGACATACTGAAGAGGTGAGTCTTCAGTAAAGACTTAAAGGTCGAGACGGAGTCTGCGTCTCTCACATGTATAGGCAGACCATTCCATAGAAATGGAGCTCTATAGGAGAAAGCCCTGCCTCCACCTGTTTGCTTAGAAATTCTAGGGACAATAAGGAGGCCTGAGTCTTGTGACCGGAGCGTACGTGTAGGTATGTACGGCAGGACCAAATCTGAGAGATAAGTAGGAGCAAGCCCATGTAATGCTTTGTAGGTTAGCAGTAAAACTTTGAAATCAGCCCTAGCCTTAACAGGAAGCCAGTGTAGAGAGGCTAACACGGGAGTAATATGATCAAATCTTTTGGTTCTAGTCAAGATTCTAGTAGCTGTGTTTAGCACTAATTGAAGTTTATTTAGTGCTTTATCCGGGTAGCCGGAGAGTAGAGCATTGCAGTAATCTAATCTAGAAGTGACAAAAGCATGGATTAGTTTTTCCGCATCATTTTTGGACAAAAAATGTCAGATTTTTGCAATGTTACGAAGATGGAAAAGAGCTATCCTTTAAATATTCTTGATATGTTCATTAAAAGAGAGATCAGGGTCCAGAGTAATGCCAAGGTCCTTCACAGTTTTTTGGGGGACGACTGTACAACCATCAAGATTAATTGTCAGATCCAAAAGCAAATCTCTTTGTTTCTTGGGACCTAGAACTAGCATCTCTTTGTTAGAATTTAAAAGTAAAACATTTGCCGCCATCCACTTCCTTATGTCTGAAACACAGACTTCCAGGGCAGGCAATTTTGGTGTATCACCATGTTTCATCGAAATGTACAGCTGTGTATCGTCCGCATAGCAATGGAAGTTAACATTATGTTTCCGAATGACATCACCAAGAGGTAAAATATATAGTGAAAACAATAGTGGCCCTAAAACGGTCATGTTGTTCTTCACATTACCATCTCTAGTAAACAAATGCTATATCAAATAAAATCTATGTTTATTTGTCACATGCACAGGATACAGAAGGTGTAAACAATACAGTGAAATTGTTACTTGCTTAGATAGTCTTTTTTTTAGACATGTAGCTAGCTAAACAATGAACCATAATCCTGACTCATAACGTTACTACCTTGCATGAATCTGCAGGTAGCTCACCAACTAGGTTCAGTGTTAGCTAGCTAACATTAGCCTATAACTTGCAATGCAAATGGCTCTGAGATGTGTATAATATTACTACACAGATCATACACATTACATTAGCTAGCGAGCCAGCCAGCTAACATTAAATAGCTAGCTAACAGCACGCATAAACTTGAAATGAAAACAACTTTCTGACTCTTTTACCCGTATACATGCATGGACACTTCTCCCTCTCTGTCACGGATGCTATGGTTGACCTTAGTTTGAAGATGTAATCCAGAGACAGGTGTTTTATACAACAGCCTTCTGTTTGTTCTCTTTTCGACTCCCTCTGCTTATTTGCAATCAAACGCCTGAATTTTCTCCATCTCTGATTTCAAAACTCGGTCCTCGAGAACAGGGGCGGCCCTGGATGTTCTGTCGCCCTAGGCAACACAAAAATATGCCGGCGGTGTAGTAGCCGATGAGGGGCGCCGGAGGGCGGCAGCCAATTGTCAAAATACCACTCCAAATTCGAGTGCCGCCCTAGGCGATCGCCGAATCTTGCCTAACGGGCGGGCCGGCCCTGCTTCAGACAGCTGATGAAACTGTGGGTTTGCACAACCAAATACTTTCTGCACAAACTGTCAGAAACCATTTCAGGGAAGCTCATCTGCTAGCTCGTCGTCCTCACCAGGGTCTTGACCTGACTGCAGCTCAGCGTCATAACCGATTTCAGTGGGCAAATGCTCACCTTCAATGACTACTGGCACACTGGAGAAGGGTACTCTTCACGGATTAATCCTGGTTTTAACTGAACCGGGCAGATGGCATCGTGTGGGCTAGCGGTTTGCTGATGTCAACGTTGTGAACAGAGTGCCCCATGGTTGTTGTGGGGTTATGGTATGTGCAGGCAATTTGAATGCACAGGATTACTGCATACTCACCAGGCATGTCACCCATTGAGCATTTTGGGATGCTCTGGATCGATGTGTACGACAGCGTGTTCCAGTTACCGCCAATATCCAGCAACTTCGCACAGCCATTGAAGAGGTGTGGGACAGGCCACAATCAACAGCCTGATCAACTCTATTTGAAGGAGATGTGTCACGTTGCCTGAGGCAAATGGTTGTCACACCAGATACTGACTGTTTTTTTTTTATCCACGCCCCTACCTTTTCTGTGACCAACAGATGCATATCTGTATTCCCAATAATGAAAGATATTCTTGTATGAACTGTAACTCTTCAAAAAATCGTTTAAATTGTTGCATGTTGCGTTTATATTTTAGTCAATAGAAAATAGAGGCGACAATTGCATGTTAGGGTGCGTTTCCGTTTAACTATCTTGTATTGATAAAAACAGCTGGACATCACACCTAGACCTACAATGTCGAATAAAAATGTAGTCGTTAAATTTTTTCATTACCCATTTAGGCTAATTGTGCATTAATAAATTGGTGACAGCCTGTGTGCCTTCCCACCTATCTGTTTCATTTCTCAGGTAGCCTGCGAATGCCAGCATGGATAGAATGCAATCTTTGACTAATATTTGCCATATTCAAATAATTCTCATGGCCCATGTATCGCCACCTATCTTGCGCCCATAGGCATGCACTATCAACTGCCTAGGCTAGTCCTTGCCATAGTGAAACTTGCACTCCTGTAGATCTGAAATAATTGGATGGGTAATCTTGCAAGACAATCAGAAAAGCAAGTTGAAGCAATTCAGGAATTATTGAAAGTCAGGACAATCTTTGTCCTCCAAATAAACATTTGTATAGTTAAAAAATATTTAGCAAGTAGGCATTTAGAATGAAATGTAGAGTGGAGCTTATAGTTAATTGATGACATCACGTGTCCCGCGTACCTTCATAAGTATTCGGCAATCATAATTTATTATTTCCATCATAATTTCTCACAATAAAGAAAGTTAGACAAAAGAAAAATCCACCCCTGTCGAACTGATACAAATGTTGTTGATCTTTTGAAAATGTATCCTATATCTGTTGGAATTTTTTTTTGCGACATTGCTTTTGGCAAATTAACCTGGGTCATTGGAAACCTGCCTACAGACTACAAATGCAAAGCTGGCCATTTCTTGCAAGGATATAAAGACGCTTCAAATAAAACGAGACGACTGTATTAAAAGATAAATACAGGGGGCCTCCCGAGTGGCGCAGCGGTTTAAGGCACTACAGATCCTGGTTCGATCCCAGGCTGTGTCGCAGCCGGCCGCGACCGGGAGACCCATGAGGCGGTGCACAATTAGCCCAGCCTCGTCCGTGTTAGAGGAGGGTTTGGCCGGCCATCGCACTCTAGCGACTCCTTGTGGTGGGCCGGGCACATGCACGCTGACTATGGTTGCCAGCTGTACGGTGTTTCCTCCGACATATTGGTGCACTAGGCTTCCGGGTTAAGCGAGCAGTGTGTCAAGAAGCAGTGCGGCTTGGTGGGGTCATGTTTCGAAGGTCGCATGGCTCTCGACATTAGCCTCACCCGAGTCCGTACGGGTGCAGCGATAGGACAAGACTGTAACTACCAATTGGATTTCACAAAACAATTATTTTTAAAAAGTATAGGTAAAGAACAGTACATAGACTGTAAGGGCTGATCTATGTTTTAGCTAATTAATATGTTAATCTACAACAAGAGTTATTAAGTGAATGTATTGTGTGATCATAGATCTTTAGAACTGCTGTAGGTTTGGGTAAGGGGGAGCTATGTGGAATGAATGTGCTAGCTGGGGGTTTTATGATAGAACTGTGTCTTGTAATATGGAGCTTGGACATCTACTGAGAAGACCACTACTTCCGTCAACTGGATTGCGTCACGAGGCTGGGACCAGCCTGCACGCCAACGATAGGCTGAGTAAGTTTAAACCACACTCAGCCTCTACTCCGACAGATCAGCAGGGAGCGGAAATTATCCTGTCGGAGTATTTAAGGAAGAACAAAGGATAGTACTCGGTCTCTTCTCTAGGCTATGCGCTTCTATAGCGCTGCTCGCTGATTCTCTCTCGCGCTCTCTTGCGCTCTCTCTCTCTCTCTCTCTCTCTCTCTCGCTCTTCTCATGCGCTGTTTGCCCTGCGTGGTGTCACAGTGAGCCTGTATATACGAACTTCATATTTACCATTTAAGGGTTTGCTAGAATAAAATACATAGATGATTTAAATGGCGTAGTAATCATTTTGTTCCAATACCAGATTTGAACTGACGCAACCCGACAATTGGTGACCCCGACATGATCTGGTAGCGGGACTTTGCGGGAGATTGACCAGCCGATTGGACATCACTATCGTTGAACGGTGTTTCATAAAGAGTCAACTAAAAAGGTAAGCAGACACCTATTGTGAATAACTAAAGTTCTGCACATTGGCTTTATCCAAATTAATTTTGTGAAACACCTGTTTGATGTAAGTGAACTGAATTATGAATTACGATGAATAGATAAGTAATATACCATGCAAACCTGTGATTTGGTAAATGTGAATGTCATGCTATGAATAGATAAGTAATAATGTCAAGCTATGAATAGATAAGTAATACCATGAAAACATGTGATTTGGTAAATGTGATTGTGAAGCCCTGATATATTAGAGTATTGTTTTATCGGCAAGGTCCGTAACTAGGAGGGTACGGCTAGGTTCGAGGAGTATAGGGAATAATTGGTTTAGTAATTAGATTCGGCAAGGTCCGTAACTACAAGGGTACGGCTAGGTTCGGAAAATTTTAGATAAATATTGGCGACCGGCAAGGTTCGTAACTAGGGGGTACGGCTAGGTGGAGGTGTCAGTATTATTAGAGGCAGCAAAAGCCATACAAAAGGTGGTGTCCAACTTGACCAGAATATCGACGGATGCGACCAGTATGAGTTTAACGGGTGGCAGTGAAAGTGGAGAACTGGTGCAGCAGGAATGGACTCAGATGGACCAAGAGGAAGGAGAAAGGGAGCGAATGGTGATAGAAAAGAATAGAAGAAAGCTGAAAGAAATGGAAGAGGAAGTGAGAAGAGGGGCAGAGCAGCTACAGGAAATGGAGAAAACAAGAAGGGACCTGAGTGAGGAGAGAAAGAAGGGAAGTAGAGTTAGTACACCACCAAGGAGGTACAGAACACCCACACCTCCGAGGGGACACTTTATTGACCTGGGGGAACAGGAGGAACCAGTGGAGCAAGAGAGAAGTGATCTCAAAGTACTTTGTGGAAAATTTGAAGGAAATGTGTGGGACCCATGTGATGCCCCTGCCCACCACACTAGAGCCAGAACCCGGGAGCAAGAAACCAGGGGCCAATACCCAATGAGAGACACACCAGGGGGTGGTGCCATTTACAAGCCATGGGCCCACAGAGACATACAAACCCTGGTGGACGTTCTCCCTACTCCAGAAGAGTCTGGAGATAGGTGGGTCAAAGCTTTTGAAAGCCTAACTGCTGCAGATGAACTTACATTAGGAGACATGGCAGCGGTTATGAACAGATGCATGGGCGATCAAGAATGTCGGGAGATCATGACACAGGGGGGAGTAAGAGGAATGGTGGCATCAGCAACTCGATTTGAGTTGCTGAGCAGTTCAGGCTATGGTAGGATTGATGGCCCTGGAAAGAGCACCATATCAGCCCCCGTCACCACCCGCACCCCTGGTGTATGCTGAACCTTTATATCAACAGTCAGCCTACATGCCGCTATCAACCCAGCCACATGATCTCAGATATGGGAATCAAGGATGTTTCAACTGTGGAAGATCCGGACACATGGCTAGAAACTGCGCTCTGCCAAGACAACCATTCCAGGCTAGAGGAAGAGGACAGTGGGCACCACGGGACAGTGGTAACTGGCAGGGAGGACAAGATGGACAGAAGCAAGGGCCCCTAGAACAGCCATCCCAGCAACAGGGCAAATATCAGCCCGTGCCAAACCCAGGCCTGATCCCCAATATGGCCTGGGCTGGAGAAGGTGGCAACCAATGAAGCTGCCCGGAAACCCCAAATAGCACCACCACCAATATCTACACTTTTCCACCAGATGTGGAACCAGTGGTGAAGTGCGTAATAGGAGGAAGGGAGCATGGTATGCTGATTGACACAGGATGCACCTGGTCTTCTGTGCAGACAGCATATCAACTCACAACGAAAAAACAAGCTTTTTCTGGGGTTTCAGGGACAATTATGAGAAAGCCATACACGGTACCACTGGAAGTGGTATGGGATGACCTTAAAGTAACACATCAGTTCCTACACAACCCAGAATGCTCCGTTGGACTGATGGGCAGGGACTTGCTATCAAAAATGGGGTGTAGTATATACTGTAATCAGGCTGGGATGCACATCTCAATCACCCCTATACACCAACTTATGCCGATTATAATGGACAAACTATCCGACCCTCCACGTAATCTCACTGCAGTCCTAAAGTGGACTACTGAAGCAGAAACGGCATTCATTCAGCTCAAACAAACCTTAGCACAAGCAGAAGCACTGTCTCTACCTGACTACACGACACCATTCCATCTTGATGTTTCAGAACAAGACGGGTTTGTTCATTCCGTCCTGTATCAGAAACAAAAGGGGGAGAGGAGAGTATTGCATTATTACAGTGCAAAATTGGACAACATTGAAACAGGCCAAACAGACTGTGCCAGACATATGGCTGCACTGGCAAAAGAAGTGGGAAAAACGGCACACATAGTGATGCGACATCCATTGGAAATCAACACAGATCATGGGGTAGCAGCTTTTATCGGTTCCAAGCTTTTTGCCCTGTCTAGCAAGAGAAAATCCGACATAACCAAGACAATTACGGCAAAACACATCACATATGTGACAACAGTCGCCAACATGACCGATGGCATGGGCAAGGGGGAACCACACGTTTGTGAAGACAGGGCAGCCAAGCAAATAAAGGTTCGAATGGATCTCGGAAACACACCACTGAATGGAATGAAGGAAACCCTATTTACGGACGGGTGCTGTTATAGGTCGAAGAATCCGAGTGAAGGAAACATTGCTGCCTATGCTGTGGTGCGCCAGGGAAAGAATGGAGATCATGAAGTGATGGAAGCAGGAAGATTGGAACCAGCAGGAGCCTCGGCACAACTAGCAGAACTGAGAGCATTGCGGAGAGCACTAGAGCTCTGCCAAGGAAGAGAGGTAGACATCTATACCGACTCTGCATACGCCCATGGAATTGCTCACATTGATGGCCCTCAATGGATGAGGAGAGGGTTCCTAACCAGCTCAAACGAACCTATAAAACACAAACAAGAGATCCAGAAATTGATTGAGGCAATCAAGCTGCCAAAACGGGTGTCAATCATGAAATGTAAAGGACACAGTAAAGAAAGCACTAGGGAACGTGAAGGGAATGATCAAGCAGACCTGGCAGCTAAGGAAGCGGGAGGTTACACTGCACAACAGATGGTGCAGAGGACAACCCATAGCCAGGAAGAGCTGACAGAAGATACAGTAAGACAGTTACAAGAGGCTGCTGATGTTTATGAACAGAATGAGTGGAGCAGGCAGGGGGCAAGAAGGGATCACCAAGGAATCTGGAGGGCTACCACCGGAAAAACAGTGGCTCCTGCCAAACTCCTCAGATCTATCATCAGAGAAGAGCATGAAAAAGCACATGGAGGCCGGAAGAGTGTGGGAAAGGCAGTTGAGAAGGCATGGTACCACCCCAACATGATGGACATGGCCAGGGAAACATCTGAAAGCTGTGAAATATGCAAAAGTTACAACAACAGAGTGAGAAACTCCCCAGGCTCTGACACACATCTAACCCCTCATGAACTATTGACAGGGCGTAGGATGCCAGGGCCACCAGTAGATAATCTTAGCATGCCTAGACTAGACATAGCTAAAATCAGATACACAGACTACATGCAGGCGTTAACTTCTCTTGTCGAAAGACTGTCCAAACAGGTGGTGGAGGTCCGAACTCCTGCAGTCGAAACCATAGACGAAAACAGAGATATCCTGGTGGGAGACTGGGTGAGAGTAAAGGTGCATTCCAGAAAGTGGACTGAGCCCAGGTGGGAAGGACCGTACCAGGTGAAAGAGGTATCAAGTCACTCATTGAGAGTGAATTCAAACAAAAGAGATTCGTGGTACCATAGAAATCACTGTGCAAAAGACGAAGGCCCAAATCGCTCATTAGAAGAGACAGGGCGAGACTTGAGCAAGTTGACAGATTCAGGCAAGAACATGTGGGGGATATGGGTGATATACATGATGGGGGGGGTAACTCACTCTGCAGGAAGTATAGTTATCACTGTGTTTTTGCTTTTAATGTGCTGTGCTGCTTGTATCATCCCATGTTTGAAAAAGTCTGTTACAGATGTGGTGCAGGCTGTTGGTATGATGCCCCTACTTGGAGCTCAAGTAGCTGATGCTGATACCGAATCAAGTCTTCGTAGGAAGATGGGTCTGACTGAGGATGACCATTGGTTTGCTATACGGGAGGTGGTTGTATAAGGTGTTTTCATAAGTCGTTCTTTCACAGGTTTAAAAAAAAGGGTTTTAAGTTCTTGGGTGGCTGGTAGCCACTCAGCATAAGGGGTGGAGAAACGAAGGATGAGCGGGTTGGTTGATTTGCTGTTACAGATGTGAGGGTTGTAAGTTTTGGAGTGACTGGTAGTTCTCTTTATATCCAGTAGGTGTAGCTGTAACAGGTTGAGGGTTTTTTACTTTTCTTAATGCATAAGCTTTGTATTTTTTGTATTGGGGTGAGTGACACCCTAGGGGGTGTCAAAAGGGGGACTGTAAGGGCTGATCTATGTTTTAGCTAATTAATATGTTAATCTACAACAAGAGTTATTAAGTGAATGTATTGTGTGATCATAGATCTTTAGAACTGCTGTAGGTTTGGGTAAGGGGGAGCTATGTGGAATGAATGTGCTAGCTGGGGGTTTTATGATAGAACTGTGTCTTGTAATATGGAGCTTGGACATCTACTGAGAAGACCACTACTTCCGTCAACTGGATTGCGTCACGAGGCTGGGACCAGCCTGCACGCCAACGATAGGCTGAGTAAGTTTAAACCACACTCAGCCTCTACTCCGACAGATCAGCAGGGAGCGGAAATTATCCTGTCGGAGTATTTAAGGAAGAACAAAGGATAGTACTCGGTCTCTTCTCTAGGCTATGCGCTTCTATAGCGCTGCTCGCTGATTCTCTCTCGCGCTCTCTTGCGCTCTCTCTCTCTCTCTCTCTCTCTCTCTCGCTCTTCTCATGCGCTGTTTGCCCTGCGTGGTGTCACAGTGAGCCTGTATATACGAACTTCATATTTACCATTTAAGGGTTTGCTAGAATAAAATACATAGATGATTTAAATGGCGTAGTAATCATTTTGTTCCAATACCAGATTTGAACTGACGCAACCCGACAAGACCTATATATTTGAATGTTTTATTTAGCTATTTGTATGCTACTGTCTAATTTTTGCATCAATATACACTCAGTAGCCAGGTAATTATGTACACCGCCCTGTTTCACGAAAATGGTTGTGGCTTGCTATATAAAGCAGGCAGACAGGGATCGAGGCATTCCGTTACTGTTCGTTGAACATTAGAATGGGCAAAACGAGGGACCTAGGCGACTTTAACGTCGGTGGCAGGACCACCGGTAACATTATTTCAGAAATGGCCGGCTTTTCACGCACAAGAGCGTATAGGGTTTACTGAGCATGCTATGACAAACAAAAAACTTCAAGTCAGCGCAGTCCTGTGGGCAAAAACAGCTTGTTGATGAGAAAGGTTGAAGGAGAATGGCAAGAATTGTGCCTTGTGTCAACAGTACAGGCTGGTGGCGGTTGTGTAATGGTGTGGGGACTTTTTTCCTGGCACAAGTTAGGCCCCTTGATACCAATTGAGTAACTTTGAACGTCATACCTTGTAGAATCCATGCCCCAAAGAATTCAGGCTGTTTTGGAGGCAAAGGGTGGTCCGACCAGGTACTAGATGATAAAATGTCCACTGAGTGTATTTCGTGTGACAAAATCTTTATTTAGTCCATTATTATTATAGGGTAAGCATTTGATAAGCCATCTCAACATTTGTAGCCAATAATAGTTTTTCCTGTCAGCGAACACTTCTAGGTCCTAAAATGTAGGACATTATACATGGCTATACATTGCTTTGGCCTAGCTAGTTAACGTTATCAACCAGAGAGACATTCAAGTCTTAGTTACAATTCCTAGCTAGTTTTCTAACACTAGCTGTAAACGGCCAACTTGACTTCCTATTTTAAAATGTGTTGATGAGTAGAATAACTAGCTAGCTAATTAACATTAGTATTTTAAGCTTTATTTGTTTCTGGCAGTTTAGATCTGATATTTATTTGTATTATTCTTTTTTTTACCTTTATTTAACTAGGCAAGTCAGGTAGGAGGTGGCCTGCTACACCCCTCGCTACATGGAGGAGATGGAGTCTTTGACCAATCACAGAAGGAAGAGAGGAAGATGATCACCAACAATGAGAGGTAGGCTACACCTGCAGTCAGACTGTTACTTGGAGGGTGTGTGTATGTGGATGTCGGTGGTCTTTCTTTATCGCATCTCTCACTGATAATTTCTATCATGCCCTGATCTCTCATTCCCCCTCTCTCTCTCCCCCTTTTCTCCCTCTCTCCTTCTCTCTCCCACTGTGAAGGCTGTGTATAATGAGCTCCACAACACTCTCATGGCCATCAATGAGCAGGACAAAACTGTGCTGCTGGAAGAACACCCACAGACCGGGTATGCCCACTGACTGGCCACATCTCCAGGTGCAACACACACACACACAGCGAGCAAATGGAAGTTAAGTAGGCCTAATGGAGTGTACTGTACTATGGGATGATGTAGACTTCAGCCCCTTTGTTATTGCCTTGTTGTTTAATGGAGTCTAACAAATCATCTCTTTCAGGAGTGGGCACCAGAAAATAAAAGCAAAAAAGGCAATAAAAGTGGTAGAGGCACAATAGAGGTGACCATGTCTTTATGACCTCATGCTACAGTACAACTATCATTCAGTACTCACCATCTCATTACGATGAATCATCCTTTCTTAATTACTGATTGCTTGTTTGTATGGTTGATTTACAGGTATGTCTCCTCTGTCTCTCTGTGTGTGGATGGATGCATTCACAGACACAGCGATCAGCTTGTCGGTGATGAACTAGGAGCACAGTGCTATAGCGGTGGGACAGAGGAGATGGCAACATCCTGAACCCTATACTACAAAGGTTTGAGGAGTTAGCGAGGTAACTTTGGTTAACTCAGAATTAAATTTGAGATAACCGGTAAGATGAAATTGGCTCATCTTTTAGCCAGGTACATTTCTATGGAAACGAATCCTTCAGAACTAACCTTCTCCAGGGCAGGCTAACTCAGGGACTCCATTTATCCTGAAGAAAGTGTCTGAGCCATGAATTGAGTAACCGAAAGGTTGCTAGTTTGAATACATGAGCTGACAAGGTGAAAAACCTGTCGATGTGTCCTTGAGCAAGGCACTTAACCATGATTTGCTACAGAGGCTGACCCTGTAGGTAGGCAGTCATTGAAAATACGAATTTGTTCTTAACTGACTTGCCTAGTTAAATAATGGTTAAATAAAATGATTTTTGTGTGTAAATCTTTTTTTTATATACCTAATACATTACACATTTCGTAAGGACAATATTTGCTTTCCAAACTGTAAGTCTGTTGTGTGATTGTATTAATACATTAGCGAAAAGGCAAACTGACAGCTGCAACCAACCATACAGTAGACATGTAATCCATAGATGGCAGTTCCCATTCAAGTCAAGACTGGCAGCCATTGCTAGTGTACCCATGAGTTTAATGGAAAAATTGCCAGGGTTAGAGGTTCCAAAACCCTTCTATGGATTATATGGCTTTGGCCACAACACAACAAACTGTTCCACAGATAGAAGGAGCGATAGGAGTGGTAAAAACAAACACAAAATACGGCATTAACAATAAATAATAAGATAAAGACGCCACTTCTAAATGCCTATTTCACACCATAGCCTGCTAATTTTGATTGACACAAATGAAAATGTTCAACCAGCCATATGTGACATACACACGCAGGTACAAGCCTGCTAAAGTTAGCGGTAGGCGGGCAGGCGAGCAATATCCACCGTCATAGTACGGATGAAGCCTGACTTGCTTCGTAGTATACCATTCTGGTGATAGACACACACTAACTGCCATGTCCTTGTAGCTCTCTCTGTTAGTCTAATGGCTGGGATGCCAGTGAGATGTTCAACTAGGAGACTTATGGTGTAAATTCCACCTATAGCTTCCTCTCCATGTACACATGAGTATCCTCAGCCTCAATGTCTTTTTAGAAGGTTTAGTAATGCATTATTTGCCTCAACAAGCACCCCATTTCCAACCAGAATACCTGTATTTATACTGGTATACCTTAATGATAAGACAATGTCAGCTTTTTTCTCCTTCCCATCTATCCCCCTCTCCCCCGTCAGTGTTCCGAGGGCAACTTCCCAACCTTGTCTCACTGAAGAACAATGAAGGCAAGACTAAGGACTAGAAGTACAATACCACTGTCTAAGAGAGAGAGGCGACATGAATGAGAAGTGCCGAGGGCAGGTGGGTTACGAGAGGAATCACAGACATACACTAATACATGATCACATACAAACGAGTAATAGTTTTAAGAACATGCTGTAAACTAGAGCTAGGGCAAAAAAATAAATGTGCACACCTTTGGGTACTCAGGAACAGGATTAAGAAACACTGTTCTATCTGGACTAACCACATTCCCCACGCCACCTCTCCCTGGCTACCATATGTAGACATGATGCAACTCTGTGAACACATTGACTCTACTTTAATTAATGTTTGTTATATGTACATGCTTTTTTTTTTTTTTACTTAACACTTATTTTTCTTAAAACTGCATTGTTGGATAAGGTTATTCTCTAGAGGACTTTAGTCCTCAGAATGCAATACCTTTAATCAGGAGTGTTAGCTGGGGCTGGGGGAAAAGTGTGACACCAATCAGGCCCCTGAGGGCTGTAGTACAACGATGAGAATGACCAGATCGAGTTGGAATCAACAGACTCGATGCAAGATCCTGCTTGATCTGATACAGGGCTCTCCTGGAGAGTTACGGTCTTGTAGGTTTTCTCCAACCCTAATCTATTGCACCTGATTCTAATAACTAGCTGGTTGATAAGGTACAGGAAATTAACTCCATGAGATTTGAACCTCCACCTGGTCCCCTCACCCTTTTCTCTTGTAACCTCTCTCCCTCTACTAAAGCTGTCTTTGGTGATTGGACTGATAGGGATGTAAACACAACAAGCTTGCAGCTACCACATTTAACAACCTGTGATTCATTCACCATTACATAATTATTTAAAATAAAGTGAATCGTCTTTGATGTTGTAGAAGAAAAGGGGGGATAAACTCCATATTAATGCACATTATTTTGAAATGAGCTGCTGGACAAGCAGGTGCCCACATAATGTTGGTAGTGTAAGGGCTGATACATGTTTAGCTAATGAATATGTTAATCTACAACAAGAGTTATTAACTGAATGTATTGTGTGATCATAGATCTTTAGAACTGCTGTAGGTTTGGGTAGGGGGGAGCTATGTGGAAGGAATGTGCTAGCTGGGGGTTTCACGATCGAACAGTATTTTGTTGTAATATGAAACTAGGACATCTACTGAGAGGACCACTACTTCCGTCAACTGGATTGCGTCACGAGGCTGGGACCAGCCTGCACGCCAACGATAGGCTGAGTAAGTTTAAACCACACTCAGCCTCTACTCCGACAGGTTAGCAAGGAGCGGAAACGATTCTGTCAGAGTATTTAAGGAAGAACAAAGGATAGGGGCGCTTCTCTTCTCTAGCACTGCTGACTGTTTGCTCACTCACTCTCGCGCTCTTGCGCTCTTGCGCTCTCTCTCTCTCTCTCTTCTCTGGCCCTGCTTGCTGTTTGCCCTGCGTGGTGTCACAGTGAGCCTGTATATACGAACTTCATATTTACCATTTAAGGGTTTGCTAGAATAAAATACATAGATAATTTAAACGGCGTAGTAATCCTTTTGTTCCAATATCAGATTTGAATTGACGCGACCTTAACAATTGGTGACACCCGAAGTGATCTGGTAGCGGAACTTTGCGGGAGATTGACCAGCCGATTGGACATCGCTATCGTTGAACGGTGTGTTTCATAAAGAGTCCGGTCAACTAAAAAGGTAAGCAGACACCTATTGTGAATAACTAAAGTTCTGCACATTGGCTTTATCCAAATTAATTTTGTGAAACACCTGTTTGATGTAAGTGAACTGAATTATGAATTATTATGAATAGATAAGTAATATGATACCATGCAAACCTGTGATTTGGTACATGTGAATGTCAAGCTATGAATAGATAAATAATACCATGCAAACCTGTGATTTGGCAAATGTGAATGTCAAGCTATGAATAGATAAGTAATACCATGCAAACCTGTGATTTGGTAAATGTGACTGTGAAGCCCTGATACATTAGAGTATTGTTTTATCGGCAAGGTCCGTAACTACGAGGGTACGGCTAGGTTCGAGGAGTATAGGGAATAATTGGCTTAGTAATTAGATTCGGCAAGGTCCGTAACTACGAGGGTACGGCTAGGTTCGGGAAATTTTAGATAAATATTAGCGACCGGCAATGTCCGTAACTAGAGGGTACGGCTAGGTTCGGCGGAATATTTTTAGGTATTAGGGCAGAGTTGAAAGTAAATTTGGAGGGAGTGTTTAGTAACATAAAGGTTATCATTACAAAGTACAGAATAGAAGTATCCTATAAATCTATAGAATGAAGGGGATAATTAACAGGTTGAAATCTAGTAATAAAATGGCATTAAAAGAATCAGACAGAATATTGGAGACGTTGAAATCCACATTGGAAATCCACGGGGGAAAGGATGGAAAATAATGGAAACGAAGAGGAGAAAAATTGTATTGGGAGTGGCTAGAAGATGACTGGATCCAGTCTTCTGATGGCATTCCTATTGAAGGCAAACCAGGTAGAATATTGGAAACATTGAAACGCAGAATCAAAAAAGTAGAGGAGAAATGGAAGAAAGAAGGTGAACCAAATAAAGGCAAACTCAAGGGAGTAATGGAAAACGCCAGACTGGAGGAGAAAATAGTACTGGCCATGTTAGTGAAACTAAAGAACATATGGGAAGAAGAACAGAACAAAGACAAGAAAAAAGAAGAGGTAATAAAACTTCAACTATACCCGGTCCTGCCATCGGCACCTCCCCCGTATGGGACACCAAAAGTGATGGCTCCAGTGTTGGACATTGTGGGAGAGGTCAAATACCACAAGCGACCAGATGATGAAGAGGGGGAACAATGGGTAAGAGTGAATGATATGGGAAAATGGAGACAGGCGGTGTCAGTATTATTAGAGGCAGCAAAAGCCATAAAAAAGGTGGTGTCCAACTTGACCAGAATATCGACGGATGCGACCAGTATGAGTTTAACGGGTGGCAGTGAAAGTGGAGAACTGGTGCAGCAGGAATGGACTCAGATGGACCAAGAGGAAGGAGAAAGGGAGAGAATGGTGATAGAAAAGAGTAGAAGAAAGTTGAAAGAAATGGAAGAGGAAGTGAGAAGAGGGGCAGAGCAGCTACAGGAAATGGAGAAAACGAGAAGGGACCTGAGTGAGGAGAGAAAGAAGGGAAGTAGAGTTAGTACACCACCAAGGAGGTACAGAACACCCACACCTCCGAGGGGACACTTTATTGACTTAGGGGAACAGGAGGAACCAGTGGAGCAAGAGAGAAGTGATTTTAAAGTACTTTGTGGAAAATGTGAAGGAAAGGTGTGGGACCCATGTGATGCCCCTGCCCACCACACTAGAGCCAGAACCCGGGAGCAAGAAACCAGGGGCCAATACCCAATGAGAGACACACCAGGGGGTGGTGCCATTTACAAGCCATGGGCCCACAGAGACATACAAACCCTGGTGGACGTTCTCCCTACCCCAGAAGAGTCTGGAGATAGGTGGGTCAAAGCTTTTGAAAGCCTAACTGCTGCAGATGAACTTACATTAGGAGACATGGCAGCGGTTATGAACAGATGCATGGGCGATCAAGAATGTCGGGAGATCATGACACAGGGGGGAGTAAGAGGAATGGTAGCATCAGCAACTCGATTTGATCAGCATCGCGGACAAATATGGGATGCCATAAAATGCAAATATCCGACCCAACCAAGACCTCAGTTGATGAAAACGCTGACACTGGACGGAGAGGAGAGTGTGCCAGTGTATATGAAAAAGGCAAAAAACCTGTGGAGACAGGCCTGGAATGAAGAACCAGGAAAGAAAACCACCAAATACCTATTTCTGGCTAGCTGTTTGGAGGGACTCCCAGATCAGGTGAGGCTGGAATGCGAGAAAATGGTGGGCATCACTGCAAAGAGTGTGTTGGAGTTCACTGATATAGTCCAACACCATGTGGAAAGGTAAGCGAAAAGAAGAGGATGAAATTAAACAGCTACAGAAGAACGTCTTAGAAAAGCAACTGATGGAGGATAAGCCCAGCAAGCAAATGGTGGTGACCAGTACACCTACGAGTGGGGCTACGACACCCACTCCCGATGTGGCAGCGTTAACTACAGCATTTCAGGCTATGGCAGGATTGATGTCCCTGGAAAGAGCACCATATCAGCCCCCGTCACCACCCGCACCCCTGGTGTATGCTGAACCTTTATATCAACAGTCAGCCTACATGCCGCTATCAACCCAGCCACATGATCTCAGATATGGGAACCAAGGATGTTTCAACTGTGGAAGACCCGGACACATGGCTAGACACTGCAATCTGCCAAGACAACCATTCCAGGCTAGAGGAAGAGGACAGTGGGCACCACGGGACAGTGGTAACTGGCAGGGAGGACGAGATGGACAGAAGCAAGGGCCCCTACAACAGCCATCCCAGCAACAGGGCAAATATCAGCCCGTGCCGAACCCAGCCCTGATCCCCAATATGGCCTGGGCTGGAGGTGGCAACCAATGAAGCTGCCCGGAAACCCCAAATAGCACCACCACCAATATCTACACTTTTCCACCAGATGTGGAACCAGTGGTGAAGTGCGTAATAGGAGGAAGGGAGCATGGTATGCTGATTGACACAGGATGCACCTGGTCTTCTGTGCAGACAGCATATCAACTCACAACAAAAAAACAAGCTTTTTCTGGGGTTTCAGGGACAATTATGAGAAAGCCATACACGGTACCACTGGAAGTGGTATGGGATGACCTTAAAGTAACACATCAGTTCCTACACAACCCAGAATGCTCCGTTGGACTGATGGGCAGCGACTTGCTATCAAAAATGGGGTGTAGCATATACTGTAATCAGGCTGGGATGCACATGTCAATCACCCCTATACACCAACTCATGCCGATTATAATGAACAAACTATCCAACCCTCCACGTATGTTATATATGGGAGGATGTTCTGAAAATGAGGAAGCTCTACCTGACTACACGACACCATTCCATCTTGATGTTTGAGAACAAGACGGGTTTGTTCATTCCGTCCTGTATCAGAAACAAAAGGGGGAGAGGAGAGTATTGCATTATTACAGTGCAAAATTGGACAACATTGAAACAGGCCAAACAGACTGTGCCAGACATGGCTGCACTGGCAAAATCAGTGGGAAAAACAGCACACATAGTGATGCGACATCCATTGGAAATCAACACAGACTATGGGGTAGCAGCTTTTATCGGTTCCAAGCTTTTTGCCCTGTCTAGCAAGAGAAAATCCGACATAACCAAGACAATTACGGCAAAACACATCACATATGTGACAACAGTCGCCAACATGACCGATGGCATGGGCAAGGGGGAACCACACGTTTGTGAAGACAGGGCAGCCAAGCAAATAAAGGTTCGAATGGATCTCGGAAACACACCACTGGATGGAATGAAGGAAACCCTATTTACGGACGGGTGCTGTTATAGGTCGAAGAATCCGAGTGAAGGAAACATTGCTGCCTATGCTGTGGTGCGCCAGGGAAAGAATGGAGATCATGAAGTGATGGAAGATTGGAACCAGCAGGAGCCTCGGCACAATTAGCAGAACTGAGAGCATTGCGGAGAGCACTAGAGCTCTGCCAAGGAAGATAGGTAGACATCTATACCGATTCTGCATACGCCCATGGAATTGCTCACATTGATGGCCCTCAATGGATGAGGAGAGGGTTCCTAACCAGCTCAAACGAACCTATAAAACACAAACAAGAGATCCAGAAATTGATTGAGGCAATCAAGCTGCCAAAACGGGTGTCAATCATGAAATGTAAAGGACACAGTAAAGAAAGCACTAGGGAACGTGAAGGGAATGATCAAGCAGACCTGGCAGCTAAGGAAGCGGGAGGTTACACTGCACAACAGATGGTGCAGAGGACAACCCATAGCCAGGAAGAGCTGACAGAAGATACAGTAAGACAGTTACAAGAGGCTGCTGATGTTTATGAACAGAATGTGTGGAGCAGGCAGGGGGCAAGAAGGGATCACCAAGGAATCTGGAGGGCTACCACCGGAAAAACAGTGGCTCCTGCCAAACTCCTCAGATCTATCATCAGAGAAGAGCATGAAAAAGCACATGAAGGATTGAAGAGTGTGGGAAAGGCAATTGAGAAGCCATGGTACCACCCCAACATGATGGACATGGCCAGGGAAACATCTGAAAGCTGTGAAATATGCAAAAGTTACAACAACAGAGTGAGAAACTCCCCAGGCTCTGACACACATCTAACCCCTCATGAACTATTGACAGGGCGTTGGATGCCAGGGCCACCAGCAGATAATCTTAGCATGCCTAGACTAGACATAGCTAAAATCAGATACACAGACTACATGCAGGCGTTAACTTCTCTTGTCGAAAGACTGTCCAAACAGGTGGTGGAGGTCCGAACTCCTGCAGTCGAAACCACAGTCGAAAACAGAGATATCCTGGTGGGAGACTGGGTGAGAGTAAAGGTGCACTCCAGAAAGTGGACGGAGCCCAGGTGGGAAGGACCGTACCAGGTGAAAGAGGTATCAAGTCACTCATTGAGAGTGAATTCAAACAAAAGAGATTCGTGGTACCATAGAAATCACTGTGCAAAAGGCGGAGGCCCAAATCGCTCATTAGAAGAGACAGGGCGAGACTTGAGCAAGTTGACAGATTCAGGCAAGAACATATGGGGGATATGGGTGATATACATGATGGGAGGGGTAACTCACTCTGCAGGAAGTATAGTTATCACTGTGTTTTTGCTTTTAATGTGCTGTGCTGCTTGTATCATCCCATGTTTGAAAAAGTCTGTTACAGATGTTGTGCAGGCTGTTGGTATGATGCCCCTACTTGGAGCTCAAGTAGCTGATGCTGATACCGAATCAAGTCTTCGTAGGAAGATGGGTCTGACTGAGGATGACCATTGGTTTGCTATACGGGAGGTGGTTGAATAAGGTGTTTTCATAAGTCGTTCTTTCACGGGTTTAAAAAAGAGGGTTTTAAGTTCTTGGGTGGCTGGTAGCCACTCAGCATAAGGGGTGGAGAAACAAAGGATGAGCGGGTTGGTTGATTTGCTGTTACAGATGTGAGGGTTGTAAGTTTTGGAGTGACTGGTAGTCCTCTTTATATCCAGTAGGTGTAGCTGTAACAGGTTGAGGGTTTTTTACTTTTCTTAATGCATAAGCTCTGTATTTTTTGTATTGGGGCGAGTGACACCCTAGGGGGTGTCAAAAGGGTGATTGTAAGGGCTGATACATGTTTAGCTAATGAATATGTTAATCTACAACAAGAGTTATTAACTGAATGTATTGTGGAAGGAATGTGCTAGCTGGGGGTTTCACGATAGAACAGTATTTTGTTGTAATATGAAACTAGGACATCTACTGAGAGGACCACTACTTCCGTCAACTGGATTGCGTCACGAGGCTGGGACCAGCCTGCACGCCAACGATAGGCTGAGTAAGTTTAAACCACACTCAGCCTCTACTCCGACAGGTCAGCAAGGAGCGGAAACGATTCTGTCAGAGTATTTAAGGAAGAACAAAGGATAGGGGCGCTTCTCTTCTCTAGCGCTGCTGACTGTTTGCTCACTCACTCTCGCGCTCTCGCTCTCTTGCGCTCTCTCTCTCTCTCTCTCTCTCTCTTCTCTGGCCCTGCTTGCCCTGCGTGGTGTCACAGTGAGCCTGTATATACGAACTTCATATTTACCATTTAAGGGTTTGCTAGAATAAAATACATAGATGATTTAAACGGCGTAGTAATCCTTTTGTTCCAATATCAGATTTGAATTGACGCGACCTTAACAGTAGTCTTCTTCATCATCATCATCATTATTATTATAGTTATTCTTCAGCACTCAACTTCTCCTACACGTTTAAGCTAAGAATGCCGTTTAAACTTTAAAACATGGACTGGTGTGGTTTGATTTGCTTTTATTCAACTGTTAACGTTATACATTTTTCGGCTCTTATTTTTGAATCTTCATTCACAAGTTCCGTCTTGTCGAGGTTAACCTTGAGGAGGTGGGTCGACATCCAAGTTGATATATCTGCCAGGCACGAAGAGATGCGTCGCCACCTGGGTGTCAGATGGGGAGGAAGGAGAAAAGTAGTTCAGTGTCATCCGCATAGCAATGATAGGAGAGACTATGTGATGTCATGACAGAGTCAAGTGACGTGGTGTATAGGACAGGGCCTAGAACCTAGCCCTGGGGGACACCATTAGTGAGAGTACGTGGTGCAGACACAGATACTCTCCATGTCACCTGGTAGGAGCGGCCGGCCAGGTAGGATGCAATCCAAGAGTGTGTATAGCCTGAGACGCCCTGATCTTGGAGGATGAGAACAGAAGAGAGAGAGTCAGCTTTGGCAGTGTGGAGAGCCTCCATGACACAGGGAAGCAAGACTTCGGTGTTTGCGAGGTGGCTGGTTTCCCTTTGTAGTCCGTGATTGTCTGTAGACCCTGCCACACACGTCTCGTGTCTGAGCCATTTAATTGCGTCTCCAATTTGTCTCTATACTGACGTTTTAACTGTTTGATTGACTTTCGGAGGGAATAACTACACTGTTTTTATTCGGCCATATCCACAGTCACCTTGCCATGATGAAATGCGGTGGTTCATGCTTTCAGTTTTGTGCAAATGCTGCCATCTATCCACGGTTTCTGGTTAGGGTAGGTTTTAATAGTCACAGTGGGTACATCTCCTAAACACTTGCTGATAAACTCAGTCACCGTATCAGTCTATTCGTCAATGTTATTCTCTGAGGCTACCCGGAACATATCCCAGTCCGCGTGATCAAAACAATCTTGAAGCATGGGATTCTGATTGGTCAGACCAGCGTTGAATAGTCCTTAGCACGGGTACTTCCTGTTTGAGTTTCTGCCTATAGGAAGGGAGGAGCAAAATGTAGTCGTTATCAGATTTTCCAAAGGGAGGACGGGGGAGGGCCTTGTAGGCTTCCCGGAAGTTGGAGTAGCAGTGTTTGAGTGTTTAAGCAGCTCGAGTACTACAGTCAAATTTGCTTTGTTAAAATCCCCAGCTACAATAAATTGCGGCCTCAGGACATGTTGTTTCCAGTTTGCATAAAGTCATGTGAAGTTCTTTGAGGGCTGTCGTGGTATCGGCTTGAGGGGGTATATACACACGGCTATAACCAAAGAGAATTATATTGGGAGGTAATACGGTCGGCATTTGATTGTGAGGTATTCTAGGTCGGGTCAACAAAATGACTTGATTTCCTGTATGTTATCACAATCACACCATGAGTAGTTAATCATGAAAGATACACCCCCCGCCGTTCTTCTTCCCTGAGAGATATTTATTCCTGGCTGCGTGATGAACTGAGATCCAAACTGGCTGTACGGACTAAGACAGTATATCCTGAGAGGTCCATGTTTCCGTGTAACAGAGTATTGTTGGGTTGCGTCAATTCAAATCTGGTATTGGAACAAAAGGATTACTACGCCATTTAAATCATCTATGTATTTTATTCTAGCAAACCCTTAAATGGTAAATATGAAGTTCGTATATACAGGCTCACTGTGACACCACGCAGGGCAAACAGCGCATGAGAAGAGCGAGAGAGAGAGAGAGAGAGAGAGAGAAAGAGAGAGCGCAAGAGAGCGCGAGAGAGAATCAGCGAGCAGCGCTATAGAAGCGCATAGCCTAGAGAAGAGAAGCGCCCCTATCCTTTGTTCTTCCTTAAATACTCCGACAGAATCGTTTCCGCTCCTTGCTGACCTGTCGGAGTAGAGGCTGAGTGTGGTTTAAACTTACTCAGCCTATCGTTGGCGTGCAGGCTGGTCCCAGCCTCGTGACGCAATCCAGTTGACGGAAGTAGTGGTCTTCTCAGTAGATGTCCAAGCTTCATATTACAAGACACAGTTCTATCGTGAAACCCCCAGCTAGCACATTCCTTCCACATAGCTCCCCCCTACCCAAACCTACAGCAGTTCTAAAGATCTATGATCACACAATACATTCACTTAATAACTCTTGTTGTAGATTAACATATTCATTAGCTAAACATATATCAGCCCTTACAGTATGTTACAATCCCTCTCTGGAAGGAAATCCTCGCTCTGAGCTTGTCAACTTTATTTTCCAGAGACTGAACATTAGCAAGTAATATACTCGGAAGCGGTGGGTGGTGTCCACTCCAAATACCTCTTCTCCGCCTGCGGTGTTTTAGATCAGCCTCTGGAATCATTTTAATTGCCCCGGGGATAAGAACAAAGGATCCGATTCAGGAAAGTCATATTCCTGATCGCAATGCTGGTGAGTTACCTCCGTACGGTGTTCCAAAAGTTCTTCCCGGCTGTATGTAACAACGAAAAAATGTATAATGTAAGAAATAACACACGGCCGCCCTATCTATCGGCACCATTTTTGGGTCATTTGGAGAGAGAGGGTAGAAAGAAGTCAAGGCGTAGGGTAGTTCTGTGTGAGTGAGACCAGTGGACTCAATAGGCTGAGTGAATGACTATTGGTTAACAAAGTCGTCCGCAGAGAGGGAGGAAGGAGTGGGAGGGGGAGGGGGTGGAGGATAAGGAGGAAAAGAGTTTCCTAGAGTTAGAGGCAGAAGCTTTAAATTTATAGTGGTAGAAAGTGGCCTAAGCAGTGGATACAGAGGAAGAGAAGGTACAGAGGAGGGATTGAAAGGATGATAGGTCCTCCAGAAGTTTAGTTTTCCTTCATTTTCGCTCAGCTGCCCGCAACCCTGTTCTGTAAGCTCGCAATGAGTCACTCAGCCACAGAGCAGGAGGGGAGGGCTGAATCAGCTAGGAGGAAAGGGGATAGTGCGAGTCATAGGATGCGGAAAGGGAGGAGAATAGGGTCGGAGATTCAGAATCAGGAGACAGGAGGCAGAAAGATTTAGCAGAAGGGAGAGATAGTATAGAAGAGGAGAGAGTAGTGGGAGAGAGAGAGCACCTTGGTAGGGGCTGAGTGGTTAGGGTTGGAGGAAAGGTAGACTAAAAAGTAGTATTTTTTTATTTCACCTTTATTTAACCAGGTAGGCCAGTTGAGAACAAGTTCTCATTTACAACTGCAACCTGGCCAAGATAAAGCAAAGCGACAAAAACAACATAGACCCATGGGATAAACAAACGTACAGTCAATAACACAACAGAAAATCTATGTACAGTGTGTGCAAATGTAGTAAGATTAGGAAGGTAAGGCAATAAATAGGCCATAGTGGCAAAATAATTACAATTTAGCATTGTAACACTGGAGTGATAGATGTGCAGATGATGATGTGCCAATAGAGATACTGGACTGCAAATGAGCAAAAATAACAACATGGGGATGAGGTAGTAGGGTGGGCTATTTACAGATGGGCTGTGTACAGGTGCAGTGATCGGTAAGTTGATCTGACAGCTGATGCTTAAAGTTATTGAGGGAGATAGTAGTCTCCAGCTTCAATGATTTTTGCAATTCGTTCCAGTCATTGGCAGCAGAGAACTGGAAGGAATGGCGGCCAAAGGAGGTGTTGGCTTTGGGGATGACCAGTGAAATATACCTGCTGGAGCGCATGCTCGGGTGGGTGTTGCTATGGTGATCAGCGAGCTGAGATATTGCGGGATTTACCTAGCAAAGACTTGGGTTTGGCGAAGAATATGTAGTGAGGGCCAGCCAACGAGAGCATACAGGTCACAGTGGTGGGCAGTATATGGGGCTTTGGTAACAAAACGGATGGCACTGTGCTAGACTACATCCAATTTTCTGAGTAGAGTGTTGGAGGCTATTTTGTAAATTACATCGCCAAAGTCAAGGATCAGTATGATGGTCAGTTTTACGAGGGCATGTTTGGCAGCATAAGTAAAGGAGGCTTTGTTGCGAAATAGGAAGCTGATTCTAGATTTAATTTTGGATTGGAGATGCTTAATGTGAGTCTGGAAGGAGAGTTTACAGTCTAACCAGACACCTAGGTGTCCACATATTCTAAGTCAGACCGATCGAGAGTAGGGATGATAGTCCGGCGGGCGGGTGCGGGAAGCGTTCGATTGAAAAGCATGCATTTAGTTTTACTAGCATTTATATACACTGAACTCTATCTGAGAAGAAGTTGGTGAACCAGGCAAGGCAGTCATTTGAGTAACCAAGGCTATTGAGTCTGCCGATAAGAATGCAGTGATTGACAGAGTCGAAAGCCTTGGTCAGATCGATGAAGACGGCTGCACAGTACTGTCTTTTATCTATGGTGGTTATGATATCGTTTAGGACCTTGAGCATGGCTGAGGTGCACCCATGACCAGCTCGGAAACCAGATTGCATAGCGGAGAAGGTATGGTGGGATTCAAAATGGTTGGTGATCTGTTTGTTAACTTGGCTTTTGAAGACTTTAGAAAGGCAGGGCAGGATGGATATAGGTCTGTAACAGTTTGGGTCTAGAGTGTCCCCCCCTTTGATCTCAGACGATACGAAAGAGGTTGAACAGGCTAGTAATGGGGGTTGCAACAATTGCGGAGGATAATTTTAGAAAGAAAGGGTCAAGATTGTCTAGCCCAGCAGATTTGTATGGGTCCAGATTTTGCAGCTCTTTCAGAACATCAGCTATCTGGATTTGGGCGAAGGAGAAGCGAGGAGGGCTTGGGCAAGTTGCTGCAGGGGGTGCAGAGCTGGTGGCCGGGGTAGGTGGAAAGCATGGCCAGCCGTAGCAAAATACTTATTAAAATTCTTGATTAGCGTAGATCTATTTTTGGTGACAGTGTTTCCTAGCCTTAGTACTGTGGGAAACTGGGAGGAGGTGCTCTTATTCTCCATGGACTTTACAGTGCCCCAAAACTTTTTGGAATTATTGCTACAGGATGCACATTTTTGTTTGAAAAAGCTAGCCTTTGCTTTTCTAACTGACTGTGTAAATTGGATCCTGACTTCCCTGAAAAGTTGCATATCGCGGGGTCTATTCGATGCTAATGCAGAACGCCACAGGATGTTTTTGTGCTGGTCAAGTCTGGAGTGAACCAAGGGCTATATCTGTTCTTAGTTATTGTCAGGCTCTGGCCATAGAGAAGCCTATTTGCTTCTCTATGTAACCATGGTCAGAGTCTGACAGGTCTTTTCTTTCTCTTTCTGGTGGTGGTTTGTGTGGGATCCCTGATTAGAGGCAGCTGTAGCGCATCGTCTCTAATTAGGGATCCTACATAGGTTTGTAGATTTTCACTCGGGGTTGTGGGTCGTTGTCGTTATATGTCGCAGTCACGGTGAAAGTAAGTGTGCTATTCGTTACGTCCGTTCATTCATGTTTTTTTTTGTGAACGTGTCGTTAGTTTGGTGTTGTATAGTTGTGTTCAATATACATAGTATAGTGAAATAAATATGACGAACTACTATCCCTGCGCTGCGCCTTGGTCTCCCTATGCACCCACTTGTGACAGTTGTAAATTTTTTAAATGGGGCATGCTTATTTAAGTTGGTGAGGAAAGCACTTTTAAAGAACAACCAGGCATCCTCTACTGACGGGAAGAGGTCAATATCCTTCCAGGATACCAGGGCCAGATTGATTAGAAAGGCCTGCTTGCTGAAGTGTTTTAGGGAGCGTGATAAGGGGTGGTCGTTTGATCGCGGACCCATTACGGACGCAGGCAATGAGGCAGTGATCGCTAAGATCCTGGTTGAAGACAGCGAAGGTGTATTTGGAGGGCAAGTTAGTTAGGATAATATCTATGAGGGTGCCCATGTTTACGGATTTAGGGTTGTACCTGGTAGGTTCCTTGATAATTTGTGTGAGATTGAGGGCATCTAGCTTACTTTGTAGGACGGCCGGGGTGTTAAGCATATCCCAGTTTAGGTCACCTAATAGTAGTGTACAGACAAGGATATGGTAGGATGTGAATTCAGTAGAGGTAAACCTAGGCGTTGGGTAATGATGAGAGAGGTTGCATCTCTGGAAGCACCAGTTAAGCCAGGTAATCAGAGACCTTGAGGGGGGTTGCAGTAAGATTAGCAGCCTCTAGTAAAGATGAGGTCAAGCGTATTGCCTGGCTTGTGAGTTGGAGGGGATTGGAAAAGGGTGAGGTCAAAAGAGTCAAGGAGGGGAAAGAAAGAGTTGGAAAGAAATTAATCGAAGGCAGATGTTGTGAGATTGAAGTTGCGAAGTACGAAGCGTCATCGTCAGGAAATGAGCTTATCAAGGTGTCAAGCTCATTGAGGAACTCTCCAAGGGCACCTGGTGGGCGATAGATGACAATAATGTTAAGCTTGAGTGGACAAGTGAGAGTGACAGCATGGAATTCAAATGAGGACATGGACAGGTGAGAGAGGGAGAAAAGAGAAAATCTCCACTTCTGAGAAATTAGTAGACCTGTGCCACCACCGCGACGGCCAGATGCTCTCGGACTATGAGAGAAAACATAGTCAGATGAAGAAAGAGCAGCTGGAGTAGCAGTCCCTTAAAAAGTTAAGGGACTGAAGGGAGGCATAGGCAGAATGAACTCATCGATGAGCAGTTCCAAGCATTGCCAGAGACCCGGAGTTCCACATGGGTTGTGCACGCAGGGTACACTAAATTAGAAGGGTTGCAGCCATGGGGTGGGGAGAGTCTGTAAAGCCTAGAGAGAGGTGTAAACAGGTATAGAAAACACACACACATAGTTGACAAAGCTACAAAAGAGCAAAATTAGTTAATAATAACTTGGTAAGATACACAAAAGAGAGCAAGTGGTGTGGATCCTTCCTCTCTTTCCTTCCTCGAACAGAACCTCTGTTTCGGCAACATTCTTAGTTTTCCAAAAAAAACGCCACTGACGACCGCCGCTTACAGCTGCCTCCGAGAAACCAGGGGTTGACTGAAGAACTAACACTAATTGCTAATTGGCTAGCAGATGGGGAGAGCACACTTCCCTGTACTAATTGATGATTGCCTAGGAGAGGTGAAAGCTCTCCCCCTCCAATACAGCCACTGATTACCAAAAGCATTGTGAGCATTGGAGTCGGGTGTGGTATTGCATTTTCAAATACAGCTATCAAGCAAGGTGGAAATGTCAGTATTATAATATATTTTCTCCTCGTCAAAATTGATTATGGGCAATCCACGGAGTGAAGTAGTTTGACTGAGTGCAAAGTATGCCATTCCTGGTTTGAAAATGCACTTCAGTGAAACCATTGCAGATTCTGTTGTCATGCGTGGAACCTTTTGTGATGTGGAAGCAAAAGCCAGTTTCATGGGGAATTGTCTGCGAACCACTCCCTTTATGCTTAGTTTTTCTTCTATTCTCTCTATGTATAACAGGTTTTCAGGTTCCCCAGGAATTGTTCTGCGATGACTGCCCTGCATGTGAACTGTCAAGTTCAAGACCAATAATGATTATAGTGCCAAACTATTCGTGGGTGACTGTTGATGCAATCTTGCCAAATTAGCCATTTACTAGTCCATCCACAGTATCAATGTTTGTTGTAAGCATGACACCAGCACCCTTTGTAGCTAAAAGTGTGTCAGGTAGATCTCCTTGGTGACCTTTAAAGGGTGTGCTTTGCCTCATCATCTGTCCTGTTCGGCTATCCTTTCTGTAATCATCTGCACCCGTACCGACACCGCCTGTGACAAAGTGGAAGAATTAAACAGGATTTTTGCTGCACACAAGCCTTTTGCAACATTCGCGAACAGTGTAGAATATTGACGCCTGTGTTTGATAAATATTTTGGTGCATTTTACGCACAACCTCAGAACTTAATCATTGCTTAATCATGGGCTTTCCTTTACCGAGCTGAATCGACATACTCTCATTGGCCCTATGCATTTCGGTGACAAACTGCGCAAAAAATATGTAACTTGAGTCCATGGCGAAGCGATTGTCAGTGCAGAATAGCCTTCAAATCAAATGTTATTTGTCACATGCGCCGAATACAACAGGTATAGACAGTGAAATTATTACTTACAAGCCCTTAACCAACAATGCATTTTTAAGAAAAATAAGTGTTAAGTAAAAAATAGATAAGTAAAAAATAACCTCCTCCATATAGGCTGTCTCATCGTTGTCGGTGATCAGGCCTACCAATTATGGTGTTGGAGTCGTGCCTGGCCATGCAGTCATGGGTGAACAGGGAGTAAAGTAGAGGAGTGAGCACACAACCCTGAGGGGCATTGCATTGAAATAGCTGCACGGTAATAGGTTTTTTGGTCTGTGTTGCTCATCCAGTGTTTTCTCCAATGAGAAATTGAACCGGGAAAGCCATGGCCTCAAGTTTGGGAATTCTGTAAAAGCTGACTGGCAGTTTTCCTTCAGCAGGTGTGACACAAAATAACCCATCACCAAATTTTAACATCTCTTGAACAATGTCTGCTGGTTGTAAGCATATACAGTATCTAGGGCAATACCAGAAATCTGCTCATTGATTCTATTCTGAATCATCAGGTGACTGATCAGCTTCAGCATACTTTTCGTCTGAATGTGGCACATCAGCATTTTGCTGCGCTGATGAAGTCTCATTTTCAGCCATGCTTGTTCTCCCATCTTAGCACTTTCGTAACAGTTATCAATGTCCATGAGATCATCCTGTGCCAGATCATCACAAGTAGAGGCTCCATCTCTAAGTAATATGTTTTCTTTCAGTTTTGTTACAGCAGTGAGGACTTTGCAGATGTTGAGGGTCTGGAACTGGTAATGGCCTTTGTAATTAAGTAATCTTTGTAGCTTCCCCTTTAGGAGCTGAGATTCATTGTTCGGTCTCTGTAAAACATTTACTGTCCCTTCCACGTCAGACATTACAAAGACTACTGGGACATTTACAGACTGTTGCAGTCCTTTGGGAAGTGCAGTAATCTTAGCAAAGGGTATGTACTTGACAATAATGTGTCTCTCAAGTATATTTAAATCGCAAAGCTCAGAGGAAATTTGAGAGAAATGCCATTTGTTGACCACAGCAATGTCGGTCATGCTTCCTGTCAGCAGATTATTATGGCAGCTGTGACATATCCACTCCTTTATCCTCTATATCTGTAAGGGCTGGATTGTGGTAACCTTTATGTCCATCAGGGGGAACCACAACCCAGTCCTTACATCAGGGAGGGAAGGTGAATGATCCCCAATCAGAGACAGCTGTCTAGCGTTGTCTCTGATTGGGAATGGTATTTAGCCTTCTCTCCCATCCACCTGCATGGGGATCATTGTTTGTTTCTGTTTGTCTGCATGTGGCAGAACTCAGTCAGTCACCGTGTTTTGGTTGTTAAGTTTAGTTTTCTCTCTCCTTCTTTATTTTTGAATGCTTCGTGAGTTCATCTCATTCATAAATAAAAAGGATGTCACTCCATCAGCGCTCCGTATATCGTCCCTTATATACGCACCGTGACAGAATGATCCACCAACCCGGGACGCAACGGAGCCTGACATTGGGAGATATCCTCCTCGGTATGGGGAAAATTACAGAGGAGGAATACTCCCATTATCGTGCGGTGGAGGAAGGCTGGGGTCCGGAGCAGCGGCGCCGACGTCGGGGAAAGAGTCGGCGGGCCAAAAAAGCTAGGGACCAGCCTGGAGCCCAGAAAAACCCCCAAACGGATTTGGGGGGGGGCTATGGGGGTGGTCGGAGATCGACGGAGAAGAGCCCCGACCACTGCACTCGTGGGGGTTCCCGGAGGAGCCCCTACAGCCATGGGAGCGGAAGTACAGAGAGGAGTCGGAGGAAGACGACGACGATGTGCTTCTGTTCCCTCACTCGTGGGGGTTCCCGGAGGAACCCTCACAGGATGGGGATTGGCGCTGAAGAGACGACAGCAACAGTCCTAATCCAGTGCCAGTTCCCAGCCCGGTGCCTTCAGCGCCGGTCCAGAGTCAGAGGAGGAGGAGACCGACTCAGCGCACCCAAACATCGGTGCGCAACAAAAGCCCGGTGCGACCCGTGCCAGCTCAGCGCACCAGCCAAACGGTGCGTCTGCCCAGTCCGGTACGCCCAGTGCCAGCTCCTCGCACCCGACCTCCAGTGAAGGTCAGCAACCCTGAGCCTCCAGTGAAGGTCAGCAACCCTGAGCCTCCAGTGAAGGTCAGCAACCCTGAGCCTCCAGTGAAGGTCAGCAACCCTGAGCCTCCAGTGAAGGTCAGCAACCCTGAGCCTCCAGTGAAGGTCAGCAACCCTGAGCCTCCAGTGAAGGTCAGCAGCCCGAGGCCTCCAGTGAAGGTCAGCAGCCCGAGGCCTCCAGTGAAGGTCAGCAGCCCGAGACCTCCAGTGACGGTCAGCAGCCCGAGACCTCCAGTGAAGGTCAGCTGCCCGAGACCTCCACTGAAGGTTAGCAGTCCGGAGCCCAATCCGGGTCCAGCCGTCTGCTCCGCTCCAGAGCCAGAGCAGTCCGCTCCACCGGTGCCCAGTCCGGGGCCGGTCGTATGCTTCGCTCCAGTGCCGGAGCAGTCCGCTCCACCGGTGCCCGGTCCGGGGCCAGTCGTCTGCTTCGCTCCAGTGCCGGAGCAGTCCGCTCCACCGGTGCCCGGTCCGGGGCCGGTCGTCTGCTTCGCTCCAGTGCCGCAGCAGTCCGCTCCACCGGTGCCCAGTCCGGGGCCGGTCGTCTGCTTCGCTCCCATGCCGGAGCAGTCCGCTCCACCGGTGCCCAGTCCGGGGCCGATCGTCTGCTTCGCTCCCGTGCCGGAGCAGTCCGCTCCACAGGATCGGGCATACAAATGGGAGGCAAGGAGGAAGCTGCCGGCAATACAGACGCCACACCCGAGGCCGAAGCCGGAGCCCCCACCAACAACAACCTCCCCAGTATTCCGCAAGTTCCCCCCTCTTTGTTTTTTTTTTTATATATTGGACTTTGTGGTTCTTGGTTGGGGGGAGGTATCGCGGTCGGGAGCCCGCGCCTTGGGGGGGGGGGGGGTACTGTAAGGGCTGGATTGTGGTAACCTTTATGTCCATCAGGGGGAACCACAACCCAGTCCTTACATCAGGGAGGGAAGGTGAATGATCCCCAATCAGAGACAGCTGTCTAGCGTTGTCTCTGATTGGGAATGGTATTTAGCCTTCTCTCCCATCCACCTGCATGGGGATCATTGTTTGTTTCTGTTTGTCTGCACGTGGCAGAACTCAGTCAGTCACCGTGTTTTGGTTGTTTAGTTTCGTTTTCTCTCTCCTTCTTTATTTTTGAATGCTTCGTGAGTTCATCTCATTCATAAATAAAAAGGATGTCACTCCATCAGCGCTCCGTATATCGTCCCTTATATACGCACCGTGACAATATCATTGCTCTAGATCTGTACATTAGTCAGTGCAAACATGTATGTACAGTGGGGAGAACAAGTATTTGATACACTGCCGATTTTGCAGGTTTTCCTACTTACAAAGCATGTAGAGGTCTGTAATTTTTATCATAGGTACACTTCATTTGTGTTTGGCGCCGCCCTGAGTGGTCGCCTGTTAAGCAGCTCCCGTTGTTCGTGCATAAATTGTGGTTTTAGTTCGTTTTTTTCGTCTCTTTTCTTTAGTTTTATTTTTTATTTTGCTACAGTTGAACTATAATAGTTCAGGATTATGGATTTTATTTTTTTTGCACTCCAGATATCTTGTATTTCTATACTTTTTCATACTGCCGCTCTATGTATCATGTACCGTGTATCTGTCTTTTGTGTACTTTCGTTGTGGCATTTTGCACCTGCCCTGTGTTGTAGCTGCTTGACAATGAAATTTCCCCCCCGGGGGATCAATAAAGTACCTATCTATCTGTCTTTCTATCTATCTATCTATCTATCTATCTATCTATCTATCTATCTATCTATCTATCTATCTATCTATCTAACTGTGAGAGACGGAATCTAAAACAAAAATCCAGAAAATCACATAGTATGATTTTTAAATAATTAATTTGCATTTTATTGCATGACATAAGTATTTGATCACCTACCAACCAGTAAGAATTCCGGATCTCACAGACCTGTTAGTTTTTCTTTAAGAAGCTGTCGCGGATATTTCTATTCCAATGTTCTAAATGAACTCTTATAACTCTATCTGTATCCTGAAGGTTGTAAATTCTTCAGTTTGTTTAAATAATACAGAGAGAGCTCCAGCTTTGCAAATGGTCAGTCTTTATTCATAGAGAACGTTCTGCCCCTCCCATGAGGAGCCCCTTATTTATAGCCACACAAGTTTCTGTTATCTCAGTTCACTCCCTTCAAGACATTCCAGTACGTTTCCACTGACCACGTTCATTCCTACAAAGGAATCATTAACTGCAGGTTTTGTCTAAACCCCCCTTCCCCTCACATGATTCTCATACATTTCACATATCGCTCACAGCTTCAGGGTGAAATACTCTAGTCATTACTTTAACATACAAATTATTCTATCAATCCACCCTTTGACTAAATATTTCACACTCAAGATAAATGTATTTACAATTATGGTTCATGTCTGGGTTCAGTTCTAGTACTACTTCCAGTCATGGCTCTTCATTTTTAGGATTTTCACCATGACCTTCACACATTAGAACTAATAAAAGTTTTGTCTAGTCTCACCATCTGCTGGGCCACTGCATTCTCCAACGCCTTACTCACCAACCCTCGGACACAGGGAACAAAACAACAACCACATAATACAAGCATACCCATACAGGCAATAGCTGCCCCCAAAATTGTGGCTACTATGGTTTTCCATTTCCCAAACATTTCATCGAACCATCCGGTCATAGATGTATCAACCCCTGAGTTCTCAGCCCACTCTTCACTTAGAGCCGTCAATCCTGCAAGAGCTCTGGTAATTGTGCCATCTGGTGCTGTATTGTTTGGAATGAAGGTACAACAATGAGCCCCTACCATTCTACATACCCCGCCCTTTTCTGCCAATAACATATCTAGAGCCAACCTATTTCTCCAAGTCATGAGCGAGGTGGCGGATAATTGGTTTGAGATCCCCTTCACTGCATCCTTACTCCCCTTTACGAATCGTTACTGATTGATCCAATCCACATGTTTATTGAACGTCACCCACTAAAAGAACATTGTCCTGAAACCTTCACCTACTTGATTCATAGCTTCATATTCATCAGGGACTCATCCCTAGGAATTCCAATCGCATCAATCCCAATATGGCTATACTCCTCCTTGTTCAAACTCCTCCTACGTCTGATTAAACCTTTCCTTGGTTTCTGGTAACTAATTCTAACTGGCTGAACCAATAGGACTGGGGTGCAGGTACCTACCCACCCTTTTTGCAGTGTCTGCCTCATACATCCTTTACTGGTACACGCCCATCACACATCTGTTACCAGGGCTCTAAGTTTTTAGTAGTTTCTCCTGTGCCTCTGAACTCAGATCAGTAACATTAACTACTGACTTACTCCATTAAAATCACCCAAATCTCTGGTGCCATTTTTGTCTATAACACTCCCCTGGAGTCAGAGTGAACTGGGGTGGGTTAGCAGCCTCTTTCAATCTCGCCAACCCCATCCCTGTACAGTTTTCACCTCTGTTTTGCTCAGTTAATTTGGTGCTATTTACGTCTATACAGGTATCCTAACCATAGTCATCCGCGCAAGCCCCATACTTGTATAATATCTTCTTGGCTCACTGTCTTCACTTAATATTTTCCCCAAGTATGTTTAAACTGTAGCCCAAGGGCAACTAGCAGTAGGTCCCGTACAGAGGTATAATGCATAAGTATGAACACCTTTCTCTCGACTACATGCTCCCCACTTAATGGAGAGGTTATCAATATTTATTTTGAAAACCACATCCTGCCTCTCTCTGGCCACTATGTTATAATACTCACTTCTAGTGGAATCCTTATCCTGAGTCTGTCTTTTAATTATTCCCCATGGTAGAGTTTCATTTATATTTATGTTGAGTGGTGGATCTGGATGTATCAAAATGAAGACTGATGCAGCTCAGGGTCCCCCATATTCCCAAGAACCGCCAACCCTCTCCTGCCCTTAGTCAGTCTAAGGGAGTACCACCCCATACTCACACCTCTAGGAACACACTACAGTGATGATAGGTCGGGGTAGGGAATCTTCGTTAAGGAGGTAACCCCCGGACCCTATTGGTACTCGGTTCTGCTCCTTAACTCTGTGTGTGTGTTCAGCAGTGTTTGTATGTGTTCTTACCTCCTTGCAGTGGGCAACGTGGACCCAGGTCGCTCTCTTTCTGAACCTATCTAAACGGCAAATAGGCAGTTTCCAACAAGACCTGGTAGGGCCTTCCCAACGGGGCTGCTTCCAGTCTTTCCTTTTCAATCATTGGACCCGCACCCCATCACCTGGTTGGATAGAGTGGGTCACTCTCTCCTTCAGTTCACCTGTAGGTCACAAAATCTTTGACATACGGGTGTGATTAGCAAACAATCTTCTCATGTGTTCGGCCAGAGTATTCTCAGTGTCTATCTCTGCCTGCTCTGGACCTCCTAACTCTACATTCTATATGGTCTCCCAAACCCTCTTCAAAGGAAGATAACCCATCTCTGTCTGCCGTTACTCTAATGGTCATTAACACTATAGGTACTCATCTTACCAAGTTTCTTCCAGTACTTATATAGGTCTTCCTTAGTCTACTTGTTATTGTTCCATTCATGCGTTTAATTAAACCTGCCGATTGCGGATGACATGAACAATATTTCTTCATGGTAATATTTAACTTCTATCACAGTCAATCACCATTTCTTTCCTTCACCCCTTGTAAGTTCTATGATCATTACTTTGTGCACATATAACACACCTGGAACAATTTTTTTTTTTTTAAGTAATTTGTTTTTCCATATGCTACAATCATACTTCCTAATTGTTTTAAGTAATTAATTCTAATTACATATCTCCCCTGTTGATACATGGCTCCGCCCATGTATCAAAATTACTACATATCTAAACAAAGACTTTGGTAATATTGGTAAATTACCCTGATGCCAAATCTAATTTCAGAGGATTGTCCCTCCCTTTTTCCATATTTCTAATTCTCTCTGTGTGAAGAGCAGAATGTAGCACCCAGGCTACAGTAATTAAAACTCATCATCTGTTTATAAATATTGGTTCTTCCAAAATTGTCTATTTTCTAGAGGGGTTCAGAGTACGCCCTTCTCAAGGTATAGTATGTCTCAAATACACAACCACAGTTTGCTACAATTGTAGTTTCCTTTTGCTCACTTTATGGCCTTGTTCTACCATATACTTTAACAACTACAGTTTATCCCATCCACATCCTACACCAGTAGGGTTTTACTAGATTACGTCCATTTCCTCCCCTAAAAGGTAAACCAAAACCCCCCTTGGTACAGGTATGCTAAAAAAATATTTAGCCAAATTCATCATAGTTAGCTAAATATTTTCCAATCTCACTTGACTATGCAGGGTGTGTAAATCTGATACACATAGAGCTCTATCACACTCTGATTCACTCCCTGGAGATCTAATACCATTCTCCAATCATTAAAAAAATTCCACTATGCTTAGCTTGATCCTGTTCTTTCCTTCTGCTTGTGATGGATCACATATCTTTTAACTTCTACCAATTGTGCAGTCCCCCATATTCCCACCAATGTTTTCTTAACAGCTTATACTCATTACAGGTCTCATTCCAGTGAGGAATACTATCTTTAACTGCTCTCTGTCCATGGTTTATACACATCTAATGTGGGCGCTGCCCCATCTATGCCTGCTAATGGATTAGGTAGGCTATCAATGGGCACTGGTTTGCAGGGAGACCTCCTGTTACCTGATCAACAGACTCACTCTGATCCTTATCTGAGCTCTTCTCATAACTGGACTCTTATTATAAGGTTCAAGTCTCTTTAGGGATCTGGGTTTTCCACCCTTTCTCCCTCTATAACCTCTCCCTAGTTTTGTTGCTCTCCTGTTCTTTCCTCCAACTCCCTTGCCTTCCTGTCTCACCAATAGTTCCTTTAACATTTCTGTGAGACCTATCTCTACATCTGTCTCATCCCCCTCTCCCCCCTGAGCTCCCTCAGTTTCCCTCTGATTAGGATAGGGGGTTGGGGTCCCTCACAACTACTACTTCATCATCTGGATTCTCCCTCCATGCCCAATCTACTAATGAGGGATATAATTTCAATCCAGAATTATCTATGGGTGGCCGTGGGTTCTGACTTCAACTGTTCTTTCTTACTCTCAGACTTCATAAAATCTTACTTTTAATACAATCTATAATTAACCTTCAAATCTACCTTCACAGAAATTACTCCTTTAATCAATCCTTCATCAACAAATCCTTAGGACTATAACTTAGAAGGTATGGCTTCCAGCTCACTCCCTTTCCCTGAGTGAAAAACAAATCTCTCTGTCATTAGTCAGGTCCCACTTCTAAGTTTCTCTCTCCAATTCAACTCTCATCTATATCTGCCAATAATATAGACTATACTAGTCTCCCTCTGGTATCTATTACCAATCTACTATTCATTACCCACTTCCCTAAGAACCTCCATTCCTCTGAGGTATCTTTCCACTAAGGATATGTGTAAATTCAACTTTTCACCTATATAATCTCCAATTATGTGGTCCCAACTCCTTCTACTTGCTGACATTTACAAATAGCCAACTCCTCTGGTAGGAGTACAGCATCCAAAAGATTCAAAATCAACTGAGCATGTGTAATAGGTCTACCAGAAGTAGTCACCATTCCCCTGTTTATCCATTGTGCAGCAAATATGTGTACTATCTGTGTAAATGGTAACTATTTTCCCTTTACCCAAACAACATGCACAAGTAAGAGCCACTATTTCTGTCTGTTATTCAGAATAATTTATAGGTAAGATTCAGCTTCCAAAATGTCTGTCTCTGCTCTGACTTTTTTATCTTCATTCATCAAGTCTCCTAGTTCTTGAGACATCTGATCTGATAGTGGAGAACCAATTCTACTCTTGGTCTGGCAGGGTACCTAACCTCCCCCCCAGGTGAAATCTTCAGTAAACATTCAGGGTTTATGGATAGACTCCCTAATTTATCTCTACAGAAGGCAGGGGGCCTCAATAGGCTTGCCTCCTCCTCCCCTCTGTCAAATGCTCAAAATGTCCCTACATAAAATTATCATAAATTGTAACCCACTCGGTTTCTCCTGTCCTCCAGTATTTTCCTAATAGCCCATCTAATCTGGAGTACTAGACCAGAATTTTTTCCCTTCTAATAACATCCATGTTATTTCTCTATCATATGGTGTTTCAAACCTCCAAGTATTAACCTCTCCTGTCTCTTACATTTTTAAGTACTGAACTAATCAGCTATTCCACATTTCCATATAAAATATCTCCATGGTTCTAATATTATCCATATTATTCTACTTAACATCTATTTCCCTATCAACACACCCTCTCAGTAGGCAATTACTTAAAAACTATTCCTTTCTAAATTATCATGGGTCAGCAACACATTGGTTTCTCCATCGTCCTCATTCCTATTACCAACACAGCCCATCCCCCACATTTGTTTCTTATCCAGCTCAAACGTTAAAACCACTCAGCCAGGGCAAACGCCCTTCATTCAAACGTTTAAGATCCACCAGAATTATAACTCCATCATCTACTAGGGTCGTCCTACATGTATTGTAACCTAAAATGCCAATTCATTTCTCATGTCAGTCAATATATAATACCATCTAGTACACACAACCTCGGTTAATGAGGAGTAAAATTTATATTATGGGGAAAGAAAAGCCCGCGGTACTAAACACAGTGCATACTATATGCTTTCCAACTCACCATTCACATACAAACTGAGTAGTCATTTACTTTAAAATTAATGCGGCCCGATTGAACAGATAGTTCAACAGTTTTACGTGCGCTAGCCAACCATGCTACTATGGAAGTAGTCTAGATCATTACTCTAACTTCCCCAAGCAAAGCTCCTTTGGGAAATGGCCCTAAACTAGTTTCAAAAAGTTTTCACTCAATATAGCCAACCTAGACTCCTAAATTCCTATAACCATTTTGTCATATCAATGTTTATCGCGACGCAGCCTTTCCTGGTGTCCGTAGTTAGTTAAAGTTTAACCTACAGAATATGAAAAAAACAATCGGACACCCAGCCCTTGATCAACGTTCATAACAATACTTATCAACTCAATTAGTTATTCCCACACAGGGACAAACTCTTCGCTGACCTACATCAACACAATGAGTTATTCCCACGCAGACAAACATTTCGCTTACAGTTCCTTGCAAGACATACAACAATCAACAATCAGAGACAAACGATGCCACGTTTAAATGGCAGGACATGTTGGTTATTACCGTTCCACACTATCAGGACAAACTCGTCAGTTTATCGTCCTGTCCTTTCAACATAAAACTACATTATTACAATACCGGTTCACACTGCAGTTACAACACAAATAACACAATTCTACGGCTTAGATTCACAATACCATTAACTTGGGTAGACGCTCCCACAGCGGGGTTTCAATATCAACTTTTCAAACGCACATTCTTCGCAGTCTCCACTCTTCACCTGGAATAATTATTTTATGACTTTTAGTAGATCACTAGGTCTCACATGTATACGGGTTAAATAATGTATTAAATTATTGTGCCGTTCCTTATGACTTTTGACTGATTAGTATTACTAGGTCTCACACGTATACGAATTAAATAACTTCCGTTATTGTGCCGTTCCTTATGACTTTTGACTGATTAGTATTTCTACCTCACATATCGATAATTATTTCCTTCGTCCTCTCATGTTAAATAGGTTACCTCACCTCCTTATTTCCCTGGCCATATCTACCCCTTCTGCCTGCTGTTTCCTCACATTATCCCCACAAGTTTTATGTATCGGCACACCTTAGTTTTCAATTACTCCATATTTGACCTCCCATCAAATCCATTTTCCTTCCTCCACTGAGGATCCTAATAATGTTCCTCCTATCCTTAGACTCCATGTCGCTCATTCCCTGGTTAGTTTCCGGGACCGTTTTTGAGGATTTAATTCCCATGGTGGTAAAAGAGGACACCTCACCTATTAAAGTTCACCCTCGTCCTATGTTTTACTGGAATACTAGCGCGTGGTTTTCTCCAGATAAACGTCTAAAAACGAAAGTTCACTTTCTTCCTGTATTCCTACTGACGATCCCAGATCGCCTCGATACAGGGTAGTTTATATTGATAATGGCCTTAATCTACCTGGAGTCTTTTCGGACCCCGTTCCGTTTTGGCTCCAAACCCAATTCCTATCTTCCAATTGCATGGAATACTTTGTTGCCTTTAAAACTTTTCTCCACACAAAATTCTAAAGATAGGTCACCAGGATGGACAGCCCCTAGTGGATATGGAATAGTTTAACACCTAGATCACATCAAAACCCTTCATTTAATGCAATCATACAGGTATTATTCCCCCAAATCCGTATGAATAAAAATTACTGACCGTATCCTTGCAGCTGGGACTAAATGTTGGTTGGATCTCGTCACCGTTTAACTGTCGCGTCCAGTTTCCCACCGGCCTGAAATAATCCCTCAATTTCAGAGGTCAGGACTTTATAATACGGATGTTAGATCCGCCCGTGCACGGTTTCGGTGTTTCCCTGGGACGACAGAAAACAGATTTTTTGAGTCCGGTTCGAAGGACCAAATTGTCGCGGATATTTCTATTCCAATGTTCTAAATGAACTCTTATAACTCTATCTGTATCCTGAAGGTTGTAAATTCTTCAGTTTGTTTAAATAATACAGAGAGAGCTCCAGCTTTGCAAATGGTCAGTCTTTATTCATAGAGAACGTTCTGCCCCTCCCATGAGGAGCCCCTTATTTATAGCCACACAAGTTTCTGTTATCTCAGTTCACTCCCTTCAAGACATTCCAGTACGTTTCCACTGACCACGTTCATTCCTACAAAGGAATCATTAACTGCAGGTTTTGTCTAAACCCCCCTTCCCCTCACATGATTCTCAAACATTTCACATATCGCTCACAGCTTCGGGGTGAAATACTATAGTCATTACTTTAACATACAAATTATTCAATCAGAAGCCCTCCTGTTCTCCACTCATTACCTGTACTAACTGCACCTGTTTGAACTCGTTATCTGTATAAAAGACACCTATCCACACACTCAATCCAACAGACTCCAACCTCTCCACAATGGCCAAGACCAGAAAGCTGTGTAAGGACATCAGGGATACAATTTTAGACCTGCACAAGGCTGGGATGGGCTACAGGACAATAGGCAAGCAGCTTGGTGAGAAGACAACAACTGTTGCCGCAATTATTAGAAAATTGAAAAAGTTCAAGATGACGGTCAATCTCCCTCGGTCTGGGGCACCATGCAAGATCTCACCTCGTGGGGCATCAATGATCATGAGGAAGGTGAGGGATCAGCCCAGAACTACACGGCAGGACCTGGTCAATGACCTGAGGAGAGCTGGGACCACAGTCTCAAAACATTAGTAACACACTACGCCATCATGGATTAAAATCCTGCAGAACACGCAAGGTCCCCCTGCTCAAGCCAGCGCATGTCCAGGCCCGTCTGAAGTTTGCCAATGACCATCTGGATGATCCAGAGGAGGAATGGGAGAAGGTCATGTGGTCTGATGAGACAAAAATAGAGCTTTTTGGTCTAAACTCCATTCGCCGTGTTTGGAGGAAGAAGAAGGATGAGTACATCCCCAAGAACACCATCCCAACCGTGAAGCATGGAGGTGGAAACATCATTCTTTGGGGATGCTTTTCTGCAAAGGGGACAGGACAATTGCACCGTATTGAGGGGAGGATGGATGGGGCCATGTATCGCGAGATCTTGGCCAACAACCTCCTTCCCTCAGTAAGAGCATTGAAGATGGATCGTGGCTGGGTCTTCCAGCATGACAACGACCCGAAACACACAGCCAGGGCAACTAAGGAGTGGCTCCATAAGAAGCATCTCAAGGTCCTGGAGTGGCCTAGCCAGTCTCCAGACCTGAACCCAATAGAAAATCTTTGGAGGGAGCTGAAAGTCCGTATTGCCTAGCGACAGCCCCGAAACCTGAAGGATCTGGATGGAGGAGTGGGCCAAAATCCCTGCTGCAGTGTGTGCAAACCTGGTCAAGAACTACAGGAAACGTATGATCTCTGTAATTGCAAACAAAGGTTTCTGTACCAAATATTAAGTTCTGCTTTTCTGATGTATCAAATACTTATGTCATGCAATAAAATGCAAATTAATTACTTAAAAATCATACAATGTGATTTTCTGGATTTTCTGAAATCGGCAGTGTATCAAATACTTGTTCTCCCCACTGTATGAGTTTCTATAATTATTTCACAATTCATTTCTTTCAATTCCTCTCCTGAAAGGACTGAGTTGAAACAGTATTGACCCCAAAATCCCCTAATCAAGGTAGACCTTAATGTGCCATAATAACATGGGGTCAACTATAAAGAAAATCTCTGAATGGAACATGTTTATGGGAACATACAGTAGCCTATGGGGCTAATCAGTTTCTCACTCATTGCAGGAGTGCCTGCACCTTTCACTGCCTGTCTCCATGTGGCCAAGGTCACTGGTTAGCTGCTCATTTAGCTGTTTGAAATTGCCTGGGATCACAGAGGTGAGCCTCTGTCCCGTTTACGTAAGGGCAGGATTTAACAGTGAAGCCACACCACCCAGTTTTCTCGATCTCAGTGTACAGATGAACCACACACAGGGACAAAGATTACAGGGGGCCACTACCCTCACCTATTACTACCCTCCACACACACAAACACCCTTGAGCTCTCTCACACTGTCTATTATGCAAGGCACATGCATTTAAGTATTCTGGAAAAGGATGTAAACTAAAACCTGATGACGTTCACACCGGGTCTTTGGTCTTTTACAGTGGAAATAGGAAACCAATGGAAATGTTGTTGTGTTCTTTGAAATAGGAGGATGGATAGATAGAAGACTAAAAGAGTGAGAATGTATAGTCACACATTAATAATATCATATCCTAAAGCAGTAGTTCCCAAACTGTCATTCCCCCCTTCCCCCAACAAACAAAATAACTTACTCTTGAAAGTTATAATAGTAGAATGCACAAGGTGCAATTTCATCATCAGTTCGTCATCAGTTGCATACCTTAGAGAGCTATGTATAACTTGTCAGAAATATCCAGATCAACTAGCCCATGTCAGCAAATTCTTTATGATTTTTTTTGGCCCAGAGATATTTTTTTTGTCACTCAAAATGAATACACACATGGCAAAAAGTCTACATGGCAAAATGTAGAATTGCAAGAAAATAATCTTTAAACCTGCAAAATTCTCTCCACCAACAAGAAGGGTGTGAACAGTTTGTGTCATGAACAGTGCTTGTGCCCATAGAAATAGATGTTCCCCAATGTTGGAAGGGAGCCCTGAGTGAAAAGGTTTGGGAACCCCTGTCCTAAAGCAATGCAGTCACGCTTCGTTTAAAAAAGCAAATAATTCTGGACTGTGGCAGCAGCATGTACAAATCTGGGACTTAGGTGTTACACAACAAAATAAAAGTGATAGCCATCTGGCAGCTTACCTCCCCTAGCTTTTATCTCCTAGCTTTTATCTACATGTCGAGTGAATGACGTACATGGGCTTTGGGATGTATTTTTAGACGCTTACCGTCACAGACACAACATTGGAGCCGCCGGGAGATTTTCGGGAATTCTGGTAATGTAGTAATCGGAGGAGAACTTGGGAGCGTTGTCGTTGGTGTCAAGGAGATTAATGATGATGTCTGCCATGGCACTGTATCTTTCTGTTGTGTCAATCTCCACGGCAAGAAGCTGAGAGAATAAAATGATACAATAGAAGCCTTGAACAAAGTATGGCATTCCCTTATTCATTTATACTTCAAAACAGTGGAAAAACTTTATATTAAAGGGGTATACATAAGGCATTGATAACACTTTTATTAAACCAGTCATCACACTTTAATGAATGTTGCAGGATCATTCATACTACATTCATTACACAAAATTGTTCAACATAATTCATAAGGGTTTTCAAAATAATTCCCTCATTATAGTACAAAAATATATTTTAGTAGAACAATCTGGTGTGAGTGAGCCAGATGGTTTCTGGTGTACCTGACTGGGTGGGTTCAAGCCCAGTTACTGACTAGTGTTAGCCTACTGAGATAAAAGATAGGCATTGGTTTGTGGAGCTAATACAAGTCTTCAGGTCTCTGCTAAGATGGCTGACTACCACATTACAATGGCAAACAACTGCTTAGGTGCTATCCAGCATAGTATTTTAAATCTTTCAAATACTTTGAATGTTTGTTCAAGCCTGCCTGGAGTGCCAGATGGGTAAGTGGGGTTTACACTTTTGGGATTATTCCATTGACTCCATTGCACCCGGCAAGCTCAATCAATCATAGCTAGCGTATGTATTTGAAAAATATTACTCTCAGGGCTGGTGCCATCCCCTACTGTCATTGTGGCCTTGAGCAAGACAATTAACCCCTAAACTACAAGGGTAATGCTGTAAGGCTGACCCTGTGCTGCTCCCAACCTGTTGCGTGAATAGTGTGTCTGTAATGCTGTAACACTCATAAAGGTAATATGTATACACACTTCATATAAAGTGGATAACACTATTATTGATGGGGGTATACAGTGCCTAGTGAAAGTCTACACACACCTTGCACAGTTTTCACATTTTGCTGCCTTATAATGAAATCTAAAAAGGTATATACAGTGGGGAGAACAAGTATTTGATACACTGCCGATTTTGCAGGTTTTCCCACTTACAAAGCATGTAGAAGTCTGTAATTTTTATCATAGGTACTCTTCAACTGTGAGTGACGGAATCTAAAACAAAAATCCAGAAAATCACGTTGTATGATTTTTAAGTAATTAATTTGCATTTTATTGCATGACATAAGTATTTGATACATCAGAAAAGCAGAACTTAATATTTGGTACAGAAACCTTTGTTTGCAATTACAGAGATCATACATTTCCTGTAGTTCTTGACCAGGTTTGCACACACTGCAGCAGGGATTTTGGCCCACTTCTCCATACAGATCCTTCAGGTTTTGGGGCTGTCGCTGGGCAATACGGACTTTCAGCTCCCTCCAAAGATTTTCTATTGGGTTCAGGACTGGAGACTGGCTAGGCCACTCCAGGACCTTGAGATGCTTCTTACGGAGCCACTCCTTAGTTGCCCTGGCTGTGTGTTTCGGGTCATTGTCATGCTGGAAGACCCAGCCACGACCCATCTTCAATGCTCTTACTGGGGGAAGGAGGTTGTTGGCCAAGATCTCGCGATACTTGGCCCCATCCATCCTCCCCTCAATACAGTGCAGTCGTCCTGTCCCCTTTGCAGATAAGCATCCCCAAAGAATGATGTTTCCACCTCCATGCTTCACGGTTGGGATGGTGTTCTTGGGGTTGTACTCATCCTTCTTCTTCCTCCAAACACGGCGAGTGGAGTTTAGACCAAAAAGCTCTATTTTTGTCTCATCAGACCACATGACCTTCTCCCATTCCTCCTTTGGATCATCCGGATGGTCATTGGCAAACTTCAGACGGGCCTGGACATGCGCTGGCTTGAGCAGGGGGGCCTTGCGTGCGCTGCAGGATTTTAATCCATGACGGCGTAGTGTGTTACTAATGGTTTTCTTTGAGTCTGTGGTCTCAGCTCTCTTCAGGTCATTGACCAGGTCCTGCAGTGTAGTTCTGGGCTGTCCCTGATGTCCTTACACAGCTCTCTGGTCTTGGTCATTGTGGAAAGGTTGGAGTCTGTTTGATTGAGTGTGTGGTCAGGTCTTTTATACAGGTAACGAGTTCAAACAGGTGCAGTTAATACAGGTAATGAGTGGAGAACAGGAGGGCTTCTTAAAGAAAAACTAACAGGTCTGTGAGAGCCGGAATTCTTACTGGTTGGTAGGTGATCAAATACTTATGTCATGCTATAAAATGCAAATTAATTATTTAAAAATCGTTTTAGATTCCGTCTCTCACAGTTGAAGTGTACCTATGATAAAAATGACAGACCTCTACATGCTTTGTAAGTAGGAAAAACTGCAAAATCGGCAGTTTATCAAATACTTGTTCTCCCCACTGTAATAAAAATAAATCCTACTTATCTACACAACCTGCTCCACATTTTGAAAATGCAAGAAACATAGAAATGTCTCTTAATTGATAACAAAATCTTATCTTAATTGTGTATGTCTTCACACTCCACAGTTAATATTTGGTGGAAGCACCTTTGGCAGAAATTACAGCTGTGAATGATTTTGAATACGATTATACCAAGTCTGCACAACTCTTAGGACAACATTGTCAGGCTCTGGCCATAGAGAAGGCTACTCTATTTAGCCATGGTCAGAGCCTGACAGATCTAGTTTATCTAGTTCTGTGTGTTTTGTGTTGGGTCTCCAATTAGAGGCAGCTGCTATGCGTTGTCTCTGACTGGGGAACCTACTTTAGTTGTCATGTCCCACACTGTTGTGTGGTTCATTGTCTTGTATATCAGTCTATGGAGAAGAAGCGGAAGCGGAAGTGGAAGTGGAAGCGGAAGCGGAAGCGGAAGCGCTTGTCTTGTTTTGAGTAGTTCATCGTTAAGTATATTTATTTAATTAAAGAATATGTCAAACTACTACTGCGCTGCGCCTTGGTCTACTTACACACCCAGTCGTGACAAACATACAGTACAGTATATCAATTGTTTTTGTCAAAATGTCTCAAGCTTGGTAATTTGGTAGGGAATCATTGATGGACAGTAATATTCAAACTTTGCCTACGATTTTTTGCAAATTTAAGTCAGGACTCAGACTGGACCCGTCTGGAACACTCAACACCTCTTGGAAAGCCATTCTGGTGCGTCTTCGGCATTGGTGTGTATTTGTCCGGCTGAAAAAAATAATAATTATATCCCAGGGTTAGGTATTCCGAAGACTGAAGCAGGTTTTCCTACTTTTTACCTGGGCTTTGCGCCTTTCATATTTATTGTGATCTTGACAAACTCCACAGTCCCTGCCTGTGACAAGCATACCCATGGCATGATACAGACCCTACAATACTAGAAAATACAGAAGGTTTTGTAGCATTTCATTCACTCCTCATTACTGGCCTGTATGACAAAGAGAAAAGAAGAAAGCCTGTGTTTTAAAAAATTACAACAAAATTACAGTTTCCCTATAGAAAATACACTAACCTTCACACATCTAGAAGGACCTCTGTATTTTCAAGTATTGTGGGGGCAGCATCATGTTATGGGTATGCTTGTCACGAGCAGGGACTGGGGAGTTTATCAGGATCCAAACAAAGAACAACGGGCAGATGAAAAATGTTGAGGAATACCTGCCTCAGTCTTCTGAATGCAAAAACCTGGGATAGAGTTAAATTTTTCAGCCAGACAATTAAACAAATGTAAATGCCAAATGGCTTTCCAAGAGGTGTCGAATCAGAACCACCTTTATTGGCTAAGTACATTTACACATACTCCGAATTTTACTTGGTGATATGGTGCTGCGCTAGAGAGACAGAATACAGACAGAAGAGTTAACACAAAGTTTACATACATTATATACAAATAGGTAGTGAGCATAGAGCTATGAGCAGTGGATATACAAATATACAGTGATCTATACAGTTGATATACAGTGCATTCGGAAAGTATTCAGACCTCTTGACTTTTTCCACATTTTGTTTCCTTATTCTAAAATGAATGTCAAGGACATTCAGAGACTTGTCCCGAAGCCACTCCTGTGTTGTCTTGGCTGTCTGCTTAGGGTCGTTGTCCTGTTGGAAGGTGAACCTTCACCTGAGCGCTCTGGAGCAGGTATTCATCAAGGATCTCAATGTACTTTGCTCCATTGATCTTTCCCTCGATCCTGACTAATCTCTCAGTGTCTTCCTTGAAAAACATCCCCACAGGATGATGCTGCCACCCCCATGCTTCACCGTAGGGAGGTGCCAGGTTTCCTCCAGACATGACGCTTGGCATTCAGGCCAATGAGTTCAATCTTGGTCTCATCAGACCAGAGAATCTTGTTTCTCATGGTCTGAGAGTCCTTCAGGTACCTTTTGGCAAACTCCAAGCCGGCTGTCATGTGCCTTTTACTGAGGATTGGCTTCCGTCTACCATAAAAGCCTGATTGGTGGTGCTGCAGAGATGGTTGTGCTTGTGGAAGGTTCTCCCATCTCCAGCTCTAGGAGATCATGGTGGTTCCAAACTCCTTCCATTTAAGAATGATGGAAGCCACTGTGTTCTTGGGGACCTTCAATGCTGCAGAAATGTTTTGGTACCCTTCCTCAGATCTGTGCCTCGACACAATCCTGTCTCGGCACTCTACGGACAATTCCTTCGACCTCATGGCTTGGTTTTTGCTCTGACATGCACTGTCAACTGTGGGACCTTGTATAGACAGTTGTGTGCCTTTCCTCAAGGTTAGGACCACTATTGTTTTCATTATATATTTTACCTCTTGGTGATACAATGTTAACTTCCATTTCTATGCGGACGACACACAGCTGTACATCTCGATGAAACATGGTGAAGCCTTAAATTGCCTACCATGGAAGCCTGTGTTTCAGATATGAGGAAGTGGATGGCTGCAAATGTTTTACTTTTAAACTCGGACAGAGATGCTAGTTCTAGGTCCCAAGAAACAAAGAGATCTTCTGTTGGATCTGATAATTAATCTTAATGGTCGTACCCAAATAAAACTGTGAAGGACCTCAACGTTACTCTGGACCCTGATCTCTCTTTTAACGAACATATCAAGAATATTTAAAGGACAGCTTTTTTCCATCTTCTTAACATTTCAAAAATCAGAAACTTTTTGTCCAAAAATGGGCTATACTCAGCCTTGTCTCAGGGTAGTAGGTTGGTGGTCTGTTGATATCCCTCTGGTGGTGGGACTGTGCTTTGGCAGAGTGGGTGAGGTTATATCCTGCCTGGTTGGCCCTGTCCGGGGTATTGTCGGTCAGGGCCACAGTGTCTCCCGACCCCCCGTCCCAGCCCCCAGTATCTATGCTGAAATAGTCTATGTGCCGGGGGGCTAGGGTCAGTTTTTTATATCTGGTGTTATTATCCGGTGTCCTGTGTGAATTTAAGTATGCTCCCTCTAAATCTCTCTCTCTCCCACTCTTCCTCCCCTCCCAGAGGACCTGAGCCCTAGGACCATGCTTCATGACTACCTGCCCTGATGACTCCTTGCTGTCCAAGTCCACTAGGTCGTAATACTGCACCAGTTTCAACTCTTCTGCCTGTGGCTATGGAACCCAGACCTGTAGACTGGATGTGCCTCGTTGTCCCAGACCTGCTATTTTCAGCTCTAAATGCCCGGCTATGAAAAGCCAAGTGACATGTGATTATTATTTGACCCTGCTGGTCATCTATGAACATTTGAACATCTTGGTGAAAGATCTGGCCTTAATCAGGGGCGGAGCCAGAGGGGTGTCCACCCCTGACATCTGATTGGCCACCCCAGGTGCCACCCCAAAATTTCATTGATGCTGATTCTCACTTCACCTCTTGTTGAAAGAAGCATTTATTTTGACGTTCGGGCGTTGCATTTTTCAAATCGAGGACGAGAGAATATTAACATTGGTTGCGAGATACAGAAGAATAAGAATTAGAAGAACATACAGAAGAAGAGGAATTATTTAAATTCATGTTGGTTTCAAACCGTCCAGTTGGTGGTGGCAATACAACTTTGTAGTCCATCATAAAACCCACAGAAGAAGAAGAGAGAATATTTCCACAGCTCCCCAAGCTCTTTTCGCGATTTGCGAAAGCATCATATTTGAAGTAAGTTTGAAGGTTTAGCATCGGGTTTAGGTTTCCTGAACAACTTTTACGAAAGTTGAGTCGCTGTGTAAGTTAACATTAGACCTTTGGCTCCATTAACAGACAGTTAATCAGATAAGAGAGATCGGTTCCCAATTTAGCCTAACATTATGTTTACATCTGTGCTAGTAAAACACGCAAATACAGTGCAGTGTCGTAAGTTACAGTATACGAATGTTTAGCTAATGTGGGGTAACTAGTAGGCTACAACTGTCAGTGTTCAGTGTAAGTTAACATTCAGCAATTTAAAATCCATTAACTCAGTTAGATTTTCGTACTTGAACTCAAAACGAACAATTGTTTTTATCAATCTGTTAACGTTACTCACAAGATTACCATAATTTACAGATAGCCTGTTTGCTATAAGGTGTAAGAAATTATAGCTAGCTAAATTACTTCCTGCATAGTAGGGCTAGCCATGATCTAACTAGTAACTTAGGCTGGTAGTTGAATTTAAGGTACAGTTATGATAATGGGGATTTGTAATTAAGATTGAGATTGGACTAAAATGTGGGTAATTAGATCCATAGATGTAACCTTATTTTTACATAGGATCAATTAAACATGAAACGAAAGGGAGATATCTATTATTTTTAAAGAAGCACAAACAGGCAGAACAGGTGCAAACAGACCCCAGCCCTTGCAACACCACCGGACCCCAGAGCAGCTCCCTACCTGAGGCTAGTCAGAGTCAGTGTGGTCAGACTTCACAAGGACCCAGTCTACTACCACCAGGTCAGAGCATCTACCAGGCAGTCAGTCACATGCCCAGTTCAGAATTTAAGTTTAGCTTCAGCTTGTAATAGATGATTTTGTCACATTAAGCCTCAATTTAAAATGTTGGTTGTTGATTCATGTGTGTTCTTGTTTTGATGGCTGTGGCATTTTTATCCTGATTATACACTAATGGTCATTGTGTTATTTTAATGTAATAGATGTATCAGGGGATGACACAGAAACCTCTGGCTTGAGCAAGACAGTGAGCCAGAGCTGCCAGGAGATGTCATCAAGCCCCTCCCAACTGCATCAAGCACCAGATATGCTGTTCCAAAAGGACCCAATGGTAGGCCAGGCCTATATACTTATTGACCCAGATTATATATTCATGAAAACCGAGGGACCCGTGTGTGCGTGCGTGCGTTCCTGCGTGCCTGCCTGCCTGCCATATGACATTGGCTGATGTAAAAAGGGCTTTATAAATGGACAGTCAAGTTGTAGAAACATCTCAAGGATGATCAATGGAAACAGGATGCAACTGAGCTCAATTTCGAGTCTAATTGCAAAGGGTCTGAATACTTATGTAAATAAGGTATCTGTTTTTTGTTTTTTTCGCTAAATATTCTAAACACCCGTTTTCAATTTGTCATTATGAGGTATTGTGTGTAGATGGATGAGGGAAAAACATGTATTTAATCAATTTAGAATAAGGCTGTAACGTAATAAAATGTGGAAAAAGGGAAGGGCCCTGAATACTTTCTGAATGTACAAAACATAATGCTCTTCTATGACATAGACTGAACAGGTGAATCCAGGTGAAAGCTATGATCCTTTATTGATGTCACTTGTTAAATCCCTTTCAATCAGTGTAGATGAAAGGGAGGAGTCTGGTAAAATAAGGATTTTTAAGCCTTGAGACGATTGAGACATGGATTGTGTATGTGTGCCATTCAGAGGGTGAATGAGCAAGAAAAAGATTTGTGCCTTTGAACGGGGTTATGGTAGCAGTTGCCAGGCGCACTGGTTTGTGTCAAGAACTGCAACGCTGCTGGGTTTTTCACGCTCAACAGTTTCCTGTGTGTATCAAGAATGGTCCAACACCCAAAGGACATCCAGCCAACTTGACACAACTATAGGAAGCATTTGAGTAGGCCAGAATCCCATTGGAATGCTTTCAACATCCTGACGAATTGAGGCTGTTCTGAGGGGGTTTGCAACTCAATATTAGGAAGTTCAAATAAGATTCTACCAACTCTGCACAACTTTTCTTTCCCTTTGAAAATATGGAGCAGGTTGTGTATATAAGTATTTTTTTATTTTTTTTTCACCTTAATTTAACCAGGTAGGTCAGTTGAGAACAAGTTCTCATTTGCAACTGCGACCTGGCCAAGACAAAGCAAGGCAGTGCGACAAAAAACAACACAGAGTTACACATGGGAAATTAACAAACGTACAGTCAATAACACTATAGAAAAATCTATATACAGAGTGCAAATGTAGTGCAAAATGCAGTAAGGTTAGGAAGACAATAAATAGTCCATAGTGGCGAAATAAATAACAGATTAGCATAATCACTGGAATGATGGAATGTGCAAATGATGATGTGCAAATAGAGATACTGGAGTGCAAAATTGAGCGGAAGTAAAAAAAAAAAAAATATGGGTATGAGGTAGTAGGATGGGCTATTTACAGAAGGGCTATATACAGGTGCAGTGATCGATAAGCAGCTTTGACAGCTGATGCTTAAAGTTAGTGAGGGAGATAGGAACCTCTAGCTTCAAGGATTTTTGCAATTCGTTCCAGTCATTGGTAGCAGAGAACTGGAAGGAATGGCGGCCAAAGGAGGTGTTGGCTTTGGGGGTGGCCAGTGAGATATACCTGCTGGAGCGCATGCTACGGGTAGGTGTTGCTATGGTGACCAGCGAGCTGAGATAAGGCAGGGATTTACCTAATAAAGACTTATAGATGACCTGGAGCCAGTGAGGGCCAGCCGACGAGAGAATACAGGTCGCAGTGGTGGGTAGTATATGGGGCTTTGGTAACAAAACGGATGGCACTGTGATAGACTACATCCAATTTGCTGAGTAGAGTGTTGGAGGCTATTTTGTAAATGACATCGCCGAAGTCAAGGATCGGTAGGATGGTAAGTTTTACAAGAGCATGTTTGGCAGCATGAGTGAAGGAGGCTTTGTTGCGAAATAGGAAGCCGATTCTAGATTTAATTTTGGATTGGAGATGGTTAATATGAGTCTGGAAGTTGAGTTTACAGTCTAACCAGACGCCTAGGTATTTGTAGTTGTCCAGAAATTCTAAGGCAGACCAGTCGAGGGTAGTGATGATAGTCCGGTGGGCGGATGCGGGCAACGTTCTATAGAAGAGCATGCATTTAGTCTTACTAGCATTTAAGAGGAGTTGGAGGCCACGGAAGGAGTGTTGTATGGCATTGAAGCTTGTTTGAAGGTTAGTTAACACAGTGTCCAAAGAGGGGCCAGATGTATACAGAATGGTGTCGTCTGCGTAGAGATGGATCAGAGAGTCACCAGCAGCGAGAGCGACATCGTTGATGTATATAGAGAATAGGGTTGGCCCAAGAATTGAACCCTGTTGCACCCCCATAGAGACTGCCAGGGTACCGGACAGCAGGCCCTCCGATTTTACACAGAGAAGTAGTTGGAGAACCAGGCGAGGCAGTCACTTGAGAAACCAAGGCTGTTGAGTCTGACAATAAGAATGCGGTGATTGACAGAGTCGAAAGCCTTGGCCAGGTCGATGAAGACTGCTGCACAGTACTGTCTTCTATCGATGGCGGTTATGATATCGTTAAGTACCTTGAGCGTGGCTGAGGTGCACCCATGACCAGCTCGGAAACCAGATTGCATAGCAGAGTAGGTCCGGTGGGATCTGCCAAAGGAGGCGGAGTTGCAATCAACTTCAGAGATAACCTGCAGAGTTCTGTCATACTGTCCAGGTCTGTGCCCAAACAGAAACAAAAATCCACCTTTCCAGAAATAAGTCTCTCGCTGTTGCCGTCTGTTACAGAGCCCCCTCAGCTGTGCCCTGGACACCATATGTGAATTGATTGCCCCCATCTATCTTCAGTTTGTATTGTTAGGTGACTTAAACTGGGATATGCTTAACACCCCTGCTGTCCTTCAATCTAAGATAGATGCCCTCAATCTCACACAAATTATCAAGGAACCTACCAGGTACAACCCTAAATCCGTGAACATGGGTACCATCATAGATGTCATCCTGACTAACTTGCTGTGATATTGCGAGGGGTGAAAGTGAAAATGGAGGCGAAGAGAATAGGATGATGTGAAAATAATCAGAGATTTAATATATAAAGAGAGTAATATACAAAGAAACAATAACCCGCAAGGGTTGAACACAAATATACATATGTATATATAGTGACTCGATGACCAAATGAAAAACTGGTGTCGATCATCAGGGTGTTACTGCAATCTTCCCACGACCGCCGGTTAGAACGCCAGGAACTCCAGGTTCCGATGATCCGTCAGGACAGTGAATGGCTCATGGAGATCCATGAGCCATGAAGCTGGAAAGAGCTCATCGCCTCGGCCCCCCTCCTACGGACAGCGCTACTCCAGGAAAGTGAACGGCTCATGAGCACCCTCCAGCCAATGTCTCCACTCCTCCAATGCCAACTTTACCGCCGGTAGTTCTCGGTCACCCACGTCGTAGTTCCTCTCCGCAGCACTCCGCTTCTTTGAGTAATAGGCACAGGGGTACAGCAGTGGCGGGTTCCCCTGTAGCTGGGAGAGGACCGCCCCTACCCTGACCTCTGATGCGTTGACCTCGACCGTGAAGGGCTTGAGAGGGTCCGGGTGACGTAATAGCGGCGCTATGGTAAACCGGCCCTTCAGGTCGAGAAATGCCTTCCCGGCACCAGAGGTCCAGTTGAGGGTGTCCTTTCAACAACGACGTGAGTGGCGCAGTGATGGAGCTAAAACCTTTGATGAACCGGCGGTAGAAATTGGCAAATCCCAGGAAGCTCTGTAGTGCCTTGGTCTTCGGGACTGGCCATGACCTGACCGCCTCTATTTTCAACTCCTCCATCTTCACCCCCTCCAGAGCAACACGTCAACCCAGGAAGGAAACGGCCGTTTGGTGGAAGGCGCATTTTTCCTCCTTTACATACAGATTATTCTGCAATAAACGTTGGAGGACAGCACGAACGTGAGTCACGTGTTCTGGGAATGTCGGGGAGTAGACCAGAATGTCGTCAATATACACCAACACATACCTCCCCGACATATCCCGAAATACCTCATTCAGAAACGACTGGAATACTGCTGGGGCATTGGCTAGTCCGTATGGCATCACTAGGTATTCATAGTGACCCGACGCCGTGCTAAATGCGGTCTTCCACTCGTCTCCTTCCCGGATCCGCACGAGGTTGTATGCGCTCCGGAGGTCTAGCTTGGTGAAGAAACGCACCCCCCTTAGCTGTTCTATGGCCGCAGGAACGAGGGGCATTGGATATCGGAACTTCGTGGTTACCCCATTCAGTCCTCGATAATCAATGCATGGCCTTAAACCCCCGTCCCTCTTCTTCACAAAGAAGAAACTGGCTGAAGCAGGGGAGGTGGAATGGCGAATGTGCCCCTGCTCCAGCGTCTCTCGGATATATGTCTCCATAGTCTCAGTTTCGGCCATAGATAGCGGATAGATTCGTCTTCGGGGGGGCGTGCCACCTGGTACTAGGTCAATGGCACAGTCCCAAGCACTGTGTGGAGGGAGACACTTGGCCTTTTCTCGGGAAAACACCCCGCTCAGATCTTCGTATTCTGGCGGAATGCTCCCCGTGATGGTGATCTCAGGGCTCTCTACAGATGTAGCCCCTACCGTTGGGGTCAAACAGGTCCTCCGACATTTATCCGACCATCCCAGGATCCTTCGTGCAATCCATCCTATGTTGGGATCGTGCTGCTGGAGCCAAGGAAGTCCCAAGATGACCGGATGTATGGAGGAAGAGATCACCATCTCCGGAGTTCTCCCCTCGGGACATTACGAGACTCCACACGATCGGTTGCTGTGGACGCTGTGGTGCTGTGGACCTGTTCCTCCATGGCTTGGAGTCTTTCCTCTAGCTTGGGTGCCCGACCTGGTAGCCCAGCTCCCTCTCCGCGCCCGTCCATTGAGACCTAGGGAAAAGGAGTGAAAAAGAAAGAGAAAAATCAAAAAGGTCCAGGCAAATACAATCTGGTGAAAAAATAAAAAGGTGCCTCGGGTTGGGCGGGTTATTCTGTGATATTGCGAGGTGTGAAAGTGAGATAGGAGGCGAAGAGGATAGGATGATGTGAAAAAATAGATTTTATATATGAACAGGCGACCACTCAGGTCGATCAATTTACAAAGAAACATTAACCCGCAAGGGTTGAACACAAACATACACGGATATATAGTGACCCTGATGACCAAAACAGGTGTCGATCATCAGGGTGTTGCTGCCATCTTCCCACAACCGCCGGTTAGAACGCCGGCGAGGTGGAGCATCGGAGAGGAGGATGCCCCGCAGCCCTGCGCGGGGCATTCGTTACACTTACCCTCAACCAGGATCTCAGCGATCACTGCCTCATTGCCTGTGTTCGTAATGGGTCCGCGGTCAAACGACCACCCCTTATCACTGTCAAACGCTCCCTAAAACACTTCTGCGAGCAGGCCTTTCTAATCGATCTGGCCCGGGTATCCTGGAAGGATATTGACCTCATCCCGTCAGTAGAGGATGCCTGGTAGTTATTTAAAAGTGCTTTCCTCACTATCCTAAATAAGCATGATACATTCAAAAAACTTAGAACTAAGAACAGATATAGCCCTTGGTTCACCCCAGACTTGACTGTACTTGACCAACACAAAAACATTCTGTGGCGCACTGCTTTAGCATCGAATAGCCCCTGCGATATGCAACGTTTCAGGGAAGTCAGGAACCAATATACACATTCAGTTCAAAAAGCAAAGGCTAGCTTTTTCAAACAGAAATTTGCATCCTGTAGTACTAATTCCAAAAAGTTCTGGGGCACTGTAAAGTCCATGGAGAATAAGAGCATCTCCTCCAGTTGCCCACTGCATTGAGGCTAGGAAACACTGTCACCACCGATGCATTTACGATAATCGAAAATTTCAATAAGCATTTTGCTACGGCTGGCCATGCTCTCCACCTGGCTACCCCTATCCCGGCCAACAGCTCTGTACCCCCTGCAGCAACGTTCCCAAGCCCTCCAGATAGCTGATGTTCTGAAAGAGCTGCAAAATCTGGACCCCTACAAATCTGCTGGGCAAGACAATCTGGACCCTTTCTCTCTAAAATTATCCGCCGAAATTGTTGCAACCCCTATTACTAGCCTGTTCAACCTCTCTTTTGTATCGTCTGAGATCCCAAGAGATTGGAAAGCTGACGCGTTCATCCCCCTGTTCAAAGGGGGAGACACTCTAGACCCAAACTGTTATAGACCTATATCCATCCTGCACCTCAGCCACGCTCAAGGTGCAAAACGATATCATAACCGCCATAGATAAAAGACAGTACTGTGCAGCCGTCTTCATCGACCTGGCCAAGGCTTTCGACTCTGTCAATCACCGCATTCTTATTGGCAGACTCAACAGCCTTGGTTTCTCAAGCCTTGCCTGGTTCTCCAACTACTTCTCAGATAGAGTTCAGTGTGTCAAATCGGAGGGCCTGTTGTCCGGTCCTCTGGCAGTCTCTATGGGGGTGCCACAGGGTTCAATTCTTGGGCCAACTCTTTTCTCTATATATATCAACAATGTCGCTTTCGCTGCTGGTGACTCTTTGATCCATCTCTACGCAGACGACACCATTCTGTATACATCTGGCCCCTCTTTGGACACTGTGTTAACTAACCTTCAAACAAGCTTCAATGCCATACAACACTCTTTCCGTGGCCTCCAACTGCTCTTAAAAGCTAGTTAAACTAAATGCATGCTTTTCAATCGAACTCTGCCCGCACCCGCCCACCGGACTATCATCACTACTCTCGACGGGTCTGACTTAGAATACGTGGACACCTACAAATACCTAGGCGTCTGGTTAGACTGTAAACTCTCCTTCCAGACTCACATTAATCATCTCCCATCCAAAATTAAATCTAGAATCGGCTTCCTATTTCGCAACAAAGCCTCCTTCACTCTGCCAAACTAGCCCTCGTAAAACTGACCATCATACCGATCCTTGACTTTGGTGATGTAATTTACAAAATAGCCTCCAACACTCTACTCAGCAAATTGGATGTAGTCTATCACAGTGCCATCCGTTTTGTTACCAAAGCCCCATTTACTACCCACCACTGCGACCTGTACTCTCTCGTTGGCTGGCCCTCACTACATATTCGTCGACAAACCCACTGGCTCCAGGTTATCTATAAGTCTTTGCTAGGTAAATCCTGCCTTATCTCAGCTCGCTAGTCACCATAGCAACACCCACCCGTAGCATGCGCTCCAGCAGGTATATTTCACTGGTCTTCCCCAAAGCCAACACCTCCTTTGGCCTCCATTCCTTCCAGATCTCTGCTGCCAATGATATGAACGAATTGCAAAAATCACTTGAAGCTGGAGACTACCATCGCCCTCAATAACTTTAAGCATCAGCTGTCAGAGCAGCTTACCGATCACTGCACCTGTACATAGCCCTTCTGTAAATAGCCCACCCTACTACCTCATCCCCATATTTATTATTTTTGCTCATTTGCACTCTAGTATCTCTATTTGCACATGATCATCTGCACATTATCAGTCTAGCCACTATGGCCTATTTATTGTCCTACCTTCCTAACCGTACTACATTTGTACTGCATTTGCACACTCTGTACATATATTCTCTATTGTGTTATTGACTGTATGTTTGTTTATTCCCATGTGTAACTCTGTGTTGTTTTTGTTCTTGACCAGGTCGCAGTTGTAAATGAGAACTTGTTCTCAACTGGCCTACCTGGTTAACAGAGAATTGGCGCCGCCCTGAGTGGTCGCCTGTTAAGCAGCTCCCGTTCTTTGTGCATAAATTGTTGTTCTAGTTCGTTTTAGTTCGTTTTTTCTTCTCTTTTCTTTAGTTTTTTTTGCTACAGTAGAACTATAATAGTTCAGGATTATGGATTTTCTCGCAGCTGAAAGTCGACAGGAGTCTTCAATTATTATTATTTACAACAGAGCCCAGCTCCTGGATTTAGCACACGCAGCGCTGCTGCACCCCAGGGAAAAGTTTGATATTCCGGACGAGTTGAAAAGGCAACGGCGTGGACGTAGGGCGGGATTGAAGTGTAATGCGAAAGCGGAGGAAGTGCAAGCCGGCTGTACCGTCTATCATTATGGGCAACGTGAGATCACTACATAACAAAATGGACGAGCTTGAGGCTCTTGTCCGTGGGCAAAGGGACTATCGTGAAGCTAGCCTAATGTTTTTTTACGGAGACTTGGCTGAACGATAACATCCCCATAGAGAACGTCACTATCGGCGAGTTCCGGACCATCAGAGCGGACAGGGATAGTGTCTCTTCCGGTAAGAGCAAGGGTGGTGGGCTGGCTTTATTAGTTAACAACAGATGGTGTAATCCGAGGCTTATTACTCTTAAGGAAGAGTTTTGTAGCCCGGACATTGAGCTGCAAATAGACCCTACTATTTGCCGAGGGAATTCACGGCGGCCATTGCTGTTATTGTTTACATCCCGCCCTCCATGGACGCAAACACAGCATGTGACGTCATCCACTCTGTTATCGCGAGGTTACAGACAGCGCATCCCAGTGCTTTCTTTGCCATTTCGGGGGATTTTAACCATGCATCTCTCTCTTCAACGCTGCCCACGTTCAAACAGTTTGTGATGTGCCCAACCAGGAATAATAAAACTCTGGACTTGTTATATGCTGAAGGACGCATACAACTCCACTGCACTCCCTCCCCTCGGTTGATCGGATCACAACCTTGTCCACATCACTCCACTCTACAGGCCTTTGGTCCAACAGCAGCCTGCGACCACTAGGACCATTAGGAGATGGTCCCCGGAGGCGAATGAGGCCCTACAGGACTGCTTTGAAACAACAGACTGGGATGTGCTCTGTGAGAACCAAGGCACAACTGACTGCAGTCCCTATACAGGGAATGGATGTGGAAATGGTTGGGTCATACAAGTTCCTGGGAGTCCATATGGACAATAGGCTGGAATGGGCTGGTAACACCGGGGCCCTGTACAAAAAGGGCCAGAGTCGACTCTACTTTCTGAGGAGGCTCAGGTCCTTCAACAAGTGCAGTAAACTACTGCATACCTTCTACCAGTCTGTGGTGGCCAGTGCCATCTTTTTTGAAGTGGTGTGCTGGGGAGCAAACATCAAAGCCGGTGATGCTTCTCGGGTAAATAAGCTGATCAGGAAGGCTAGCTCTGTCCTGGAGCCTTGACACTCTAGAGGAGGTGGCGGAGAGACGGATCCTGGCCAAACTGCTGGCCATCATGGACAACGTCACCCACCCTCTGCATGCCATGGTTATGACGCAGAGGAGCACCTTCAGTCACAGACTGATCCAACCACGGTGTGCCAGAGAGCGCCACAGGAGGTCCTTCCTGCCGGCGGCTATTAGACTATATAATCCCTCTCCGGGGTGCCGTGCTGTCGGCAACATAGATCTGGAACTGCTGGGGTGCTAGGACCTAGTTTAACAATTATGCATCTGTCCGTGAGTAACTCTGGTCCGTAATCACTCATTCATTCAAGACTTATTTATTCATTCAGGTCTGTATATACATACTCATGTACAGTTGTTATTTCATATCACGTGCAATATTGCAAGTAATTCTTGGACTTAACTTACGTAGTCATTAACTCAGGAATGCATATTAGTATCCTGTCAGTTGCATCTTTTCTCATTGCTTTTAGTATATCGAATTTGCAATACGTGCAGTTGTCTGTAATTAAACCCTGTGCACTAAGGACTGTATTTTAAGGGAATTACTATTATTACCCCAAATTATATCATACACACATCTAGCTATTTAAGTATCTCTTCCTGTCATTTACCTGTACAGTTTATGTAACCATGCAAGTATTCACTTACCTGTAAATATAACTGTATATTTACCTGTACAGCTAATTTAACCATGCAAAATATTCACTTACCTGTTCATTTAACCAGTCTGTCTATTAAGTAAACTATTATTACCCTCGCTCATATCATATGCATTTTGAGCTATTGAATTATTTCTCTGCCATCGACCTGTATAGTGTAGTTAACCATCCAACATCCACCAATGTTTAGTGTACATATTCAGCCAACCACCCATACTATGCAATGTCTTATAGCTTTTTTGCACTCCAGATATCTTGTATTTCTATACTTTTTCATACTGCCGCTCTATGTATCATGTACCGCGTATCTGTCTTTTGTGTATTTTCGTTTTCGTGCACCTGCCCTATGTTTTGTTCTATCTATCTATCTATCTATCTATCTATCTATCTATCTATCTATCTATCTATCTATCTATCTATCTATCTATCTATCTATCTATCTATCTATCTATCTATCTATCTATCTATCTATCTATCTATCTATCTATCTATCTAAAGGTAAAATAAAAAATAAATAAAATAGTGATGAGCTTGAGGGCTCTATGGTGTTGAAGGCTGAGCTGTAGTCAATGAATAGCATTCTCACATAGGTGTTCCTTTTGTCCAGGTGGGAAAGAGCAGTGTTGAAGGCAATAGAGATTGCATCATCTGTGGATCTGTTGGGGTGGTATGCAAATTAAAGTGGGTCTAGGGTTTCTGGGATAATGGTTTTGATGTGAGCCATGACCAGCCTTTCAAAGCACTTTATGGCTACAGATGTGAGTGCTACGGGTCGGTAGTCATTTAGGCAGGTTACCTTAGTGTTCTTGGGCACAGGGACTTTGGTGGTCTGCTTGAAACGTGTTGGTATTACAGACTCAGTCAGGGACAGGTTGAAAATGTCAGTGAAGACACTTGCCAGTTGGTCAATGCATGCTCGGAATACACGTCCTGGTAATCCGTCTGGCCCTGCGGCCTGTATAAAGGTCTTACTCACATCGGCTACGAAGAGCAAGATCCCACAGTTGTCCGGAACATCTGATGCTCTCATGAATGTTTCAGTGTTACTTTCCTCGAAGCGAGCATAGAAGTAATTCCGCTCTTCTGGTAGGCTCGTGTCACTGGGCAGCTTGCGGCTGTGCTTCCATTTGTAGTCTGTTTGCAAGCCCTGCCACATCCGCCGGTGTATTACGATTCAATCTTAGTCCTGTATTGACGCTTTGCCTCTTTGATGGTTCGTAGGAGGGCATAGCCGGATTTCTTATAAGCTTCCGGGTTAGAGTCCCGCTCCTTGAAAGCGGCAGCTCTACCATGGCTTCTGGTTGTGGTATGTACGTACGGTCACTGTGGGGACGACGTCATCGATGCACTTATTGATGAAGCCAGTGACTGATGTGGTGTACTCCTCAATGTCATCTGAAGAATCCCAGAACATATTCCAGTCTGTGCTAGCAAAACAGTCCTGTAGCTTAGCATCTGCTTCATCTGACCACTTTCTTATTGACCAAGTCACTGGTGCTTCCTGCTTTAGTTTTTGCTTGTAAGCCGGAATCAGGAGGATAGAATTATGGTCAGATCTGCCAAATGGAGGGCGAGGGAGAGCTTTGTACGCGTCTCTGTGTGTGGAGTAAAGGTGGTCTAGAGTTTTTTTCTCTCTGGTTGTACATTTAGCATAAACGTATTTGCGTTTCCCTGCATTAAAGTCCCCGGCCACTAGGAGTGCCACCTCTGAATGAGTATTTTCCTGTTTTCTTATGGCCGTATACAACTCATTGAGTGCGGTTTTAGTGCCAGCATCGGTTTGTGGTGGTATATAGACAGCTACGAAAAATATAACTGAAAACTCTTGGTAAATATTGTTGTCTACAGCTAATCATGAGATACTCTACCTCAGGTGAGCAAAACCTTGAGACTTCCTTAGATTTACGTTCCTTACATAGAACGCCACCCCTTGTCTTGCCAGAGGCCGCTGTTCTATACTGCCAAAAAAGCTTAAAACCCGCCAGCTGTATGTTATTCATGTCGTCGTTCAGCCACGACTCGTTGAAACATAAGATATTACAGTTTTTAATGTCCTGTTGGTAGGATATTCGTGATCATACCGCGTCTAATTTATTTTCCGATGATTGTACATTGGCTAGTTATTCTGATGGTAAAGGCAGATTACCCACTCTTGTTCGGATCCTTACAAGGCACCCCGATCTGCGTCCCCGAATTCTCTGTCTCGTTCTCCTGCGAAACACGGCCTTGTCGGGTGTTTAAAGTACATCATGTCCTTCTGACTCGTTGAAGAAAAACTCTTCTTCCAGTCCGAGGTGATTCCTCGCCAACCTATTTTATTTTAAGACTTTTTCCAAAATGGCGTCTACCACTTTCCGCCATACGGGGAAACTTACTTTTTCTAAATTGCCGGCTACCACCTACAGGTGATTGACCGGACAAATTTCCAATGTGGAATCTTTCAGCTTATTGAGGAATACATGTCTGTGCTGGACATCTAGAGTAAGCAAATTGAGGCATTGCAGAGTATCCTGGATAGCTTTTCCTTTTCTACTCCTCAGCCTGGTCGTTGTGCCACTGCCTCGCCACGGTGTCAACACTCTCCGACTGACTGGCCACGGCTGCTCTGCAGAGACACCTCCCTAATGAAATCACCCCCCTTGGAGAGTAAAAGAGCAAGGACACTTGAGGAGCTGGAAGATGCTGTGGTTATCGATTCTGCATCCCAGTGGAGTCACGTCACACACCATATACCCAGCGCAAGGCAGCGGTCTTGTTCAACCTTTCTCCAGCCATTTTCATTGGTAGCCCATGGTGAGACATCTCGGTTCCTGGAGCAAAAACCCTGTGCTACCTGGGGGCTATGGTGAAGGATATAACAGGATTTCTTCCATTCGTCCTACATCAGTAGCCAAGGGCTGTTGCTGTCGTAGTGCATGTGGGATCAAATTATATCAAATAGGGTAAATCATTTTATTTTAATGGTGCAGATCTATGCAATCGTATTGCCATACCAACTACGTGTATATATATATATATATATATCTCAACCATCAGACAGGGTCCTGCAACCGCCTCTTGAACGTAGCTTGCTTGAGTTGAAGACTTAAAAAATCGTAAAGGCCTTGGGTTGATGCATCTGAATATTAGGAGCTTACTTCCTGAATCTGGACATTCTGGTATAGAATGACACTTTGATCTCTGGGGACATTCTTGACTCTGATATTAATATTGAGGGTTATAATGTCTTCAGTGCTGAAAGACAGGGTAGAGGTGGTGGAGTGGCCATTCTTATAAAATATAGTTTCTCTCTCCTTACTGAAATTAATGTCCCTTGCCAAAATCGTTAAGCTACTATCTTTAAGCCTTTGTCTGGGGAAAAAACCATCCATAACTGTTAAAGGGGTCTATCATCCTCCCTTGTCTAACGTTTATGCACTCAAGGAGTTAACTATTTTTCGTCTTCTTTTATTAAATCAGAATTTATTATCCTTGGTGACCTAAATTATGATTAGGAAAGGCAGGGATCAGACAAGTGTAGCGATCTAAAACTAACCCAGCTGGTGACTAAGCCTACATGGCCCAACCCCAAAGATCCTTCAAAGTCAACTCTGATTGATCTTATCTTAACGAATACACCAGAGAAATATGTTTCTGCTGGTGTCTTCTCCCAAGATATTAGTGACCATTGTCCAGTTTTGTGCCCTTTTATGTTAAAGGTGACAGTTTTTACAGTTCTGATTACCTGTCTAACACCATCCCTACCATGAAGCATGGTGGTGGAAGCATCATGCTATGGGGATGCTTTTCAGCGGCATGAACTGGGAGACTGATAAGGATAAGGAGGGAACCATGAATGGAGCCAAATACAGGCAAATCCCTAATGAGACAAGCTTCTTAGTGCAAACGTTCTTAGACAGGGGGTGGAGAGTTACATTCCAACAGGACAATGATCCCAAGCAATGTTGGAATGGCTTCAGAACAAGAATATGAACATCCCTGAGTGGCCCAGACTTGAATCCTATTAAAAACATGTGGAGAGAGGGAGAGAGGGAGAGGGAGAGGGAGAGAGGGAGAGAGAGAGGGGGAGAGAGATATAGTGAGATATATATATACAGTGGGGAGAACAAGTATTTGATACACTGCCGATTTTGCAGGTTTTCCCACTTACAAAGCATGTAGAAGTCTGTAATTTTTATCATAGGTACTCTTCAACTGTGAGTGACGGAATCTAAAACAAAAATCCAGAAAATCACATTGTATGATTTTTAAGTAATTCATTTTCATTTCATTGCATGACATAAGTATTTGATACATCAGAAAAGCAGAAATTAATATTTGGTACAGAAACCTTTGTTTGCAATTACAGAGATCATACGTTTCCTGTAGTTCTTGACCAGGTTTGCACACACTGCAGCAGGGATTTTGGCCCACTCCTCCATCCAGATCCTTCAGGTTTCGGGGCTGTTTCTGGGCAATACGGACTTTCAGCTCCCTCCAAAGATGTTCTATTGGGTTCAGGTCTGGAGACTGGCTAGGCCACTCCAGGACCTTGAGATGCTTCTTATGGAGCCACTCCTTAGTTGCCCTGGCTGTGTGTTTCAGGTCGTTGTCATGCTGGAAGACCCAACCACGACCCATCTTCAATGCTCTTACTGAGGGAAGGAGGTTGTTGGCCAAGATCTCGCGATACATAGCCCCATCCCTCCTCCCCTCAATACGGTGCAGTCGTCCTGTCCCCTTTGCAGAAAAGCATCCCCAAAGAATGATGTTTCCACCTCCATGCTTCACGGTTGGGATGGTGTTCTTGGGGTTGTACTCATCCTTCTTCTTCCTCCAAACACGGCGAGTGGAGTTTAGACCAAAAAGCTCTATTTTTGTCTCATCAGACCACATGTCCTTCTCCCATTCCTCCTCTGGATCATCCAGATGGTCATTGGCAAACTTCAGACGGGCCTGGACATGCGCTGGCTTGAGCAGGGGGGACCTTGCAGGCGCTGCAGGATATTAATCCATGACGGCGTAGTGTGTTACTAATGGTTTTCTTTGAGACAGTGGTCCCAGCTCTCTTCAGGTCATTGACCAGGTCCTGCCGTGTAGTTCTGGGCTGATCCCTCACCTTCCTCATGATCATTGGTGCCCCACGAGGTGAGATCTTGCATGGTGCCCCAGACCGAGGGAGATTGACCGTCATCTTGAACTTCTTCCATTTTCTAATAATTGCGCCAACAGTTGTTGCCTTCTCACCAAGCTGCTTGCCTATTGTCCTGTAGCCCATCCCAGCCTTGTGCAGGTCTACAATTTTATCCCTGATGTCCTTACACAGCTCTCTGGTCTTGGCCATTGTGGAGAGGTTGGAGTCTGTTTGATTGAGTGTGTGGACAAGTGTCTTTTATACAGGTAACGAGTTCAAACAGGTGCAGTTAATACAGGTAATGAGTGGAGAACAGGAGGGCTTCTTAAAGAAAAACTAACAGGTCTGTGAGAGCCGGAATTCTTACTGGTTGGTAGGTGATCAAATACTTATGTCATGCAATAAAATGCAAATTAATTATTAAAAAATCATACAATGTGATTTTCTGGATTTTTGTTTTAGATTCCGTCTCTCACATTTGAAGTGTACCTATGATAAAAATGACAGACCTCTACATGCTTTGTAAGTAGGAAAACCTGCAAAATCGGCAGTGTATCAAATACTTGTTCTCCCCACTGTATGTGAGTGAGTGAGTGAGTGAGTGAGTGAGTGAGTGAGTGAGTGAGTGAGTGAGTGAGTGAGTGAGTGAGTGAGTGAGTGAGTGAGTGAGTGAGTGAGTGAGTGAGTGAGTGAGTGAGTGAGTGAGTGAGTGAGTGAGTGAGTGAGTGAGTGAGATATATATGTAGGAGTGAGTAGGAGTGAGTGAGTGAGTGAGTGAGTGAGTGAGTGAGTGAGTGAGTGAGTGAGTGAGTGAGTGAGTGAGTGAGTGAGTGAGTGAGTGAGTGAGTGAGTGAGTGAGTGAGAGATATATAGTGAGAGAGAGATAGATACAGTGGTGCAAAAAAGTATTTAGTCAGCCACCAATTGTGCAAGTTCTCCCACTTATACTGATAACAAGTTCAAACAGGTGCCATTAATACAGGTAACAAGTGGAGGACAGAGGAGCCTCTTAAAGAAGAAGTTACAGGTCTGTGAGAGCCAGAAATCTTGCTTGTTTGTAGGTGACCAAATACTTATTTTCCACCATAATTTGCAAATAAATTCATTAAAAATCCTACAATGTGATTTTCTGGAAAAAAAAATCTCATTTTGTCTCTCATAGTTGAAGTGTGAAAATATGATGAAAATTACAGGCCTCTCTCATCTTCTAATAATTACGCCAACAGTTGTTGCCTTCTCACCAAGCTGCTTGCCTATTGTCCTGTAGCCCATCCCAGCTTTGTACAGGTCTACAATTTTATCCCTGAGGTGCTTACACAGCTCTCTGGTCTTGGCCATTGTGGAGAGGTTGGAGTCTGTTTGATTGAGTGTGTGGACAGGTGTCTTTTATACAGGTAATGAGTGGAGAACAGGAGGGCTTCTTAAAGAAAAACTAACAGGTCTGTGAGAGCCGGAATTCTTACTGGTTGGTAGGTGATCAAATACTTATGTCATGCAATAAAATGCAAATTAATTATTTAAAAATCATACAATGTGATTTTCTGGATTTTTGTTTTAGATTCAGTCTCTCACAGTTGAAGTGTACCTATGATAAAAATTACAGACCTCTACATGCTTTGTAAGTAGGAAAACCTGCAAAATCGGCAGTGTATCAAATACTTGTTCTCCCCACTGTATATATATAGTGAGTGAGAGAGAGAGCGAGATATATAGTGAGAGAGGGAGAGAGGGAGAGAGAGGGATATATAGTGAGAGATAGAGTGAGAGAGTGAGAGAGTGAGAGAGTGAGAGAGAGTGAGAGAGAGTGAGAGAGAGTGAGAGAGAGAGAGAGTGAGAGAGAGAGAGAGAGAGAGAGAGAGAGATAAGTATTGAACATGTCAACATTTATCTCAGTAAATATATTTCTAAAGGTGCTATTGACATGAAATGTGTATATATATATAGTGAGAGATAGATATAGTGAGTGAGTGAAAGAGAGATAGATATAGTGAGTGAGCGAGATATATAGTGAGTGAGTGAGTGATGAAACGTTAGGAGATGAAACGTTAGGAGATGGATAAAGATTGTGAGCAGAACAGCTACAAAAAAAAAACGATACAACTGACAGGATACTAATATGCATTCCTGAGTGAATTACTATGTAAGTTCAGTCTAAGAATGACTTACAATATTGCACGTGATATGATATAACAACTGTACATGAGTATGTATATACAGGCCTGAATGAATAAATAAGTCCTGAGTGAATGAGTGATTACAGACCAGAGTTACTCACGGATGGATGCATAATTGTTAAACTAGGTCCTAACACCCCAACAGTTCCAGGTCTATGTTGCCGACGGCACGGCATCCCGGTGAGGCATTAAATAGTTGGGCCTTGGTTCTCCTGAAGTCCACCACCATCTCCTTTGTTTTGCAGATGTTGAGCTGAAGGTGGATCTGCTCACACCACACCACAAAGTCATTGATTGTGCTCCTTTTTTCCCCCTCCTGTCCACCCCTGATGCACCATACAATTGCCGAGTCATCCGAGAACTTCTGTAGGTGGCATGTTTCAGAGTGATATCCCTGGGGCGCTCCTGTGTTGCTCCTGTGTTGCTCACTGCCCGTGCTCACTGCCCGTCCTGACACACAGCTCTGTAGCCACACAATTGTGGCCTACCGTTCAGGTAGTACGTAACCCAGGAGACTAAGGGTGCGTCACCCAGTAGCAGGGGCTGAATGGTATTGAAGGCACTGGAGAAGTAAAAAAAACATAACCTTCACAGTGCAACCTGCATTGTCCATGTGAGAGTAGGCCCTCTGCAGGAGGTAGATGATTGCATCATCCACCCCGATGTTGCGCTGATATGCGAACTGCAGGGGGTCCAGTGATGTACACACCAGGGGAAGGGGGGTGTTGAGGATCAGTCCAGAGGTGGGGGAAAGGAAGGTGTTGCAGATCAGTCCTGAGGGAGCGGGTTGCTGATTGTCTCAACAGAGATGTTGTGAGCAAAGTGGGGGTTGGACAGCCGTGAGGGTGTGTGGCCTGGGGAGCTGGAGGGGAAGTGGACAGGGCCAGTATCGAACCTGTTAAAAAATTGGTTCAGTTCATTGGCACTGTCCTGGGTTCCCTCCGTCTGCCCACTGTTTGACTTTTTGAAGTCAGTGATATTTCTCATACCCTTCCACACCTCTCTCACCTGGCTCTGCCTCAGCTTGTCCTTGATCTTCTCCTTATACCCTCTCTTCCCCTCAGCAATCCGCAACTTCAGCTCCCTCTGGACACATTTCAATTTGTCCCTCTCCTTGAAGGCCCTCTTCTTCTCATTCAGCAGGCCCTTCAGGTCGCTGGTAACCCAGGATTTATTATTAGGAAAACAGAGTAACTTCCCTCGGCAAATAGTAGGGTCTCAGGCTAACGGCTAACAGCTCAATGTCCGGGCTAAAAAACTGTTCCTTGACAGTAATATGTATCGGATTACACCATCTGTTGTTAACTAATAAAGCCAGCCCCACTCCCTTACTCTTACCGGAAGAAACGCTATCCCTGTCCGCTCTCTGCTCTGATGGTCTGGAAACCAACGATAGTTACGTTCTCTATGGGGATGTTATCATTCAGACATGTTTCTGAAAAGCACAATAGGCTAGCTTCCCGGTAGTCTCTTTGCCCATGGACCAGCCCCTCAAGCTCATCCACCTTGTTATGTAGCGATCTCACGTTGCCCATAATGATATAGCCGGCTTGTACTTACTCAGCTTTGCCTTACACTTCCGACCTGCCCTGCATCCACGCCTTTTCAACTCGTCCGGTATATCAACATTTTCCCTGGGGTGCAATAGTGCTGCGTGTGCTAAATCCAGGATCTGGGCTCGGTTGTAAATAATTGAGGACTCGCGTGAACGTTCGGCGCAGATAAAAATAAAAAGTGCCTCAGTGATAAAAAGGACCGCTAAAACATTTGTAAAACAGTAGCACTCCATAATCCTGAACTAGTATAGTTCAACTGTTGCAAAAAAACCATACAAAAACAACAGTTAATGCACGAACAATGCTTAACAGGCGACCACACAGGGCAGCGCCAATCTAGTGATTACATTACTTAATACATAACCCAGGAATTTCTAACCTATTTCCACCTAGGTGGTCTGTGGTTCCTCCTACAGGGTGAGTAACAATGTATTCATACCCTCAGTTATTTAACTATTACACATAAATGTAGGATTTAGGTTTGTATAAATTTACCAGCGAGGCGCCACTTACTTGCCAGAATGACTCATTAATCACAACGTGCTATAAAATTACAGACTTTACAGGAGTCTGCTTACCTTGTAATTTGTAGCGCTTGCACGTGAATCAATGGTCAGTCCAGCAAAATAGTCACTCGCTCATGGCAAGCTCTGCAAAGTGTTGGTCAATTTCTTTAACAGATCATCAGGTTCATCAATTCTCAAACTTATATATTAGTAGTAGAAAGTAAACACAGACTCTTTGTTTCAGTATTAAGATTATATTTAGTAATGCAATTGCAGACAGAAGTAAGTACAATATATATAGTAGCTCTCCCTTAGTTCTGTGAGGTGTCTGAGACAATCCTCTAACTTATATAGCTTCTCGTACATTTCATAAAAAACAACATCAGGTCATGACATCAGGTCATGATAAGGTGGCATTTCAAAACAGGAAGATCTAAGCATCTTCTTGGCATGATGTGGTTTCGCTCAGGACTGCAGCTGCTTCATTTACTCAGAAAACTAGGCAGATAAGGCGTGAGCCAGACTGGTGGAGCAGGTGCGTAGGCATCGTCTTCTGTCTGATAGTGTCTGCAGGGCACAATGCTCAAAACAAGTTTTAATCACACAAAGGCCTCAGAGGAGACCTTGTAGTCTAATATTTCATAACACAATTTATTAAACACTATTAATTAACCCTTTAAAGGGTTGACACCCCTAGTTAACCCCTTCAATACCCCACATTCAGTTTAACGGGAATGCTAGAAGCGCATGTTCCATATATCTAGCTACATCCAATTGGTTAGACACTGTAATTAACACATGTTGACATTCCCAGATAGGATTCATTGGATTGTGGTATGGGGATATTACTTAGGTTGTGACAATGGCAGGTTCGGAATGGGGTTCGCCGGGGTTAGATTAGGATATGTTCTGGTACACGGTGTCTGGGTTCTAAAATAATTTTGGTGCAACAATGTGCACAATCAAATCCGCCTCTCATATTTTTTGTTGATGACAAATCACCATTAATTTATTTTCCACTCAAAGTTTTACCCTGTGAAGGTTTACCCCATGAAGTTCCATTTGATAAGATCACTTCCACTTGCACACGTGTTATTAATGCTGGCCTCTACTGAATACTGTAAGAATGGTGAGATCGCTGAGTGTGGAAAAGACTACACACATAGCAGGAGGTGTTTTCTACCATCAGTTCAGTTTTTTCTGTATGATTAAGCAGTGACCACCAAGTGTTTCCCTCGTGATTCCGTCTGTGATGCTCGTCAAGTGGATGCATCGACCTCCTGATTTTTCTCGTATCGGGGTGGCTATTGTTTGCTGAACTCCCATCCTGAGCCTGCCGTTTTGCTCAAGCTGGAGCAGCTGTTATTTAAGTCCCACCGTGGGACTATGCTGGTGTTGTATACTTCCATATAACAGCTGCAATAAGAAGTCTGACCACGAAATCAACAAACATGATGCATTGAGTCTGGCTTGTACATCCCCGTCTGGGTTGTGGGGCACCTTCCTGCAGTGTCTGGCGTGAACCCACATAGACCTTTCCAGCATTAACTATTCTCATCACTTGTGGTAATGACAGATTGGTATCTCAATGTATTTTAATCTAAATTACAATAAGCGTCCCAGTGTTTAGACCTCCAAAATCAACATGATACCCCAAATAGTTTAGGGCAACTCTAAATAAAATTTCAGGCACAGTTGACCCTCCCCCTCCTTCCTGGCACTCTTCTTCTGGTATTTCTTCATGTTCTGCTTTAGATAGTGTTTCAGTTCATCCTCCCAATGGCACAAGTGGATTGCCCTTGATAATGTCTCTTACCTGAGCCGCTACTGTCCTTTGCAGTCCATTATATCTTGTCCATTTTCCTACCAGTACACCAGTAGCATGAAATTAGTTTGGACAGGATCTCTCTCCATGCTCGCTCCACGTGGACTCATGTCGCACTCCTAAGAGAAAAAGGCATGAGAGAAAAGGCAGTTGATAGCTTCAACTGGATGCTGTGTACAGGTTGCTGGCTCGGACTCAGCTCTCACAGTATACGTTGTGCAGTACAAGGTTGTAGTGAATGCTATTTCTTCAGCCGGTTAGGGGGTGTGGTTCACACTTTTGTTGTTGATTTATTCCTTCCATACATCAAGATACCATCTGTAGACACTATCACCATAACTTCGAAAGAGGACAGAACAAACAAACAATAGGCAAATTATGACAAATTATTACATTCCCAATGTTCTTAATACCAACATTTCTAAGACAAATGTCAAAGAACATAACAACACACTTGTTAAAAGCATTTTGCAAATTTACTTATACTTCCTTATCATACTGGCGACCTCCTGTCACGACTTCGGCTGAAGTTGCTCCCTTCCCTCGGGCGGGCTGCCGAAATAGGTCGACGTCGCCCGAGTACTAGCCACCACCGACCCACCACTCAGTGTTTGTCTGCCCTGTTTCGTTTCAGCACCTGTTCCCCATTTGTTCACTAATTGTGGGTGCGTCTTATTCCCTCTGCACACCCCGGGTCCCTGTCGGTGAATATTTTACTGTGCGTGTGATTGGGTACGAACGTTGTTCGTAAGCTTCCCCTTTTGGTTCAGACCGGAGAGTTTGGTCTCCGTGAAATAAAAAGAGTTGTTATTCTCTATACTCTCCTGCCTCCCTGCGCCTGCTTCCACTACGCCTTTTCGTGCGTAAGCATTCACACCTCCCTGCAGAGAAATCTGGTTTTATCAAACAAGACAAAACAAACAACACAACAGCACTACACTTCTTCATAAACTAGAGGTTGGAAAAACGTTTATTTATTTTATACGCAGACACGTGAAGAAACACATTTGCATGTTTACCAAAGGGCCCCAGGGGACCGGTAACTAAAAACAGCAACACTGCCTGTTAAATCAAAATAAACAAATTACAACTCTTGATAACTCCATAAGGAAATAATTGTGTCCCTTCTTCCTAATTATTAGTGTTTAAATAGCCCATTTAAATCTCACCCAAAGTCTTCAGTCTTTCTAGTGAGGGGGATCAGTCCTCACCAGGAAGTCAGAAAAAAGGTAATTCAACCCCATTAAGAGTTTTCTTTCCCTGTACCTCAGAAACCATTTAAATATTTCAAACATTTCCATCACTCTGCATATCCAGTTTACAAACAAATTAAAAAAGACCCCATACAACAAATCAAACACTGTATTAACACCACCTAACAAATATTCATAGCCGGTGCATGTGCTGGTAAAACGTAGAGAAAAACAAACAAACCAATGGCCAGGCCATACTTATTTGGGAGCTACCTTTACGGTCGGATCCGGATATTTTTATATTTTATAAAACTGCAGAATTTCACTAAACATTTGAAAGGGAGAGAAAATAAACATTTAGTTAGTTTTCATTTTGCTAAATCTTAAATCAGTCCAAACAATTCAAGTACAAAATTCTAACTTTCCAATTAACTTCCAATTTCCTTTGTTACCTTCACTAGTCTACATCTCTGTCTCCTTTAACTCAGACTATGCTCTACCTCTGTCTTTCCATCTGACGTTACTTTACCAGATGAACAAAAGGTTTTAAATTACAGTCAAAACAATTCACAGTAAGGCCACTGTCCTCCCTCCACTCATTAATAGTTTTTTGTCTAAAATGGAAAAGGTAATTTTAGGTTTGGCCACCCAATGCTGGTGCCTGACACAATTGCTTTTTCAAAACTCTACAAACAATTATTCACAATGTTAACTCCACTCTAATTTATGGGGACCCCTCCTCCCTTTCGTCAATTCTCTAAATCTATTTCAGAATAATGCGGCGTGATAAAGTTTTTTAAACATAATTTGTGCTCTCGCCCACATATACTGCCAATTGTAATATGGTACCTTTTAGAATCCACTGTCTTTGATTCTAGCAAGGATTATCCAACCCCAAAATGAGTTCCACATCTATCGCCATGTAAAATTATCTGGGTATTGTTACTGGTCCCATTTTCAAAGACATGGGTAGTAGTCGTATCGCTTTCAATTCTGCCCGTTTCCCCACTAAATATAATACTTTTTCTGTCATAGATTTAGCCAATTTTGAGCTCTATTGCTCTAATGACCATATCCATTATGATAACAGGTTTCAAACCTGCCGTCAAAGCAGACATAAACATTCTAACAATGTACTCACGTACCCAGTCTTTTTGGAAAAAGTTCTCTGGCCAAGGAACAGGATTGATCCAAGCTCTCTGACCTAACTGGCTAAACTGGCTAAAGTTGGCCAGCTTGCTAGTTACTTCTAGACACAAATAAGAGAACACCTCACACTGACCATTTACTCACCCTAGCAGAGCTGGTTAGGCTTTTTCCATGTTATCCAAAGCGTTGGTGACTAACTGTGCTGCTGGCAAGAATTTAACTTTTACTGACGCCGACCATATTGAACGGGTGTTGAGCATTCCTAAATTCATCAGTTATTCTGCACTTTGGTACATTCAGACTAGAGTGCTCTGAAGTCCGAACAGATAGCCAGAGCTAATTTACGAAGCACCCGGTTTAACAATGTACATTAACAACACACAACGACAATACCATTTAGCTAAGCTAAAAAAAAAATGCAGTGAATGATCAAGTCAATAAAGTTGGGTAGTTAGATAGCATATAGTTAATACAGTGGGGAGAACACGTATTTGATACACTGCCGATTTTGCAGGCTTTCCTACTTACAAAGCATGTAGAGGTCTGTAATTTTTATCATAGGTACACTTCAACTGTGAGAGACGGAATCTAAAACAAAAATCCAGAAAATCACATTGTATGATTTTTAAATAATTAATTTGCATTTTATTGCATGACATAAGTATTTGATCACCTACCAACCAGAAAGAATTCTGGCTCTCACAGACCTGTTAGTTTTTCTTTAAGAAGCCCTCCTGTTCTCCACTCATTACCTGTATTAACTGCACCTGTTTGAACTCATTACCTGTATAAAAGACACCTGTCCACACACTCAATCAAACAGACTCCAACCTCTCCACAATGGCCAAGACCAGAGAGCTGTGTAAGGACATCAGGGATAAAATTGTAGACCTGCACAAGGCTGGGATGGGCTACAGGACAATAGGCAAGCAGCTTGTTGAGAAGGCAACAACTGTTGGCGCAATTATTAGAAAATGGAAGAAGTTCAAGATGACGGTCAATCTCCCTCGGTCTGGGGCACCATGCAAGATCTCACCTCATGGGGCATCAACGATCATGAGGAAGGTGAGGGATCAGCCCAGAACTACACGGCAGGACCTGGTCAATGACCTGAAGAGAGCTGTGACCACAGTCTCAAAGAAAACCATTAGTAACACACTATGCCGTCATGGATTAAAATCCTGCAGCGCACGCAAGGTCCCCCTGCTCAAGCCAGCGCATGTCCAGGCCCATCTGAAGTTTGCCAATGACCATCTGGATGATCCAGAGGAGGAATGGGAGAAGGTCATGTGGTCTGATGAGACAAAAATAGGGCTTTTTGGTCTAAACTCTACTCGCCGTGTTTGGAGGAAGAAGAAGGATGAGTACAACCCCAAGAACACCATCCCAACCGTGAAGCATGGTTGGAAACATCATTCTTTGGGGATGCTTTTCTGCAAAGGGGACAGGACGACTGCACCGTATTGAGGGGAGGATGGATGGGGCCATGTATCGCGAGATCTTGGCCAACAACCTCCTTCCCTCAGTAAGAGCATTGAAGATGGGTCGTGGCTGGGTCTTCCAGCATGACAACGACCCGAAACACACAGCCAGGGCAACTAAGGAGTGGCTCCGTAAGAAGCATCTCAAGGTCCTAGAGTGGCCTAGCCAGTCTCCAGACCTGAACCCAATAGAAAATCTTTGGAGGGAGCTGAAAGTCCGTATTGCCCAGCGACAGCCCCGAAACCTGAAGGATCTGGAGAAGGTCTGTATGGAGGAGTGGGCCAAAATCCCTGCTGCAGTGTGTGCAAACCTGGTCAAGAACTACAGGAAACATATGATCTCTGTAATTGCAAACAAAGGTTTCTGTACTAAATATTAAGTTCTGCTTTTCTGGTGTATCAAATACTTATGTCATGCAATAAAATGCTAATTAATTACTTAAAAATCATACAATGTGATTTTCTGGATTTTTGTTTTAGATTCCGTCTCTCACAGAGTACCTATGGTAAGAATTACAGACTTCTACATGCTTTGTAAGTGGGAAAACCTGCAAAATCGGCACTGTATCAAATACTTGTTCTCCCCACTGTATACCAGCAACTTTGATGTATTAGTAGCCAACTAACGCTAGGTAGCTTGCTAACATATATTACCGGTACACACTGCTGTAATGATATGCTATATGGTTCATAAGGATTGAATTCTTAAGATTTCTTAAGAATCAGACCCTTCATTTCAATTTCCGCCTAAATTGAATACCCAAATCTAACTGCCTGTAGCTCGACCTGAAGCAAGGATATGCATATTCTTGATACTATTTTAAAGGCAACACTTTGAAGTTTGTGGAAATGTGAAATTAATGTAGGAGAACATAACACAATAGATATGGTAAAAGATAAAACAAACAAAAAAAGAAACGTTTGATATTTTTATTTTTGTTGCATCATCTTTGAGGTGGCAGGTAGCCTAGTGGTCAAGAGCATTGGACCAGTAACCAAAAGGTTGCTGGATTGAACCCCTGAGACGACAAGGTGAAAACCTGTTGATGTGTCCTTGAGCAAGGCACTTAACCCTAATTTGCTCTAGGGGTGCAGTACTACAGTCGTGGCCAAAAGTTTTGAGAATGACACAAGTATTGGTCTCCACAAAGTTTGCTGCTTCAGTGTTCTAGATAGATAGATAGATAGATAGATAGATAGATAGATAGATAGATAGATAGATAGATAGATAGATAGATAGATAGATAGATAGATAGATAGATAGATAGATAGATAGATAGATAGATAGATAGATAGATAGATAGATAGGTACTTTATTGATCCCCCGGGGGGGGGAATCTTTAGTAGTAGTTACTATTGTACACTGAAGTATAATTACAAGTATTCCATAAGTGTCAAAGGCTTTCATTGACAATGACATTCAGTTTATGCAAAGAGTCAATATTTGCAGTGTTGACCCTTCTTTTTCAAGACCTCTGCAATCCGCCCTGGCATGCTGTCAATTAACTTCTGGGCCACATCCTGACTGATGGCAGGCCATTCTTGCATAATCAATGCTTGGAGTTTGTTAGAAGTTGTGGGTTATTTTTTTTCCACCCACCTCTTGAGGATCGACCACAAGTTCTCAATGGAATTAAGGTCTGGGGAGTTTCCTGGCCATGGACCCAAAATGTTGATGTTTTGTTCCCCGAGCCACTTAGTTATCACTTTTGCCTTATGGCAAGGTCCATCATGCTGGAAAATGCATTGGTCGTCACCAAACTGTTCTTGGATGGTTGGGAGAAGTTGCTCTCGGAGGATGTGTTTGTACCATTCTTTATTCAGGGCTGTGTTCTTAGGCAAAATTGTGAGTGGGCCCACTCCCTTGGCTGAGAAGCAACCACACACATGAATGGTCTGAGAATGCTTTCCTGTTGGCATGACACAGGACTGATGGTAGCACTCACCTTGTCTTCTCCGGACAAAGTGTTTTACAGATGACCCAAACAATCGTAAAGGGGATTCATCAGAGAAAATGACTCTACCCCAGTCCTCAGCAGTCCAATCCCTGTACCTTTTGCAGAATATCAGTCTGTCCCTGATGTTTTTCCTGGAGAGAAGTGACGTCTTTACTGCCCTTCTTGACACAAGGCCATCCTCCAAAAGTCTTTGCCTCACTCTGCGTGCAGATGCACTCACACCTGCCTGCTGCCATTCCTGAGCAAGCTCTGCACTGGTGGCGCCCTGATCCCGCAGCTGAATCAGCTTTAGGAGACTGTCCTGGCGCTTGCTGGACTTTCTTGGGCACCCTTATGCCTTCTTCACAACAATTGAACCTCTCTCCTTGAAGTTCTTGATGATCCGATAAATGGTTGATTTAGGTGCAATCTTACCAGCAGTAATATCCTTGCCTGTGAAGCCCTTTTTGTGCAAAGCAATGATGACGGCACGTGTTTCCTTGCAGGTAACCATGGTTGACAGAGGAAGAACAATGATTTCAAGCACTTTTAAAGCTTCCAGTCTGTTATTCTGACTCAATCAGCATGACAAAGTTATCTCCAGCCTTGTCCTCGTCAACACTCCACCTGTGTTAACGAGACAATCACTGACATGATGGCAGCTGGTCCTTTTGTGGTAGGGCTGAAATGCAGTGGAAATGTTTTTTTGTGATTAAGTTAATTTTCATGGCAAAGAGGGACTTTGCAATTAATTGCAATTCATCTGATCACTCTTCATGACATTCTGGAGTATATGCAAATTGCCATCATCAACACTGAGGCAGCAAACTTTGTGGATTCCAATACTTGTGTCGTTCTCAAAACTTTTGGCCACGACTGTACAATACTGCCCATCTCTGCACACATTCAAGGCCCTCAGTACCAGAAGCAGCAAAGCAACCCCAAAGCATTACCATGTTTTGATTGTAGGGACGGTGTTCTTTTCTTTGACTGACCCCACTGCTGAAAGAGACACACGAAAGCCCCATGGTGCTTTGCAAAACTCCACCTGAACAGGGAAAATGTCCTGTGGACCAACAAAATTATAGTTCTTTGGCAATACAGATCAGCGCTATATCTACCGTTGACCGTTTGGTGGAAGGCACCTGTCACGTTGCATAATGATAGGAGACAGGCACAGGAATACGTAATAGGGGGTTTTAATACTCTACCCAAAATACAGTATGTCATGCAACGACGGGGACAAAGCCTAAAACAAACGTGTATATATTTAACACAGGGCTGTAACCCAAACAAAGAGTGATGTGGAAACCTCTAAATAATACACGGGACGAGACCTGTAATAACAGGTGCAAAATACTACGGTATGTAAACAGTAATACAATGTATAGTAACACGTGGTATGAAAGGCGATACAACAGAGAACAGGTACTCACAAGACCAACGGACATGGGACAATAATCAACAAGGAAATGGGAAACAGAGGACACATACACTATATACACATACTAATCAGGGGGAATGGGAACCAGGTGTGCGTAAAGACAGTCCGGGTTTGGTGCTAATGGTTCAGTTCAGTGAAGCTTAGATGGCCGGTGACGTAGACCTCTGCAGCTGGTGAACGGAATGAGCAGCAGTACCAGGGGGATCCGTGACAGCACCACTCAAACATTGATTAATTGGAGCAGTTTGCAGCTGGAGAGTGGGCCAAAATGCCAGTAGAAAGGTGCAGCAAGCTCACTGAAGGCTAAAAGAAGTGTTTCTTTGCAGTTATCTTTTCCAAAGGCTGTTTAACCAAGTACTTGCTCCTGGGTGCCAAAATAGTTATCCATGCCATTTGTTTTAGTTTTCTTAATTAACATTGTAAACTAAAGTATCTAAAATATTAGTTCTGCAATGTTTACAATCCAACAGTAATGTGTGGAGAGCAAAAGTGTTTAAATTTCAACTTATCTTAGAAGATATAGCAAATTATTTAAGAAAAGTGCAAGGGTGCCAATATATTTGGCCGCCACTGTGGTTCACGGCTCTTTGGACACAATATCATGACATCCTTCCAGCCAAAAACACTTGTCCTTTACATCAGGATATATCCCAGCCAATCTAGCCTGTCAGTAGCCTCGTCCCAAAACTCCTGCGTGAACCTGACCCCCATCTCCCGCTCCCAAGCTGATTTAGTTTTGTCTGTAGAGTGTATGTCCAGAGACATGATGCATGAGTAGATCTGAGAGATTAACCCACTCTGATGGGGTAGCAGGGACAGCATAGCATCCCAGGGTCTACTTGGGGCAGGGAAGCCAGGGAATTGGGAGGAAACTAAATGGTGCACCTGAAGGTAGCGGAAAAAGTGCAATGGAGGCAAAGTACACCTAGAGGAAAGGTCAGGGAAACTTAAAAAACCTCTGTCATCATACATGTCCTGGAAGGTCCCACTACCTCATAGATAGATAGATAGATAGATAGATAGATAGATAGATAGATAGATAGATAGATAGATAGATAGATAGATAGATAGATAGATAGATAGATAGATAGATAGATAGATAGATAGATAGATAGATAGATAGATAGATAGATAGATAGATAGATAGATAGATAGATAGATAGATAGATAGATAGATAGATAGATAGATAGATAGGTACTTTATTGATCCCCCGGGGGGGAAATTTCATTGTCAAGCAGCTACAACAAAAACACAGGGCAGGTGCAAAATGCCACAATGAAAGTACACAAAAGACAGATACACGGTACATGATACATAGAGCGGCAGTATGAAAAAGTATAGAAATACAAGATATCTGGAGTGCAAAACAAAGCTATAAAAGGACATTGCATAGTATGAGTGGTTGGCTGAATATGTACACTATACATTGGTGGATGTTGGATGGTTAACTATACTATACAGGTCGATGGCAGAGAAATACTTCAGTAGCTAAAAATGCGTATGATATGAGCGAGGGTAATAATAGTTTACTTAATAGACAGACTGGGTAAATGAACAGGTAAGTGAAAATTTTGCATGGTTAAATTAGCTGTACAGTTAGGTATACAGTTATATTTACAGATAAGTGAATACTTGCATGTTTACACAAACTGTACAGGTAAATGACAGGAAGAGATACTTTAATAGCTAAATGTGTGTATGATATCATTTGGGGTAATAATAGTAATTCCCTTAAAATACAGTCCTTAGTGCGCAGGGTTTAATTACAGACAACTGCACTTATTGCACATTCAATATACTAAAAGCAATGAGAAAAGGTGCAACTGGCAGGATACTAATATGCATTCCTGAGTGAATGCCTACGTCCAATAATTACTTACAATATTGCATGTGATATAATATAACAACTGTACATGAGTATGTATATACAGACCTGTATGAATAAATAGGTCCTGAGTGGATGAGTGCTGACGGACCAGAGTTACTCATGGATGGATGCCTAATTGTTAAACTAGGTCCTAGCACCCCAACAGTTCCAGATCTATGTTGCCGACGGCACGGCACCCCGGTGAGGCATTATATAGTCTCATAGCCGCCGGCAGGAAGGACCTCCTGTAGCGCTCTCTGGCACACCGTGGTGGGATCAGTCTGTGACTGAAAGTGCTCCTCTGCGTCATAACCATAGCGTGCAGAGGGTGGGTGACGTTGTCCATGATGGCCAGCAGTTTGGCCAGGATCCGTATCTCCGCCACCTCCTCTAGAGTGTCAAGGCTCATCCCCAGGACAGAGCTAGCCTTCCTGATCATTTTATTTACCCGAGAAGCATCACCGGCTTTGATGTTTGCTCCCCAGCACACCACTGCAAAAAAGATGGCACTGGCCACCACAGACTGGTAGAAGGTATGCAGTAGTTTACTGCACACGTTGAAGGACCTGAGCCTCCTCAGAAAGTAGTCGGCTCTGGCCCTTTTTGTACAGGGCCCCGGTGTTACCAGCCCATTCCAGTCTGTTGTCCATATGGACACCCAGGAACTTGTATGACTCAACCATATCCACATCCATCCCCTTTATAGGGACTGCAGTCAGTTGTGCCTTGGTTCTCCTGAAGTCCACCACCATCTCCTTAGTTTTGCTGATGTTGAGCTGAAGGTGGTTCTGCTCACACCACAACACAAAGTCACTGATTGTGCTCCTGTACTCCTCCTCCTGCCCACCCCTGATGCACCCTACAATAGCAGAGCCATCCGAGAACTTCTGTAGGTGGCATGTCTCCCTTCTTGACCAGAGGGAGAAAGCGGTATCTACTACGGATGGGGGAAATGCATGGTTCCTATCGATAGGGCCCAAGGTGGATGCAGAGGTAAATTTAAAGCGGCGTCGAAACTGAAACCAGATTTTTAGGGTGTAGAGTACCACAGGGTTGCCAGTATAACGAGAAGGGGTTGTCGGGAGAGGAGAGCACAGCAGGGCAGGGAGAGAGGTATTAATGCAGGAGCGGGACTCAAGATGGCACCATGGGGAATCTGAAGCATGTAGACAGAAGGGCAATTTCTGAAAATTGCACGCCCGGTAGTAGTACAGGAAGTTGGGTAAGATAGATAGATAGATAGATAGATAGATAGATAGATAGATAGATAGATAGATAGATAGATAGATAGATAGATAGATAGATAGATAGATAGATAGATAGGTACTTTATTGATCCCCCGGGGGGGGAAATTTCATAAAGCCAGTCCTCCACTAAATCTGCATCTCTGAAGTAAAGATCTACTGATTCTAGGTGCCTTGCCTACCCATATGAATGAGGAGATGGCCTGGTCGATTGACTTAAAAAGGTCCTCTGCAGAAAAAGAGGAATAGAATGAAAAAGATAAAGGAATTTAGGCAGACTATTCATTTTTACAGCATTAATCCTTCCAATAAGTGTAAGAGGTAAGCTACCCCACCTCTCACTGCGTGAGAAGGGGAGCAAAGTTTGCAGAGAAGAGGGAGGCAAACGAACGAGTCACGTTCACTCCCAGATATTTAAAGCCCTTGCACTTTTTGAGCTGGAATGGCAAATCAGACTGTCGTAGCTGGAGTGCCGCCGGGTTTACTGGAAAGCATTTGCTCTTCTGGAGATTCAACTTGTAACCAGAGAAAGAGCCAAAGGTATCGAAAGTAGATAGGATGGAGGGCAGACAAATCATCTGCATATACTGACAGCCTGTGATCAACCCCCTCACGTGAAACACCCTGAATTAAAGGTGATGCCCTTAAGGCAACAGAAAGAGGCTCAATTGCAATGGCAAACAGCAGGGGGGACAGAGGACACCCCTGCCTAGTGCCGCGTCCCAGAGCAAAATAGGTGGATCCATGAGCAAAACTTGTCCCCAAACCCACATTTTCCCAGGACTGCAAAGAGATAGTCCCACTCAATTCTGTCGAAGAAGTAGCGCTATGGACGCCTGCGTTAAGGTTGGCGGCAGCGAGCCACGTTCCAGCGACTCGTTGTAATAAGGGTGCTAACTTGACCTGGAATTTCATATAAAACTCAGTGGGAAATCCATCAGGCCCCGGGGCCTTGTTGCTCTGCAGCGACTTAATAGACAGAACTACTTCCTCAAGATTGAGAGGGGAATCAAGGTGCGTCGCAGAGTCATTGTGAATTGTAGGGGTGTCCAACAGGTCCAGATATTGTTTCATTTTGGTATCATCCGAGGGGAACTCAGACGTATACAGGGAGGAATAAAATGACGTAAAGGTGTCATTAATTCCTTTGGGATTTGAAATCAAAGTTTGGGAGGAATCTGTAATTTGTGGAATAAGCCGCGTAGCAGAACGTAGTTTCAATTGGTGGGCCAGCAAGCGAGTGGCCCTGTCCCCGTGTTCAAAATAGGTTGCCCGTGAGTGTAAAAGCAACCGCTCAGCATCCTTAGTAGAAACAAGGTTGAATTCAGATTGTAGGTTTAGGCGCTGTTTATATAGCTCAGGGGAAGGGGCCAAGGCATATTGTCGGTCGAGGTCAAGAATGGCAGCAGAGAGCTCCTCAATTTTGGACCTACGGGTTTTGTTTACATAAGAAGAGTAAGAAATAATTACACCCATTAGATAGGCTTTCAGTGTCTCCCATAGAAGAGAGTGAGATGTGGAACCTATCTGGTTGGACAAGAAAACATTGGAAATGAGGTCACAGAAGTCTTGGTCAGAAAGGGGAAGAGAGTCTCCAACAGGGCGAACAACCAGACTGTTCTGACAGAACAATGTCCAGGGCAAGGGATCCATGGTCAGAAATCACAATAGGTAAATATTCAGAGGACGTCAAATTTGGAAGAAGTGCATTATCCACAAAGAAATAGTCAATCCGAGAGAAAGAGTGGTGCACCTGAGAGAAGGAGTACTCTCTTGCCTGGGGGTTCAGAAACCTCCATGGATCAGTACACCCATTCTCAATCATAAAATCTGAGAAAGCTTTAGACATGGCAGACGGAGAGTTATTCCTGGGACTAGAGCGATCCAGAGCCGGGTTAGAAACGCAATTCAGATAACCCCCAAATATCAATTTATGGGTATTTATAGATGGGATTTTCCTCAGCAACCGGTTAGCAAAGCCTACGTCATCAAAGTTTCGGAGCGTATACGTTAACCAGCACCACCGGTGTGTGCCAGAGGGTCCCAGTTATGATCAGATATCTTCCATTACTGTCAGCAATCACATTGGCCTCAGAAAACTGCACTCTGCTACTAACCAAAATAGCAACACCCCTTGCCCTAGAGTCAAAATGAGAGTGAAAAACCTGATTATATCTGGGGTCCCGCAGCCTTGCGTGATCACTAGTGCGCAAATGCGTCTCCTGCAAGAACTCTGCTTTGAGTTTCTTCAGGTGGGAAAAAACTCTAGATCTCTTAATTGGAGAGTTTAAAGCTTTGACATTCCAAGATATGAACTTAATAGGAGTGGATGTAGCTCCCCCAACATTACCAGCATCAATTGTGTCAGCCATTAAAACAAATTGAAGGGGTAGAAAATTGAGCAGTCAAACAAAGACAAAACGATTAAAAGCTAATCAAGAAAATAAAAAACTAAACGGGACAAAATGAGAAACAGACAAACATAGAGAGACAAGGAACAACACACACCCATGCACACCACCCACCCCGAAGCCAACCCCCCCCACCAAACACCCAACTCCCCCTTGAGACAGCGGTAACTCCCCTATATAGCTCCCGTGCATGTCAAGAAGCAAATTTGGGAAACTCCACAGCACAAAGCAAACAAATTCACCAGAGAAAATGCATTCAGAAAATAGAAAAATAACAGTCAACACAGCAACAAATCTATACAGTAATATACATCCAATACACACATAGGTGCACACACACACCCAGGCATGGGTGTCCGCACCCAAATGCCAACATATGCACATGCAAACGCTATAACAAGTAACAGCACACATTATGCATAGTCTGCGTACACACACAAATACCCCAAAAAACACACAACCCAGTGATAACACACTTGCATACATACCCAGCTATAAGTACATGTTATGATCATCAAGCACACGTTAACAAGCTGTACATCAATGCTAGAGGATCTGTGGGCCACAGAGGACACGTGCACATTAACATAAAAACATAGAGATGTATCTGTATGTATATACATGAATACAAATGTACATAAAGATATACACACACACACACCACATCCATATTTATATAGAGATACAGTGGGGAGAACAAGTATTTAATACACTGCCGGTTTTGCAGGTTTTCCCACTTACAAAGCATGTAGAAGTCTGTAATTTGTATCATAGGTACTCTTCAACTGTGAGTGACGGAATCTAAAACAAAAATCCAGAAAATCACATTGTATGATTTTTAAATAATTAATTTGCATTTTATTGCATGACATAAGTATTTAATACATCAGAAAAGCAGAACTTAATATTCGGTACAGAAACCTTTGTTTGCAATTACAGAGATCATACGTTTCCTGTAGTTCTTGACCAGGTTTGCACACACTGCAGCAGGGATTTTGGCCCACTCCTCCATACAGACCTCCAGATCCTTCAGGTTTCGGGGCTGTCGCTGGGCAATACGGACTTTCAGCTCCCTCCAAAGATTTTCTATTGGGTTCAGGTCTGGAGACTGGCTAGGCCACTCCAGGACCTTGAGATGCTTCTTACGGAGCCACTCCTTAGTTGTGTGTTTCAGGTCGTTGTCATGCTGGAAGACCCAGCCACGACTCATCTTCAATGCTCTTTCTGAGGGAAGGAGGTTGTTGGCCAAGATCTCGCTATACATGGCCCCATCCATCCTCCCCTCAATACTGTGCAGTCGTCCTGTCCCCTTTGCAGAAAATCATCCCCAAAGAATGATGTTTCCACCTCCATGCTTCACGGTTGGGATGGTGTTCTTGGGGTTGTACTCATCCTTCTTCTTCCTCCAAACACGGCGAGTGGAGTTTAGACCAAAAAGCTCTATTTTTGTCTCATCAGACCACATGACCTTCTCCCATTCCTCCTCTGGATCATCCAGATGGTCATTGGCAAACTTCAGACGGGCCTGGACATGCGCTGGCTTGAGCAGGGGGACCTTGCGTGTTCTGCAGGATTTTAATCCATGACGGCGTAGTGTGTTACTAATGGTTTTCTTCGAGAATGTGGTCCCAGCTCTCTTCAGGTCATTGACCAGGTCCTGCCGTGTAGTTCTGGGCTGATCCCTCACCTTCCTCATGATCATTGATGCCCCACGAGGTGAGATCTTGCATGGTGCCCCAGACCGAGGGACCGTCATCTTGAACTTCTTACATTTTCTAATAATTGCGCCAACAGTTGTTGCATTCTCACCAAGCTGCTTGCCTATTGTCCTGTAGCCCATCCCAGCCTTGTGCAGGTCTACAATTTTATCCCTGATGTCCTTACACAGCTCTCTGGTCTTGGCCATTGTGGAGAGGTTGGCGTCTATTTGATTGAGTATGTGGACAGGTGTCTTTTATACAGGTAACAAGTTCAAACAGGTGCAGTTAATACAGGTAATGAGTGGAGAACAGGAGGGCTTCTTAAAGAAAAACTAACAGGTCTGTGAGAGTCGGAATTCTTACTGGTTGGTAGGTGATCAAATACTTATGTCATGCAATAAAATGCAAATTAATTATTTAAAAATCATACAATGTGATTTTATGGATTTTTGTTTTAGATTCCGTCTCTCACAGCTGAAGTGTACCTATGATAAAAATTACAGACCTCTACATGCTTTGTAAGTAGGAAAACCTGCAGTGTATCAAATACTTGTTCTCCCCACTGTATATGTGGTGTATTCATTAGACAAAGATTGTAGCAAACAGTTGCAAAACGTTTTACAATGGAAACTGTTTACTCCAAACGGAATACGCTTTGCAACGAAAATGAGAGTTTCTATTCGACAAATTGAGGAAGATTCCTCCCTGTTTCATTCTGTTTGGTTCCTAGTGAATACAACCCTGGAGTAGTCAACCACATAAACAAAATGGGGAGAGAGAGCGAGAGAGAGAGAGAGAGAGAGAGAGAACCCACTGGGAACAAACAGGTTAAATCAACGTTTCAATCACATTTCAACAAATAAAAATCTATATATGTCCTTTTGATGACATTGAATCCACATGGACAACTGATTAGATTTGAAAGAAGTCACCATCATAAAGGAATTTCAGGTACTTTCAAGCTGCATTATGTAGAAATCGTTCCCCCATTGCCTGGCAATGCTTGACTAGTTTCAGTTTACGTGACAAAACAAGCAGTAGTGTGAGCCAAGACAACGCAGGAGTGGCTTTGGTAAAAGTGTCTGAATGTCCTTGAGTGGCCCAGCCAGAGCCTGGACTTGAACCCGATCGAATATCTCTGGAGAGACCTGGAAATAGCTGTGCAGCGACAATCCAACCTGACAGAGCTTGAGAGGATCTGCAGAGAAGAATGGGAGAAATTCCCCAAATACAGATGTGCCAAGCTTGGAGTGTCATACCCAAGAAGACTTGAGGCTGTAAACGCTGCCAACGGTGCTTCAACAAAGTACTGAGTAAAAGGGTATGAATAGTTATGTAATATATATATATTTAGTTTTTATACATTCTCAACATGTTTTGGCTTTGTCATTATGGGGTATTGTGTGTAGATTGAGGGAAAAAAATCCAATTTCATCTATTTTAGAATAAAGCTGTAATGTAGCAAAACGTGGAAAAAGTCAAGGGGTCTGAATACTTTCCGAATGCACTGTATATTTCAAGCTAGAAACCAACAGTCCCTTCTTTTTGAATAGTAACTCCATACTGTTCAACATACAGACTTTGAAATTATTTATAAATGAACAGAAAAGAAAACATGATTAATATTTTTAGTTGACTTTTTAAAGAATTGTAAAATAAAAAGAAGACAAATATGGCAAGTATTAGTAATGCGTTAAGCTATGCATAATCATATATTGCAAAAACGAAGTTCGATAACCTGACGATTCCCACTCTCCCTTAGCCTGACTCTCCGGACTCATATACACATTTGCACATAGATCATTCCATCTAACCCATAACACGTTAATCACTACTGCTAGGCCACTTATATAGTTAAAAACATACTAAAACGTGCCGAAGTCAATTAGTCAGTCTGGAACAATGATCACTCACTTGTTCCACGCCACCTAGAATACATATGGACTTGTACAGGGAATAGAGAGAATACATGTAAAATAATTTCACACCACCCTTGATGAGAATGAGATTGGGACAAGGACCGTCCATCTGTTCTGTTCTATGCCAGTGGGATGCTAGATCTTCACTGGACTCCAATAATTGCTCTCGCCACAGAGTTTAACGATAGATAGATAGATAGATAGATAGATAGATAGATAGATAGATAGATAGATAGATAGATAGATAGATAGATAGATAGATAGATAGATAGATAGATAGATAGATAGATAGATAGATAGATAGATAGATAGATAGATAGATAGATAGATAGATAGATAGATAGATAGGTACTTTATTTACTCCAGTACATGACTGGTCTCTCTTTTCCCCATAATTTTGCGAAACCACCACATTACAATGTCCTTCTTACCCATAAACAAAATCCTTAAAGGTAATTTTAGGTATGGTAACCCCAACGCTGGCGCTTGACAGAATTGCTTTTTTAAACTCTACAATTACAATTGTTTCTTTAACTCTAAACAATTACTCACAATATTAAACTCCACTTATTTCTTGTGAGAACCCCTCCTCCCTTTTGTCAATTCTATAAAGCTATTTCAGAATAAGATGGAATTAAGTGTCTCACGAGATTAAAACCCCGCAAGGTTTTCTGAGCTTGCAAGGAGTGTTTGGCCGTGCCAATTTTATCTTGTTTAACTTTTAGAATACATTCCCCTGTCATTTTGCATAGATTATTCAACCCCAAAATTGGTTCCACACCCGTTGCCATGTAAAATTATCTGGTTATTGTTTCTAGTCGTGTGGTTAGAGACATGGGTAGTAGTTGTATCTCTTTCAATTCTGCCCGTTACCCCGCTGAATGTAATACTTTTTCCTGTTGCACATTTTTCCTACAACAACAAGCATCCCTGCCCCACTGCTCTCAAGGAGGTTCTGCTGCTGTTATTTTAGTTAATGCGGCAAACGCCTGCATAACAGCATTCCCTCCAGAGGGAGCGGATGCAGTAGGCTCCCCTACTTCCCTACACTCACTTTTCCAATGACCAACGGTCCCACACCTAATACAGGGCTCTGACGCCCTACGCCTTGGGACATATTCACTGCCCTTGCCTCCCTGTTTATTTGTCTTACCTTGGCCGTTAACCACTGTTAGTGAATTTCACTGTGGCTGTATTAAACACACGGATGGCTGCGAAGTGAGCAGAATTAGATTCCACTCTCAAAGCTGCTTGCACCATTTCATCCCAGTGAGAATGTTGGTCCACTACCCTCGCAATAGCGGTTTTTGATAACAGGTTGCCAACGTGCCATCAAAGCAGAGTTAAATTTTCTTTCACATATTAGAGCCAAATTGGTAGAATGCTTGTGCGCCTCTTTCAGCCCTTCTATGGCTTTGTTAAACTTTTCTTCCTCTAGCGCCGGTCGCCATTTCAATAGTTATTATTCCGACGCCTCTCCCGACGGTGTCCAGGGTGTTTAAATTTTCTCACCCACGGCTCTAATACACGCAAATTGTAAAAGAAATTGGGTAGTGATAACCACTTTCAGGAGAGTAGTTACTGTATAGGTTCCTAATAATTTGGAAACTTGTATTAGAACCAATACTGTGTCTGCCAATTTACTACTGGATAATACCTGAGACCTAAGGTAGCCTAGTGGTAGCGGCAGGTAGCCTAGTGGTTAGAGTGTTGGGCCCGTAACTGAAAGGTTGCCGGATCAAATCCCTGAGCTGACAAGGTTAAAATCTGTTCCTAGGCTGTCATTGTAAATAAGAATTTGTTCTTAACTGACTTGCCTAGTAAAATAAAGGTTAAAAAAAAAAAATAATGTCTTATACTACCCTTCAAATATCAGTGTTGTTGACAACACACATTAGATAGATAGATAGGTACTTTATTGATCCCCCGGGGGGGAAATTTAATTGTCTAGCAGCTACAACAAAAACACAGGGCAGGTGCAAAATGCCACAACGAAAGTACACAAAAGACAGATACACGGTACATGATACATAGAGCGGCAGTATGAAAAAGTATAGAAATACAAGATATCTGGAGTGCAAAAAAAAGCTATAAAAGGACATTGCATAGTATGAGTGGTTGGCTGAATATGTACACTATACATTGGTGGATGTTGGATGGTTAACTATACTATACGGTCGATGGCAGAGAAATACTTCAGTAGCTAAAAATGCGTATGATATGAGCGAGGTTAATAATAGTTTACTTAATAGACAGACTGGGTAAATGAACAGGTAAGTGAAAATTTTGCATGGTTAAATTAGCTGTACAGTTAGGTATACAGTTATATTTACAGATAAGTGAATACTTGCATGTTTACACAAACTGTACAGGTAAATGACAGGAAGAGATACTTTAATAGCTAAATGTGTGTATGATATCATTTGGGGTAATAATAGTAATTCCCTTAAAATACAGTCCTTAGTGCGCAGGGTTTAATTACAGACAACTGCACTTATTGCACATTCGATATACTAAAAGCAATGAGAAAAGGTGCAACTGGCAGGATACTAATATGCATTCCTGAGTGAATGCCTACGTCCAATAATTACTTACAATATTGCATGTGATATAATATAACAACTGTACATGAGTATGTATATACAGACCTGTATGAATAAATAGGTCCTGAGTGGATGAGTGCTGACGGACCAGAGTTACTCACGGATGGATGCATAATTGTTAAACTAGGTCCTAGCACCCCAACAGTTCCAGATCTATGTTGCCGGGAAGACAGTTGTCTTCCTATTTCCACATAATCTGTCACAGTTCCCACCCCAATAAGGCATAAACCTCTCCTTATTGCTAATACACAAATATCATGTTCAAACAACATTTTAATATCTTGCTTTTCTAAACATGGATGAGGCTCTCCTCCAGAACTTGTAGGCAGCCTTCTATCACCATCCACATTCTCACTCACTGACAATGTTTGATCATTAAGCTCAAATATCCTCAGATATCTCCTATTCTCCACCGAATGCACTACCTGTCTTTGTCCCTTCATGGGCTACTTCTGTATAACCTATCATACTAGTACATGGATGTGCCAACTTCTCCATATACTATATAGACTATAGACACTTAAACAGACTTCAACCCCTAATCTAACCTATTAGCGGGGATAATTCCTCCTAAGCACGCACTGCCCGCATTGCCTAGTCTAATCTATTAGGGGGCTAAACCCTCCTGAACATGCGGTGCCCGTAGTGCCTAGTCTAACCTTCTGGTGGCTAAAACCCCCTAGGTGCCCCAACCCCTACATCTACCAGTAGTATATACAGTGGGCCTACTGAATAAACTCAGGCTTTCCAGATCTGTATCCTTTAATTTGTACTCAGCCTATGACTCTAGTCTCCCCAAGATGTCAGAGTTGAGTAGTAACAGGTGTAGGAACTTTGCCTACCTTGTTTTTATGTGCCGGCTCCTTTTTGCACTTATTCAGACTCTCCAGTTCAACTATAAATCATGGTGAATCCTGCTGACAACGGCAAACAGAGTAAAAACTCAAACGGACGACTAGGATAAGCTCAAACCTAGTTTATTCACCCACTGGGCCAAACAGGTCCAAAGACAATGACATTTTTACACAAACACTTATATTTATACCCTTCTACTAGGCGGAGTCAACTCCTTGCACCTCTAGACAGCCAATACATCTCTGTTGCTAATTCAGGAATTTAATTGGTACTCTCACTGGTGTAGTCATGGCCCTGCCTGATGCTAGAACCTTTGTCGGCGTGGAAGTATATGTGTGTGGGCTAGGACGGTTCTTTCTCACTTCATCTGACCTGACCTTGGCCTAATCCACGACTGTCCTACCTTATAGATAGATAGATAGATAGATAGATAGATAGATAGATAGATAGATAGATAGATAGATAGATAGATAGATAGATAGATAGATAGATAGATAGATAGATAGATAGATAGATAGATAGATAGATAGATAGATAGATAGATAGATAGATAGATAGATAGATAGATAGATAGATAGATAGATACATTTCTTCGTCAAGCAGCTACGAAAAACACAGGGCAGGTGCAAAATGCCACAAAAGACAGATACACGATACATCATACATAGTGCGGCAGTATGAAAAAGTATAAAAATACAAGAAGTCTGGAGTGCAAAAAGCTATAAAAAGACATTGCATAGTATGGGTGAATGGCTGAATATGTACACTATACATTTTTACAGAGTGTTAGGTGAAAAAATATATAAAAAATATTGCAAGTTGATATAGATAAATAAGGAATATTTGCATGGTTAACTATGCTATACAGGTCGATGGCAGAAAAATACTTAAATAGCTAATTGTGCGTGTGATATAAGTGAGGGTAATAATAGTTTACTTAATATACAGTCTGGTTAAATGTACAGGTAAGTGAATATTTGCATGGTTACACAAACTGTACAGGTAAATGACAGGAAGAGATACTTAAATAGCTAAATGTGTGTATGATATAATTTAGGGTAATAACAATAATTCCCATAAAATACAGTCCTTAGTGCATTGTTTGATTACAGATAATGCACGTATTGCACATTCAATATACTAAAAGCAATGAAAAATATACAACTGACAGGATACTAATATGACTGAAACCAGAATGTTGCCCTTTACCTCCCTTCATTGGAGCCATGAGATTTAACAATACTATGTTTTGACAGAATGTAAACTATCTGCACTCCCCCTTCCTTATTCAGTAACTTTCCATGCAACTAATTCTTATCCACCCTCCATTGACCACAACATATACATTCCTTATACATGTAAAGTAATCAATAAGTTATAGTATGCTAACATGAATAAGTATATTTTAAGCTAGAATCCAACAAGCTCAACCAAAAAACCTAAAAAGTGACAGCAGGTTGTCTTTACATGATCTATAAAGTTATCCCACTAGGCAAAAATAAGTTCTATCAATGTCATGTGTGAACATACTGACATTGGACATCAATGGAATTTTTTCTTGAAAATGCAAACAATGGTCAACGTACACTCATTTTAAATTAAAGATTTCAACCACAAATCAAGTATAATTCATGTTTATTGACAACTCAAATAAATATCAACCAAATATGAACATTGATTTTAGGTAACATCAGGTTTTTGGCTGGAGGGATGTTATGATATTGTGTCCAAAGAGCCATGAACCACAGTGGCGGCCAAATATATTGGCACCCTTGCACTTTTCTTAAATAATAATCTATTTCTTCTAAAATAAGTTGAAATTGAAACACTTGAGTTCCGGATAGCATGGCGAGTGAGTGAGACGTGTCTGGGAGCGCAGTAGCATTATTTGCTTTTTTTGCTTTACATTCGATCATCTCTCACAGCATCTAGTTTAGTTGTTCTGTTTGTAAGTGTATACGTGTAGTTTAGTTACCTTTTCGTGTCGATTTCCACTTTTTATGAAGCCCAAGCGTGCAACGAAAGCTGTTCCTATAATGGCGGGTGTTGCATCATCTGACTCAGGCGCGGCCTCTGCATCCCTGTCTCTGGCGGTTACCCGGGCTGATCTCCAAGAGTTCCGTATAGCTCTGCTCGCGGATCTACCTGCCCTCATTGCTGCCCAAGTGCAGTCGGCTATCAATGCCACACTGAAGCAGGCTATTGACGCGGCCCTAGCTCCGATAACCTCCACTTTGGAAAATATCAGGGTCGCTGCGGAGACACAGGGCCGTTGGTGGCTCCGGCAGCATGAGGCCTCGGGTGATGATTGTTAAGTTCCACAATTTCACGGAAAAGGAGGCGATGGTCTGAAGGCAGTCCAAGGAACAGCTGTTCTACCGCGGCCAAAGGGTCCACATTTTCCCCGACTTCACCTCCACTGTGGCCAAGAAACGAGCTGTGTTTCTAGACGTGAAGCGCACCCTTTTTAAGAAGGGAGTTCGGTTCTCGCTGCGGTTCCCTGCTAGGCTGCATGTGGACCACAACGGTGAGGCTCTTTGTTTTGATTCTCCGGAGAAGGCACGAAGCTGGCTCAGCCGCCACTTTCGAAAACCTTGTTTGATATATATACAGTGGGGAGAACAAGTATTTGATACACTGCCGATTTTGCAGGTTTTCCTACTTACAAAGCATGTAGAGGTCTGTAATTTTATCATAGGTACACTTCAGCTGTGAGAGACGGAATCTAAAACAAACATCCAGAAAATCACATTGTATGATTTTTAAATAATTAATTTGCATTTTATTGCATGACATAAGTATTTGATCACCTACCAACCAGTAAGAATTCCGGCTGTCACAGACCTGTTAGTTTTTCTTTAAGCCCTCCTGTTCTCCACTCATTACCTGTATTAACTGCACCTGTTTGAACTCCTTACCTGTATAAAAGACACCTGTCCACACACTCAATCAAACAGACTCCAACCTCTCCACAATGGCCAAGACCAGAGAGTAGAGGACTATTGCAGGCAGTGTGACAGCTCTGCAGCTACAAAGGGGTCTCCTGGGCAGTCACACGCCCAGTTACAGCAGTTCCCCGTAGGGGCACCTTTAGAGAGGGTGGGAGTCGACATAGTGGGCCCATTCCCAGTTTCGGAGGGAGGAAATAGATGGATTCTGACTGCAATAGATTACTTTACGAAATGGCCCGAAGCTTACCCCCTCCCTGACCAGGAGGCGGAGACCATTGTCAACGCGCTGCTGGGGGGTTTTATCAGCCGGTTTGGGGTGCCTGAGACAATACACACTGACCAGGGGAGGAACTTTGAGTCTCGGGTGTTCGCCGAGATGTGCCAGAGGCTGGGGGTGGACAAGACCCGCACCACCCCTCTTCATCCACAGAGCGACGGGTTGGTGGAGAGATTCCACCGGACCTTAGGTCAACATCTGGCCATAGTGACGGAAAAACATCAAAAAGATTGGGACACCCACCTTCCCCTGGTCCTCATGGCATGTCGGTCAGCTGTTCAGGACTCCGCCGACTGCTCACCGGCTCTGCTCATGCTTGGTAGGGAGCTGCGCACCCTAGCTGAAATGGTGTTTGGCAGTCCACCGGATGAAGCCCCAGTTCTGTCCGGTGTCGACTACGCCCGGAGGCTACAAGATCGGCTGGAGACGGCTCACATATTCGCCAGGCAACAGTTGGCAAGTGCAGGCATACGTCAGAAGCGGCACTACGACGTGCGGGCGAAAGGGCGCCACTTTGAGGTGGGTGAGCTGGTGTGGCTGCACAACCCAGCCAGGAAGAAGGGGCGGTGTCCTAAACTGGAGAGAACATGGTTGGGGCCCTGTCAGATCCAGAGCCCACCAAGGGGACGCAAAGTGGTGGTGCACCGGGACAGACTAGCTCCTTACAGGGGCAGACAGACAATGGGGGGTGAGAAAAGGGACAGTCGGGACAGCCAGGGGGCGGGTCATTGAGAGGAGGCCTCTAAGGAGGCAGGGACAGAGCTGAGACACTCGGGGGGGAGAACACATTGAGACCCCAGAGAGAGAGGAGGCCTTCGGGTCGCCATAATGACTTTGTTTGTGGCCTCGGGGTCGAGGGCTTGTAATGGAGGGAGCTTGTGTGGCGACCCTGTACTGTGTAAAGTTCCAGATCGTCCTGCTGATTGGTGCGCTCAGGGTGGTCAGTTAATCGTGGGGGGTGGCACCTGAGGGTTACCAGGGTAACAGTTATATAGGGGAAGTTTAGGCGGGTTTTTAGTCAGTCTTTGTCTTTTCCTGTAGCATGTTCCAACCTGTGTTCCTTGGTGTTAGCAGTAAGTGTTAGCATATTCTCCCAGTTTCTGTTCCGTGTGTGTATGCTTGAGTGAGTGTGTGTAGTTAGGGCGTGAGCAGTAGCCTATAGCTGCCTGAGTTTAGTTTAGCCTAAATAAATCGTTGGAAATAACATCTGTGCCTCCGGCTCCTTCTGTACGTCGGACTGAGACGTTACAATATTTTAGGTTTTTCAAGATAGAAATAACTTTTTAAGATCTTTTCCATAAACATGGTCTACAATCACCGTTGAAACATTACACAACTCAAATAGTTAAGCATATGTCAGGAGCGACTGTTTGTGTGTTACAAATATGAAAGATATATTTAAAACCTTATCCACATGAACAATGTCTGAAATCATGTTATAGGCAATATCCTCAAGGCCAACTAATTTGTGACACACTAACTATGACACAGTTAGTGTGTCACAAATGTGATACATACTTTTCAACCAATTTAACTAAACAGGGTCTGTTTTCAAACAGCAAACAAAAAAAAAGGTCAAAAATAATGATTTAGCAAATATCCAAAACTTTTTCAGCGCTGACTAAGCTACAAAAGGGTTTTCCAGTTTGAAATTAACTTTGAAGCTGTTTCCCCTGAATATGATCTACAATCACTTTTAAGGCCTTATCAACACCGTAATAACTTCAGACTATGACGGGAGACAAAGTTTGTGTGTGACACAGATCAAACACATTTTTCTACAGATTTCACTGAACAGTGTCTAAAATGTTGTTTTAGGTTCATCACAGGCAGGGGTTATGTGGGATACAATAATTTAGGTTTTTCAAGCTAGAAATAACTTATTAGCTCTTTTCCATGCACATGGTCTACAATCATCTTTGAAACATTACACAATTCAAATAGTTAAGCATATGTCAGGTGTGACTCGGTTTGTGTGTTACAAATGTGAAAGATATATTTAAAACCTTTTCCACATGAACAATGTCTAAAATCATGTTTTAGGCAAATATCCACAAGGCCAACTACTTCGGCATATGACTGGAGACACAGTTAGTGTGTCACAAATAAGACACATACTTTTCAACCGATTTCACTGAACAGGGTCGTTTTTCAAACTAAAAACAGGGTAAAAAATTATGATTGAGCCAATATCCAAAATGCAAATTGTTCAGCACTGACTGGCCTGGATGTAAGCTACAAAAGTGTTTTCAAGTTTGAAATTAACTTTGAAGCTGTTTTCCCTGAACATGATCTACAATCACGTTTGAGGCCTTATACAAACAGTAATAAGTTCAGTGTATGACAGGAGACAAAGTTTGTGTGTTACACACTGATAGAAGAATTTGTATGTTTAAAGTAATGACTAAAGTATTCCACCCTGAAACTGTGTAATTGTGAAATGTATTAGAATTATACGATTATAATTCTAAGAATGTGTGTGCATAGGACAAGTCAAGACTAGGTCAGTATGTTACCATTTGGCAAAATATTCAGGATGTAGTTAAGACAACAAAGGAGAAGAGGAATGATCTACAGACCATTTGTGAAAGCTGCAAAACTGATAACAGGAAAGGGGTCTCCCCTTCCCAGGGAGTGGGGGAACTGTTATGCTTTCAGGAGATTAGGCAGACCGTAAGGATTTACAGCCGGGTGGGGGTTTTCTGACTGAGGTGTGTGTATAAAAGATGGGCTCTGAACTTAGAGGGCAGAGCTCTCTGAATACAGAACTGACCATTGCAAGCTGGGGCTCTGTCTGTATTATTATAATCTGAAGCCTTACAACCTTCAGGATACAGATAGAGTTATGAAATAGTTCATTTGGAACATTGGGATAGAAATTCTCGTGACAATTTGGTCCTTCGTGCCGTATCTCAATACCTGTTTCTGTCATCCCAGGAAACACGGAAACCGTGCACGGGCAGGTCCAGGATCCGTAAGACAAAGACCTGACCTCTGAAATTGAGGGTTTATTTCAGGCCGGTGGTGAACTGGTACACGACAGGAACGGTCACGAGATCCAACAAACATTGAATCTCAGCTGCAAGGATTAAGGTCAGTGATCTTTATTCATATGGAATAATTTGTCTCCGATATACCTGTTATGGGATCCAGTGTAGAGAAAGTTTAATTACAAAAGTATCTATATTGGTGGTAATAGGCACTCGACCAAGAATTATTAAAATAATTATTCGGGTACAGGGTCCGCAATGACTCAGGGTAGTTGAGGCCATTACCAAAATAAACTAATTCTGATAGTGAGACGATTGAAAGTTGCCAAGATCAGCAGGCGTCCAATGAATCGTGGCATTTATTTAGAGAAAATCCAATGCACTAGTATCTAAATAAATAAAACGATAAGAGTCTGGGCGTAAAATCTGATACAGGTCCGGGCGTAAAATCCGAAACAGGTATGAGATCTTCTAGAAATATCAGGAGTACGCTAAAAAAGATAAACCCTTTCCTGTATGAGATTTTCTAGAAATATCAGAACTATACAATAGAGGGAAATACTTTTTAAGGTAAAAAAATGTACCTAGAAATACTAATCAGTTAAAAGTAAATCCTCAAAGGAGGTCCCAGAATTTACTGGGGATGAAAAATATATGGAATTTAGAGATAAAAGAAATGTGCAATTCGGAGAAATATGGATTTGATGGGAGGTTAAATGTGGAGAAATTGTAAACTATGGTAAAACAGATACATAAAACTTCTGGAGACAATGTGAATAAGCAGCAAACAGAAGGCTTAGAGACAGAAAGGGTGGGACTCTCGGAAGCCCGCAAAAGAATGGAAGGAGAATAGAGTCTAAAAAAGTACTCAGAGAAGGTATGAAAGATAAAGGCCTGTGGTTATATTCCAGAATGACAGGACGGTAAATTGACGAGTTTGTCCTGATTGTGTGTGGGACGGTAAAACCCAACATGTGCTGCGATTAAACGTGGCATTGTTTGTCCTTGATTGTTGATTGTTGTATGTCTTGCGATGAACTGTAAGCGAAAGGTTTGTCCCAGTGTGGGAATAACTAATTGTGTTGATGTATGTATTGTTATGAACGTTGATTAATGGCTGGGTGGTGGACTGAAAGTTCTGAATTATCTAGACACGGTTGAATTAAGGGTTTTTATTTTTTAATCTGTGGGTGAACTTTTACTAACAACAGACACCAGGCTAGGCTGTGTCACGGTGAACCTTGATTGATGTGCTAAAACGGTTATAGGAATTAACGAGTTTAGATTTACAGTGGGGAGAACAAGTATTTGATACACTGCCGATTTTGCAGGTTTTCCCACTTACAAAGCATGTAGAAGTCTGTAATTTTTATCATAGGTACTCTTCAACTGTGAGTGAAGGAATCTACAACAAAAATCCAGAAAATCACATTGTTTGATTTTTAAGTAATTCATTTGCATTTTATTGCATGACATAAGTATTTGATACATCAGAAAAGCAGAACTTAATATTTGGTACAGAAACCTTTGTTTGCAATTACAGAGATCATACGTTTCCTGTAGTTCTTGACCAGGTTTGCACACACTGCAGCAGGGATTTTGGCCCACTCCTCCATACAGACCTTCTCCAGATCCTTCAGGTTTCGGGACTTTCAGTTCCCTCCAAAGATTTTCTATTGGGTTCAGGTCTGGAGACTGGCTAGGCCACTCCAGGACCTTGAGATGCTTCTTACGGAGCCACTCCTTAGTTGCCCTGGCTGTGTGTTTCGGGTCGTTGTCATGCTGGAAGACCCAGCCACGACCCATCTTCAATGCTCTTACTGAGGGAAGGAGGTTGTTGGGAAAGATCTCGCGATACATGGCCCCATCCATCCTCCCCTCAATACGATGCAGTCGTCCTGTCCCCTTTGCAGAATAGCATCCCCAAAGAATGATGTTTCCACCTCCATGCTTCACGGTTGGGATGGTGTTCTTGGGTTTGAACTCATCCTTCTTCTTCCTCCAAACACGGCGAGTTTAGACCAAAAAGCTCTATTTTTGTCTTATCAGACCACATGGCCTTCTCCCATTCCTCCTTTGGATCATCCAGATGGTCATTGGCAAACTTCAGACGGGCCTGGACATGCACTGGCTTGAGCAGGGGGACCTTGCGTGCGCTGCAGGATTTTAATCCATGACGGCGTAGTGTGTTACTTATGGTTTTCTTTGAGACTGTGGTCCCAGCTCTCTTCAGGTCATTGACCAGGTCCTGCCGTGTAGTTCTGTGCTGATCCCTCACCTTCCTCATGATCATTGATGCCCCACGAGGTGAGATCGTGCATGGTGCCCCAGACCGAGGGAGTTTGACCGTCATATTGAACTTCTTCCATTTTCTAATAATTGCGCCAACAGTTGTTGCCTTCTCACCAAGCTGCTTGCCTATTGTCCTGTAGCCCATCCCAGCCTTGTGCAGGTCTACAATTTTATCCCTGATGTCCTTACACAGCTCTCTGGTCTTGGCCATTGTGGAGAGGTTGGAGTCTGTTTGATTGAGTGTGTGGACAGGTGTCTTTTATACAGGTAACGAGTTCAAACAGGTGCAGTTAATACAGGTAATGAGTGGAGAACAGGAGGGCTTCTTAAAGAAAAACTAACAGGTCTGTGAGAGCCGGAATTCTTACTGGTTGGTAGGTGATCAAATACTTATGTCATGCAATAAATTGCAAATTAATTATTTAAAAACCATACAATGTGATTTTCTGGATTTTTGTTTTAGATTCCGTCTCTCACAGTTGAAGTGTACCTATGATAAAAATTACAGACCTCTACATGCTTTGTAAGTAGGAAAACCTGCAAAATCGGCAGTGTATCAAATACTTGTTCTCCCCACTGTATATTATATCCTAATTCTGTGGAGCTTTCCCAACTCAACCCCAGTAGTTTTGTCATACACATAAAGTATATTTCTCATAGCAGGTCCCACTAGGGTGATAGGTGCCCCAGTATCCACATAAGCCGTAAGCAGCGTTATTACCAGAACACTACTCCCTGGGTTACTGAGGCCATGTGCAGCATGAGGGATACATCTAAGGGTGCTGAAGTTGGAACACAGAATCAGGGCATAGCAGGTCCCACTAAACAGCAGCTTAGTCACACACACATCAAAACACAATACGGTGTCTAATAATGTCTAACCTACTACATACACACACCACCCACACCGTCAGGTTGCACATCCAACCTTGCTCGTTTTCTCTTTTTCACTCTCAGCACGTCAACCGAGGCTCTCGACGACTGCTGAGCATTGTTAGTCCTTTTACAGCCCTGGACCTGGCCACTTGTCATGGTCATGGCTATCTCTCCCAAATGCTGACTTTGAGTCCTAGGCTCTTGTGTATCCCTAACAGGTGTCACACCCCTTCGCATGGCGAGCGCGGCAAGTCCATTTGACTCACACAGAGCCCCTAGCATGGCACTGAGTTTGGTCGACTTCCCAGCCCTCTCAGTTATCAACTCTCCCTTTACGGCCATCATGGTCGCAGCGTAGTCCAATTTCAACATCTTCACAGAGAACATGTCAGCGCCGTGAACGCTGTTAAACACCTCGGCTGCGTCCTTCCACTCCCAATCCTCCTCTAGCTCGACTAAGTGACTACGATTATCACGGTTGACTGTCAAAAACATCTTATCCTGGTGATACACGGTCCGCGTGGTACAAAACGAGCTGACGTTTTTCACGGGTACGCCTGAGTACTCGGTTGAGTATACGCTCAGTCTGGGCCCGTGGAAGGCTCCTCTAGGGCCTAGTCTAGATTCTCTCAGGTGCCGTTTGTCGTAAGCTTCCTTAGGTGCATTCCGAGACATAATCCTTTTGATAACCGCCCCGTAATAGAAGGGCGCGGAGCACTGGAACATCTCCCCTCCCAGCACGCACTTGTTGAACGTCAGTTCGTTCAGGGGTTCGATGGCAGCCGTCGCTTCCAGTATCACAGAGCGCACCGGGTCATTGTTGAAGTCCAAGGTGAATATCAATCTGGGCGTAGGAGGCTGCTCGCCGCCGCCGCTATCATTCGCACACTGCCCGAAAGCATTGACGTCTTCAAAGTCTCCCTTTTCGTAGGCCTCCAACATCGCTGCACCCAACTGATCCCAAAAGCCTGAGTGAGACCTCGGTGCGTATAGGGCTATCATATCGTACACCGCTTCGAGTGGCACAGTGACAGACCCTACTTTCTTGTAAAAATTCGACTGGCCTTTCCTGAGGTGCGGAGCGTTCTGGTTGGTGGCATATCTGTACGTGCACAGCTTGTAGTTCTTCACTGTAGAATTCTTACCCTTTCGAGCCGGGACCTTGCATGTCGAGCAGAGCATAGTCTTCAGGTGCTGCTCATGGATTTGGGTTAAGATGTACCCTAGCACCTTGCAAGCAAAGCGACCCTGTATGTCGACCGCACGGGGACATATGTCCGGAAGACAGGCTGCGGCGCACAGCTTGTAGACAGCGTTGGTCTCTAAGCAAATCTGTCCGAAGGATAGCTGGTTCAGAGCTTTCATTCTGTTCTTGTTCATCCGCTTCATGTAACCCCTCAAGTCGGGCCAACGCTTCTCATCCGGGATCTCGGTCCACGGAGGGATCCATATGTCAAAGACAAAGTGACACGCCAACTTCATGGCCTCGGCAAACACCAGCTGGTTGATGCAGAAAGAAACCCTCCGACTGGTGACTCCCGTGCACACAATGTGGCTAGCGTACAGGACAGCCACGCAGGCGTCTCTGGCGTTGTCGAACCTCAACCCGAACTGCATAATATCAGACTCTGTAATCATTGTAGCAGATTGGATCAGGTTCTGCCTATACAGGCACACTGCAGCTATACGATCCATCTTGAGTTTCTCCACGGTGTCCTGTAGCTGCTTGGTGCTACACGTGCGAGTCACATGCTCAGGGAACTCTGATTCCATGATCAGAGACCAATCTGCCCAAGCGTCGCTCACAAACCCCATCGTGTTGGTGTTCCACACGAAGCCGCAGTTGTGCACGGCGTGGTACTTGACGGTGTCCAGCTTGCCGCTGCTCATGTGTCCAGGAGGTTCTTGAACGTATTGGGGATCACGTTGGACTCCTTGTCTACGGATTGCATGTTCTTCTCGTGGGTTATATGAGCGTCGTCTATCATGACCACGCAGGAGTTCCGCTTCTGCTTGTACTTAAAAGCTTGCGGGGTGAAAGACGTCAGCGTCTCTATGCACTCTCTTACCCTCCTGAACTGGTAGTTGAGCACGTTGTTGGCGTAACTCTTGCCTTCTCTGGGTCCAGTGACGTTGAAGAGCATAACTCGTACGATCGTGTACCTGGGAGCGGTGTTGGCGATAATGTAGTTGAACGTCGTAGACGCCTGAAACAACCTGCCCACTTGCAGGCTGTCACAAAACAGGTAGCGCACCAATGTGTGGTCGTACACTTTCACAGGATCCAAAGTGGTGGCCTCTGCCGAGTAGTCATCGTGGTCGCCCGGCGGCGAGAGGTACAACGACTCGTGTATCTCGGCTAGGCCGTGACCGAGAGACAAGCTAGAGTTGCTCATTTTGTCGTCTATCACGTCGCTCCTTTGTACAGCGAGTCGGTCTCGTTGAACTGTTGCCTGACAAGGATATTGAAGACCGTATCAGCTATGCTCTCGAACTGCCTGCGTCCTCTGTACTTGACTTTCATTTCTTTGCTCAGGCGCTCCAGTTTACCCAGATGTGGGTACAGTTGAGCAAAGTAGTAGCTGTGGTCGTCTTTGCTCACCATGAAGGGGTGACGCTCGGATGAGTTGTAAAAACATGAGTACGCTGTCTGACACTCTCCTCTGCACGCTCCGAGGCGGTCCTCGGGGCACCTTCGCTTGCAGTAACACTGTCCGTTGTTCAGCAAAGACACGAGAGCTTGCGTCCTGCGTCTGCTCTTGATGTCACATAACACCCTGTCAATCCGGGTCTTCGTGATGGGCATGTGCTTGTGGAGCAGCGATTTGACAAACAGGTCTGGGTTCTCCCTGTCGATGAGTTTCTCCAGAGAGTACCTGAACACCAACAGTCCTCTGATGTTCACCTCGCCGCTTCCCGAGGAACCGTTGAGGTCACTCGTGAACGCTTTCACTCTTTCCACAAATCTCATGTCCTCTGCTATGTTCGCGTTATACCCAGTCTGCATAACCTTCTGGTTCAGCCATTGAGCAATCGTGAGGTTAGACACAAGCGATAGGAACAACTCCTTTCCTTCTCCTTCGCTGGCGCTGTCGGTAATCAGAGTTCAGAGTTAGGTCCACAATAGGCTCTGGTAAGACGACCACCTGTCTCCCTGAGTGACAGGATGGTGTGTACATGGAACCCTGTAGCTCCTTGACTTTCTTCCTGTCCACCATGTTACAATTCAGTGTGTCGCTGCTGATATCCACCCAGTCGAACATTGAGCCAAGCTCTCCCTTGCTGTCTCTCATGGCTATCATAGCGTTGTTCAGGGACGAAGCCTTTTTCCTAACCAGTTGCAGTCGCATGAAGGCGTTGAACGCCTCCTTCAGCGTTTCCGTCACATCAGCCGAGGTTGCTGGCATGGAGGACGTATTGTCGTTGTTGTCATCCTCCGCGTCATCTCGTCTGAACACATCCACGTTGACACTCATGTTCATGAGACTCAGTAGCTGGGTACCGGACATGTACTCGTCCGTATCATCGGAGGCTGGCTGTGTGCCCAACCGGGATTGCACACCGAGGCTAGACGATTGAGCGTTTGTTTCGCACGAGTCCCCGGTGCTCATGTCTAGAACGAAACAGAATAGGCGCCCTTGAGCGAAGTCCTCTCTGATAGGAGGTGACATGCTGCAGAAATCTGTGTTCTCAAGAGTCACTTGGAGAACCTCCCCTTTGAAGCAATATGTCAGGTATAGGAGGAATTGAAAGGTTGCTCTCTCGTTTGGTGGCAACGCACAGAAGGACAACTCGTCAGACAGCCGGTCGTGCAATATGTCCGTTTCAACCGCCAAGAACAATGCTCTCTTACTGGAAGGCACCTTAACCCTTTCTACCACAGCTGTGTTTGCCTCTCTGTCAGGCACTATATTACACTCTGTGGCCATGGTCTTAACTTTCCTAGTTGCCATGCCTAGCTAGTCTTGGCTTCTCTTGTCTAACATATATTGAGCCCTGTGTGCTTCTCTCCTAACCCTACCCCTAGCCTTGTTTGGATAGTTCAGCTGTGGTCGGATGAGTCAGCCCTGTGTGGCTCATTCAGCTATGGCCGGATAATTCAGTCATGTGTGGATCATTCAGCTGTGGTCGGATGAGTCAGGGCTGTTTGGGTACTTCAGCTGTGGTCGGATGGTTCAGCCCTGTGTGGCTCATTCAGCTACGGCCGGATAATTCAGCTGTGGTCGGATGAGTCAGGGCTGTTTGGGTACTTCAGCTGTGGTCGGATGGTTCAGCTGTGGTCGGATGAGTCAGGGCTGTTTGGGTACTTCAGCTGTGGTCGGATGATTCAGGTATGGATCGGCTCCTTGGTTGGGTATGCTGATTTCTTACCCCAGGTTGGATGCTTGATACCCATACATTGGGTATGTGAAACAAATGTCACTGCACTTTGTACACCCGTAGATCCCTGGATTGTGAATAATGAACAAAGCTTTGCCTTGAGACCTGGGAGCTGGTACGGGACACTTGGTCTAAACACTTTGCTGCGGAGCCAGTGGCCGTCCACGCTCTCCACGATGACATTAAGCGAAAAGTAAATGCTCAGGTTTTCCCGCTCAAATCTATATCATTAGCCACAAAGTACTTAGAAACCGTAAGGGGATCGCTGACTTTCGGAGACTTCTGCCCGGACAAGGGCTACTACATTGCTCGAGACGGTAACACGCCTGCCCTATGCTCCGATGTCATGTTTGGCAGGGTGTATTTCATACCCGCAGACAAGCTGAACGATGTCCTCTCGGCCTCAGAACTCATCTATGATCACAACAGGTCGGAGGCTGAGGCTGAGCTCTTTGACAGTAAACACGTGCCCTATTTCTACAAGGCAGCGTGTCTGGACATCGAGACGGTGTTTGACAAATCATACCGGGATATGGCCCTAAGATGTGCGTCTTTCGCCTACAAGTTCCCCTACTGCACCGAGCGCATGGTCGAGGACATGACAGAGTACAGGAATAAGCTGGTCCAAACGCTAAACACTGCCAGGAGACAACTGCCCCAACAGAGTAAACACTACATCCCTGCTCTGTCGCCAGACATGCCAGGTCAGCAGCATGAGATAACTTGCGTCTCTCTAGTGATCCTCAACTCCCATATACCCAAGACCTCACCCGAGCACCACAGGAAACTGCTGATAGTTGTCTATAACAAATGTAAGGTAACAACACACAACAGTCACCCAGAGGCCAACCATGAACTGGCAAGGGGCGCCGGTGTAGACGATGTCACGAGGATTTCGATATACCCGCGTTCCGGAGAACTCGCAGTCCTGGAGACAATGATCCAAGTGCTCTACCACCAGGGCATAGAACTCCTGTACGTGTACAACGCCGAATTCGACGTGAGGGTGATCGAGCAGCGTGTGCATTTCTACACTGACTCAAACTACGCCAAGTGCCGTGACAGCGCTACCCAGAAACGATGTTCCTCTCTATTGCGAGCCTGGAACGGGCTCTTTATGACCAGGGCCCTGGCCAAGGACATGGTGCCTTTCTTCCAGTTTGAAAACGTACGTTACCTGGACATGTACAAGGACATGCTGAAGAACTTACACTCTGTGTTGATGCACGGGACCTTGACTGAGTACAAGCTCCAACTGATATCTGTGCACATCGAAAAGTTCAACAAAGGCAAGGCCAAGCTGGGCCACTTCAAAATGAACAGCTGCGGTATGAACATCATAGATCTGTACAGGATGGCGGGGACCAGAGAGATCAAGTTTGCGTGCACCAGCATGAAGTTGAACGACGTGGCGCCCTTTGTCGTCGCCAAGGACAGGGCTCTGCACAGAAAGCCTCCGAAGGACACCAGAAAGCTTTGCAAGCTGGCAGACGTCGGCTACTCTCAAATGGACGAGATGATCAGTGTGGGGGGAAAGAGTCTCTTTGCCGTGCTCGTCTACAACTTGGTCGACTCGCAGTTGTGCGCCAGGCTGGCTAAAGTCCTCAGCCCTGTATCACATCTGTTCCATCGGTGTAGGACCACTCTCAATATAGACGTCGTGGTGCACGGACGAGGGGATACGTTTGGAGGATTCGTGCAGAGCATTCACTCGGTTCAGATCCCTCAGTTCAAGTTTACACTCGATACTCTCAGAGTCAAAGCGGGACCCTTGGGTATGGAATTAAACAGCCGCCTGAGATGGGACCCTAAGCGTCACTCTGACAACGGTGACAGTGAGAATTGGAAGGGGGGAGCGGTGTGCGATCCTCTCACGGGCCTACACTATTCGGGACCCGGCATGGGACCTGAGCTTTCATTTGACTTCTCAAGTATGTACCCGTCCATCATGTGTGCTCTCAACATCTCGCCTGAGACCACCATCCCTTGGCCTCCTGTGAACTTCCCCCACGATCTATCAGGTTGGGTGTGTTACAACTGGGAAGCTGAGGGGTTTGAGTACGCGTCGCTCATTCTCAAGTACGACCAGACCCAAGGAGGCTTTGTACGTGCGTCGGCCGTATTCGCTTCCTCGGTCGAGTACTAATTCAACCAGCGAGCCGAGTTCAAGAGGAAACTCAAGAACCCTGACATCAGCGAAGCCGAGCGGGTCTACTACAAGATGCAGGAGGGAGAGTGTAAAGTCCTGGCCAACTCCTTCTACGGAACGGCTCCTCACCCCTGCGGGCCTCTCATATCTGGCCACGGCAGGCAACAGATTTCCGTGGTAAACAGATGCGTGTCTACCTTTTACGAGCACCGCTGCCCTGTTGTCTACGGAGACACCGACAGCGTCATGGTCTCAGTTGGATACGGACCCGGGGACCTTGCTGAGAGCGACGTGCCCGACGTAGACGTGTGCAGAGACAAGGCGCCCGGTCGGGATACTGAAAACAAACTCCTCGAGAGCTTCGCATGTAAGGCCCGGACGGCTTTGGGTGACAAGTTTAAACGGGCTGGCGCCCAGGTGCCTGCCTTTCTGGACTACGTGCACACGGCCTTGGTGGAGGACACTCTCGAGAGGATGTACGTGATCGGCAGAGGTAACACGCACCAAAATGTGGTCAGAGACCTGAGAGGAGCATTCAACAAGGAAGGCTATCCCGTCTACATGGCCAGAGTCCCTGGGTCTAAAGAATACGCGGACGTCACAGGACCCTTTGTCAAAGACAGGAGAATCAAGCTGGAATATGAAAACAGTTGCTCCGTCTACTGCCACGTAGCTAAGAAGACCTACGTGGCTCTCACTCACAGCCTAGACGACAAGGGGGATCTCTCGTCGGTCTCCGTGAAGGTCAGGGGACTGTCGGCCTTCAAAAGCATGCGTTCCCCTTGCGATTCTGCAGTGACGGACACCTTCATAGCGTGCGTCATGAGGGGAGACTGCATCAAACTGGAGACTGACAATGTCTCGTGCTTCTCCACCTCTCCCTGGCACCAGCTCAAGCCCGGAGATGTAATCTTGTACCTGAAGCGGGAACCCATCGTGGACGATCTCGGCCGGTGGTTAGAGCTGCATCGAGCTAGCTCCTTTCTCATCTCCTACAGAGTGGAAGACGTTATAACGTTGCAGCTGGACTCTGGTTTCTCTGGGGTCTCTGCGACACTAGTTCCCGCTCGGGGCTCCGGGTCTAGCTCGGTCGATACCCTGACAGTGAGAACGCTGTACAAGGACTGGAAATACTGCATGAACCACATGTTCTCGCGCAAGCAAGCCATACTCAGAGACCTGCTCACGTGCAAAGCGTCTGAGCACATCGCGTCCAAGATGGGAGCGGGGTTCTTTCCTTGGAGCAGTCTCATCAAATCCTCAAAGAACAAGCACTTTAGTCAGCAAACGCTGGATCGCTTGAAAGTGGCCAACTCCAGCGTCAAAACCACCTACGTAGAAACTGTAAAGACGTGGCTACAGCAGATCACGGGACTCTCCGTCAAGCCCGTCGAGTGCAACGAGTATCACAAGTGCAACCCTTGTGAAGCCGCTTTCTACAGATACCCATTGAACCTCCAGGCTAACACAGGGTGTATCACGGCCATGTTCGGAGGCTCACTCATGTGCGAGGCCAAGAAGCTCTCCGAATCCAGCAACTGAGAGTGATATGGAGTACGTATGCGACCTAGGATCAGACCACGGCGGCGATGGCAACTCTGACGACTGTCGCCAAGAGCACCAGGACACCTCATCCTCCTCTCACACGGAGCTCATATCTCACCCCTACCAGCCTTTCAACAAATGTTTTGCCAACTCTAGACTGTTGGTAGCTCACTACGCAGACTGTACCTTGGTGAACCGCTCCGGGAAGCTTGTGGCTCACTGCATTATAGACTACTGCTTGCCTCGCTACATGTACAGCTCTGTTCTTGGCCCCCACAGCCTGGATTATTGCAAAGAACATCTGCTCACCTCAGTGGTCTCTATCAGAGAGAGGTTGAAGAGGGGAACCGTGACTTTCAACACCGTAATGAACAACTGCCCCGAACACATGATACCGGCCTGCGGGGCTCGGGAGTTGGAACACCTAAGGATAAACGGAGACTGTGACTCGTCTGCTGGGTGAGAAACTCGAGGCCTGCATCAAGGTGATCACCGAGGACATGTCCCTGCAGCCCCGTGCCGTCTACATGAACCTAAGCGCTTTGCTCGGAAAAAGGCTCACAGAAGCCATATCTGAAGGCATAGTGTGCCTCACAAACGACGACTCTTTGCCTCGTCCCTGCTTGGCCGCCTTCGTCTCACTTTCCGTGCCGACTGTCATGCTGACAGACGCTGGGATCGCCTCCTCTACCGGTAGGCTGTCCATAGCGAGAAGAGAGCTGTGCGAGAGGACTCTAGTTGACCTTGCCGGTCTTCTGTATCAGACCGTACTCGTGTTGCAGACGCTCACTCCCGAAGCGTTCAGCTCAGCGGCCGCTATGTACCCCGAGTCGGTTCTTTGTATCATGCCCTACTCTTGTGCCGACGCCACACTCATGAGCACTTGGATCGAGACCTTCAGGGAGAAGAAGTGGCTCAAACCCATCCAAGCCAAGCTCGGCAAGAGGACGCGTCCTCCCACCGACTGCAGAGAGGTTACGTATCATTGCGCAGGCTGTAAAAACTTCTACAGGGACCTGTTCGCCAACAACGTCCCGGCCCACAGGCTTGTCCAGCGCGTCTACGGCCAAGACAAGATAAGAAAGATAGGACAGTGTGTCAACGAAAAACGGTGGCTCTCTTGATCATAGCTTGGCCTCGTTCTCCTGCACCCACATTGCCCTAAGCCACCCTCTGCTGAACGTAGACTGAGACGAAAAACGCTGTATATATGATTCAGTAGATATGCATCTATCAAACCCCTTGCCATGGTGTATTCATCCTCCAAATCCCACTTACAACACCCGGTTAAAGATGTCTTTCAGTCAGAAGGAGTACGTTTTCTCCCACACCATGACCAGGATCAGTCAGGCCCATCAGTCTGCGATGTTCAAAATCGACTTGAATGGCCTCATACCCTTCGGAGACTGCAGCACTCTGTTTGTCATTGACAGCATGAGCGTTACGGCGTACAAGCAAGGTACCTTAGAAAAAATACCAGTCAAGTTCACCGTACTCAACGATAACAAGAAAAGGGTCCTGATGAACGATCCGTCTAAGCTTTCCTCCAAGTGGCAGGTAGACATTAACTGTGGATCCTGTATGAAGATAGCTGGCACAGACGCAGTACCTTTTACTCGCACACCATCTATGTACGATGAAGAAAACAGGCTGGCTCTCCTCAATGTCTTGGCTTTCATGATGTCAAACAGCCTCTGGACCTCGGACAGAGCGAGAGGGGCTCTCGACGTCCTGGTCGACTCTACCCGAGGGCAGTTTGAATTCACCTGCGACCTGTGTTCGGAGATAGGCGTAGCCTGCGTCATGAAAGGCCCGTGCGGGCTTCCGTCGTTCTCTTTCCCCGAGTGTGCAGACAGTTACGTGTGCATACCCTCCCAACAACCCAGTGCTGACAAGGACTATGTTGCTCTCAGGAATGTCCTTGCTCTTTTGCGATCCGCTTCCCTTGACAACCTTGACATTGTAACCCGAGTCACTCAGGAGATCGCAAGGGACCGATTATTCAGAGAGAGAGACTGTACAGATTTCCCTCCTAGAAGCATGTACAGGGGGGGTATTGCCATCTCATACGAGTCGATGAAATACATCACCTCCCTCTACCAGACCATGAGTGAGTACGCCGATAACATGGCAATCGTATACAGATTTAGGCCTCACATCAGAGTGTTGGTCGAGAGCCCCTGTGAGAACATAGGTGAAATAACTGGGTGTATGTCCCTGACCATAATCTATGGATCAACTCTCTCTGACATCTACGGAACACTCATCCATGGCTTGCGGCCTGTGGAGGAAGACCAGCTAGAGGGTCTTGCCAACATCCCACAGTTGAGCACAGACGTGGTGATCAGGAGAACTAAGTTGGATTTTATGTTCAATAATCATATGTTGTTAAAGGATTGGTATAACTTCTACTATGGGTAAACTGAGCGAGCTGACAAGTGAATGATATTCCTAATGTGTGTGTGAATAAAGACAATATCTCATGAAACCGATGGTCATACACTGTTTTATTGATGGCAAGTTATAGACATGAAATATGGAAACGATTGTACATACACTTCAATTACAGTTCTATTACACTTTTACGGACTGCATTTCATAGTCATTGAGATGCGCTGGTGATGTCCTTCTACATGTCCGCGATCTCTGTTCACTTGAATAGGTGCTGGCCTTTATGATGACCTGGCATGTCCGAGTTGATGAAAAACCACCTTCTCCATCCTCTCGATGTAGCGCTCTTGCATGTTAGAAATGGGACATGAAGTTCAGCTGATGAGCCGTTGTCATGTAGTCCAGCAAATCTCTCATAGCAGAGAACTGTCTATTGGGCCCAAGTGTAAACCCAGACTTGTTAAAGGTAACCTTGTATATCTTTCCTTTTGCGGTTACAATTTCGAAGAGGTATCCAGCACGGTCTTCATTCATATGACAGATTGCTGCAGCCGGATTGCTGTATTCATTCTCCATCGTTTTTAGACGATCTACCACTTCAGTGTGCTCGCATGATTTTGGGGAACTGCCCGTTGAAAGTCCCCACCATGCACCCTTCAGTGCCTGTATCATGCCACGCATCTCTTCCACTACACGTGTGCAAGAAAACATGGTTGGTTCATCAGGTATGTCTCTCGGTCTAGCCATCAGGTACCCGTGGGGGACGTCTTCAATCAGCTCTTCTATAATTCTAACAGGGTCTACATATTCCCCCAGTACGAACTTGCTGCATCTGTAATGTCCTTACGAAAGGTATATAGCAAAGTCGGTGATGGTATGGTCATTGTTCTTCACCATACCAGAACACACACCTCCTCGCATGCCACCTGAATATTCAGCAACGACAACAGCTCCAGGGTTAACCTCAGGTCTCTTCAGGAAAGAGGCAATCCACTCTTCCGGAACGGAGCCCCACCAACATCGAGCACTCATCCTATTTACGAATGAAGTCCATGTTCGGTTCAATGTATACCAGTTACTGGTGTCATTTAGATGGGCTGGAAATGTCCTTCTGGGGTTTCATCCATCTCTGTTCACGTGCATACGGGCTGGCCTTTCTGAATCGCTTTAGCTGAGGTGGCATGTCAACCTCGATATAATCAGCCTTTTCCATCATGCTCCTGCATAGCTCTTGCATGGTAGGAAAGGGTCTGGTCACGAATGTCACCCTTTCAACCGTGGTCATGTAGTGCATCAAACCTCTCATGGTGGAGAAGGGTTCACCCGTCCCAAGAGTAAATCCTGACATATCAAAGGTTACCTTGTATATTTTTTCGTCTGCAGTTACAATTTCGAACAGGTAGCCAGGAAGCTCCTCATCCATATGACAGATTGAGTTTGGTATTCGTCTTCCATCTTTTCTAGATCCTTTACCACTTCAATGTGCTCGCATGACCATGGGGAACTGCCAGATGAAAGTCCCCACCATGCACCTTTCAGGGACTGTATGATGTCATGCATCTCTTCCACTATACGTTTGCATGGAACCCCTTTCTCAGTTTCAGGCATGTCTTCCGGTCTAGCCATCAAGTACCCATTTGGGACTTCTTCAGTCAGATCTTGTATCATCCTAACAGGGTTTGTATATTGAGATTGTACAAAGTCGGTGCATCTGTAATGTCCTCGTGTGAGGTATACACCAAATACGATGACGGTATTGTCATCGTTCTTCACCATACCTGACCAAACTCCTCCAGGCATTTCACCAAAGTATTCTGCCATTATAATGGCTCCAACATTAACCTCAGGTCTGTTGAGGAAGGCCATAATATGTTCTTGAGATACCGATCCCCACCAACATCGGTCTTGCATCCAGTCTACAAATGACGACCATGTTTTGTTCAATAGAGACCAGTTGCCGTACTTGGTTTCCTTTCTGACTCTTGGCCGAGAGAAACGGAGTGAATCGAAATTGCTTGACTTCACATATGCCATAATCTCACACCCTACTATTTCTCTATATGTTAAAGGTGCATCGGAGTTCGTTTGCTACAGGTATCGTAAGTACTACCTAGTGGTAAACGGATTGTGCTTCATGAACCTGTTGGTCATTACATCTTGGGTTGTTATGTCCGATGAGTCTACGCCTCTATATCTTTCACTCAACCCAGTGTTAATTTCACAGTCAACATAATGTCAGAGGAGAGTGGTATAGAAACCGCCGACAACGAGCTCAGCCCGGTAGGATAAAGTCATTACATCCTAAGTTATGCACTCTGAGTGTATACTAAATGATAATCCTAATACATTATACGCCTCCTGACAATATTTTCCATTCCACAGGCGTCTACCGTAATACTGAACCATTCCATAGGTACTCCGATGTATTGTGGATGACTATATCAACCCTGCTGATGTATGACAGCAAACCTGTGATATCGGAGAAGCGTGCCCTTGTCCCAAGTGTAAACCCAAACGTATCGAACGTCACCTTGAATCTATTTCCAAATGCAGTTACAATCTCAAACAGGTATCCCAGGCTCTCATCGTCCATATAATGCATTGCTGCAGCCGGGTTGTAGTACAGGGGTCCCTTGTTTTTTAGATGCTGTATCACTTCACGATGCTGGGGCGACCTTTCGGAGTTGCTGTATGAAGCTCCCCACCATGTGTCTTTCAGCAACTTTATCATGTAACACATTTGTCCCACTATATGTGTAGTCGGGGGTGTGAGGTATCCTCCTTGGTCTACTCAGCATGTGCCCAAAACCCAGTTTACGTACCAGCTCTCTTATAATGTCACTTGGAGTAGAGAATCCACGCTTTACCAAGTCGGTACATACGTAACTGCTTCCACATATGAGCACATGAAATGTCAGGACGGCGATGGCAGTCTTCACCGTAACCGAACATACTCCTCCGGGCATCTTACCGAAGTATGCTGCAATGACAATATCTCCAAAGCGAATCTTAGGTCCACCCATGAAAAAGCTAATCTGCTCTGCAGAGACTGAGCCCCACCATCGCTCACCTAGCCATTCTAGAAACGAGTGCCATGATCTGTTCAATATCGACCACTTAAGCTTGAGTTGCACCTGCTGTTGTTTTATCACATCCTCCTTGGCTCTAACCATATCTTCAACATCATCGTCGTCAATGTCGTAGTAGTCGTCAACCGCGTCGTCGTAAACCTTGTCGCTGTCCACAGGGCTGTTGTTTGACTCATACTGGTGAGGAGTTTCTGCTTTCGCAGGCCTTGTGTCCTCCAGGTTATCACCTAGGGTTTCGTGTTCAAGCTCACACGTCCAGTCATTGTGGTCACCTTTCATTGTCGCTTGCCAATCGGTCTCGGAATCTGACCGGTTTAATGTTTGTTGCGTGTACACAGGGCTGTTGTTTGACTCGTACTGGTGAGGAGTTTCTGCTTTCTGAATCCTTGTGTCCTCCAGGTTATCACCTAGTAGAGGTTCTTGTTCATTCTCCCAAATCAAATCATTGTTGTCTCCGGTCGTTGTTTCTTGGCAATCGGTCTCGGAATCGGACCAGTCCGAATCTGAACGGTCGAATGTTTGCTGCGTAAAACTGTTCCTGCACGCATCCGCGTCGTAAAGGTCTTTGTCGTTCACTGGGCTGTAGTTTAAGGCGTGCTGGTCTCGTGGTTCTGCTTTCTCAACCCTGGTGTCCTCCACTTTATCACCTACAGGTTCTTGTTCATGCTCACACGTCCAATCGAAGTCAATTGACATTGTTGCTAGCAAAGCCATCTCCGAATCGGACCAGTCGGAGGCTAAAAACTCGACTGTTCCTGGTGTAAGAATTGGCCCGCACGCATCCACTTCGTAAAGGTCTTGGTCGTCCATGGGGCTGTTGTTTAACTCGTACTGGTCAGGAGGTTCTGCTTTCTGAACCCTGGTGTCCTCCACGTTATCACCTTGAGGTTCTTGTTTATGCTCACACGTCCAATCATTGTAGTCACTGGACCTTGTTGGTAGTCGAGCGCTCTCAGAATCGGAGCAGTCGGAGTCAGAACACTCCACTGTTCGTGGTGTAACACTGGTCCCACTTCTATTGACTTTGCAGTAAGCATAACAAGACAGCATCTGAGGCCTCTGGATGCAAACGACTGTCTCGTAATGGTTCCCAAGATTCTCCAAATAAATCCCCTGGTTAGACACATTTGAACCCCTACCTCTCGGTGTAGTATGTATATATGCTCATTCCCAAACAATCTGCCGCTGCTTGAATCTCCACTTCGGTCGCCCAACTATCTAGAGAGCTCATCTGTGATTTGCTAATGTATTCTGTAGCCCCTTCTCAATATGCTCCTATATGTGGCCTCATTGCTTTCTAGCTGCTTCACAACAACATTTCGAATATTGCCATGAAACTCATCTGTACCACACAACGCTTCACTGACCGCTCTGAAGAAACAGTTTCCGTCACCTATTACTGTCAGGTTCTTACACGGGGGCCCTAACTCACCAGTGACTCTACAGGTTACAGACTGGTCCTTGAAGCATTTCACCTTCAGCCTGTTGCAAATAAACTTCGCAACTGCAGCCCCAACAGGGTTGAACTGCAGTGCTTCCAGTAACAACCACAGTATCAGAAACATCGCTACTACCAGTCCCCTTTCTCATATCATCATACAGGACTTTATCTAGACAGCCTGCTTTAACATGTGCCATTATTCACTCTATTCTGCATTAGATGTCATTTGCTACTGTCATTAGTACAGTCGTTAATATATCACATTGCCCTGCTTCCCCGGCCGGTGTCCTGTGTGATTTTGGGTATGCGTTTTAAAAACACCCCCCTTTCAGACTATGATCCCCTGGTTGCGACCTGTGGGTGTTTGGGTATGGATGATAACCCTCCCATTGTCCTGGTATTCTGTGCACACGCCGTGGCCTCCGGGTCGAAGTGTCCCGCTATTCTGGCTGTGGCTGTCAGCATACACGCCGTGCCCTCCGGGTCGAAGTGTCCCGCTATTCTGGCTCTGGCTGTGGCTGTCAGCGTACACGCCGTGGCCTCCGGGTCGAAGTGTCCCGCTATTCTGGCTCTGGCTGTGGCTGTCAGTGCACTCGCCGTGCCCTCCGGGTCGAAGTGTCACGCTATTCTGGCTCTGGCTGTGGCTGTCAGTGCACTCGCCGTGCCCTCCGGGTCGAAGTGTCCCGCTCTGACTAAAGGCCGAATTGGAACAGGAGGGACAGTAGGCGTGTGAACAGCCTTTGCAGATGTATTTGTTACACCTGGAGCACATAGTGTGTGTTTTACAGTCCTTCTTTGTTGGGCAGACCTGACACCTCTTCCTCTTACTTGCTTGCAGATGAGCTGTGGCTGTGGCTGGGGCTGCTGCTGGGGCGGCTGCTGCTGCAGCTGCTGCGCAGGCGGACGGCTCCTGGGGGGGTGGACGAAGAGACGTGCTTTGTTGAAGGGCTTTGACGAGTGCCGCCGAGGCTTCGGTGCGAGGGAGTCGGGCCCTTCTTTGGATGAAGGGAGTGACGAGCGCCTTCCCCAGCTGCTCGAGGAACACCCTCCTCTTGTTGCGCTTACCGGGCATCCAAGTGGGGTTGATCTCTCTCCATATGACAAAGGCGTTGTAGGAGTTAACGTCGAGGATGTTGTGGAAGACGACCAGGGGCCAGCGGGCGGTCATCCTCCTGCAGCTGTAGGTTCCAATGACCTTATCTAGGTTGTCGACCCCTCCTTTGTTGCTGTTGTCCACACTTGGTGAGAAAAACATTGTTGGAAAGCTACGTAACTGCCGGCTGTACGGAAGGAATGCAGAGAGTGAGAACACAACCCCATCCTGATCAGTCCCAGACCCAGTCTGTCCCCGCCGACGAGCACCTACTCCACCGGGTGTACAACCTGTGCGGATTCACAAACGAAGACACGTCTGTCGACAGTAGCTTAGAGACTTTACTAGGCTCTGAGCAGTACAAAAAGATCGATCTGCACACTGTGGGCTCCATCCATAGGCCCTACGGTCCTTTCTACATACAGATACACAACCAGTGTTTCGGGTGGAACAAGGTCATTATCGTGGACCCCGTTCTCTTTACGATTCCAGAACTGGCTCATGTATTACGTGTGTTCAAGGGTAACACTCGCGATGTGCAGGCATCGGGTAGGCGAGTTGCAAAGTCAAGAGCGAGTATAGTGTCAAGTACCACCAACAGCCTCGGTCATCAGAACAGAGACCCAGCATCAGCTTTCCCAAGTCCAGGGTTGGAGGCTGCAGCTGATGATGCTGTTGATGATAATAGTATAGCTCCTATGGCGACGAAGATCTAAATCAAACCCCAGGGATGTCAGTCCACAGCTTTTATTACCCTATGGAGTGACATGTATAGACTATACCTTTGCAATACCCGTGTCCTTGTTTGCATATATCGTTTGCATGCTTATATATTGGTTTACCTTTATTTCTAATACTTGTGGCTTATGATACATCACCTGTTATTTCTACTTATAACTGTGGCTTATTGTATATACATCAACTGCTTATATATTGGTTACCTTTATTTCTAATTCTTGTGACTTATGATACATCACCTGTTATTTCTACTTATAACTAACTGTGACTTATTGTATATACATCAACTGTAGTCCATTTTAGTCCATTGTTTATGACATGTACTTGTGCATAGAAATAATAAAAACCTGCAAACTAAGTATATGTCTCCATTTGTTTTTATTGTACATGAAACAGATAGAAGGCATCAATGTGGGCAATGATACAATTACCAACATTACACATGCAGTACAGGTACATCACAGTACTCTGTGATCATTGCCGAGATCTTACCGTGGGCCGAGAGCATGAAATTGACATAATCTACGCTCAACCACCTATTGCGCTCCATGAGCAGATCTTTCAGACCCTCTCGGGTGTTAGTTTTATACAAGTGTGCGTACACCTCGACCCCAGGGTCGCTGATATTCCCTATCACGTAGTCGGCAGTGGTACAGACCAACCTCTTGCGGGCATTGAGGTCACACTTGCCAGTTCTGCCCAATAGCACAGCCACGGTGTGGAATCCGCAGTAGTTGTCCGATGGCACTTTGCAAACCTTAAGATTGTTCAGCCTGAGGTAGGCTCCTAATGTTCCCGCGTGATAGCGGTCTAGGGTAGGCTGCTCGTCGGGTATCCGAACGGGTAGGTTGAGACCTTCTACAATCACGGACCAGACACCGCTATGGTAGCAGATCGATCCGAGGGCCCACAGCCCATGGTAGTGCTCGTTGACGATGTAATAGTTAAGACCGTCGACAGTCAGCTCCACGTTGACTCCGAACAGGCCTCCTACAATCGCTGTGATGGGTACAAATTCTGATTCTCGATGGCACGGTCTATTGTACATGGCATGTATGTCATTGCAGACTCCAAGCGACGTGACAGTCTCGAGGTTGAAACTTTTGACTGCTAGGTGTAGCATCATGGCCAGAGCTTCAGGCGTTGATGGTTCCGCAGTTGAGACGGTGGCAGTCGAGGAGGCTCCTGCTGTTGTTACGGGGAGACTCTTGGCGTGCATGAAGAGAACCCACAGTGCCTCTATGAGTGTATTGTGAGATATCGGAGATCCTCTCACGTCTACCCTATCGTGGGTGTTGATGTACACCGTGGAGGCGATGTTTGCCATGCAAGGGCTTTTCATGACCGGAGCTTACACCAGTTGCTGGTTGTCTAACGCTTGGGGCAAATGTGACATAGATAGGAATATGTGCCTTTCGTGAAACCCCAGCTTGTCTACATTCTCCACCAGTAGCCCTTTGCATATACGACGATAGATTATCACCTCAGGCTGTTCGGGTGCTGCAGGTGCATTGTCTTCACTTGCTTGCGAGTGGAGATCGTGCGAAAGGGAGCCATGAAACGCAGAGATCCAGCTCTCGTCTGGCTGCTGATCTTCCGCAGGGTCATCTTCTAGATCTAAAGAGACAAAGGTCTCCTCTGACTCCTCTTTCATTGCCATGCGTAAAGTATCATCGAGTCTGAGACCATCCTGGTCATCGTTGGAATCCCAACGATGACCAGGATCGAGTCGCACCACGGGTCAAACTCGCTGTCAGGCCCACGGAGGGCATGGGCGATAGGTCTAGCGTGACACCTAGTCAGTGTACCCTGGATGCTACTGTGAAGCCTGTGCGCCAGATTCCCAAGGTACGTGAAGGGAGGTTCCTTGTTTTCGAGGTCTGAATCGTCCCTGTGCTCTTTGGCGAACCACATGTCTTGGCTCTCTATTGAGCTCTTGACGCTGCACGGAATCCAGTTCAGCTTCTTCCTGTAAGGCAGCTGAGCCAGAAGCTCTGGGACGTATAGCTCCGGGACGCGTAGGATGGTGCCTATGTCGAGCAGGGCACCGAACACTATCCGTAGAGCCTGTACGAGCTCTCTGCCGTCAAGGACATAGTAATTGTCCGAACCCTCCGTCACCCCCTCAAGGTTCAGAGCTGAGCATAGGTGTTTGTCAGCATCCGAACCTGTTCTCGACAATTGGTCCTTCAACGTGGGTTGCATGTGCAACGTCCCCATGTACACGAGTACGTACCACGCCGCGTAGTACAACAAGCCCGCTGAGGTAACTGTGAGGTGTGCGCCGTTATTGTCGTCATCCTTCTTGAACCCAAACACCCGTAGGCCACAAGCTGCGAACGTTAAAGCTATGATGGAGCTCACAAGTAGGTCAGGCGTGCTGTCACCCTCTCCCGCGAAGCACGGTAGAACCCCTTTGCTCAACACGTTGACCATCAGATCCCTTTCCGAGTCACTTATCAGACTAAGATTGGCTAGGGTGTTTACGGGCCCCGTAAGGTGCTTCGTGTAATGCTCACAGCTAACTTTGACAACCCCCCCGGTGCTCATGGGTATGAAACGTTCCAACACTTCTGTCCTTCTGTCGCCAGCAGCTCAAGTGTGTACACGGGGCTGGGCAACGCCCTGGTGGAGTTCACAAACAAGGGTCATATTCTACCTGAGAACTTGCGCCAGATCGTCCAGAGCTGAGGCCGCCACCCTAGGGAAGCAAGACACAAGAGCTTGTGCTATCACGTCTACATCTTGGGCCCTTGCTTCCATGGCGTCGGGGGCTTTTGTCAGGACGTCAACTGCGGTCGAGATGTTGAAGTCATCGTCCCTTGTAATCGGGTAAACGACAGGCTCCCGCTTAGGGGAGAACCTGGGGTTTCACACAATCACCTCTATCAGCTCAGGGTCGGGATCCAGGCAGCCGTCGTACCTGTGCCAGAGTCGCTCTGGGTTTCAGATGCCATGGGTATGTGATCGTTGGCGAATATGACAACCATAGCCTCTAAGTCAGACGAGGGGGCCATAGCCTTGTACTCCTGGAACCTTATCGAGTGTATCATTATGGACTCGGTCCAGGCTTCTAGCACATCACACCCCTGAGGCTTGTGTATTCGATACAGGAGCCAGCTTAGCTGAATCACTGCTTCGTTTCGCACCAGCCAATCGCACTCCATGAGAAACACGCAGGATGCCAGGAATCAACTCCTACATTCTACACAAGCAATCCCGATAATGCGACCCTCCGAGCAGCGCACTGCCTGAACGGCAGACCAAGGAGTGTAGCTGCACCGTAGCATCTTGTCCAAGATGAGCGTTACGATTCTGTAACTGTGCGCATTGTTGGGTTTTATCGGACATTGTAGATGGTGAGCGAATACTGTGGAGCCGGTCCTGTTTTTTATGACACACTTCCAATCGTAAAACTCCTGAGCCCATCCTAGCTTCAGCTCGTTGTTTGTCTTACCCAGTTCCTTGCGCTCTTCAATCCAGTCCGAACGAAGGATTTCGTGGAGCACCAGAGCGAGCATTGTTCAACAGCCACTTGTTTGCCAGATACAATAACCCGTCATCATTCTTCTGTTCTAGGACTATTCTGTTTAGTTCTGGCAGACACGCGAGTCTCAACCTGAATAGCGATTTTCTACACTCTGTCTTTTCAGATAGCCACGTGCCATTTGGGGACACGTCCTGCATGTGTATCGCGCCTTGGAGCAATATAATGTCTCCATCTTTCACATAAGGTAGGGGGGTTTTGGATATGTCAAACAATTTGCATTCGGTTAGGGTTGACTGGTCGCTTGCTTCAAACACCTCCACGTAAGGCGCTATATGCGCCCGGTTAGCGCTCGATTGAACGACACTGTGGGTGTGCTGTGTACTGAGGTGCATCGTATTGGCTTCTCCTGAACTGGGTAATCGGAGCAGTGTAGACATGGGTCGTCCTCCACCTCGTCCTCCTCTTCAGAGTTGTCGCCGCCTTTGCTGTACAGCAGGTAATCGCAATCCGAATCCGTGGTGTAGACGCGCTATCCGCGATATAACTGCTAGATTAGTACCTATACCGCTCCACCTGGACGCCACCCACCAGGCAAGGTTAGTCACTGCAGCGCGTTCATCTCCGCGTACCGGCACCGAGTCACCGACTATCGCGTCTGAGCCACCTGCAGCTCGAGAGAGCCCTCGTTCCTAGTCATCTTTCTCACTTGCGAGACAAGCATAGACCTCTCGTTACAGCAGAGTCTTCACGGAGATCTCTCCCGCGCCGACCAGGGCCTCGAGCACCGTGAGGTCACTGCGGATTTCGAAGTATAGGTCAATCATGCAGGAGTCCCAACTCCACTTTTGTGAAGTTCTGTCCAGAAGGCTGCGGATGTCCTCTATCGAGGCGTCGAGGGCCCCTTTGTGTTTGTCAAAATCCGTAGGCGCTGACGAGATGCCACCTCGGACCAAGGCTCCCTGTGGCTTACACCCGGCCTGTCCGGTTGATAAACTCCATCACCGTGATGTCCCTGGATACCTTGGAACACATCTCTCTCCACACCTCTATGTATCGAAAGTACAGATTGGTGTAGTGCTGGAGGATCATCCTGAGTGTCTTGCTGTCGGTGTAGCACGTGTTTAGGGCTTCGTGGACAGAAACGACGGCATGGTCACACTTAGCCTCTTCCTCTTCAGGCAACGTTTTGAAACTCTCGCACATGTCTCTTTGCAGCCAGGTGAACCATCTCCTGCACGAGGTTGTTGCGCCCTAGTGCGGCCTGCACCATGTAGTGGAGATGATCGTCGCTCAAGTCGACCCTAAGCTCGGGGTACCTCTCTAGGACCTTCTTGAAGCCTATCATAAGCTCAGAAACGGTCTTGGTGTAGCTGGTCAGGATCCGTCTGTAGTTCTCGGCTGCACCCTGAACCGAGCCTTCGTTCACAGAGGACATTGCTTCATCGGCGAAGACATTGTCGTATTTTGAGAAGATATCTTTAACCACCCTGGTCAAGTTGCCTCTCAAGGGGAGAGAATGATCAAACATACCGTCTCTCTTCCGGAGCGAAAGGGGCCCGTTCGGGCTGACCATAGCCTCGATACAAGCTTGCCCGTTCATCGGGGACGCAACCCTCTCGGTGCTGTGAGCTCCAAGAAGTGTAGCTGGGGATCTCTCGTTCGCATGTGTGATAAGTAAATGTTCTACGTCTACACTTGCCTCAGATTGGGAAAGTTACAGCTCACGGACGATGAACGCACGTGCCTATTCGGCGGCCGCAGCGATGTATTCGCCCAGTTAGATCCGAAATGGGTATCTAGGTTCATGATGTGGTGTTGGGTTTTGTACCAGGGGGAACTGAAGGGGACAGCGCATTCGCAGTCTTCGATGAGACCCTATCCGTTTTCTCAGACCTGGCTTTTAGGATACAAGGCGGCCGGCGAGTGCGAGCGCCGCCTTCTCTGGTGATCTGTCAACGCTCAGACTCGCATGACGCCTTGGCAGGCTCATGTTCAAAGTGGCGTACGTGTTACACGGTCAAGGAGCTCGACATTCGAGTTGAAAGGGGTATCCCGGGCGTACCTCCTGCTGTGATATGTTGCGACCTCGATGAAGATGACGAACACAGGCACCTGCCGAAAGCTTGTTCCTCCGGCGAGGTGCCGACTCTGCACGTCCTCAGAAGTTCCGAGTATCACAGGGTCCTACCGACAGGGTTCAGGTCGAGCGGTCACCTCTTCAATCAATCTGTATGCCTTTTACCGGGGACCATGGACATCGTGGCCCCGCTGGTGTTACGTTTCGCGGGTTGTGTAGCTATCAGGTACGCCTTCGATGTTTTCAGGCAGCTAAGTGTGGAAGAATCGGAGCTCACTAGCAGCCACGTCGAGCTGTTGTTCCTGTCAACCTGAGCCTGAGAGAGGCTCAGGCTCTGCTCTTGTCGGACCTGTGTCTGAAGGAATCCTTTGTCGCCTCGGAGAAGAACTGTGTCAAGTTGACGGTGAAATCTCATTCGATTTTATCAGAACTCAGAAAGATCGTCTTGGTCAACCCTAGGGTACACTCTGGGCTCTTGGGCTTGGAGCTTTCGGGTCGAGAGCAGGTAATGAGCGAGGAGCTGGAGGCGGACTCGTGACAGAATGTTGGACTCACACTTCACCCCTGGGTTTAGACGTTCTGAAAGCATGTTGTATGGGGTACCTGGTATAGGGCCTTGTCGCAATAGGGAGGATGTGACCGTTCTGCTCTCCTAGTCTAAAGGAGTCATTCACGTCAACTCCGGTGGCAACCTGGTGTTACATTCAAACCCAGGGACCTTGAAAGTGTCTGCTATGCAAGGGGATCCAGGGGAGCACGCTGTCATCAAGACTCCCGTGGACAGTGCCAAAGGCGGGGAGAGTGACTGCGAGGAGGTGCACGTTCGTTGCAACCGTTCGCTGAGGGAGTTCTGCAAGCTGCTCTGCCTACCCAAGGGAATGTGAGGCCCCGAAACCTGGCAGAGACCCTTACCGTGGTCAAAGAGGGACCCGGGTACCTTTTGCTCCAAGGTGTCCGAGTTAAAGTACAGATGGGAGTCGGGAGGACTGATTTCACAGAGGCGCTCGCTCGAGACACTACGGGGGTTTTTGGTACGGCAAGCAGCTGCAAGACTGGAAGAGGTGCTCTGATGGGACACTAATACCTAGGAGAGAGAGGTTTTGGTACCTGATAGTCTACAAGGAGTCCTTCGCTAGACAAGATCAAACTGAAGTTGTGCGCTCCGATGAAAGTGAACCCGAGTTGTCTGACAGCGACGGAGAGTCCTCAGGTGGGGATGTTGACGAAGAATGCGGATCTGAGGGGAGTGCTGATCACGAACAAAGTGGATCGGATGGGAGTGATGATGAACAAGAAAGTGGATCTGAGGGGAGTGATGATCACAAACAAAGTGTATCGGATGGGAGTGAAGAAGAAGAAGAAGAAGAAGAAGAAGAAGAAGAAGAAGAAGAAGAAGAAGAAGAAGAAGAAGAAGAAGAAGAAGAAGAAGAAGGTACCACAGAACCCATTACTGTGAACTGCGAGTGGCACGAGAGGGGAGTTTCGAGTTTCATCGTACTCAATTCCCGTCTTGAGCTTGAATTTGTCCCCAAGTCTCCCTTCGAACCTGTCCACAATGAGGACTACAGGGCCAGGGCGAGATTGGATGATGACAGCAGGCTCGTCAAGTATTACAAACCTCACAAGTTCTTCTCCCTGACGTACGACATTTGCACCGTACTGATGAATGGGTGCGGACTGAGACTGGTGTTTGTACACGGCTCGTCAGACGCTGCGGGTGACAGGGTTCTTAACCTGGTCATGGGAACGATTGCCCTGGCCGACAGACTCTCCCCCAATGTATATCCTAGCCACCCGAAGATTGTGATTGTGGTGCGTGAGGGGAGTGAGGAGATGCTGAAAGTCGCTCGCGAGACCAGCCGCTGTATTGTCGTGACCACCGGCCGTAGGAAGAGAGCGGGCGCCCTGGCCTACTTCTTCAGGGAGTTACCGCACAACCTAGAGATAGAGGCCTGCTTGCCTTGGACGGGGAATGACAAGCTTGCCTCACACTACACCTTGCCCGAGAGGTTTATCGGCGACACTGGCATATCTGCATTTGCTCAAGTTCCTGTCGAATAACAGCGTCACCATGGAATATATGAGTCGGGTGTCCGTGGTCCGAGCGTACCTGTGTCTCGACCCAACCTTCGGAGCAGGCTCTAGGTCCTGTGCCGGGGTGTGCTGTGCTGTGGAGTTGGCAGGTGGCAATCTAGTGGTGAGTTGTCACGTTTTCATCCGAATCTAGGCCCGAAATCAGAAGGTCGCTAAACATGTATCTGTAATCTAAGGGTCTGAAATTCAAGGGTATGTGGTTTTCCCCACGGGACGGTCCGTTCGGAGCGGGGCTCAGGTCTAATAGGGTGCAAATGTAAGCGCTTATACGAGCCTCGTCTTGGATCGTCAACGTTGTCTCCGTGTCGGGTACGAAGCACGAGATCAGGTCTAGGGCCTGGGTCCAGGTGCCGCATGTGCACTTTGAGTCGGAGAGTTTCACCATCCACCCTGTAACCGCTAGAGAGATGATTGTGTGAAGAGAATGTCTATCCCGTACACTCTCCTTGATGATAGCCATGTACTTTAGGGCTCCGCTGCGAATGGTGTCGGCTGAGGCCGAACGCCGCAAATGCCATATCGTCGTACCCCTTCCAGTTGCAGCTTGAGATGCACTCGTGTATGAACTGCTCCGGGACGTGGTTGCCTATGGCGAGTGTTATAACCCTCGACAACTCGCAAGGAACATCGAACAAATGGCATTGTACGTCTTTACCGAGTCCTCGTTTGTTGTAAACCGAGATCAATGTGTCCATCATGAGTATCCTAGCAAGCGAGAAGGACACGAGCCTGCTGTATAGGGTCCTGAACTGCCCGTGATCCATGGTAGAGTAGAAGAGAACGTTGCGCTGGAACGAAGTGAACACTATCATGAACTCGTAGTGTGATAGGAGGTACTCCTATGGAGTCCTCATCAATGTTTCCACGTCCTCTCGAGCAGCCTGACACTCGGGACAGAACCTGATGGCTAGCAGCAGCCTCTTCGTCTTTGTGTGTGTTTAATTCCACCGAGCGCTAACAATGCATTTATACCTCCTCTCCCTAGTGTTAGATCGCGTCAATTCAAATCTGGTATTGGAATAAGATAAGACATCAGGAGCTGTTTCAAACTAAGCTAAGTTTATTAAATGCAAATGTATAGATGATAAGTATGAAGGTTCGTATACGGGCTCACTGTAACACCACGCAGGGCAGACAGAGAACTGACTACAGTTTCACGTGTTCTTCTTTAAATACCCCAGACAGAGTTAGTTCCGGTTTCCGAACAGACCGGTCAGGGTAGAGGCTGAGTGTGGTTTAGACTTACTCAGCCTATCCGTTGGCGCACGGGTTGGTCCCAACCCCTTGGCGCTCTGTCTCCGGGCAAAGTTGTTGTTTCGAGTAGCCAAGTACACCTACAGCAACACCCTGATATTATGTTAACAAAGCATGAATAGGTTATGAACTAAAAGGTCAGGTCCCCACAATCCCCCTTTTCACACCCTCTGGGTGTGACTTCAAAATGCATTTGGACCCCCATAAAATTGCAGGCGAATTTCAGGATTCCCCCTTTTGACACCATTCAATGGTGTCACTACAAATGACAGTTTAGACAGAACATGAACACAAGAAAGATATCAAAATATAAAAACTGATAGAAGATATGAAAATATAAAAACTGGTACAAGATATGAAAATATAAAAACTGGTACAAGATATGAAAATATAAAAACTGGTACAAGATATGAAAATATAAAAACTGGTACAAGATATGAAAATATAAAACCTGCTACTCCTCCTCTACACCGAACATGTACTGAGTTGACTACCAGTCACTCAGGAATCCTTTACCTTCACATTAGGAGGAGGAAACAATCACATGAGTAATAAAACACAAGGTAAAAAAGGATAAGCTGTAAAAAGAAATGAATAAAATCTGTAAAGAGAACACACATGTACTTTCCCTTTTAGGCATACCATGGATCATCCAACTTTGTCTCAGAGTCAGTAGCAGAGTCATCTGCATTATCCTGTACCGGCAACAACGGCATCATACCTGACGCCTCCACCACTCCTACCACTGACTTCCTGAGACAAGGGACAAAGCATGCCGCACAACACATTAACAACAAAAACACAAGTACAAGGGTCAGAAACCCGGTAACCACCATAGAGGAATACTTGCCGAACCAGTCACCCAACCAGGAGAACATCCCTTCACTCTCCACTCCAGCCATGCCCTTCATTTCCGACGATAATTTATCCAAGCCAACGAGGGCCTTCGTGATGCTCCCGTCAGGGCTAGTATTGGTAGGGATAAAAGTACAACATTGTTCTCCAAACACTTTACACACTCCCTATTGGTTCGCCAACATCATGTCTAGAGCCAACCTATCTTCCCAGGTCATGAGCGAGGTGGCGGATAATTGGTCTGAGATCCCCCTCTCTGCATTCTTAGTCCCATTTACGAATTGTTACTGATTATAAGAGATGTAATTGATCCAATCCACATGTTTATTAAACGTCACCCACCAAAAGAATGTCGTCGTGAAATCTTCACCTACTTGATTCATAGCTTCATATTCATCAGGGACTCCCCTAGGAATTCCAATCGCATCAATCCAGATAGGGCTATTCTCCTCCTTGTCCAAACTCCTCCTACGTCTGATTAAACCTTTCCTTGGTTTCTGGTGTCTAATTCTAACTGGCTGAACCAATAGGACCGGGGTGCAGGTACCTACCCACCCTTTTTGCAGTGTCTGCCTTATACGTCCTTTACTGGTAAACGCCCATCACACATCTGCTACCAGGCTGTAAGGTTTAGTAGTTTCTCCTGTGCCTCTGAACTCAGATCAGTAACATTAACTACTGACTTACTCCATTAATATCACCCAAATCTCTGGTGCCATTCTGGTCTATAACACTCCCCTGGAGTCAGAGTGAACTGGGGTGGGTTAGCAGCCTCTTTCAATCTCGCCAACCCCATCCCTGTACAGTTTTCACCTCTGTTTTGCTCAGTTAATTTGGTGCTATTTACGTCTATGCAGGTATCCTAACCATAGTCATCCACGCAAGCCCCATACTTGTATAATATCTTCTTGGCCCACTGCCTTCACTTAATATTTTCCCCAAGTATGTTTAAACTGTAGGCCAAAGGTAACTAGCAGTAGGTCCTGTACAGAGGCATAATGCATAAGTATGAACACCTTTCTCTCGATTACATACTCCCACTTAATGGAGAGGTTATCAATATTTATTTTGAAAATCACATCCTGCCTCTCTCTGGACACTATGTTATGATACTCACTTCTAGTGGAATCCTTATCCTGAGTAGTCTGTCTTTTAATTATTCCCATGGTAGAGTTTCATTTTTATTTTTGGTGAGTGGTGGATCTGGATGTATCAAAATTAAGACTGATGTAGCTCAGGGTCCCCCATATTCCCAAGAACCACCAACCCTCTCCTGCCCTTAGTCAGTCTGCTGAGTTCCACCCCATACTCACACCTCTAGGAGCACACTACAGTGATGATAGGTCGGGGTAGGGAATCTTCGTTAAGGAGGTAACCCCCGGACCCTATTGGTACTCGGTTCTGCTCCTTAACTCTGTGTGTGTTCAGCAGTGTTTGTATGCGTTCTTACCTCCTTGCAGTGGGCAACGTGGACCCAGGTCGCTCTCTTTCTGAACATATCTAAACGGCAAATAGGCAGTTTCCAACAAGACCTAGTAGGGGCCTTCCCAACCGGGCTGCTTCCAGTCTTTCCTTTTCAAATCATTGGACCCGCACCCAATCACCTGGTTGGATAGAGTTGGTCACTCTCTCCTTCAGTTCACCTGTAGGTCACAAAATCTTTGACATACGGGTGTGATTAGTAAACAATCTTCTCATGTGTTCAGCCAGAGTATTCTCAGTGTCTATCTCTGCCTACTCTGGACCTCCTAACTCTCTTCAGAGGAAGATAACCCATCTCTGTCTGCCGTTACTCTAATGGTCATTAACACTATAGGTACTCATCTTACCAAGTTTCTTCCAATACCTATATAGGTCTTCCTTAGTCTACTTTTTATTGTTCCATTCATGCGTTTAATTAAACCTGCCGATTGCGGATGACATGAACAATATTTCTTCCTGGTAATATCTAACTTCTATCACAGTCAATCACCATTACTTTCCTTCACCCCCTGTAAGTTCTATGAAGTCCATCTCCAGCTGTTGGAATGGATACCTTGCCTGAGGAAACTCTCCTTTTGGTGCCCTTTGCCTCCCTTGATGATTACTCTGTGCACAAATCACACATCTGGAACAAAATTTTTTAGATAATTTGTTATACCATATGCCATGAAATGTTTCCTGATTATTCCTACCATTCCTCCTGTTGACACATGGCTTTGCCCATGTGTCAAAATAGCTGCATATCTAAACAAAGACTTGGGTAGTATAGGCAAATCACCCTTATGTCAAATATCATCATCTACATAAATCAAAATATCTGTTTCCTTTGAGGCTCTAATTTGACTAGATTATTAGTGATAGCTTTATAAAAAATCCGTAGGACTTTCCGTACAGCCTTACTAAAACCCCTTATATATGGCAATTTCCTCCCCTAAAAGGTAAACCCAAACCACCCTTGACTAACAGGATGTACAGGTATGCTAAAAAAACATATAGCCAAATTCATCATAGTTAGCTAAATATGTTCCCCTCTCACTTGACTATGCAGGGTGTGTAAATCTGTTACACCTAGAGCTCTATCACACTCTGATTCACTCCCTAGAGATCAAATACTATTCTCCAATCATTAAAAAATTCCACTATGCTTAGCTTGATCCTGTTTTCCATTCTGCTTGTGATGGATCACATATCTTTTAACTTCTACCAGTTGTGCAGTCCCCCATATTCCCACCAATGTTTTCTTAACAGCTTCTAATCATTACAGGTCTCATTCCAGCGAGGAATACTATCTTTAACTGCTCTCTGTCCATGGCCTATACACATCTAATGTGAGCACTGCCCCATCTATGCCTGCTAATGGATTAGTTAGGCTATCAATGGGCACTGGTTCGCAGGGAGACCTCCTGTTACCTCATCCTTTCCTCCAACTCCCTTGCCTCCCTGTCTCACCAATAGTTCCTTTAAAATTTCTGTGATACCTATCTCTACATCTGTCTCATCCCCCTCTCTCCCCTGAGCTCCCTCAGTTTCCCTCTGATTAGGATAGGCATTCCTCGGTCCTCTCTGGCTGGGACCTCCTGGGCTTTCCTAGATACGAGAAATACAAAAACCTAACAGTAGAAGTTAGTTTCTACATATAATTTAACAGATCATCTTCCAGTCTAGTCAGTCTGGTTGTCAGTCATCGGCATATAATACAGAACATTCATGGGACGGCCTGTTAACATCACATGAGGGCTAGACCCAGTACCCCTATAAGGGCTGCTTCACATTCTCCTCGGCACCAGATGTATACATTCTACTCTGGTTCAACCTGTTAATCTAGGCCTTAGCCATTACTTTTTGGATAATAGAGACATACAAATTTCTGATCTATTCCTATTATAAGGACAATTTGGGTCACGGTATCTCCTGTAACATGGGTGCCGTGTGTCTACAAACAAGGTTTCTGGGATTCCGAATCCAGGGAATATTTCCCTTACCAGACCGTTAGCTACTCTGTTGGCATCACAGCAGGTATAACCCTCGTATGACTCTGTCACTTATCACTAGACAAGAGCACGTTATCTCCTTTCTCTCAATCATATCAATAAAGTCTAATGCAATGTGTGTAAATACACCACTAAGTAAAATTAACTAGTTTAAGAGGCGTCTACTTGGCAATGTTATATTAAATACACATAACGCATATTAAAAAATAGTCTCATTCTATCCTATGTTCTTTTAACTTCTGCTAAGTTTAGGCCAAACCAATCTTGTAAAAAACCTAGAACCTTATGTACCATATTCCCTCTTGATGAATGACTCACCAGCCATGAGCCTATTCGGCAAACCTACGAAATGAGCTACTCTAGCAACACAAATTTACCTGAAAGGTGTTGTCACAGAGGGCCATCAGGGCCCTGGGAGCAACCTCTGGTCTCCCATAGGGAGTGAGACATATGGTCAGTCCCCTGTTGTTGTTGCAACTCAACAACAGGCGAGGCCATAGCAAAAACCAGATACACAACATGGGTGTGAAACCTTTCAGCAGCAACTTTATTACCTAAGCTAATATTGTCTTGATTGGCACAAACCCTCAAAATGCCAACCTAGCTGGGAGCAACATAGCTTCCAGCAGGGCCTCAAATCAATTATTTTCCTAATATTTCCATATGGATACATAAAATCACTGCTTTTCCAAACTCCTACTCATGGTAGGCAAACACCAATCGTATATGCTAAATCAGAATATCTGTTAACATGTACACCACTACCTAGTTTTCATGCCTCAGTGAGGTCCATCATAGTAAATTGGAACCTGTAATTATCCTGTCCAGTCAAAAGTGAAATAAACCACAAATAAAAGTTTATCAATATTGTCCTATTAAGTAAGACTGTCAACTAAAACACAAAATAAAACCAACCCATTTTCTATCAATACTGTCCTATCAATTGAGACAATCTCATATTTTAACCTATTTTACTGACACCTTTCCAGTTTCTATACTGTCCAGTTCCTTCCCATTGTCTCTGCCTGGTCCCTATGTTGTTATTCTGTGTCCTCATAACACACCACCTCCACTTAGCAAACCACTTCAAAACCATTCCCTTCCAAATTATCATGGGTCAGCAACATATCTGTTACTCCATCGTCCTCATTCCTATTATCGACACAGCCCATCCCCCACATTTTTATCAAGCTCAAACGTTAAAATCACAGCCCAGGCAAATGCCCTTCATTGGAATGTATTTAAGATACACCAAAATTATAACTCTATCATCCCCTGGGGTCATCATACATGTATTGTAACTTAAAATGCCAATTCATTTATCATGTCAGTCAATATATAATACCATCTATTACACACAACCTCTGTTAATGAGGAGTAAAATGTATATTATGGGGAAAGAAAAACCCGCGGTACTACACAGTGCGGTACTAAATGCTTTCCAACTCACCATTCACCTATAAACTAGTCATTTACTTTAAAATTAATGCGGCCCGATTGAACGTGCGCTAGCCAAACATGCTACCATGAAAGTAGTCTTACTCATTACTCTAACTTCCCCAAGCAAAGCTCCTTTGGGAAAATGCCCTAAACTAGTTTCAAAAAGTTCACTCAATATAGCCAACCTAGACTCCTAAATTCCTATAACCATTTTGTCCTATCTAACAAATTTTATCGCGACGCAGCCTATCCTTGTCCGTTGTTAGTTAAAGTTAACCTACCCATTATGAAAAAAAAAAAAAAAAACAATCCGACACCCAGCCCTTGATCAACGTTACTAGCAATATTTATCAACACAATTAGTTATTCCCACACAGGGACAAACTCTTCGCTTACCTACATCAACACATTGAGTTATTCCCACGCAGACAAACGTTTCGCTTACAGTTCCTCGCAAGACATACAACAATCAACAATCAGAGACAAACGATGCCACATTTTAATCGCACCACGACAAACTCGTCAGTTCACCGTCCTCTCATTCCAACATACAAACACAGGCCTTAATCTTTCATACCTTCTCCGAGTACTCTTTTTAAACTTCCCCATGTAACAACTTAAAATACCTCATTACGTGTGATCCTCTAAATTACCAGCTCAATCACTACTCCTCTGATTCAAGCCTATGAACGCAACTCCTCGCTCAGATTCACACTTCCCGTTCCATATCATACAATATACATCCATTATTCATCCATCTTCAATCCATTCTTTATATAGTTTTTCTCCCCTTCTCTTCCACTCTTTACCTTTCCTCCATTAATTTCTAGAGTAGATTTTAACACCTTGACTATTTTATCCGACATGTTTACTTTTAGTTTTATGAATTAACTGTTATTATCAGATACACACATATTATTATTATTTATACATATACCTATATATTTTTTAGTCAATTACACCTTTTCTGTATAACAATAATCTTCTAATAGTAATAACCTTCTACACATACAATACTTTTAAATATAGTTATTATTCCTTGTGTTTTTTTTAAATATTATTCAACAATATCCATTATAAGCTTAAAAAAAAACTTCAGCGTCGTTTATAATCACACGATGTTGCTTTATGTTACTATTTTTACATACTCACACGGTAAACTCTATTACTCTATTTTTCTCTTCGTGCCAGCCACGCCCTGTACACGGTATAATTTATTACACTATTTTTCTCCTCGTGCCAGCCACACCCTGTACACGGTAAAATCTATTACACTATTTTTCTCCTCGTGCCAGCCACACCCTGTACACGGTATAATCTATTACACTATTTCTCTCCTCGTGCCAGCCACACCCTGTACACGGTATAATCTATTACACTATTTTTCTCCTCGTGCCAGCCACACCCTGTACACGGTAAAATGTTATACCATGGTTTTAACCTTCACAGTTATCAAACATTTGCATCATATCACTTTTAGTAAATTAACATATTATCTGTACATTTCAATTTAATTGTCCACTTACATCAAACAGGTGTTTCACAAATTTAATTTGGATAAAGCCAATATGCAGAATTTCAGTTATATAAACAATAGGTATCTGCTTACCTGTTTTTAGAAGATAAGACATCAGGAGCTGTTTCAAACTAAGCTAAGTTTATTAAATGCAAATGTATAGATGATAAGTATGAAGGTTCGTATACGGGCTCACTGTAACACCACGCAGGGCAGACAGAGAACTGACTACAGTTTCACGTGTTCTTCTTTAAATACCCCAGACAGAGTTAGTTCCGGTTCCCGAACAGACCGGTCAGGGTAGAGGCTGAGTGTGGTTTAGACTTACTCAGCCTATCCGTTGGCGCACGGGTTGGTCCCAACCCCTTGGCGCTCTGTCTCCGGGCAAAGTTGTTGTTTCGAGTAGCCAAGTACACCTACAGCAACACCCTGATATTATGTTAACAAAGCATGAATAGGTTATGAACTAAAAGGTCAGGTCCCCACACTAGCTGTATTGGTCTCTCTCTCTCTCTTTCTCTCTTTCTCTCTCACAGGTTATGGCCCTGGAGCAACTGGAGATTCGGGATTTGGATAAAGTTACTCGAGTCTACGCTGCTCTGCTAAGCGCTCACATTAGACTACTGAAACTTCTGATGCCCAGAGTGATGTGGAAAGAGGTACCTGTGGTGATGGTATTTGAACAAAACACCTACGTCAACGCACTGGTCGATGTCAAAAATCTAATCGAGCACTCGCTAGTATGCTCCGGGTTCAAGGTCCTTTTCTACAGCAAGTGGTCGCATATCAACAACAAGTACATGCTAGGGAAGCACGTAGGCTCCAATACCAAACTCGCTATGGTTCTCAGTACAGTGTCGGCGATCAATAGAGAAACGCTCTATTACTGTGACACCGTAATGTCCCTGGGATGGGCAGTGTTATCCGAGGCCACCAAGAAAACTCGGATGCTCGAGTTAACCATAGGAACCTCCAAGGGTGCGGGCTCTATCAACAAGATGGGCTCCAATATGGACGTGTTCATGTACAGGCGCTCTTGAAAGGGAGTCAATTTGGCCACTGATATCATGGCGAGTCTATTGGAGACGCAAGACATCATAGCTCTACCCGGGGATAGGCTCACTGACAAGGCTCACGCCGAACAAGGGAAACTGCTACTGGGGAAATTGAGAGAAGAAATGGCCATGGTCACTATCACCGAGGCCGTGAAATGTAGTACCGTGACTACTGGGGGCAAAAAGTCTGTAGACGGAGAGTACCCCAGAGACGACATGCTGTCGGCATTCTTACTTCTATGTCACACCAGAGACGAGATACACACCGGTGAAAGGTCTATCAGACTAAGCGGTGAGGTATATTACAAGTAGCATATCGGTATGTATGTATATTTGTATGTATGTGCTTATTGGTCCTGCACTTGTGTCTTGTACTTGTGTCCTGTACCTGTGACTCCACCCAATAAAGACAAATACACCTAAGTCAATGTGTCAGTCGAGGTCTGATTTGACATGGTACTCAACCCCCTTTTATCCAAGTAAAGAAAAACCTCTGGTCGGATGAATGAGATCTCTGCTAGTCTGACTAACCGTGTCTCCTACCGCCGTCTGAATGGTTCTGTGTTCCTGTTGGTTAAAATTTCCAGGGAATGTGACTCTCGACGCTTCGCGTTGGACCTCAGCTGGCTCATGTCCTTACTCGCGTCGGACCTCAGCTGGCTCATGTCCTTACTCTCCAGTCGAAGCTCAGCTGCTGTTGGCGTTGAGATTGCTTAGCACGGTGTGTTTGGGGACTCTGCTTCCTTACATGAGGTGTAGATCTCTCAGAGTTTCCGCAGCAATTCTCCCCGAGCTTGGGTTGATACTTGGCAAACACTGTGTCAGCTGGGACGGCTGGAGTGTGATATGCACACTCCGGGCTTCTGGAGCGCGCGGTGACACCACTGTGCTGCTGTGACTGTCGTGTATAGTCCTTTTCTTGTTGTTGCTGCTGAAAGTGTTTCCGCTGAAATGGATCTCTGCTGATGTTGCAGCTGGTGAAGATATGATGGGCCCTTCCACCTTTGCTTGGTGTTCTCTACCAGTTGGTTATGGTCGCATATGAATTTGTCAGTAACACCCATTGCGTCTAGAGCGTTCCAGGGCATAGCGACAAACACTAGAAAGGGCATTCCTAGGATTTTGGAACTTTCACTCCTATGCTCGTACTGATCTAAGAATTGTTTGACACGAGTGTCCATGTTCTCCATCTTGAGGTGTTTCGGGTGTGCGATGTAAAGCAGACGGTTGTACTACTCCGGTTCAGCTTGTTCATAGTTAATATCAGAAAAGAATGGGGCTGTGGAACGTTTCATTTGAGAATAATCATGGCCAACCTCAGTAGGTACTCAGCTAGACTACTACAAACTAAGGTCTTGGGTGTGGTATGTTATGAGGTAGCTGGCCTCACTGTGACACCACGCAGGGCAAACAGAGAGAGCTGTCCTATCCTTTGTTCTTCCTTAAATACTCTGGCAGAATAGTTCCTGCTCATTGCTGGCCTGTCAGAGTAGAGGCTGAGTGTGGTTTAAACTTACTCAGCCTATCGTTGGCGTGCAGGCTGGTCCCAGCCTCGTGACGCACTCCAGTTGCCAGACGTAGTTGTTACTCTCAGCAGATGTTCTTGTCTCATGTTACCACAAAACACAGTTCCTCTGTGAAACCCTTAAGCTAGCACATTCTTTCCACATGGCTCCCCCACACACAAGCCTACAGCAGTTCTACAAGTTTTATGATCACACAATACATTCAGTTAATAACTCTTGTTGTAGATTAACATATTAATTAGCTAAGCATGTTCAGCCCTTACACCGTCAGCACCGGCTCCACCGATTCGGCAGTTGTACTGTCTGCTGTCAAGTGAACTGTGATGTCTAGTATCCCTGACTCCAGCCATGACATTTATGGTGTTCACATAGTCCGCGTACGTCATGAGGATCCTCGTGATCAGCTCGCGGTGCCTTGAAGCGAACTCTGCACCAAAACCTTGAGCTTCCCGGGATGTCATGAGTAGAAACTCCTCAAAAGACAAGTCCAAGTTGGCAGGGGTGTGCCCTATCCAAGCTTGAACCAACCTTTTGACGTTGATATCACTGATGGTCCCAGTGCATCTCCCGTATGAGCGTGGCTCAACTGAACTGCAAATCCTGCTGCCCATGATATCTCCCAACTACTCTTCGGTTACAAGTTACACTGGGTAGCGGAAATAAGTTAATGAGTGGCTCTCTAAATCCTTTCGAACTTTCACACAAACACACGATAGGACAGGGTGAACAGTGGCAGGGAAGAGCCACCTGCTTCAGTCAAACAGCAAAAAAAACAGTTCTCGATGGTTTGCAGAGTGGCAGAGGAAGACCGTGAATATCAGGTCAGACATGATTCATCATTACTTTGTTGGGGTTCAATAGTTGACGATGATTGCTTTGAGATCCTCCAGCATCTCCATCACCAATCCTCCTCTGAACTGAATATGCTCATCGTAGATTTTCTTTATTTCATCGCATTGCATCTCTGTCTCAATTTCTTCCTCAGTGAATTCCTCAAAGCATTCTCCAAAGCTGATGTTCTCCGATTTCAAAGAGATCCTCCAAGCTTCTGGCAACCAGGTGTAGGACTTCAAACTCATAGGCGTAGACTTTGCCATTTTCACATAACAGGAGAACCAGCTGCTATCCTGCTGCTGAACAGCGGAAGTCATCCAGGGAACCAATAACCACCATCTCCATTCTCTCTGGAAGGTAACAGTCTTTCCAAACCTCTAGCTGTTCACCATCTCCAGCGTGGACAGTATCCTCCAGACCCCCGATTCTCAACTTGTAACTCTTTGGCTTTAAAAGAGGAATCCTGATGTTTTGACACAATGTCTTGGATTTGGCCGAGGAATTGTACAGCCACCGTGAGCCTCACTACAGGACCATAAATGTTGGTGTTTTGGAGCCCGTGAGCCTGGCCTGTGAGCCTCTCCTACACAAACTTAGAATATCAGAGCCTGTGAGCCTGGCCTGTGAGCCTCTCCTACACAAACTCAAACTTAGAATTTCAGAGCCCCGTGAGCCTGGCCTGTGAGCCTCTCCAACACAAACTCAAACTTAGAATTTCAGAGCCCCGTGAGCCTGGCCTGTGAGCCTCTCCTACACAAACATAGAATTTCAGAGCCCCGTGAGCCTGGCCTGTGAGACTCTCCAACATGAACCTGAAATTTCTGGTCGGACGAACCATCCCTGGGGGGATGACTCCGATAAACAGCCCTGGAGCTGTGGTTGGCGCCTTCAGACTTGGTCTGATAAACAGCCCTGCTAGGATAAACAGCAGTGCATGGCTGCATAAACGAGTCCCAAACTCTAGACTCGCATAGCTAGGGTGGATCATTTCTGGTCAGAGTAACTACTATTAAAACAATTGGACAACTTGAAAACTAGGATACTGACATTGTCATTGTCAACCTGGTCATAGTAATTGCTCTTTTCGTACAGTCTACTTTGGTATATAATTGTACCCTTTGACAGTAAAACTGTCACTATGTGCTGTAGTCTTCGTTAGGCCGAATGTTGTAGCGAACCATCTTATTCTGGTCTCGCATCAGCACTGCAAACCTGTCACTTTCAGTACTGTCAGGTCTCATGAAAACGTAATAACCGACGGGTTTGTCACGCATGTATTGCAGAGCCCCTTCCAGACCTTGCCTGCTCATGAACCTCCGGGAGAGCATCTGTGAGGCCCACACGTTTGCCAGGTCTTGCTTTTCAGCGTCGTCAACATATATCTTTGTCCTGATGCCTCCTCTCCTGAACTTGTTGCGAATCATTCTCGTAGTAGTTCTGATGTGGCCAACGGAAATGCGTCCAAGTGGTAACGTGAAAAGATTTATGTGAAAGATGTATGTGCTAGTTAATAGCCAGTTTGTCCTTGACACTCTGGTTCATACTGTGAGTACTCTCCACATCACCTTATAAAGGCCTGTGTCAGTACTCCTACTGGGGGCGATTTCTCTGACAAGGGGAGCCTTTTCGACTGGAGCTCTGAGGCTCTGTGGCAAGTGTGGTTTGTGTCCAGGATGCCTCTCGTTTATGCCAAAGCCATAAATATGGCCACTCTGATAAGCATTCTTGTAAACCAGTTTCTTCTCAGGTTCAGTGAAAAATGCAACTCCGAACAGTCTTCTTGGACCAACCACTGAGCACCCAGAAGAGACACTCTCTCCCTCAGTTCGTTGGACGTAGAGTTGTCCGTGATGAAGCTGAAATAAGCAGTGTAAAGAGACTGCAGCTCTAGGAGTAACTCCCTGCCGTTCCGTATCTCCTTTGCTCCGATGTCCTTATGGTCTACCCAAAGTAACTAGCGACACGTCCCGGTCGCAGTCCGTCTTGATTCGGAGAGGGTAATTGGCGTACAGGTTGTAGAACCTGCCTTGGCTCAAGCACGCTGCCTCTCCGCATATTGTGATCAGGTTATCGTGAGCAGACTCGGAGGCCCGCATCGTTTGCCTGCACAGTTCGGGGTTGGTAGTCCACAGGGACAACACCACGCGCAGGTTCTGCTGTCGGAGGCGTCGGAACTTGATGTCTTCAGAGTGTCGATCTACGTAGACCAGTCGCCCATCTGTGGTCAACCAGAAGGCTTTCATGTCTTGCTCGTAGGCTATCCTGTCGCAACTCACCTGGCGGCACATCTCGTGTTCCTCACCTGTCATTAGCGTGCGGTTGACGCAGAGCAGTTCTCGATCGGTTAACGGCTCCGCTCTGTTTCCCAGGCGCTTGGTGTTGTGCCAGGGTACCCCGGAGAAAAGCCAACAGTATCTGAAGTGAATCTTCAGTGGTAACACAAACTCTATTAAGGTAGATCTCGAGGGGCTCGATTGCTCCTTATCCGTGTGACACATGGAAAGGTTGTCTTTGATGCATTCACTGGGGCACAGTATGACACAATCGTCTTCGATCGAGGTCCAGCTAAGCTCTGGGTGTAACACGTCAACAGGGTTGCGGTGTCGCCATCGAGCGCTGTCCACGAACCCGGAGGAGACCTTGTGGCTGCTCAGCGAGTTGGTGAGAGACCCCATCGATAACTCTATGTCTGCACCTGTTGGGGTGGCTGCCGACTGCGTGAGAACCAGCCTCTTATCATCGATTCTCAAGACTCAAGACACTCGAGGATCAAGCCCGGGTGGAAAGCGAAGCTCGGAGACTGGCGTTGCTCTGGGGTGTCCCTGTGACTATCAAGGAGACTGGATCTGGACTCTTTTGTGTCCAGGCGAATGAAAGGTCTACAACTTACCCTTGTCCTATACACAAAAGAGTGCACTCCAAGTGCAAACTGGGTGCTCTGGTCTTTGCTACGCACACTAAACCGAAATGTTTTGTACCCTGACATGTAGTATGTACACTATCCATGGCCTTTGTGGAATAAAAAACACAAATGCACCAACCTCGAGTGGTTATGTATTTTTATTTTCCATTTCAATCTCATCACTGTCTATCACAACAACCAACTAACTCACTATATGATCATTGGCGTATGGCTAGTACAGACGACATTCACTAAGGTATAGAGTACATATCACAAGACAATAGACAACACAGGCAAGGTGTGCATCAAGTACTCATTAGTGGAGTCAACACGGGCTAAGGGTGTGTGGGGCCAACACCCTGTCTCGCGCAGGATACACCTCTGTTGATGTGCTTGAATATGGTGTTCACTAGACCGGCTGGGTACGAGTGTAGCTCATCCAAGGTGTGCGTACGCTTTCCGGGTATCACTCTGTTGGTATCCGAGGACAAGCGCGGTCCACGTTGTGCTACATGATGTGCTTCCCCTCCCTGATGTTGCCACAGTTCTTTTTGCACATCACGCCTCGGAATGGGTTGTTGGTCATCAACCGGATCCTCTTTCTGTACTTGGTGCCATATCGACAGTAGTCGAGTCTAACGACGCGCTTGTCTTTAGAGGGCATCCTGAACCCTTCGCTCTTGGCACGCGTGACATTCTGACACGTTTTCTTTCCTTCACCGCGATTCATCAGCTTGACAAAGACACTCGTGGGGTGATTTGTCGATATCTTCGTAAAGCCTGTGCAAAACCCGTCTCTTCCAGAGCATACTGGAGTCTGGGTTTTCCACAAAGTACTGCATGGCAGGGTTGGTGGCATGGAAGTACTCTATGATGTCTATAGTTTTTCTCACCAGAGATTCGGCGAGCTTCAGGTCCCTGGGTGTCTTGGCGTGAGTCCTGGCCGAGCTGTAGTTTTCAGGTCCGGCGAATACAACGTCGGGAGCTGGCCCTGACCACTCTGTGGCAGGGTCACAGTTTCGTATGTCTACAACGATATCAGCACCGTGGCTACAGTCGACATCTAGCCTTCACACTTTCCAGCCGGCTTCGACGAATAGCCTGCAAATACTGCCTGTGCTGTCAAAGAGACTCAGGAGAGTTTTCTGCTTGGGATGTTCCATAGTTGCCAGCCTCAGGTTATCCTGTGACTGCATTCTGGGTCTCGGGCTGTATGGGCCGCAGGAGACTGGAGAATTTGTTGGACAATAGCAATCTACACAACTGTCGGACTACTGCTCCGAAATTAACGATCCGCCGTACACTCTTGTTGGGTGCACGGACAGCGGCCGTGGGTGCACGGTCCTCTGGGGCAACCCTCTTTGGTTTACCGCATCATCTCAGGACGAAGATGTGCCTCCGTGTGTCCGACGGGGTATTTCGTGGGGATGTATCAGGGTCACGAGATGTGTTCGCTGCACAGAGTCTCGTGGCCTGAAGGTCAGAGTGTGATAATAGCCGTCACATCCTGGCACGACACGGTTTGCGGACATTCAGAACATTACAAGGTGCCGGACCTCCTGACCAATGTACAGTCTACCCCGCTCCTTGATACTCTCAGGGAGCTGACTGCAAGCTGGGTGCGGGACATACCTGGTGGCGATGTCGTAATGCTGTGCAGAGAGATGACCTCGTATGAACAACGGACCTCGTGTATGTTCAACTTTGAAAATATTTTGCATGACATGCAGTCCCCAGCTGAATCCTTGTACTACAGACTGAACACACTCTCCCTTTACCACACCGCAAAGACCCTGTATGACATGGTGGTGAAACCGTTTGTTACCCGTAAAGATGGCCGAGATGTGGAGCCCAACACATCCATTCATTTCCTACAACCAAATCCGTGATGGATAGGGGAACAGGACACGCTAATTGTACAGATGTGTCCGTCAACTTTGCCATCTACGACAAGCATGAGGGAGTCACGGTGGGGTTACACGAGGGTCTCGACATCAACTGCTTGTGGAAACCCAAGCTGCATCCGGCCTGCAATTGCACCCATGCACTGCTACACTACACCTAAAACTGAACGCTTCTGTCTAGTCACGATGGATGTTTTCGACTGCTCGCCTGGGCCGACCCGAGGTGCCCCGTCCGCGCCTCTAGACGTGAGGCGATGTCGTACTCGTGGAGTTTGACGTCTGGCTAGAAGAACTCCCCCAGGGTCTCGATGAGCAGTACTTGCCAATAGCCGTGCGATCCTTATCGTAGGAGGACACTGTGAAAAGGCCTGAGTTATACATACCGCTATCAGGCCAGGATACTCTGAAAACTATCATCCTCAAGAGCTGGGGGGGTAAATCGGTGTGAAGCTCAGATTCTTACACTCTAGCCGAGCCGCACCTTACCATGAAGAACTTGCTGCTGTACTCGACTGGATAGCGACCTTCCAGTCTAAGCAGTGGCGAGAGTGTCATGATGTTTCACTATCCTCCCAGAACTGCATCGTGTGCCGGCATGGAGATGTTGTCATCTGAACACCATTCAGCCGGCGGACGTGGAGGACAGTTTAGGAGAATTGCTAACCTGTCAACGTTACACTCCTCCTCAATCGCACAATCGTACACAACCCCACCCTTTGACACCTCGGCAGGAGCAAGCAGAGACTGTGTTACGGCAGCTAGGCCTGCTCGTGTCTTCAAACAGAGCCTTTCTGAACCTGGACAGCGTATCCGTGTTCGCTCAGAACAATACAAGTTGTGAACAAGTTAGACCTGGTCGCTGGACCATGGGAGAGTACACCCTATAGGACCCTTATGTGGTCAGGATACCCCGAGACGAGCACTACCCGGAGAGGACAGGGTTGTTGCTCTTCGAGGAGCTATGCAAGAGATCTAACAACCGTGCGGGGATAGTGGTTTCCGTGCCCACGACCGACTACGTCCCCGGCTTCGGCTGCGACGGTATGAGGTTCCTCAACAGACATGTTCAAACGGACCCTGGGGGCGCGGATGCAAATAGAGTCCATTACTCTATGCGTGACCTCACTGGAATCATCAGGGATATGGCCAAGTGGGGAGTGAGTAGATACTCGCTGGGATATCTTGACTACACCTTTGGTACCTCGGAAGGCCTGCCGACCTTCACGGAGCTCTCGCGTATAATCAACTCTGCTGCCACCAAGATCCAGACTTTGCATTACCGGTACACGAGGACCTCCACCTTCGGAGACGGAGGATACTCTTACGCTCACGTGGATGGATTGTACAAACTGGAAGTGGGTATGTTTTTCCAGCATGCGGCCCAGGGGACACCGCTGAACAAAAGCTTTGTCCTGGTTCCAGACATGCCGAACCTGAGATTGGGATTGTCATCAGACATGAACGTAGGTGCTCCGTTGTCTGTCAGTGAACTCGTCATCCGGGACTCCATCGACACGGTCAAGTTTATACCGTACGGCGCGCAGGTCATCAACTTGAATTACAAAGTAGCGTTTGTCGATCAGGATAGGGACAGGATCTGCATACATTCTCCCTCTACGGTTGCACGGAGGGACGGTCTCAGGCTCCCTTCCTTTGGTATACAGACGGAAGAAGACCAACACAGCCTTGCAAATTGTTGCGACAGCTACATTAGCGGGGCTGCGCATTGTGCTAGGGTCTTGGTGCCATTGTCGACCGCCAGAGAATCAAGTGAGTCTGTTCTCCAGAGTGTGTTGGATTCGAGTCGCTTGCTCGGGACACCTGTGCTGACGAGAGAGGAAGAAGACTGGCTTTCTAGCAAGAGCGTGAAGACGAATGGCACAGCACTTCCCTCTCCCAAAGGCTCACTGGGGTTGGCGTCAATTCTTGACAGCATGCACTTGATATCCAAAATGGTAGAGTGCATCAGAGGCTCCAGTTCCTGCATGGAGTTGGGTGACTACGCTGATAACAATTGGCCCCAAGGAGGCACAGGGTACCCGATTACAATCTCGAGCGTTGTGGAATCGACCGATACAATCTCGGTTAAAATGATAATCCGTGTCAACCACGGCGCCATACACAGTAAGATTCCGTGTGACCTAAAACCGTTCTCGTTCGGATCGGAGCAGCCTTCGTCCGCTCAGTACATTCCGGGCTACTACATGCACACGGAAGAGCCTGTGATCTCCAAGGTGAAAAGTTACGTGACAACCGTGGGACCTCTCACAGCGTGGATCCTGCAACCCATAGCGTTACTCTATTGCCCTGGCATGGACCGGAGTCTCGCTGATCACATACCCTACTCAGACAAGTACTTTCAAAAGACCTACGATTGTGTGAGCGGGATGAACGAGTCTCTCGGGGATCTGAGGGATGTGTTCTCTCGACTTGGTTCGTTGCTTGCAGGGAATGAGAAGAGGACAGAGCTGACAGTGATGCGTGTAGGGGGCATGTCAACTCGCACCTCTGCACTATCTCTGAGCGCTACTGTACTTGCTGTACTAATCAACATTACCTTAATCGCGATACTTTGCTCCATGTGTAAAGGGAGTCGATGTAGAGAACAACGCTATAGGAAACTGCAATGATGAAGAATCCTGTCGCCTTGACGAACAACATCACTGCAACCTCACGCAAATCTGTTTATCTGCTACTACTGTTGTCAGCTCAGGTTCTTATTCTTTACCCGGTGTCTAATCAACACGCCGGTGAACTCCCGGCTCCCGTTCTAGATTCAGTACCGGATCGTCTGATCAGAAACGGTGACGCAGCTCCCGACTCCTTGAAGCTCCTACTTCGCTTACCATTTCTTCCTAGGGCTCAACTGGACCGAGCTCGAAGTCGATTACCCCGAGTGTTCTCAGGGGGCCTGCAGAGGCTTACCTGACTCTCATCAAGGTTGTGATCACTTGTGCTCTTCTGGCACCTGGCTCGATGCAACTGTAGCATTGACAACGGCCACGCTTGAGTACAAAAGGGCCATGGCGTCGCTCGACGCGGCCTTCAACGAACTAGCTGCTCTCATTGACACGCATATCATCAACCAGCATTTGCGCTTATCGGACCCCGTATCCAAACTCTTGTCATACCACAGCAAGGTCTCCGCTTCAGATCCTCAAGTCGTGGATGTGATGAGATACTACAGGACCTTGATCGACGACGCCCTGACAGACCATTTGTGGACCATTTTCCCAGCACGTTGTCGTCCTCTCCATGCAGAACCTCTCGCAGACAACCAGCTGGTCTCCAGGTCTAAGGGTGCGAGTAAGTTCAACGAGTTGCTGGACACCTGGAAGAGTGGCGCGTTCAAGTTGTCAGTCCAGCTCAACGCCGTCACGTTCCCCTTCCAGGGGGCTCACCAGCGCTTACTATCGTGTGCTCAGGGTTTACAGAGGGCGGATATGACGGGGTGTGAACCCTACTTCATCAAGGAGTTTTACACCGACATACCTCTGGCGAGCAGTTCGCTGTCATCCTCTAGGCTCGTGATGGTCGTCAAGAGGGAGAGTTGGAACCCAGTCATGCTCTCCCACTGGTACATGCCCTTCATAGACTCTTCTAATGGTAACAGGACTTGTTGGCTGGACAGGCCGATGGTGAACGACACGCACTCCAACTACAGGGTGCCCCAGTGTGACTCGAGGGGGATATGCGAACCTCTGGAACTCGAGGATGACACGGTCTCAGCGTGTGAGGTGAACGAGAACGGCGAGATAGGCTTGGAGTGTCCCATGGTGTGTGAAGCCCCGTGCTTCGGTCCTATCTGCTACCAGGCCCAATCGGACCAGTATACGCTGAGGACCGCATCTGGCGGAGCGCGTGGCATCGACGCAACAAACAACCAGAGTCCGGTCCGGGTGACCAAGAGGCCCAGGATAATCTCGAATGTGCACTCTCTGTCCGAGGCCGACATACACACGTCTCTGGCTAGTGTTCGGAACCGATCTGCTCAGTCTTCTGAGTTGCTGCAGCGAGGAAAGGCCGTGTTAGAGGACATAATCGCCATGGACGCTACAGCACGGAAATACATTGACAAAGTGTACACTGAGACAGCAGCGCAATCTCAGGGGACCAAATGTGTCGACTGTGAGCGCATGATAGGCCACAGCCGGTTCATGGCTGCTGCTTCAGTCACCCTATCCACTCTAACCTGCTCTTTATTGATTGTTGTACTCATAAAACTGAGGTCTAGTACAAAGAACCAAGACGTGCCGATGAGGACGACGAGCCTGAGCAGTGTAGACAATTTCTTGTGAGTTCTACGTCCTATATCTAACGTTGTACTAGGGGAAGGTGTTCATTGGTGTTCATTGTCAGACTCAGCCTATTAAGTGTATGTGGTATCCACATCATTCTCCATCCAGTCTTGCTTGTGAGAAGCCATGGCCTTTTCAACTACACCCTTCAGCTATCTACTTGTTACACTATCAACTGTCACCCTCCTGTCTGCAGAGGGACAAACTTTTCCAAACTCTACTACGTGGGCACCCGACGCATATGTGCATCTGACCGGTAGGCCTAGTAGCACAGCAACAACAGATACAGACTCGATCACCAGACCTGAGGATGTCGTCGCTACAGCCCCGAGCGCGGACGCTGCCACTGAGCCTCCTTCTACTGAGCCTCCTTTCGAGCCTGAGTCTACCACTGTAGCTCTGAGTGTGGATGTGACCGCTGAAGCTCTGGTAATCAGGGAGCTTACGTTCCCCATTGCTACAACTGTGAAACTGGTGTGTCCGAGCTTGGATCCTGACCGTTTTTTGTCCACTAGCTGGTTTGTGTTGACTGCGAGCGATATAAGGGTCGGGTTGTATCGCATCAACAAACAAGGAGTCGTCTCCAGATACAGCGGAGGGGACGATATACTCTCGGGGATCACTGTGTCGCACAACGTAACTAGCACCAACGCTCTAATGATCTATGGCGACACGTGCAACCACACTGCAACCTACCAGTGTAGGAGAACGGCTATAGTGGGGCACGTGAATGAAGTGCACAGTTTTTCTGTCGCAAACTGCACAGTCTTGAGGAAAGTAGACCTAGGATCCACTATTAAGGCTGTGGCACCTGGAAACGCATCACCACGGCTGATGTTGTCCTCGAGTCTCATACTTGCTATAGGACCTATAGTCCGGTTCATCTCTATTTATTAACGGTGCTCGCGTCAGCCCCTTGTTCAGCACAGACATCACCTTCAATATTTGCTTGCATATGTCAATCTTGTCACGAATCCAGCCAGGAGAAACACAATGGCTTCCACTAAATCTCCTACCAGAACCACTAGCCACCACCAAAATCAGCACCGTTGATCCCTGAGCACAATACATATGTCTACAAGCCAGCTCGGATGAATCAGGCCGTCCAAGACATCTTAAAGAGTGCACACGCCAAGAAAGTGAAGATAGATGTCCCTTCAACCCCGTACGCGACTATCAAACTGGTTCATACACTGTGCTCTGCTACAAATGCCAACTTCTGGGGCCCCGAGTGTGAGAAAGCATTGGTGGATTGTCTCCCCACTAGGGAGCATCATAAGGCCTTCCTGTCGCACAACACGTTTGTGACTGTCATCGGTGCTGTGGTTGCCAGAGCTCTAGAACAAGCCACCAGGGGCTGCGAAGACACTCTGGACCTTCTGGCCGATCGGTATTACGCGCGAAGCATCGTGTGTCACGACTCTAGCAAGACCAGTACAATTGAAGCAGCTGCGTACGCGAGTATCATGGCCGTACACATGGAGAAAGCAGCCCTGGCCGTGAACGCGAAGAAATGCTACCAGCTCAGCAAACGCTACGGAGCTAACCAGACCGAAGAGGAAGCAAAAGCCAGCTCACTGGATAGGTTGTACACTGACTCAGATTCTCACACGACAGCCACGGCCAACTTTGGATTCAAGCACCATTACGAGAAGAACCCCCATCACCCTGAACACTTTCCCGGGGGTAAGATGGACGACATGAACCTGGTTGAAGCCATCGTGGACGGCTTGGCCTGTATATTCGAATGAAACAAGACTCCTGGCTGAATATGTACTACGTAGAGAGATTTAAGGGTTGCAATAAGGACCTTGCCAAAAACATCATAGAGGCTCTCAAGCTCTATATAACGGACGCAGATTACAAAGCCCTAGATGCCTTCCGGATGTCCATCTTCTCTATCATTGGAGAATCTATCCCGTGGTCCCGTGTGATGATGACGGACTGCTGCAATCACAAGACTGACCAAGATAACCATGATAACCGGCGCGTGATTTCGCCTCATGTTTTTCAATGAAACAATAATCCTACAACTGAATTTGAGTCCTTGATCTGTGTAACATGTGGTGAAATTGTATTAAAGGTGAAATGTGACTCCCTATCTATGTGTGACATACTCTACGGCCCTTTATTTACAGTAGTATGTCATGGGTTGGGTTTGATGTTAGCAATCAGGGGATGTAACACGTTCCATGCTATATGATGATGTACTTTGACATATATTTTTTTGGTATCCATTGTTTATGACACAATAAAGTATTACTTCATCATGTATATACATAAACCTGTCTGTGTGCGTCTTTCTTATGGTTCTGACCTTGGTCTGTATAAATGCTTAAGGGGTTTTGTTGTTAACAAGGTATACACTCAGACTGTTCTCCGTGTACCCCTTGTGTTACCAGTGTGTTCAAATTTCCAAAACTGGACTTCGGTATGGCAGAGATGGATAAGGCTGAACTGGAGCAAGCCCTGACCGACCAATTGTATCTGCACAGTACCAACTCTGCAAATGATACTGGGATAGATCACCCTAACCCTAAGGAGTTGACCAGTGACATTGTCACTGAATACCAGAACCATCACCTGGCGGCCGTCAGCTGGTTTGCTAACGTCATACCATTCCACTTGGTGTCGATGGAGAACCACCACTCTGTCCTTATGCCGGCTGTGAATGTCATGGACAGATACATAACCACCTGCACCGACCTCGGTGAGGACCTGTGTCAGCTGTTGAAGAACATAGGTAACATCCGATTGGCATGCCTGTCGCTTGCGCTCAAGATGGCATTGGTTATAGACTCTTCCAGCGACACGGCTACACCAAGGTTGAATGTGTTCATCCTGCCAGATGTACAGGGAATACAAGAGTCTGAGAATCGCATACTTTTCAATCGCAAGTTGAAAGGGGCTCTACCTACATTCTGAATCAACGTGTCATGCCTATAGCTGCCAAGCTTTTAGCTACAACTGCATTGGAGATTAGGTTGTTACGCTTCAAGCGATGGAAGTGGATCGCTGTGTGCTGCCAGCTTGGGGTTATCGAGGTGTGCGCTCCTGAAGAGAGGCTTCGTCTGGAAGAAAGTTTGATCTCGCTCTTGGAAACGTTTAAGCCTGGCCAGTTCACACAGAAGGAGCTGTGTGACCTTAGTAACATGTTGATGCAGGGCTGTGTGGTGTGCAGAAGTTGTTTCATCAACCCTGATGTTCACAAGGCCCTAAGTAAGATATGTCATGCTCCAAGTGTAGTAAAAGGAACCGTCTTGTCACGGGGAAGCATGTGCACAGTGTTGTGGCTGGGGACACAAACAGCCAAGGGGAACCGGATAATAAAGTGACTCATTGCTTTGTCTAATGTAATGTCAAAAGCCTTATACTGTGACTATGTAACACACCCCACAGGCATTTACCCAAGGATCATACAGTGGGGAGAACAAGTATTTGATACACTGCCGATTTTGCAGGTTTTCCTACTTACAAAGCATGTAGAGGTCTGTAATTTGTATCATAGGTACTCTTCAACTGTGAGAGACGGAATCTAAAACAAAAATACAGAAAATCACATTGTATGATTTTTAAATAATTAATTTGCATTTTATTGCATGACATAAGTATTTGATCACCTACCAACCAGTAAGAATTCCGGCTCTCATAGACCTGTTAGTTTTTCTTTAAGAAGCCCTCCTGTTCTCCACTCATTACCTGTATTAACTGCACCTGTTTGAACTCGTTACCTGTATAAAAGACACCTGTCCACACACTCAATCAAACAGACTCCAACCTCTCCACAATGGCCAAGACCAGAGAGCTGTGTAAGGACATCAGGGATAAAATTGTAGACCTGCACAAGGCTGGGATGGGCTACAGGACAATAAGCAAGCAGCTTGGTGAGAAAGCAACAACTGTTGGCGCAATTATTAGAAAATGGAAGAAGTTCAAGATGACGGTCAATCTCCCTTGGTCTGGGGCACCATGCAAGATCTCACCTCGTGGGGCATCAATGATCATGAGGAAGGTGAGGGATCAGCCCAGAACTACACGGCAGGACCTGGTCAATGACCTGAAGAGAGCTGGGACCACAGTCTCAAAGAAAACCATTAGTAACACACTGCGCCGTCATGGATTAAAATCCTGCAGCGCACGCAAGGTCCCCCTGCTCAAGCCAGCGCATGTTCAGGCCCATCTGAAGTTTGCCAATGACCATCTGGATGATCCAGAGGAGGAATGGGAGAAGGTCATGTGGTCTGATGAGACAAAAATAGAGCTTTTTGGTCTAAACTCCACTCGCCGTGTTTGGAGGAAGAAGAAGGATGAGTACAACCCCAAGAACACCATCCCAACAGTGAAGCATGGAGGTGGAAACATCATTCTTTGGGGATGCTTTTCTGCAAAGGGGACAGGACGACTGCACCGTATTGAGGGGAGGATGGTTGAGGCCATGTATTGCGAGATCTTGGCCAACAACCTCCTTCCCTCAGTAAGAGCATTTAAGATGGGTCGTGGCTGGGTCTTCCAGCATGACAACGACCCGAAACACACAGCCAGGGCAACTAAGGAGTGGCTCCGTAAGAAGCATCTCAAGGTCCTGGAGTGGCCTAGCCAGTCTCCAGACCTGAACCCAATAGAAAATCTTTGGAGGGAGCTGAAAGTCCGTATTGCCCAGCGACAGCCCCGAAACCTGAAGGATCTGGATGGAGGAGTGGGCCAAAATCCCTGCTGCAGTGTGTGCAAACCTGTTCAAGAACTACAGGAAACGTATGATCTCTGTAATTGCAAACAAAGGTTTCTCTACCAAATATTAAGTTCTGCTTTTCTGATGTATCAAATACTTATGTCATGCAATGAAATGCAAATTACTTAAAAATCATACAATGTGATTTTCTGGATTTTTGTTTTAGATTCCGTCACTCACAGTTGAAGAGTACCTATGATAAAAATTACAGACTTCTACATGCTTTGTAAGTGGGAAAACCTGCAAAATCGGCAGTGTATCAAATACTTGTTCTCCCCACTGTATATGCATGCCAACCAGTACTTCTCATACTGTTTTTATATTCCCGTTTGCCAACATTCATATATTCCTGTGAAATAAAAACAAGATATATCAAACACAATGTATCAAATACTTTTTATTTTATTATTCAGACAGGTGCAATACATGCACATTATATCTATACATATGTGTCACAAAGGAAATATAAGTAAACGCTGGTTCTTATAGTGTAATATGAGACACCCTAGTGATGTCATGTCTTTTATGGGCCACCCTTGGTTTGTTTAGTGATAGTATGTTGGATGTTTTGGTACTGTAGGGATGGTCGCTAAGAGGTTGGAGCCTTGGGTTTGTGTAGTGATGGTATGTTGGATGTGTTGTTACTGGAGGGATGGTCGCTAGGAGGTTGGAGCATTTCCCTTTGGTTTCACAGTATGATGTCATTTCTTTATGGGCCACCCTTGGTTTGTGTAGTGATGTTATGCTGGATGTGTCGGTACAGGAGGGATGGTCGCTAGGAGGTTGGAGCATTTCCCTTTGGTTTCACAGTATGATGTCATTTCTTTATGGGCCACCCTTGGTTTGTTTAGTGATAGTATGTTGGATGTTTCGGTACAGGAGGGAAGGTCGCTAGGAGGGTGGAGCATTGCTCTTTGGTTTCACAGTACCCTCCTACACAGTCCTAGTGTTTAAAAGCAGCAGAGGTGACACATTCCAAGTGTACAAAACGTTTTCTGTACAGGAACGTCATTGGAACATTGGAGAGACGGGTGTATACACAGCGCCAGGCTCTGCAGTAGCAGTGACTGTGATTCTAGTGTCTACAGGACTGACCCAAAGCCAAGACATGTTATACTTCACTACTTGGACAGGCAACGGGGAGAATCTGATGCCCCACATGAACGCTATCAAAGAACATGCCAATTTCTTCCATAAGAACAGACTGGTGGTGGATGATGTGACAATGGAACACCTGAAAAAGACTGGTGTTCTGCAAGACAGTAGAGTTGTCATGGAACTGGATACTGATGTGTTTGCTAAAGCCAAGGCGAGGATAACAAAGATGACACTTGAGAAGGAGTCCAGAGTGTCCAAAGTATTAGTAGATATGTATGACCATCTACAGGGTGATTACCAGGAGTTAAGAGGTAACAAATTCTACGCCTCAGCATCAGATATCATGCGTTATGGCGCTTTCACGGCATATTCCGATCAAGCAGATCAGTTCGTGTACCACGACGCGGATGTTCGCTTCAAACATCTAGACCAGGATCATTGGACGAACCTGGGATCTGGTGCAGACATGAAGGTGGTCATGATAACCTCGACCAAACGTACAAAGCAATCCCTTGTCAAGAAACTGTCTTTTGTTGAACCGAGTTACTTCTACAAACGCACACTCTATGGGTACCAGGAATACACACAGTTCAATACAGATTTTATCTCAATGACGAAAGGAGCTGCTACACATGAAGCTGTCAAAATCGGACTCTTGCAAGTGAGAACTATAGCTGCAAGCAAAAAATCGATAGTTGAGAAGATTCTGGGTAACGAAAAAACAAAAATTTTCTTTACACGAGGCACTTCGGACAACTCACCCTGAAGAGACTAGGTTTGTGATACCTCGCGAAACTCGTCTATGGTCGTCTATGGTCCTCGTCTATGGTCCTTGTCTATGGTGCTCCATAGACAAGGTGTCCCCATGTATCCGGAGTACTCTCATAGGAAGCTGAAAAGTTCCTACATGGGAGCCGTAGGCCTGAACCCTTTGGATATTATACTCGGGGACAGGATGGATGCCAAGTACAGAGAGTCCCAGTCACATTCGCCTCATGTAGACAATCTAGGTGAGCAGTACATTAGACACGAAAACTGCATTCTTCTTCGCACCATGCAATTGAAAGGGAATATGGAGACCAGGAAGATGTTCATGTCAGAAAATGCGCTCAACCCAGCCAATGTTGGAGCTGTATCTCGGCAGGACGCTCAGAACTGGTATGGCGTGTCGAAGGGTGATCACCCTGATGTGCCAGTTTACACTCTTGAAGAAGAATCTGTGATCATCTCCGGACCACTCATGACCCTCCAGTCCAGAACTGCTTGAATTTGACACACCGTGGACGTTCCTGTTCCTCGTGAAGTTGACGTCCATGCTCCTCGTGAAGTTGAAGTCCACGCTCCTCGTGAAGTTGACGTCCACGCTCCTCCTGAAGTGGACCTTCGTGCTGTGGCCGATTGTAAACGTTGACATACGCACGGTCATATTAGGTTTCAACAGACAGGCTCACGTTGTGGACCCAGAAACCGGGCCTGTCAAATTTACAAGAGAACGGGGGTCTCTGAGGATGATATTGGAATCCACTGCAAACGCCAAGAATGTCATCACCCGAGTAGTCACCAAAATTCCAGAGATTCTGGTCAAGGCATTTGTACAGAAGCGTAAGGCTATTGTAGAAATGGCTCGCACTCAGTTGGAGTACATGATGAGAAACCCCGAAGTGGAATCGGACTTGAACGATTCCACTCCAGTGATCACGGCAGGGTGGTGAAGTGCATGGGCTCAGCGTACGCTCACGTGGCTACAAATGGTCCTAAGTCCCAACTAGCCATCAAAACCTGGGTACTTGGAGCAAGAGCCTACGGGCTGTTCACTAACATTGGGGCCCTGGTGCACGGAGACCCATTGGTGAAGACCTTTGCTGCCTTGGATCTTAGTCAAACCGTGAACGGTTTCATGGCTCACAAATTGGCTATGTTTGCAAAGACCAAGGCTCTAGCTGAGACATTGGAGCTCTGGCTAACAACCCCGTCATGAATATGGCCGGTACAGCAGCTAACATTTCTTATTTGCTCAGAACGTCCGCAGTGTAGCTGAAGGACACCACAGTCCTAGCGACTACTACTGGTTGACACGATCCTCAATGCAGATGTTGGCCCTGGTGTTTGATAAATATTGGACCAAAGAGTGCAATTGTTCACGTGTCATATTGCACGTTTCATACATTCTAACTAACATCCACATGAAGACTCATAAGGGACCCATCACACAGGTCTCTGACATAAGTCCCGTGTTACTTTACTAGGACAAATGTCCACCATGGGGTGTCATCTCACCAGAGTCCTTCTATCCAACCAGGGTTATTGTTATCCACCTTAGTCTTACATGTCTACTTGTGGAGATGTATAAAGGAGGTTTGTCTATATAAACACCAAGACACATCACAACTTGCTATATCACTACCATTTACACTAAGCGATTGTGATATACCAGAGCAAACCATGCAGAACCCAGGCAATCCAGGCAACAGCGATGCTAGACCTCAGCGTGTCCCAGAAGTTAAGATAATACAGGGGTTTCCCAAGGTTGTGTACGTATCTGAATGTCACCTGGACGTGGACGGCGACCTTAGCGGAACTCCCCGATACACGGATCCCAAAGACTGGTGCAGCTCGGAGGAATGAATTGGAAGTATTGAACGACGCTAATGTCATGATGCGCGTACCTGGGAAGTACGACACGTACGAGTGTAAGGATTGTAACATCGTACTTTCCTGGTACAAAAGAGGTGACCCTGGATTACATCAACACGTGGAGAGCGGAGGAGGACAGTGTCGGTACATTAAGGCTAAGTACAGGGGACACGAAAAGGAGGTTCTCATCACACAAGGGAAGCTGAGGTTCCAAAGCGGGGGTCTAGCATTCCCTGATTTCGTGTTGTACGCAACTGATGGGTACGTTACTATTGCCGGGACCAAACACTGCATTGTCTGTGCATGTCCGTCCGGCGAAGATCACTATATCGCATGCACGGTGTAAGAGCCAACGAGGAACTAGTTGATCGATAATATCTTTGTTAAAAACAGTTAAGAATTGTAATGTATATTTCATTATCATTTACAAGATTTATGTTAGTTTAAATGCATGAGTTATTATGAATGTTTAAATGATATAAATGTCTATCGACGACACTCCTTTGTTCACTAATAGAGGACCTGGTCCTGAGAACAGATGGGGCGTCTTTGAAACCGACAGCTCCTTAGCTAAGAGAGGACCCGGTCCTGAGAACAGATGGGGTGTCTTTGAAACCGACAGCTCTTTAGGGTACTTAGTCCCAGACTTCAGTGTAATGGGAGAGTCTGCCAACATGTACCACCTTCCACAGACGGTTGACACGCACAAATGTTTCCGGTGTATACTGGAAATCAAACACTTTGTGCAGAACGACACCTTACTGGGTGAGCACATCTATCACGTATACAACACAGGAGGCCAATGCCCATACATCGCAGAGAGATGTACAAGCATCAACAACACAAGATAATGCTCATACTGGGGAATGAACGGTACAGAAAGGGATCGATTGCGTTCCCGGATACTGTCATCACCAAGGCCTCTTACGGGTACACTACAATTGGCGGGCTGAACCATTGCATTATCTGCAGCGCCATGACCGTCCAGGGAAAGTACCTACCCATTCAGGGACATCGCCTGCACTGTGATGAAATGAAAAACTCACTTCGGTAGAAGTGTCTTGTGTGTGTGTGCATGAGAATTACCTCTGGCTGTAACAATGTATGGTAGTCCGATTCAAGTGTGGGGTTTGTCATTTAATAAAAATCAGCTGAATCAACTGTTTGTCTCTTTGGGGTGGCAGAATGCATGAGGTGTACGTTACACTCAGTGGTATGATTCTGTGATTGGCTACTTACTCTAGAAGGATGTAAATGGAAGGATATGTGAAGGATAGTTTAAGGATATTTGACAAGAGTTATCCTAGACTCTCTCATATCTACGTCTCACTCTCTCAGTGACAGAGCTTGGGTGACTATCTCCCCTGAGAGCCTTCTGACTAACATTGAAGACATACTTAAACCATAGGCTAGCAGGCTCCAATAATTATCAAAATGAAGACAGTGCAAGTCAGCAGGAAACCGGTGATGTTGCTAAACAGGGAAGAGACAGAGTAGACAGAGCATCGGGTGGCCAACCTGGAGACAATGTGCTGGATACTGAGACCATGCACCTCATAAAATGTTTTCTAGGAAAATTTACGGGACTTTCGAATCAAAGCTGGAACGAAAGCAAAGCTCAGTCAACAATGAAAAGGGTTGTGGGCCAAGTATTGGAGAGACACAGATGCTCATACAATGGTAGGTATTGCTTTTAAGATAACTACTATGATAAACTACAGCTAACGTTAGCTACACAAGGTTACTCATTGTAACATGTTTCTGGACATTCTAAGGTATGATCAACAAACTTTCATTGGATGACAGAGGGGATGATGTGAAGTTCATCAGTGTAGTAGCTACTAGCCTCTTCGAAGACGGGACCGTCAACTGGGGCCGTTTTGCCAGCCTGGCAGCCTTTGGGGCTGCGGTGTGTCAGCACTGGAAGGAGAAGGGTAGAGAGGACTATGTGGAGCTGGTGGGAGAGGAGATATCAGTGTACCTGCTAACTTACCAGAAGGACTGGCTGGTGCAAAACAACTCATGGGTAAGTTGACTAAAGGCTGACTAATGGCTGGCTGAGAGGTTATTCCGATCTAATGTGATCTAATGTTGAATCTGAGTTTTCAATTGTTTCCAGGAGGGCTTTGTGGAGTTCTTTGGCGTAGCAGAACCGGAGTCCTCCAAACCTGAGTCCACATTGAAATTTCCCCCCCGGGGGATCAATAAAGTACCTATCTATTGAGTAACATACTCATGACCGTTGCTGGAGTAGCCGGTATTGGGGCAATGCTGACGACCTTGTTGATCATGTGAAAATACGTCTGCCATTCCAAAGACCATTCATGCATCCATAACCTTCCTTCATGTATTGGGGTTTGTGGAATGTGGAACTGGAATCATAATGAACCAACCAACGTATTTGTTACTTGTCTCAGTGTCAGTGTCAGTGATATAGACCACCACATGAGGGCAGCGTACTGATATGACACATAATAACACATGTATTATACATGGGTCCAAGTACTCAAGAGGAGGAGGCGTATCAAAGTATAGACTTTATTTGTTACAGTAAAATACACGATGGGGTTACGAATATGGACCTGGAACTGATAAATGATTGAACCAACATATTTGTTTTGTGTTTTGTCTAACAACTTGTCTGAGTGTCAGTGTCAGAGTGTCAATGGTATAGACCACTACATGATGGCAGCATACTGAGTAACAGTACTGATATATAACAGTACCGATACACATGTATACATGGGTCCAAGTACACAAGAGGAGGAGGCGTAGTAAATCAAAGTATAGACTTTATTTGTAACCACAATGATATACTACAACAGTGAATTTACAGAGCATATAGAGGCATATTGAGATCATCAACGACATAACATTCTACATCTAACCATAGTAAGGACTGTAGTAGGCTCTCTGTGTTGGTCACATCATCCTTGCTTTCAAAGAGGTTCATCGAGAGGTTGTCAAACTGAAAGCGCTCAGCTTCCAAGTCCATAGTGTCCATACACTGCACTTCGCTTTTGTGAGAGTCACTCGGCGTGCCATTTTACGCCGCTAAGGTCCACACGGACTGGAATCCGGAATCTTGCTGTGTGATGCAGGACTCCAACATCAGGTCACCATTGGGCATATACAGGACCTGGAATTCTGAGTCACTCTGGATGATGATGAGGGTATCAGATGTTGGATCAGCACTGTCAATCCACACGACCTCTGGTTAGTTGCTCTGGATAACCTGTACTTCAGGTGAGTCACCCCAGATGTTATCCAGAGCCCGTTTCCAGTAGAGCACAGAAGAATCAGACTGTGGCAATGTAGCGGTTGAGTAACATCCGATGGCCTCTGTTTTTGTCACAGCACCAAGTACTCTCAGGACACTGAAGATGTCATACATCCTGCGAAGTGAAATGTTGAATTGTTTACCCAAGTGCCGTATGTCAAACACCCCTGGGTTAGTTCGCACATGCCGGTAAATAATCCCAATGGTACTTTTCACGCTGGCCTCTCTAGACTTCGGCAACTGATACCATTGTGTCTTGCGTGTGTACTGCTTGTCATTTTTACTCAGAAGCCCAATACCTTCCAGCGAGCAAAGGACGTCATATAGCCTGCGGTGGTCTTTGTTGTTTACATTCAGTCTCGACATTGCAGACTTGTTTGTAAAAGACCGCAAGTTCCGCATCAACTGTAGCATCCGTTTAGTGAGTTTTGGCAGAGGTGTGCCATTGATGGCAGGTGTTGGCATGGCATGGCTGTTGCTGTGACACAGTGTAAACTGACAGATCTCACTGGGTCAATGTCTACTAGGGTGTTCAGTAGAGAGAGACTCCGTATTTGTTGGTTACACTCTGGGAACACAATGCCTTTTACATCTACTCTGGGAGTGAATGAGTGTGAGTGTCTAAGGGGTGTTCACTTGTCTATTTGTCCAACCATGGCTATAGTATCCACCCATGCCTGACTCTATAGTATACGACCAAGCCTGAATTATCCACAGATTGATATAGTATCCACTCGTACCTGAACTGTCCAACTATGGCTATAGTGTCCACCCATGTCTGACTCATCTGATCACGGATGAATAGTCCAAGCATGGATGCAGTATACGACCAAGCCTGAATTGTCCACAGATTGATATAGTATCCACGCATGCCTGAAGTGTCCAACCATGGCTATGGTATACAACCAAGCTTGACTCATCCCAGCACAGTTAGGGATGCTCTATCTTAAGGCCAAATCGTTTTTATCCGACTATTAGGGTTATTTACTTCATTCATACTACCACGGCTCTGTCAGACAACCCCAGGGTTAAACTTTACCATATAAACATTCACAAAGATACAGTTCCACTATTCAAAGCTCGGTCTGTATAATGGGTTCCCAGGATTTGAAAAGGTACAGGGACGACATAGCAGAGAGGCATGGGTGTTGCAGAAGACTTTTGGATGAGGTCTTGACAAAAGACCCTGCGGGTAAAGATCTACTCAGGTCTTATAACAGTAAGGTCAATCCGGTTAAGATGATGCACAAGGTCATCGACCATTGCCTCAAGACCGAGGACTGGGCCGTGAGATTCCTAAATGTCTTACTTAAAACAGATCCCTACTTATATGCCGACCTAGAAAAATACGGTCCACAGGGACAGTTCGGTGAGTATAAACGAAGTAGAGAGAAATTAAATCTGACTTTAAAGTCAGTAATGGATGATGAGTCACTGTTAAACTAAAGTACCTTTTCTTTCTTTGTGTTTGTTTTAGTCAGGAGAGCTCCTCCCAACGTACAACTAACAAAAAAGGTTTGCACTGCACTAGGTGATAGGGTCAGCGATCTACAGTCCATGACTCTGCTACCATCTTACAACCGGAGGATCACTACTATCATGCCCGCACTTGATGTACTGCGGTGTCATGGTCAACTGATTCCCGAAGAATATGCAGAGTTCGCATTGAACCGTAATGATAACTATGCCATGGTTATGCTATTGGAAGACATGTGCAGGGACATTACCATCCCTGAATCCACCCGAAACTACATATCCTTGGTAGTGGCTTCATTTAACATGCATGCGTTTGACATTCCCACCATGTCTATGAAAGATGTCTTTGTGTGTGTGGGGTAAACACTGAGCCCTCTAAACGGAGTCCTGTATAAAACCCATGATGTGTATTACAAATGAAATAAAGACATTGCGAAGTGCATCCTATTTTTCCAACCTAATTGAGGAGAATAAGAATAATCCTAAATTTCTATTTGATACTGTTGCAAAGCTAACTAAAAAGCAGCATTCCCCAAGAGAGGATGCCTTTCACTTCAGCAGCGATGAATTCAAGAACTTCTTCAACGAAAAGATCATTATCATTAGAAAGCAAATTAGACTCCTTTTCGAATCTGCATATTTCCCCAAAGCTCAGCTGTCCTGAGTCTGCACAGAACTGCCAGGACCTAGGATCAATGGAGACACTCAAGTTTTTTAATCCTATATCTCTTGACACATTCATGAAAATTGTCATGGCCTCTAAACCTTCAACCTGCATACTGGACCCTATTCCAACTAAACTACTGAAAGAGCTACTTCCTGTGCTCGGCCCTCCTATGCTGAACATAATAAATGGCTCCCTCTCCACCGGATGTGTACCAGACTCTCTAAAAGTGGCAGTAATAAAGCCACTCTTGAAAAAGCCAAGCCTTGACCCAGAAAATGAAAAAAACTATCGGCCTATATCGAATCTCCCATTTCTCTCAAAAATCTTAGAAAAAGCTGTTGGCCAGCAACTCACTGCCTTCCTCAAGACAAATAATGTATACGAAATAATGTACACACAGTCTGGTTTTAGACCCTATCATTGCACTTGTGAAAGTGGTAAAATACCTTTTAATGCTAGTTCTAGGTCCCAAGAAACAAAGAGATCTGCTATTGGATCTGACAATTAATCTTGATGGTTGTACAGTCGTCTCCCAAAAAACTGTGAAGGACCTTGGCATTACTCTGGACCATGATCTCTCTTTTAATGAACATATCAAGAATATTTAAAGGATAGCTTTTTTCCATCTTCGTAAAATTATGCGGAAAAGCTAATCCATGCTTTTGTCACTTCTAGATTAGATTACTGCAATGCTCTACTCTCCGGCTACCCGGATAAAGCACTAAATAAACTTCAATTAGTGCTAAACACGGCTGCTAGAATCCTGACTACAACCAAAAGATTTGATCATATTACTCCCGTGCTAGCCTCTTTACACTGGCTTCCTGTTAAGGCTAGGGCTGATTTCAAGGTTTTACTGCTAACCTACAAAGCATTACATGGGCTTGCTCCTACTTATCTCTCAGATTTGGTCCTGCCGTACATACCTACACATACGCTCCGGTCACAAGACGCAGGCCTCCTTATTGTCCCTAGAATCTCTAAGCAAACAGGTGGAGGTAGGGCTTTGTCCTATAGAGCTCCATTTTTATGGAATGGTCTGCCTATCCATGTGAGAGACGCAGACTCCATCTCAACCTTTAAGTCTTTACTGAAGACTCAACTCTTCAGTATGTCCTATGATTGAGTGTAGTCTGGCCCAGGTATGCAAGGGTGAACAGCAAGGTTCTGGAGTGACGAACCACCCTTGCTGTCTCTGCCTGGCCGGTTCCCGTCTCTCCATTGGGATTCTTTGCCTCTGACCCTATTACGGTGGCTGAGTCACTGGCTTGCTGGTGCTTTCCATGCCATCCCTAGGAGGGGTGCGTCACTTCCTGTCCGGTTTGTCGCCCCCTCTGAATTGTGCAGTGGAGGGAATCTTTCGTGGAATATACTCAGCCTTATCTCAGGGTAGTATGTTGGTGGTTGTTGATATCCCTCTACTAGTGTAGGTGCTGTGCTTGGCAGAGTGGGTTTGGTTATATCCTGCCTGGTTTGGCCCTGTCCGAGGGTATTGTCTGGGTATTGTCGGAGGGGGCCACAGTGTCTCCTGACCCCCCCAGTCTCAGCCTCCAGTATCTATGCTGCAATAGTCTATGTGCCGGGGGGCAAGGGTCAGTTTGTTATTATCCGGTGTCTTGTGTGAATTTAAGTATGCTCCCTCTAATTCTCTCCCTCTCCCACTCTACCTCCTCTCCCGGAGGACCTGAGCCTACCCGGAACATATTTTTCAACAGTATTCAATGAACAGTGTCTAAATTGTTGCTTTTGGTTCATCACAGGCGGGTGTTATGTGGGATACAATATTTTAGGTTTTTCAAGGTAGAAATAACTTATTAGCACTTTTACATGAACATGGTCTAAAATCATCTTTGAAACATTACACAATTCAAATAGTTAAGCATATGTCAGGAGCGACTCGGTTTGTATGTTACAAATGTGAAAGATATAATTAAAACCTTTTCCACATGAGCTATGTCTAAAATCATGTTTTGGGCAAATTTCCAAAGGCCAACTGCTTCGGCATAAGACTGGAGACACAGATAATGTGTCACAAATAAGACACATACTTTTAAACCGATTTCATTGAACAGGGTCGTTTTTCAAACAGACACCTAAAAACAGGGCAAAAATAATGATTGAGCCAAAATCCAATATGCAACTTGTTCAGCACTGACTGGCCTGGATGTAAGCTACAAAAGTGTTTTCAAGGTTGAAATAAACTTTGAAGCCGTTTTCCCTGAACATGATCTACAATTACTTTTGAGGCCTTATCCAAACAGTAATAAGTTCAGTCTATCACGGGAGACAAAGTTTGTGTGTTACACACGTGAAACATATTTTTCAACAGAATTCAATGAACAGTGTCTAAATTGTTGCTTTTGGTTCATCACAGGCGGTTGTTATGTGGGATACAATATTTTTGGTTTTTCAAGCTAGAAATAACTTATTAGATCTTTTCCATGAACATGGTCTAAAATCATCTATGAAACATTTAACAATTCAAATAGTTATGCATATGTCAGGAGTGAATCGTTTTGTATATTACAAATGTGAAAGATATAATTATAACCTTTTCCACATGAGCTATGTCTAAAATCATGTTTTAGTCGAATATCCACAAGGCCAACTGCTTCGGCATAAGTCTGGAGACACAGTTAGTGTGTCACAAATAATACACATACTTTTCAATCGATTTCACTGAACAGGGTCGTTTTTCAAACAGCAACCTAAAAACAGGGTCAAAAATAATGATTGAGCCAAAATCCAATATGCAACTTGTTCAGCACTTACTGGCCTGGATGTAAGCTACAAAAGTGTTCTCAAGGTTGAAATAAACTTTGAAGCTGTTTACCCTGAACATGATCTACAATGACTTTTGAGGCCTTATCCAAACAGCAATAAGTTCAGTCTATGACGGGAGACAAAGTTTGTGTGTTACACACGTGAAACATATTTTTCAACAGTATTCAATGAACAGTGTCTAAATTGTTGCTTTTGGTTAATCACAGGCGGGCGTTATGTGGGATACAATATTTTTGGTTTTTCAGCTAGAAATAACTTATTAGATCTTTTCCATGAACATGGTCTAAAATCATCTTTGAAACATTTAACAATTCAAATAGTTATGCATATATCAGGAGTGATTCTGTTTGTATGTTACAAATGTGAAAGATATAATTTAGACCTTTTCTACATGAGCTATGTCTAAAATCATCTTTGAAACATTACACAATTCAAATAGTTAAGCATATATCAGGAGTGACTCTGTTCTATGTTACAAATGTGAGAGCCACATGAGCAATGTCTAAAATCATGTTTTAGGCAAATATTCACAAGGCCATCTACTTCGGCATATGACTGGAGACACAGTTAATGTGTCAAAAAATAAGACACATACTTTTAAACCGATTTCACTGAACAGGGTCGTTTTTCAAACAGCAACCTTAAAACAGGGTCAAAAATAATAATTGAGCCAAAATCCAATATGCAACTTGTTCAGCACTTACTGGCCTGGATGTAAGCTACAAAAGTGTTTTCAAGGTTGAAATAAACTTTGAAGCTGTTATCCCTGAACATGATCTACAATGACTTTTGAGGCCTTATCCAAACAGTAATAAGTTCAGTCTATGACGGGAGACAAAGTTTGTGAGTTACACACGTGAAACATATTTTTCAACAGAATTCAATGAACAGTGTCTAAATTGTTGCTTTTGGTTCATCACAGGCGGGCGTTATTATGTGGGATACAATATTTTGGGTTTTTCAAGCCAGACATAACTTATTAGATCTTTTCCATGAACATGGTCTAAAATCATCTTTGAAACATTTAACAATTCAAATAGTTATGCATATGTCAGGAGTGACTCTGTTTATATGTTACAAATGTGAAAGATATAATTATAACCTTTTCCACATGAGCTATGTCTAAAATCATCTTTGAAACATTTAACAATTCAAATAGTTAAGCATATATCAGGAGTGAATCTGTTCTATGTTGCTAATGTGAAAGCCACATGAGCTATGTCTAAAATCATGTTTTAGGCAAATATTCACAAGGCCAACTGCTTCGGCATAAGACTGGAGACACAGTTAGTGTGTCATAAATAAGACACATACTTTTCAATCGATTTCACTGAACAGGGTCGTTTTTCAAACAGCAACCTAAAAACAGGGTCAAAAATAATAATTGAGCCAAAATCCAATATGCAACTTGTTCAGCGCTTACTGGCCTGGATGTAAGCTACAAAAGTGTTTTCAAGGTTGAAATAAACTTTGAAGCTGTTTTCCCTGAACATGATCTACAATGACATTTGAGGCCTTATCCAAACAGTAATAAGTTCAGTCTATGACGGGAGACAAAGTTTGTGAGTTACATACAAGAAACATATTTTTCAACAGAATTCTATGAACAGTGTGTAAATTGTGGCTTTTGGTTCATCACAGGCGGGCGTTATGTGGGATACAATATTTTTGGTTTTTCAAGCTAGACATAACTTATTAGATCTTTTCCATGAACATGGTCTAAAATCATCTTTGAAACATTTAACAATTCAAATAGTTATGCATATGTCAGGAGTGACTCTGTTTGTATGTTACAAATGTGAAAGATATAATTATAACCTTTTCCACATGAGCTATGTCTAAAATCATCTTTGAAACATTTAACAATTCAAATAGTTAAGCATATATCAGGAGTGAATCTGTTCTATGTTGCTAATGTGAAAGCCACATGAGCTATGTCTAAAATCATGTTTTAGGCAAATATCCACAAGGCCAACTGCTTCGGCATAAGACTGGAGACTGGCCTGGATGTAAAATACAAAAGTGTTTTCAAGGTTTAAATAAACTTTGAAGCTGTTTTCCCTGAAACAGTAATAAGTTCAGTCTATGACGGGTGACAAAGTTTGTGTGTTACACACGTAAAACATATTTTTCAACAGAATTCAAAGAACAGTGTCTAAATTGTTGCTTTTGGTTCATCACAGGCGGTTGTTATGTGGGATACAATGTTGTTGGTTTTACAAGCTAGAAATAACTTATTAGATCTTTTCCATGAACATGGTCTAAAATTATCTATGAAACATTTAACAATTCAAATAGTTAAGCATATGTTAGGAGCAACTCTGTTTGTGAGTTACAAATGTGAAAGATATAATTATAACCTTTTCTACATGAGCTATGTCTAAAATCATCTTTGAAACATTACACAATTCAAATAGTTAAGCATATATCAGGAGTGACTCTGTTCTATGTTACAAATGTGAGAGCCACATGAGCAATGTCTAAAATCATGTTTTAGGCAAATATTCACAAGGCCATCTACTTCGGCATATGACTGGAGACACAGTTAATGTGTCAAAAAATAAGACACATACTTTTAAACCGATTTCACTGAACAGGGTCGTTTTTCAAACAGCAACCTTAAAACAGGGTCAAAAATAATAATTGAGCCAAAATCCAATATGCAACTTGTTCAGCACTTACTGGCCTGGATGTAAGCTACAAAAGTGTTTTCAAGGTTGAAATAAACTTTGAAGCTGTTATCCCTGAACATGATCTACAATGACTTTTGAGGCCTTATCCAAACAGTAATAAGTTCAGTCTATGACGGGAGACAAAGTTTGTGAGTTACATAAAAGAAACATATTTTTCAACAGAATTCTATGAACAGTGTGTAAATTGTGGCTTTTGGTTCATCACAGGCGGGCGTTATGTGGGATACAATATTTTTGGTTTTTCAAGCTAGAAATAACTTATTAGATCTTTTCCATGAACATGGTCTAAAATCATCTTTGAAACATTTAACAATTCAAATAGTTAAGCATATGTTAGGAGCAACTCTGTTTGTGTGTTACAAATGTGAAAGATATAATTATAACCTTTTCTACATGAGCTATGTCTAAAATCATCTTTGAAACATTACACAATTCAAATAGTTAAGCATATATCAGGAGTGACTCTGTTCTATGTTACAAATGTGAGAGCCACATGAGCAATGTCTAAAATCATGTTTTAGGCAAATATTCACAAGACCATCTACTTCGGCATATGACTGGAGACACAGTTAATGTGTCAAAAAATAAGACACATACTTTTAAACCGATTTCACTGAACAGGGTCGTTTTTCAAACAGCAACCTTAAAACAGGGTCAAAAATAATAATTGAGCCAAAATCCAATATGCAACTTGTTCAGCACTTACTGGCCTGGATGTAAGCTACAAAAGTGTTTTCAAGGTTGAAATAAACTTTGAAGCTGTTATCCCTGAACATGATCTACAATGACTTTTGAGGCCTTATCCAAACAGTAATAAGTTCAGTCTATGACGGGAGACAAAGTTTGTGAGTTACACACGTGAAACATATTTTTCAACAGAATTCAATGACAGTGTCTAAATTGTTGCTTTTGGTTCATCACAGGCGGGCGTTATTATGTGGGATACAATATTTTGGGTTTTTCAAGCCAGACATAACTTATTAGATCTTTTCCATGAACATGGTCTAAAATCATCTTTGAAACATTTAACAATTCAAATAGTTATGCATATGTCAGGAGTGACTCTGTTTGTATGTTACAAATGTGAAAGATATAATTATAACCTTTTCCACATGAGCTATGTCTAAAACCATGTTTTAGGCAAATATTCACAAGGCCAACTGCTTCGGCATAAGACTGGAGACACAGTTAATGTGTCAAAAAATAAGACATACTTTTCAACCGATTTCACTGACCAGGGTCGTTTTTCAAACAGCAACCTTAAAACAGGGTCAAAAATAATAATTGAACCAAAATCCAATGTGCAACTTGTTCAGCACTTACTGGCCTGGATGTAAGCTACAAAAGTATTTTCAAGGTTGAAATAAACTTTGAAGCTGTTTTCCCTGAACATGATCTACAATGACTTTTGAGGCCTTATCCAAACAGTAATAAGTTCAGTCTATGACGGGAGACAAAGTTTGTGAGTTACATACAAGAAACATATTTTTCAACAGAATTCTATGAACAGTGTGTCAATTGTGGCTTTTGGTTCATCACAGGCGGGCGTTATGTGGGATACAATATTTTTGGTTTTTCAAGCTAGAAATAACTTATTAGATCTTTTCCATGAGCATGGTCTAAAATCATCTTTGAAACATTTAACAATTCAAATAGTTATGCATATATCAGGAGTGATTCTGTTTGTGTGTTACAAATGTGAAATATATAATTTAGACCTTTTCTACATGAGCTATGTCTAAAATCATCTTTGAAACATTACACAATTCAAATAGTTAAGCCTATATAAGGAGTGACTCTGTTCTATGTTACAAATGTGAGAGCAATAAGCAATGTCTAAAATCATGTTTTAGGCAAATATTCATAAGGCCAACTACTTCGGCATATGACTGGAGACACAGTTAATGTGTCAAAAAATAAGACATACTTTTCAACCGATTTCACTGACCAGGGTCGTTTTTCAAACAGCAACCTTAAAACAGGGTCAAAAATAATAATTGAACCAAAATCCAATGTGCAACTTGTTCAGCACTTACTGGCCTGTATGTAAGCTACAAAAGTGTTTTCAAGGTTGAAATAAACTTTGAAGCTGTTTTCCCTGAACATGATCTACAATGACTTTTGAGGCCTTATCCAAACAGTAATAAGTTCAGTCTATGACGGGAGACAAAGTTTGTGAGTTACATACAAGAAACATATTTTTCAACAGAATTCTATGAACAGTGTGTAAATTGTGGCTTTTGGTTCATCACAGGCGGGCGTTATGTGGGATACAATATTTTTGGTTTTTCAAGCTAGAAATAACTTATTAGATCTTTTCCATGAACATGGTCTAAAATCATCTTTGAAACATTTAACAATTCAAAAAGTTAAGCATATGTTAGGAGCAACTCTGTTTGTGTGTTACAAATGTGAAAGATATAATTATAACCTTTTCTACATGAGCTATGTCTAAAATCATCTTTGAAACATTAGACAATTCAAATAGTTAAGCATATATCAGGAGTGACTCTGTTCTATGTTACAAATGAGAGAGCCACATGAGCAATGTCTAAAATCATGTTTTAGGCAAATATTCACAAGGCCATCTACTTCGGCATATGACTGGAGACACAGTTAATGTGTCAAAAAATAAGACACATACTTTTAAACCGATTTCACTGAACAGGGTCGTTTTTCAAACAGCAACCTTAAAACAGGGTCAAAAATAATAATTGAGCCAAAATCCAATATGCAACTTGTTCAGCACTTACTGGCCTGGATGTAAGCTACAAAAGTGTTTTCAAGGTTGAAATAAACTTTGAAGCTGTTATTCCTGAACATGATCTACAATGACTTTTGAGGCCTTATCCAAACAGTAATAAGTTCAGTCTATGACGGGAGACAAAGTTTGTGAGTTACACACGTGAAACATATTTTTCAACAGAATTCAATGAACAGTGTCTAAATTGTTGCTTTTGGTTCATCACAGGCGGGCGTTATTATGTGGGATACAATATTTTGGGTTTTTCAAGCCAGACATAACTTATTAGATCTTTTCCATGAACATGGTCTAAAATCATCTTTGAAACATTTAACAATTCAAATAGTTATGCATATATCAGGAGTGACTCTGTTTGTATGTTACAAATGTGAAAGATATCATTATAACCTTTTCCACATGAGCTATGTCTAAAATCATGTTTTAGGCAAATATTCACAAGGCCAACTGCTTCGGCATAAGACTGGAGACACAGTTAATGTGTCAAAAAATAAGACATACTTTTCAACCGATTTCACTGACCAGGGTCGTTTTTCAAACAGCAACCTTAAAACAGGGTCAAAAATAATAATTGAACCAAAATCCAATGTGCAACTTGTTCAGCACTTACTGGCCTGGATGTAAGCTACAAAAGTGTTTTCAAGGTTGAAATAAACTTTGAAGCTGTTTTCCCTGAACATGATCTACAATGACTTTTGAGGCCTTATCCAAACAGTAATAAGTTCAGTCTATGACGGGAGACAAAGTTTGTGAGTTACATACAAGAAACATATTTTTCAACAGAATTCTATGAACAGTGTGTCAATTGTGGCTTTTGGTTCATCACAGGCGGGCGTTATGTGGGATACAATATTTTTGGTTTTTCAAGCTAGAAATAACTTATTAGATCTTTTCCATGAGCATGGTCTAAAATCATCTTTGAAACATTTAACAATTCAAATAGTTATGCATATATCAGGAGTGATTCTGTTTGTGTGTTACAAATGTGAAATATATAATTTAGACCTTTTCTACATGAGCTATGTCTAAAATCATCTTTGAAACATTACACAATTCAAATAGTTAAGCCTATATAAGGAGTGACTCTGTTCTATGTTACAAATGTGAGAGCAATAAGCAATGTCTAAAATCATGTTTTAGGCAAATATTCATAAGGCCAACTACTTCGGCATATGACTGGAGACACAGTTAATGTGTCAAAAAATAAGACATACTTTTCAACCGATTTCACTGACCAGGGTCGTTTTTCAAACAGCAACCTTAAAACACGGTCAAAAATAATAATTGAACCAAAATCCAATGTGCAACTTGTTCAGCACTTACTGGCCTGGATGTAAGCTACAAAAGTGTTTTCAAGGTTGAAATAAACTTTGAAGCTGTTTTCCCTGAACATGATCTACAATGACTTTTGAGGCCTTATCCAAACAGTAATAAGTTCAGTCTATGACGGGAGACAAAGTTTGTGAGTTACACACGTAAAACATATTTTTCAACAGAATTCAATGAACAGTGTCAAAATTGTTGCTTTTGGTTCATCACAGGCGGGCGTTATGTGGGATACAATATTTTTGGTTTTTCAAGCTAGAAATAACTTATTAGATCTTTTCCATGAACATGGTCTAAAATCATCTTTGAAACATTTAACAATTCAAATAGTTATGCATATGTCAGGAGCAACTCTGTTTGTATGTTACAAATGTGAAAGATATAATTATAACCTTTTCCACATGAGCTATGTCTAAAAACATGATTTAGGCAAATATCTACAAGGCCAACTGCTTCGGCATAAGACTGGAGACACAGTTAGTGTGTCATAAATAAGACACATACTTTTCAATCGATTTCACTGAACAGGGTCGTTTTTCAAACAGCAACCTAAAAACAGGGTCAAAAATAATAATTGAGCCAAAATCCAATATGCAACTTGTTCAGCACTTACTGGCCTGGATGTTAGCTACAAAAGTGTTTTCAAGGTTGAAATAAACTTTGAAGCTGTTTTCCCTGAACATGATCTACAATGACTTTTGAGACCTTTTCCAAACAGTAATAAGTTCAGTCTATGACGGGAGACAAAGTTTGTGAGTTACATACAAGAAACATATTTTTCAACAGAATTCTATGAACAGTGTGTAAATTGTGGCTTTTGGTTCATCACAGGCGGGCGTTATGTGGGATACAATATTTTTGGTTTTTCAAGCTAGAAATAACTTATTAGATCTTTTCCATGAACATGGTCTAAAATCATCTTTGAAACATTTAACAATTCAAAAAGTTAAGCATATGTTAGGAGCAACTCTGTTTGTGTGTTACAAATGTGAAAGATATAATTATAACCTTTTCTACATGAGCTATGTCTAAAATCATCTTTGAAACATTAGACAATTCAAATAGTTAAGCATATATCAGGAGTGACTCTGTTCTATGTTACAAATGAGAGAGCCACATGAGCAATGTCTAAAATCATGTTTTAGGCAAATATTCACAAGGCCATCTACTTCGGCATATGACTGGAGACACAGTTAATGTGTCAAAAAATAAGACACATACTTTTAAACCGATTTCACTGAACAGGGTCGTTTTTCAAACAGCAACCTTAAAACAGGGTCAAAAATAATAATTGAGCCAAAATCCAATATGCAACTTGTTCAGCACTTACTGGCCTGGATGTAAGCTACAAAAGTGTTTTCAAGGTTGAAATAAACTTTGAAGCTGTTATTCCTGAACATGATCTACAATGACTTTTGAGGCCTTATCCAAACAGTAATAAGTTCAGTCTATGACGGGAGACAAAGTTTGTGAGTTACACACGTGAAACATATTTTTCAACAGAATTCAATGAACAGTGTCTAAATTGTTGCTTTTGGTTCATCACAGGCGGGCGTTATTATGTGGGATACAATATTTTGGGTTTTTCAAGCCAGACATAACTTATTAGATCTTTTCCATGAACATGGTCTAAAATCATCTTTGAAACATTTAACAATTCAAATAGTTATGCATATATCAGGAGTGACTCTGTTTGTATGTTACAAATGTGAAAGATATCATTATAACCTTTTCCACATGAGCTATGTCTAAAATCATGTTTTAGGCAAATATTCACAAGGCCAACTGCTTCGGCATAAGACTGGAGACACAGTTAATGTGTCAAAAAATAAGACATACTTTTCAACCGATTTCACTGACCAGGGTCGTTTTTCAAACAGCAACCTTAAAACAGGGTCAAAAATAATAATTGAACCAAAATCCAATGTGCAACTTGTTCAGCACTTACTGGCCTGGATGTAAGCTACAAAAGTGTTTTCAAGGTTGAAATAAACTTTGAAGCTGTTTTCCCTGAACATGATCTACAATGACTTTTGAGGCCTTATCCAAACAGTAATAAGTTCAGTCTATGACGGGAGACAAAGTTTGTGAGTTACATACAAGAAACATATTTTTCAACAGAATTCTATGAACAGTGTGTCAATTGTGGCTTTTGGTTCATCACAGGCGGGCGTTATGTGGGATACAATATTTTTGGTTTTTCAAGCTAGAAATAACTTATTAGATCTTTTCCATGAGCATGGTCTAAAATCATCTTTGAAACATTTAACAATTCAAATAGTTATGCATATATCAGGAGTGATTCTGTTTGTGTGTTACAAATGTGAAATATATAATTTAGACCTTTTCTACATGAGCTATGTCTAAAATCATCTTTGAAACATTACACAATTCAAATAGTTAAGCCTATATAAGGAGTGACTCTGTTCTATGTTACAAATGTGAGAGCAATAAGCAATGTCTAAAATCATGTTTTAGGCAAATATTCATAAGGCCAACTACTTCGGCATATGACTGGAGACACAGTTAATGTGTCAAAAAATAAGACATACTTTTCAACCGATTTCACTGACCAGGGTCGTTTTTCAAACAGCAACCTTAAAACACGGTCAAAAATAATAATTGAACCAAAATCCAATGTGCAACTTGTTCAGCACTTACTGGCCTGGATGTAAGCTACAAAAGTGTTTTCAAGGTTGAAATAAACTTTGAAGCTGTTTTCCCTGAACATGATCTACAATGACTTTTGAGGCCTTATCCAAACAGTAATAAGTTCAGTCTATGACGGGAGACAAAGTTTGTGAGTTACACACGTAAAACATATTTTTCAACAGAATTCAATGAACAGTGTCAAAATTGTTGCTTTTGGTTCATCACAGGCGGGCGTTATGTGGGATACAATATTTTTGGTTTTTCAAGCTAGAAATAACTTATTAGATCTTTTCCATGAACATGGTCTAAAATCATCTTTGAAACATTTAACAATTCAAATAGTTATGCATATGTCAGGAGCAACTCTGTTTGTATGTTACAAATGTGAAAGATATAATTATAACCTTTTCCACATGAGCTATGTCTAAAAACATGATTTAGGCAAATATCTACAAGGCCAACTGCTTCGGCATAAGACTGGAGACACAGTTAGTGTGTCATAAATAAGACACATACTTTTCAATCGATTTCACTGAACAGGGTCGTTTTTCAAACAGCAACCTAAAAACAGGGTCAAAAATAATAATTGAGCCAAAATCCAATATGCAACTTGTTCAGCACTTACTGGCCTGGATGTTAGCTACAAAAGTGTTTTCAAGGTTGAAATAAACTTTGAAGCTGTTTTCCCTGAACATGATCTACAATGACTTTTGAGACCTTTTCCAAACAGTAATAAGTTCAGTCTATGACGGGAGACAAAGTTTGTGTGTTACACACGTGAAACATATTTTTCAACAGTATTTCAATGAACAGTATCTAAATTGTTGCTTTTGGTTCATCACAGGTGGGCGTTATGTGGGATTTAATATTTTTGATTTTTCAAGCTAGAAATAACTTATTAGATCTTCTCCATGAACATGGTCTAAAATCATCTTTGAAACATTTAACAATTCAAATAGTTATGCATATGTCAGGAGTGACTCTGTTTGTATGTTACAAATGTGAAAGATATAATTTAGACCTTTTCTACATGAGCTATGTCTAAAATCATCTTTGAAACATTACACAATTCAAATAGTTAAGCATATCAGGAGTGACTCTGTTCTATGTTACAAATGTGAGAGCCACATGAGCAATGTCTAAAATCATGTTTTAGGCAAATATTCACAAGGCCAACTACTTCGGCATATGACTGGAGACACAGTTAATGTGTCAAAAAATAAGACATACTTTTCAACAGATTTCACTGAACAGGGTCGTTTTTCAAACAGCAACCTAAAAACAGGGTCAAAAATAATAATTGAGGCAAAATCCAATATGCAACTTGTTCAGCACTTACTGGCCTGGATGTAAAATACAAAAGTGTTTTCAAGGTTGAAATAAACTTTGAAGCTGTTTTCCCTGAACATGATCTACAATGACTTTTGAGGCCTTATCCTAACAGTAATAAGTTCAGTCTATGACGGGAGACAAAGTTTGTGTGTGAAAACAGGTGAAACATATTTTTCAACAGACTTCAATGAACAGTGTCTAAATTGTTGCTTTTGGTTCATCACAGGTGGGCGTTATGTGGGATACAATATTTTTGGTTTTTCAAGCTAGACATAACCTATTAGATCTTTTCCATGAACATGGTCTAAGATCATCTTTGAAACATTTAACAATTCAAATAGTTATGCATATATCAGGAGTGATTCTGTTTGTATGTTACAAATGTGAAAGATATAATTTAGACCTTTTCTACATGAGCTATGTCTAAAATCATCTTTGAAACATTACACAATTCAAATAGTTAAGCATATATCAGGAGTGACTCTGTTCTATGTTACAAATGTGAGAGCCACATGATAAATGTCTAAAATCATGTTTTAGGCAAATATTCACAAGGCCAACTACTTCGGCATATGACTGGAGACACAGTTAGTGTGTCACAAATTATACACTTTTCAATCGATTTCACTGAACAGGGTCGTTTTTCAAACAGCAACCTAAAAACAGGGTCAAATATAATAATTGAGCCAAAATCCAATATGCAACTTGTTCAGCACTTACTGCCTGGATGTTAGCTACAAAAGTGTTTTCAAGGTTGAAATAAACTTTGAAGCTGTTTTCCCTGAACTTGATGTACAATGACTTTTGAGGCCTTATCCAAACAGTAATAAGTTCAGTCTATGACGGGAGACAAAGTTTGTGAGTTACACACGTGAAACATATTTTTCAACAGAATTCAATGAACAGTGTCTAAATTGTTGCTTTTGGTTCATCACAGGCGAGCATTATGTGGGATACAATGTTGTTGGTTTTTCAAGCTAGAAATAACTTATTAGATCTTTTCCATGAACATGGTCTAAAATCATCTTTGAAACATTTAACAATTCAAATAGTTATGCATATATCAGGAGTGATTCTGTTTGTATGTTACAAATGTGAAAGATATAATTTAGACCTTTTCTACATGAGCTATGTCTAAAATCATCTTTGAAACATTACACAATTCAAATAGTTAAGCATATATCAGGAGTGACTCTGTTCAATGTTACAAATGTGAGAGCCACATGAGCAATGTCTAAAATCATGTTTTAGGCAAATATTCACAAGGCCAACTACTTCGGCATATGACTGGAGACACAGTTAATGTGTCAAAAATAAGACATACTTTTCAACAGATTTTACTGAACATGGTCGTTTTTCAAACAGCAACCTTAAAACAGGGTCAAAAATAATAATTGAGCCAAAATCCAATATGCAACTTGTTCAGCACTTACTGGCCTGGATGTAAGCTACAAAAGTGTTTTCAAGGTTGAAATAAACTTTGAAGCTGTTTTCCCTGAACATGATCTACAGTGACTTTTGAGGCCTTATCCAAACAGTAATAAGTTCAGTCTATGACGGGAGACAAAGTTTGTGATTACACACGTGAAACATATTTTTCAACAGAATTCAATGAACAGTGTCTAAATTGTTGCTTTTGGTTCATCACAGGCGGTTGTTTTGTGGGATACAATGTTTTTGGTTTTTCAAGCTAGAAATAACTTATTAGATCTTTTCCATGAACATGGTCTTAAATCATCTTTGAAACATTTAACAATTCAAATAGTTATGCATATATCAGGAGTGACTCTGTTTGTATGTTACAAATGTGAAAGATATAATTTAGACCTCTACATGAGCTATGTCTAAAATCATCTTTGAAACATTACACAATTCAAATTGTTAAGCATATATCAGGAGTGACTCTGTTCTATGTTACAAATGTGAGAGCCACATGAGAAATGTCTAAAATCATGTTTTAGGCAAATATTCACAAGGCCAACTACTTCGGCATATGACTGGAGACACAGTTAGTGTGTCACAAATTATACACTTTTCAATCGATTTCACTGAACAGGGTCGTTTTTCAAACAGCAACCTAAAAACAGGTTCAAAAATAATAATTGAGCCAAAATCCAATATGCAACTTGTTCAGCACTTACTGGCCTGGATGTAAGCTACAAAAGTGTTTTCAAGGTTGAAATAAACTTTGAAGCTGTTTTCCCTGAACTTGATCTACAATGACTTTTGAGTTCTTATCCTAACAGTAATAAGTTCAGTCTATGACGGTAGACAAAGTTTGTGTGTGAAAACAGGTGAAACATATTTTTCAACAGACTTCAATGAACAGTGTCTAAATTGTTGCTTTTGGTTCATCACAGGCGGGCGTTATGTGGGATACAATATTTTTGGTTTTTCAAGCTAGACATAACCTATTAGATCTTTTCCATGAACATGGTCTAAGATCATCTTTGAAACATTTAACAATTCAAATAGTTATGCATATATCAGGAGTGACACTATGTGTATGTTACAAATGTGAAAGATATAAATAAAACCTTTTCTACATGAGCTATGTCTAAAATCATCTTTGAAACATTACACAATTCAAATAGTTAAGCATATATCAGGAGTGACTATGTTCTATGTTACAAATGTGAGAGCCACATGAGCAATGTCTAAAATCATGTTTTAGGCAAATATTCACAAGGCCAACTACTTCGGCATATGACTGGAGACACAGTTAATTTGTCAAAAAATAAGACACATACTTTTCAACCGATTTCACTGAACAGGGTCGTTTTTCAAACAGCAACCTAAAAAGAGGGTCAAAAATTATGATTGAGTTAAATTCCAATATGCAACTTGTTCAGCACTTACTTGCCTGGATGTAAGCTACAAAAGTGTTTTCAAGTTTGAAATAAACTTTGAAGCTGTTTTCCCTGAACATGATCTACAATTACTTTTGAGTTCTTATCCTAACAGTAATAAGTTCAGTCTATGACGGGAGACAAAGTTTGTGTGTGAAAACAGGTGAAACATATTTTTCAACAGACTTCAATGAACAGTGTCTAAATTGTTGCTTTTGGTTCATCACAGGCGGGCGTTATGTGGGATACAATATTTTTGGTTTTTCAAGCTAGACATAACCTATTAGATCTTTTCCATGAACATGGTCTAAGATCATCTTTGAAACATTTAACAATTCAAATAGTTATGCATATATCAGGAGTGACACTATGTGTATGTTACAAATGTGAAAGATATAAATAAAACCTTTTCTACATGAGCTATGTCTAAAATCATCTTTGAAACATTTAACAATTCAAATAGTTAAGCATATATCAGGAGTGAATCTGTTCTATGTTACAAATGTGAAAGCCACATGAGCTATGTCTAAAATCATGTTTTAGGCAAATATCCACAAGGCCAACTGCTTCTTCATAAGACTGGAGTCACAAATAAGACACATACTTTTCAATCGATTTCACTGAACAGTGTTTTTTTTCAAACAGCAACCTAAAAACAGGGTCAAAAATAATAATTGAGCCAAAATCCAATATGCAACTTGTTCAGCACTTACTGGCCTGGATGTAAGCTACAAAAGTTTTTTCAAGGTTGACATAAACTTTGAAGCTGTTTTCCCTGAACATGATCTACAATGACTTTTGAGGCCTTATCCAAACAGTAATAAGTTCAGTCTATGACGGGAGAAAAGTTTGTGAGTTACACACGTGAAACATATTTTTCAACAGAATTCAATGAACAGTGTCTAAATTGTTGCTTTTGGTTAATCACAGGCGGGCGTTATGTGGGATACAATATTTTTGGTTTTTCAAGCTAGAAATAACTTATTAGATCTTTTCCATGAACATGGTCTAAAATCATCTTTGAAACATTTAACAATTCAAATAGTTATGCATATATCAGGAGTGATTCTGTTTGTATGTTACAAATGTGAAAGATATAATTTAGACCTTTTCTACATGAGCTATGTCTAAAATCATCTTTGAAACATTTAACAATTCAAATAGATAAGCATATATCAGGAGTGAATCTGTTCTATGTTGCTAATGTGAAAGCCACATGAGCTATGTCTAAAATCATGTTTTAGGCAAATATCCACAAGGCCAACTGCTTCGGCATAAGACTGGAGACTGGCCTGGATGTAAAATACAAAAGTGTTTTCAAGGTTTAAATAAACTTTGAAGCTGTTTTCCCTGAAACAGTAATAAGTTCAGTCTATGACGGGTGACAAAGTTTGTGTGTTACACACGTAAAACATATTTTTCAACAGAATTCAATGAACAGTGTCTAAATTGTTGCTTTTGGTTCTTCACAGGCGGTTGTTATGTGGGATACAATGTTGTTGGTTTTACAAGCTGGAAATAACTTATTAGATCTTTTCCATGAACATGGTCTAAAATTATCTATGAAACATTTAACAATTCAAATAGTTAAGCATATGTTAGGAGCAACTCTGTTTGTGAGTTACAAATGTGAAAGATATAATTATAACCTTTTCTACATGAGCTATGTCTAAAATCATCTTTGAAACATTACACAATTCAAATAGTTAAGCATATATCAGGAGTGACTCTGTTCTATGTTACAAATGTGAGAGCCACATGAGCAATGTCTAAAATCATGTTTTAGGCAAATATTCACAAGGCCATCTACTTCGGCATATGACTGGAGACACAGTTAATGTGTCAAAAAATAAGACACATACTTTTAAACCGATTTCACTGAACAGGGTCGTTTTTCAAACAGCAACCTTAAAACAGGGTCAAAAATAATAATTGAGCCAAAATCCAATATGCAACTTGTTCAGCACTTACTGGCCTGGATGTAAGCTACAAAAGTGTTTTCAAGGTTGAAATAAACTTTGAAGCTGTTATCCCTGAACATGATCTACAATGACTTTTGAGGCCTTATCCAAACAGTAATAAGTTCAGTCTATGACGGGAGACAAAGTTTGTGAGTTACACACGTGAAACATATTTTTCAACAAAATTCAATGAACAGTGTCTAAATTGTTGCTTTTGGTTCATCACAGGCGGGCGTTATTATGTGGGATACAATATTTTGGGTTTTTCAAGCCAGACATAACTTATTAGATCTTTTCCATGAACATGGTCTAAAATCATCTTTGAAACATTTAACAATTCAAATAGTTATGCATATGTCAGGAGTGACTCTGTTTGTATGTTACAAATGTGAAAGATATAATTATAACCTTTTCCACATGAGCTATGTCTAAAATCATGTTTTAGGCAAATATTCACAAGGCCAACTGCTTCGGCATAAGACTGGAGACACAGTTAGTGTGTCATAAATAAGACACATACTTTTCAATCGATTTCACTGAACAGGGTCGTTTTTCAAACAGCAACCTAAAAACAGGGTCAAAAATAATAATTGAGCCAAAATCCAATATGCAACTTGTTCAGCGCTTACTGGCCTGGATGTAAGCTACAAAAGTGTTTTCAAGGTTGAAATAAACTTTGAAGCTGTTTTCCCTGAACATGATCTACAATGACTTTTGAGGCCTTATCCAAACAGTAATTAGTTCAGTCTATGACGGGAGACAAAGTTTGTGAGTTACATACAAGAAACATATTTTTCAACAGAATTCTATGAACAGTGTGTAAATTGTAGCTTTTGGTTCATCACAGGCGGGCGTTATTTGGGATACAATATTTTTGTTTTTTCAAGCTAGAAATAACTTATTAGATCTTTTCCATGAGCATGGTCTAAAATCATCTTTGAAACATTTAACAATTCAAATAGTTATGCATATATCAGGAGTGATTCTGTTTGTGTGTTACAAATGTGAAATATATAATTTAGACCTTTTCTACATGAGCTATGTCTAAAATCATCTTTGAAACATTACACAATTCAAATAGTTAAGCCTATATAAGGAGTGACTCTGTTCTATGTTACAAATGTGAGAGCCACATGAGCAATGTCTAAAATCATATTTTAGGCAAATATCCACAAGGCCAACCGCTTCGGCATAAGACTGGAGACTGGCCTGGATGTAAAATACAAAAGTGTTTTCAAGGTTTAAATAAACTTTGAAGCTGTTTTCCCTGAAACAGTAATAAGTTCAGTCTATGACGGGTGACAAAGTTTGTGTGTTACACACGTAAAACATATTTTTCAACAGAATTCAAAGAACAGTGTCTAAATTGTTGCTTTTGGTTCATCACAGACGGTTGTTATGTGGGATACAATGTTGTTGGTTTTACAAGCTAGAAATAACTTATTAGATCTTTTCCATGAACATGGTCTAAAATTATCTATGAAACATTTAACAATTCAAATAGTTAAGCATATGTTAGGAGCAACTCTGTTTGTGAGTTACAAATGTGAAAGATATAATTATAACCTTTTCTACATGAGCTATGTCTAAAATCATCTTTGAAACATTACACAATTCAAATAGTTAAGCCTATATAAGGAGTGACTCGGTTCTATGTTACAAATGTGAGAGCAAGAAGCAATGTCTAAAATCATGTTTTAGGCAAATATTCATAAGGCCAACTACTTCGGCATATGACTGGAGACACAGTTAATGTGTCAAAAAATAAGACATACTTTTCAACCGATTTCACTGAACAGGGTCGTTTTTCAAACAGCAACCTTAAAACAGGGTCAAAAATAATAATTGAACCAAAATCCAATATGCAACTTGTTCAGCACTTACTGGCCTGGATGTAAGCTACAAAAGTGTTTTCAAGGTTGAAATAAACTTTGAAGCTGTTTTCCCTGAACATGATCTACAATGACTTTTGAGGCCTTATCCAAACAGTAATAAGTTCAGTCTATGACGGGAGACAAAGTTTGAGAGTTACACACGTAAAACATATTTTTCAACAGAATTCAATGAACAGTGTCAAAATTGTTGCTTTTGGTTCATCACAGGCGGGCGTTATGTGGGATACAATATTTTTAGTTTTTCAAGCTAGAAATAACTTATTAGATCTTTTCCATGAACATGGTCTAAAATCATCTTTGAAACATTTAACAATTCAAATAGTTATGCATATATCAGGAGTGATTCTGTTTGTATGTTACAAATGTGAAAGATATAATTTAGACCTTTTCTACATGAGCTATGTCTAAAATCATCTTTGAAACATTTAACAATTCAAATAGTTAAGCATATATCAGGAGTGAATCTGTTCTATGTTGCTAATGTGAAAGCCACATGAGCTATGTCTAAAACCATGTTTTAGGCAAATATTCATAAGGCCAACTACTTCGGCATATGACTGGATACACAGTTAGTGTGTCAAAAAATAAGACACATACTTTTCAATCGATTTCACTGAACAGGGTCGTTTTTCAAACAGCAACCTAAAAACAGGGTCAAAAATAATAATTGAGCCAAAATCCAATATGCAACATGTTCAGCACTTACTGGCCTGGATGTAAGCTTTAAAAGTGTTTTCAAGGTTGAAATAAACTTTGAAGCTGTTTTCCCTGAACATGATCTACAATGACTTTTGAGGCCTTATCCAAACAGTAATAAGTTCAGTCTATGACGGGTGACAAAGTTTGTGTGTTACACACGTAAAACATATTTTTCAACAGAATTCAATGAACAGTGTCTAAATTGTTGCTTTTGGTTCATCACAGGCGGTTGTTATGTGGGATACAATGTTGTTGGTTTTACAAGCTAGAAATAACTTATTAGATATTTTCCATGAGCATGGTCTAAAATTATCTATGAAACATTTAACAATTCAAATAGTTAAGCATATGTTAGGAGCAACTCTGTTTGTGTGTTACAAATGTGAAAGATATAATTATAACCTTTTCTACATGAGCTATGTCTAAAATCATCTTTGAAACATTACACAATTCAAATAGTTAAGCATATATCAGGAGTGACTCTGTTCTATGTTACAAATGTGAGAGCCACATGAGCAATGTCTAAAATCATGTTTTAGGCAAATATTCATAAGGCCAACTACTTCGGCATATGACTGGAGACACAGTTAATGTGTCAAAAAATAAGACATACTTTTCAACCGATTTCACTGAACAGGGTCGTTTTTCAAACAGCAACCTTAAAACAGGGTCAAAAATAATAATTGAACCAAAATCCAATATACAACTTGTTCAGCACTTACTGGCCTGGATGTAAGCTACAAAAGTGTTTTCAAGGTTGAAATAAACTTTGAAGCTGATTTCCCTGAACATGATCTACAATGACTTTTGAGGCCTTATCCAAACAGTAATAAGTTCAGTCTATGACGGGTGACAAAGTTTGTGTGTTTCACACGTAAAACATATTTTTCAACAGTATTCAATGAACAGTGTCTAAATTGTTGCTTTTGGTTCATCACAGGCGGGCTTTTGATTCATCACAGGAGGGCGTTATGTGGGATACAATATTTTTGGTTTTTCAAGCTAGAAATAACGTATTAGATCATTCCCATGAACATGGTCTAAAATCATCTTTGAAACATTTAACAATTCAAATAGTTATGCATATGTCAGGAGTGACTCTGTTTGTATGTTACAAACGTGAAAGATATAATTATAACATTTTCCACATGAGCTATGTCTAAAATCATGTTTTAGGCAAATATCCACAAGGCCAACTGCTTCGGCATAAGACTGGAGACACAGTTAGTGTGTCACAAATTAGACACATACTTTTCAACCGATTTCACTGAACAGGGTCATTTTTCAAACAGCAACTTTAAAACAGGGTCAAAAATAATGATTGAGTTAAAATCCAATCTACAAACCTGTTCAGCACTTACTGGCCTGGATGTAAGCTACAAAAGAGTTTTCAAGGTTGAAATAAACTTTGAAGCTGTTTTCCCTGAACATGATCTACAATGACTTTTGAGGCCTTATCCAAACAGTAATAAGTTCAGTCTTTGACGGGTGACAAAGTTTGTGTGTTACACACGTAAAACATATTTTTCAACAGAATTCAATGAACAGTGTCTAAATTGTTGCTTTTGGTTCATCACAGGCGGGCGTTATTATGTGGGATACAATATTTTGGGTTTTTCAAGCCAGACATAACTTATTAGATCTTTTCCATGAACATGGTCTAAAATCATCTTTGAAACATTTAACAATTCAAATAGTTATGCATATGTCAGGAGTGACTCTGTTTGTATGTTACAAATGTGAAAGATATAATTATAACCTTTTCCACATGAGCTATGTCTAATATCATGTTTTAGGCAAATATTCACAAGGCCAACTGCTTCGGCATAAGACTGGAGACACAGTTTGTGTGTGAAAACAGGTGAAACATATTTTTCAACAGACTTCAATGAACAGTGTCTACATTGTTGCTTTTGGTTCATCACAGGCGGTTGTTATGTGGGATACAATATTTTAGGTTTTTCAAGGTAGAAATAACTTATTAGCACTTTTATATGAACATGGTCTAAAATCATCTTTGAAACATTTAACAATTCAAATAGTTATGCATATGTCAGGAGTGACTCTGTTTGTATGTTACAAATGTGAAAGATATAATTAAAACCTTTTCTACATGAGCTATGTCTAAAATCATCTTGGAAACATTACAAAATTCAAATTGTTAAGCATATATCAGGAGTGACTCTGTTCTATGTTGCTAATGTGAAAGCCACATGAGCAATGTCTAAAATCATGTTTTAGGCAAATATTCACAAGGCCAACTACTTCGGCATATGACTGGAGACACAGTTAGTGTTTCACAAATTAGACACTATTCAACCGATTTCACTGAACAGGGTCGTTTTTCAAACTGCAACCTAAAAACAGGGTCAAAAATAATAATTGAGTTAAAATCCAATATGGAACTTGTTCAGCACTTACTGGCCTGGATGTAAGCTACAAAAGAGTTTTCAAGGTTGAAATAAACTTTGAAGCTGTTTTCCCTGAACATGATCTACAATGACTTTTGAGGCCTTATCCAAACAGTAATAAGTTCAGTCTATGACGGGAGACAAAGTTTGTGAGTTACACACGTAAAACACATTTTTCAACAGAATTCAATGAACAGTGTCAAAATTGTTGCTTTTGGTTCATCACAGGCGGGCGTTATGTGGGATACAATATTTTTGGTTTTTCAAGCTAGAAATAACTTATTAGATCTTTTCCATGAACATGGTCTAAAATCATCTTTGAAACATTTAACAATTCAAATAGTTATGCATATGTCAGGAGTGACTCTGTTTGTATGTTACAAATGTGAAAGATATAATTAAAACCTTTTCTACATGAGCTATGTCTAAAATCATCTTTGAAACATTACACAATTCAAATAGTTAAGCATATATCAGGAGTGACTCTCTTCTATGTTGCTAATGTGAAAGCCACATGAGCAATGTCTAAAATCATGTTTTAGGCAAATATTCACAAGGCCAACTACTTCGGCATATAACTGGAGACACAGTTAGTGTGTCACAAATTAGACACTTTTAAATCGATTTCACTGAACAGGGTCGTTTTTCAAACAGCAACCTAAAAACAGGGTCAAAAATAATAATTGAGCCAAAATCCAATATGCAACATGTTCAGCACTTAATGGCCTGGATGTAAGCTTTAAAAGTGTTTTCAAGGTTGAAATAAACTTTGAAGCTGTTTTCCCTGAACATGATCTACAATGACTTTTGAGGCCTTATCCAAACAGTAATAAGTTCAGTCTATGACGGGAGACAAAGTTTGTGTGTTACACACGTGAAACATATTTTTCAACAGAATTCAATGAACAGTGTCTAAATTGTTGCTTTTGGTTCATCACAGGCGGTTGTTATGTGGGATACAATGTTGTTGGTTTTTCAAGCTAGAAATAACTTATTAGATCTTTTCCACGAACATGGTCTAAAATCATCTATGAAACATTTAACAATTCAAATAGTTAAGCATATGTTAGGAGCAACTCTGTTTGTATGTTACAAATGTGAAAGATATAATTATAACCTTTTCCACATGAGCTATGTCTAAAATCATGTTTTAGGCAAATATCCACAAGGCCAACTGCTTCGGCATAAGACTGGAGACACAGTTAGTGTGTCATAAATAAGACACATACTTTTCAATCGATTTCACTGAACAGGGTCGTTTTTCAAACAGCAACCTAAAAACAGGTTCAAAAATAAAAATTGAGCCAAAATCCAATATGCAACATGTTCAGCACTTACTGGCCTGGATGTAAGCTTCAAATGTGTTTTCAAGGTTGAAATAAACTTTGAAGCTGTTTTCCCTGAACATGATCTACAATGACTTTTGAGGCCTTATCCAAACAGTAATAAGTTCAGTCTATGACGGGAGACAAAGTTTGTGAGTTACACACGTGAAACATATTTTTCAACAGAATTCAATGAACAGTGTCTAAATTGTTGCTTTTGGTTCATCACAGGCGGGCGTTATGTGGGATACAATATTTTTGGTTTTTCAAGCTAGAAATAACTTATTAGATCTTTTCCATGAACATGGTCTAAAATCATCTTTGAAACATTTAACAATTCAAATAGTTATGCATATATCAGGAGTGATTCTGTTTGTATGTTACAAATGTGAAAGATATAATTTAGACCTTTTCTATATGAGCTATGTCTAAAATCATCTTTGAAACATTTAACAATTCAAATAGTTAAGCATATATCAGGAGTGAATCTGTTCTATGTTGCTAATGTGAAAGCCACATGAGCTATGTCTAAAATCATATTTTAGGCAAATATCCACAAGGCCAACTGCTTCGGCATAAGACTGGAGACTGGCCTGGATGTAAAATACAAAAGTGTTTTCAAGGTTTAAATAAACTTTGAAGCTGTTTTCCCTGAAACAGTAATAAGTTCAGTCTATGACGGGAGACAAAGTTTGTGAGTTACACACGTGAAACATATTTTTCAACAGAATTCAATGAACAGTGTCTAAATTGTTGCTTTTGGTTCATCACAGGCGGTTGTTATGTGGTATACAATGTTGTTGTTTTTTCAAGCTAGAAATAACTTATTGGATCTTTTCCATGAACATGATCTAAAATCATCTATGAAACATTTAACAATTCAAATAGTTAAGCATATGTTAGGAGCAACTCTGTTTGTTTGTTACAAATGTGAAAGATATAATTATAACCTTTTCCACATGAGCTATGTCTAAAATCATGTTTTAGGCAAATATCCACAAGGCCAACTGCTTCGGCATAAGACTGGAGACACAGTTAGTGTCTCATAAATAATACACATACTTTTCAATCGATTTCACTGAACAGGGTCGTTTTTCAAACATCAAGCTAAAAACAGGGTCAAAAATAATAATTGAGCCAAAATCCAATATGCAACATGTTCAGCACTTACTGGCCTGGATGTAAGCTACAAAAGTGTTTTCAAGGTTGAAATAAACTTTGAAGCTGTTTTCCCTGAACATGATCTACAATGACTTTTGAGGCCTTACCCAAACAGTAATAAGTTCAGTCTATGACGGGAGACAAAGTTTGTGTGTTACACACGTGAAACATATTTTTCAACAGAATTCAATGAACAGTGTCTAAATTGTTGCTTTTGGTTCATCACAGGCGGTTGTTATGTGGGATACAATGTTGTTGGTTTTTCAAGCTAGAAATAACTTATTAGATCTTTTCCATGAACATGGTCTAAAATCATCTATGAAACATTTAACAATTCAAATAGTTAAGCATATGTTAGGAGCAACTCTGTTTGTATGTTACAAATGTGAAAGATATAATTATAACCTTTTCCACATGAGCTATGTCTAAAATCATGTTTTAGGCAAATATCCACAAGGCCAACTGCTTCGGCATAAGACTGGAGACACAGTTAGTGTGTCATAAATAAGACACATACTTTTTAATCGATTTCACTGAACAGGGTCGTTTTTCAAACATCAACCTAAAAACAGGTTCAAAAATAATAATTGAGCCAAAATCCAATATGCAACATGTTCAGCACTTACTGGCCTGGATGTAAGCTTCAAATGTGTTTTCAAGGTTGAAATAAACTTTGAAGCTGTTTTCCCTGAACATGATCTACAATTACTTTTGAGGCCTTATCCAAACAGTAATAAGTTCAGTCTATGACGGGAGACAAAGTTTGTGAGTTACACACGTGAAACATATTTTTCAACAGAATTCAATGAACAGTGTCTAAATTGTTGCTTTTGGTTCATCACAGGCGGGCGTTATGTGGGATACAATATTTTTGGTTTTTCAAGCTAGAAATAACTTATTAGATCATTTCCATGAACATGGTCTAAATCATCTTTGAAACATTTAACAATTCAAATAGTTATGCATATATCAGGAGTGATTCTGTTTGTATGTTACAAATGTGAAAGATATAATTTAGACCTTTTCTACATGAGCTATGTCTAAAATCATCTTTGAAACATTTAACAATTCAAATAGTTAAGCATATATCAGGAGTGAATCTGTTCTATGTTGCTAATGTGAAAGCCACATGAGCTATGTCTAAAATCATATTTTAGGCAAATATCCACAAGGCCAACTGCTTCGGCATAAGACTGGAGACTGGCCTGGATGTAAAATACAAAAGTGTTTTCAAGGTTTAAATAAACTTTGAAGCTGTTTTCCCTGAAACAGTAATAAGTTCAGTCTATGACGGGTGACAAAGTTTGTGTGTTACACACGTAAAACATATTTTTCAACAGAATTCAAAGAACAGTGTCTAAATTGTTGCTTTTGGTTCATCACAGGCGGTTGTTATGTGGGATACAATGTTGTTGGTTTTACAAGCTAGAAATAACTTATTGGATCTTTTCCATGAACATGATCTAAAATCATCTATGAAACATTTAACAATTCAAATAGTTAAGCATATGTTAGGAGCAACTCTGTTTGTTTGTTACAAATGTGAAAGATATAATTATAACCTTTTCCACATGAGCTATGTCTAAAATCATGTTTTAGGCAAATATCCACAAGGCCAACTGCTTCGGCATAAGACTGGAGACACAGTTAGTGTCTCATAAATAATACACATACTTTTCAATCGATTTCACTGAACAGGGTCGTTTTTCAAACATCAAGCTAAAAACAGGGTCAAAAATAATAATTGAGCCAAAATCCAATATGCAACATGTTCAGCACTTACTGGCCTGGATGTAAGCTACAAAAGTGTTTTCAAGGTTGAAATAAACTTTGAAGCTGTTTTCCCTGAACATGATCTACAATGACTTTTGAGGCCTTATCCAAACAGTAATAAGTTCAGTCTATGACGGGAGACAAAGTTTGTGTGTTACACACGTGAAACATATTTTTCAACAGAATTCAATGAACAGTGTCTAAATTGTTGCTTTTGGTTCATCACAGGCGGTTGTTATGTGGGATACAATGTTGTTGGTTTTTCAAGCTAGAAATAACTTATTAGATCTTTTCCATGAACATGGTCTAAAATCATCTATGAAACATTTAACAATTCAAATAGTTAAGCATATGTTAGGAGCAACTCTGTTTGTATGTTACAAATGTGAAAGATATAATTATAACCTTTTCCACATGAGCTATGTCTAAAATCATGTTTTAGGCAAATATCCACAAGGCCAACTGCTTCGGCATAAGACTGGAGACACAGTTAGTGTGTCATAAATAAGACACATACTTTTTAATCGATTTCACTGAACAGGGTCGTTTTTCAAACATCAACCTAAAAACAGGTTCAAAAATAATAATTGAGCCAAAATCCAATATGCAACATGTTCAGCACTTACTGGCCTGGATGTAAGCTTCAAATGTGTTTTCAAGGTTGAAATAAACTTTGAAGCTGTTTTCCCTGAACATGATCTACAATTACTTTTGAGGCCTTATCCAAACAGTAATAAGTTCAGTCTATGACGGGAGACAAAGTTTGTGAGTTACACACGTGAAACATATTTTTCAACAGAATTCAATGAACAGTGTCTAAATTGTTGCTTTTGGTTCATCACAGGCGGGCGTTTTGTGGGATACAATATTTTTGGTTTTTCAAGCTAGAAATAACTTATTAGATCTTTTCCATGAACATGGTCTAAATCATCTTTGAAACATTTAACAATTCAAATAGTTATGCATATATCAGGAGTGATTCTGTTTGTATGTTACAAATGTGAAAGATATAATTTAGACCTTTTCTACATGAGCTATGTCTAAAATCATCTTTGAAACATTTAACAATTCAAATAGTTAAGCATATATCAGGAGTGAATCTGTTCTATGTTGCTAATGTGAAAGCCACATGAGCTATGTCTAAAATCATATTTTAGGCAAATATCCACAAGGCCAACTGCTTCGGCATAAGACTGGAGACTGGCCTGGATGTAAAATACAAAAGTGTTTTCAAGGTTTAAATAAACTTTGAAGCTGTTTTCCCTGAAACAGTAATAAGTTCAGTCTATGACGGGTGACAAAGTTTGTGTGTTACACACGTAAAACATATTTTTCAACAGAATTCAAAGAACAGTGTCTAAATTGTTGCTTTTGGTTCATCACAGGCGGTTGTTATGTGGGATACAATGTTGTTGGTTTTACAAGCTAGAAATAACTTATTAGATCTTTTCCATGAACATGGTCTAAAATTATCTATGAAACATTTAACAATTCAAATAGTTAAGCATATGTTAGGAGCAACTCTGTTTGTGTGTTACAAATGTGAACGATATAATTATAACCTTTTCTACATGAGCTATGTCTAAAATCATCTTTGAAACATTACACAATTCAAATAGTTAAGCATATATCAGGAGTGACTCTGTTTGTATGTTACAAATGTGAAAGATATAATTATAACCTTTTCCACATGAGCTATGTCTAAAATCATGTTTTAGGCAAATATTCACAAGGCCAACTGCTTCGGCATAAGACTGGAGACACAGTTAGTGTGTCATAAATAAGACACATACTTTTCAATCGATTTCACTGAACAGGGTCGTTTTTCAAACAGCAACCTAAAAACAGGGTCAAAAATAATAATTGAGCCAAAATCCAATATGCAACTTGTTCAGCGCTTACTGGCCTGGATGTAAGCTACAAAAGTGTTTTCAAGGTTGAAATAAACTTTGAAGCTGTTTTCCCTGAACATGATCTACAATGACCTATGAGGCCTTATCCAAACAGTAATAAGTTCAGTCTATGACGGGAGACAAAGTTTGTGAGTTACACACGTGAAACATATTTTTCAACAGAATTCAATGAACAGTGTCTAAATTGTTGCTTTTGGTTCATCACAGGCGGGCGTTATGTGGGATACAATATTTTTGGTTTTTCAAGCTAGAAATAACTTATTAGATCTTTTCCATGAACATAGTCTAAAATCATCTTTGAAACATTTAACAATTCAAATAGTTATGCATATATCAGGAGTGATTCTGTTTGTATGTTACAAATGTGAAAGATATAATTTAGACCTTTTCTATATGAGCTATGTCTAAAATCATCTTTGAAACATTTAACAATTCAAATAGTTAAGCATATATCAGGAGTGAATCTGTTCTATGTTGCTAATGTGAAAGCCACATGAGCTATGTCTAAAATCATATTTTAGGCAAATATCCACAAGGCCAACTGCTTCGGCATAAGACTGGAGACTGGCCTGGATGTAAAATACAAAAGTGTTTTCAAGGTTTAAATAAACTTTGAAGCTGTTTTCCCTGAAACAGTAATAAGTTCAGTCTATGACGGGAGACAAAGTTTGTGAGTTACACACGTGAAACATATTTTTCAACAGAATTCAATGAACAGTGTCTAAATTGTTGCTTTTGGTTCATCACAGGCGGTTGTTATGTGGTATACAATGTTGTTGTTTTTTCAAGCTAGAAATAACTTATTGGATCTTTTCCATGAACATGATCTAAAATCATCTATGAAACATTTAACAATTCAAATAGTTAAGCATATGTTAGGAGCAACTCTGTTTGTTTGTTACAAATGTGAAAGATATAATTATAACCTTTTCCACATGAGCTATGTCTAAAATCATGTTTTAGGCAAATATCCACAAGGCCAACTGCTTCGGCATAAGACTGGAGACACAGTTAGTGTCTCATAAATAATACACATACTTTTCAATCGATTTCACTGAACAGGGTCGTTTTTCAAACATCAAGCTAAAAACAGGGTCAAAAATAATAATTGAGCCAAAATCCAATATGCAACATGTTCAGCACTTACTGGCCTGGATGTAAGCTACAAAAGTGTTTTCAAGGTTGAAATAAACTTTGAAGCTGTTTTCCCTGAACATGATCTACAATGACTTTTGAGGCCTTACCCAAACAGTAATAAGTTCAGTCTATGACGGGAGACAAAGTTTGTGTGTTACACACGTGAAACATATTTTTCAACAGAATTCAATGAACAGTGTCTAAATTGTTGCTTTTGGTTCATCACAGGCGGTTGTTATGTGGGATACAATGTTGTTGGTTTTTCAAGCTAGAAATAACTTATTAGATCTTTTCCATGAACATGGTCTAAAATCATCTATGAAACATTTAACAATTCAAATAGTTAAGCATATGTTAGGAGCAACTCTGTTTGTATGTTACAAATGTGAAAGATATAATTATAACCTTTTCCACATGAGCTATGTCTAAAATCATGTTTTAGGCAAATATCCACAAGGCCAACTGCTTCGGCATAAGACTGGAGACACAGTTAGTGTGTCATAAATAAGACACATACTTTTTAATCGATTTCACTGAACAGGGTCGTTTTTCAAACATCAACCTAAAAACAGGTTCAAAAATAATAATTGAGCCAAAATCCAATATGCAACATGTTCAGCACTTACTGGCCTGGATGTAAGCTTCAAATGTGTTTTCAAGGTTGAAATAAACTTTGAAGCTGTTTTCCCTGAACATGATCTACAATTACTTTTGAGGCCTTATCCAAACAGTAATAAGTTCAGTCTATGACGGGAGACAAAGTTTGTGAGTTACACACGTGAAACATATTTTTCAACAGAATTCAATGAACAGTGTCTAAATTGTTGCTTTTGGTTCATCACAGGCGGGCGTTATGTGGGATACAATATTTTTGGTTTTTCAAGCTAGAAATAACTTATTAGATCTTTTCCATGAACATGGTCTAAATCATCTTTGAAACATTTAACAATTCAAATAGTTATGCATATATCAGGAGTGATTCTGTTTGTATGTTACAAATGTGAAAGATATAATTTAGACCTTTTCTACATGAGCTATGTCTAAAATCATCTTTGAAACATTTAACAATTCAAATAGTTAAGCATATATCAGGAGTGAATCTGTTCTATGTTGCTAATGTGAAAGCCACATGAGCTATGTCTAAAATCATATTTTAGGCAAATATCCACAAGGCCAACTGCTTCGGCATAAGACTGGAGACTGGCCTGGATGTAAAATACAAAAGTGTTTTCAAGGTTTAAATAAACTTTGAAGCTGTTTTCCCTGAAACAGTAATAAGTTCAGTCTATGACGGGTGACAAAGTTTGTGTGTTACACACGTAAAACATATTTTTCAACAGAATTCAAAGAACAGTGTCTAAATTGTTGCTTTTGGTTCATCACAGGCGGTTGTTATGTGGGATACAATGTTGTTGGTTTTACAAGCTAGAAATAACTTATTGGATCTTTTCCATGAACATGATCTAAAATCATCTATGAAACATTTAACAATTCAAATAGTTAAGCATATGTTAGGAGCAACTCTGTTTGTTTGTTACAAATGTGAAAGATATAATTATAACCTTTTCCACATGAGCTATGTCTAAAATCATGTTTTAGGCAAATATCCACAAGGCCAACTGCTTCGGCATAAGACTGGAGACACAGTTAGTGTCTCATAAATAATACACATACTTTTCAATCGATTTCACTGAACAGGGTCGTTTTTCAAACATCAAGCTAAAAACAGGGTCAAAAATAATAATTGAGCCAAAATCCAATATGCAACATGTTCAGCACTTACTGGCCTGGATGTAAGCTACAAAAGTGTTTTCAAGGTTGAAATAAACTTTGAAGCTGTTTTCCCTGAACATGATCTACAATGACTTTTGAGGCCTTACCCAAACAGTAATAAGTTCAGTCTATGACGGGAGACAAAGTTTGTGTGTTACACACGTGAAACATATTTTTCAACAGAATTCAATGAACAGTGTCTAAATTGTTGCTTTTGGTTCATCACAGGCGGTTGTTATGTGGGATACAATGTTGTTGGTTTTTCAAGCTAGAAATAACTTATTAGATCTTTTCCATGAACATGGTCTAAAATCATCTATGAAACATTTAACAATTCAAATAGTTAAGCATATGTTAGGAGCAACTCTGTTTGTATGTTACAAATGTGAAAGATATAATTATAACCTTTTCCACATGAGCTATGTCTAAAATCATGTTTTAGGCAAATATCCACAAGGCCAACTGCTTCGGCATAAGACTGGAGACACAGTTAGTGTGTCATAAATAAGACACATACTTTTTAATCGATTTCACTGAACAGGGTCGTTTTTCAAACATCAACCTAAAAACAGGTTCAAAAATAATAATTGAGCCAAAATCCAATATGCAACATGTTCAGCACTTACTGGCCTGGATGTAAGCTTCAAATGTGTTTTCAAGGTTGAAATAAACTTTGAAGCTGTTTTCCCTGAACATGATCTACAATTACTTTTGAGGCCTTATCCAAACAGTAATAAGTTCAGTCTATGACGGGAGACAAAGTTTGTGAGTTACACACGTGAAACATATTTTTCAACAGAATTCAATGAACAGTGTCTAAATTGTTGCTTTTGGTTCATCACAGGCGGGCGTTATGTGGGATACAATATTTTTGTTTTTTCAAGCTAGAAATAACTTATTAGATCTTTTCCATGAACATGGTCTAAATCATCTTTGAAACATTTAACAATTCAAATAGTTATGCATATATCAGGAGTGATTCTGTTTGTATGTTACAAATGTGAAAGATATAATTTAGACCTTTTCTACATGAGCTATGTCTAAAATCATCTTTGAAACATTTAACAATTCAAATAGTTAAGCATATATCAGGAGTGAATCTGTTCTATGTTGCTAATGTGAAAGCCACATGAGCTATGTCTAAAATCATATTTTAGGCAAATATCCACAAGGCCAACTGCTTCGGCATAAGACTGGAGACTGGCCTGGATGTAAAATACAAAAGTGTTTTCAAGGTTTAAATAAACTTTGAAGCTGTTTTCCCTGAAACAGTAATAAGTTCAGTCTATGACGGGTGACAAAGTTTGTGTGTTACACACGTAAAACATATTTTTCAACAGAATTCAAAGAACAGTGTCTAAATTGTTGCTTTTGGTTCATCACAGACGGTTGTTATGTGGGATACAATGTTGTTGGTTTTACAAGCTAGAAATAACTTATTAGATCTTTTCCATGAACATGGTCTAAAATTATCTATGAAACATTTAACAATTCAAATAGTTAAGCATATGTTAGGAGCAACTCTGTTTGTGTGTTACAAATGTGAACGATATAATTATAACCTTTTCTACATGAGCTATGTCTAAAATCATCTTTGAAACATTACACAATTCAAATAGTTAAGCATATATCAGGAGTGACTCTGTTTGTATGTTACAAATGTGAAAGATATAATTATAACCTTTTCCACATGAGCTATGTCTAAAATCATGTTTTAGGCAAATATTCACAAGGCCAACTGCTTCGGCATAAGACTGGAGACACAGTTAGTGTGTCATAAATAAGACACATACTTTTCAATCGATTTCACTGAACAGGGTCGTTTTTCAAACAGCAACCTAAAAACAGGGTCAAAAATAATAATTGAGCCAAAATCCAATATGCAACTTGTTCAGCGCTTACTGGCCTGGATGTAAGCTACAAAAGTGTTTTCAAGGTTGAAATAAACTTTGAAGCTGTTTTCCCTGAACATGATCTACAATGACCTATGAGGCCTTATCCAAACAGTAATAAGTTCAGTCTATGACGGTAGACAAAGTTTGTGAGTTACATACAAGAAACATATTTTTCAACAGAATTCTATGAACAGTGTCTAAATTGTGGCTTTTGGTTCATCACAGGCGGGCGTTACTATGTGGGATAAAATATTTTGGGTTTTTCAAGCCAGACATAACTTATTAGATCTTTTCCATGAACATGGTCTAAAATCATCTTTGAAACATTTAACAATTCAAATAGTTATGCATATGTCAGGAGTGACTCTGTTTGTATGTTACAAATGTGAAAGATATAATTATAACCTTTTCCACATGAGCTATGTCTAAAATCATGTTTTAGGCAAATATTCACAAGGCCAACTGCTTCGGCATAAGACTGGAGACACAGTTAGTGTGTCATAAATAAGACACATACTTTTCAATCGATTTCACTGAACAGGGTCGTTTTTCAAACAGCAACCTAAAAACAGGTTCAAAAATAATAATTGAGCCAAAATCCAATATGCAACTTGTTCAGCGCTTACTGGCCTGGATGTAAGCTACAAAAGTGTTTTCAAGGTTGAAATAAACTTTGAAGCTGTTTTCCCTGAACATGATCTACAATGACCTATGAGGCCTTATCCAAACAGTAATAAGTTCAGTCTATGACGGGAGACAAAGTTTGTGTGTTACACACGTGAAACATATTTTTCAACAGAATTCAATGAACAGTGTCTAAATTGTTGCTTTTGGTTCATCACAGGCGGTTGTTATGTGGGATACAATGTTGTTGGTTTTTCAAGCAAGAAATAACTTATTAGATCTTTTCCATGAACATGGTCTAAAATCATCTATGAAACATTTAACAATTCAAATAGTTAAGCATATGTTAGGAGCAACTCTGTTTGTATGTTACAAATGTGAAAGATATAATTATAACCTTTTCCACATGAGCTATGTCTAAAATCATGTTTTAGGCAAATATCCACAAGGCCAACTGCTTCGGCATAAGACTGGAGACACAGTTAGTGTGTCATAAATAAGACACATACTTTTTAATCGATTTCACTGAACAGGGTCGTTTTTCAAACAGCAACCTAAAAACAGGTTCAAAAATAATAATTGAGCCAAAATCCAATATGCAACATGTTCAGCACTTACTGGCCTGGATGTAAGCTTCAAATGTGTTTTCAAGGTTGAAATAAACTTTGAAGCTGTTTTCCCTGAACATGATCTACAATGACTTTTGAGGCCTTATCCAAACAGTAATAAGTTCAGTCTATGACGGTAGACAAAGTTTGTGAGTTACATACAAGAAACATATTTTTCAACAGAATTCTATGAACAGTGTGTAAATTGTGGCTTTTGGTTCATCACAGGCGGGCGTTACTATGTGGGATAAAATATTTTGGGTTTTTCAAGCCAGACATAACTTATTAGATCTTTTCCATGAACATGGTCTAAAATCATCTATGAAACATTTAACAATTCAAATAGTTATGCATATGTCAGGAGTGACTCTGTTTGTATGTTACAAATGTGAAAGATATAATTTAGACCTTTTCTACATGAGCTATGTCTAAAATCATCTTTGAAACATTTAACAATTCAAATAGTTAAGCATATATCAGGAGTGAATCTGTTCTATGTTGCTAATGTGAAAGCCACATGAGCTATGTCTAAAATCATATTTTAGGCAAATATCCACAAGGCCAACTGCTTCGGCATAAGACTGGAGACTGGCCTGGATGTAAAATACAAAAGTGTTTTCAAGGTTTAAATAAACTTTGAAGCTGTTTTCCCTGAAACAGTAATAAGTTCAGTCTATGACGGGTGACAAAGTTTGTGTGTTACACACGTAAAACATATTTTTCAACAGAATTCAAAGAACAGTGTCTAAATTGTTGCTTTTGGTTCATCACAGGCGGTTGTTATGTGGGATACAATGTTGTTGGTTTTACAAGCTAGAAATAACTTATTAGATCTTTTCCATGAACATGGTCTAAAATTATCTATGAAACATTTAACAATTCAAATAGTTAAGCATATGTTAGGAGCAACTCTGTTTGTGTGTTACAAATGTGAACGATATAATTATAACCTTTTCTACATGAGCTATGTCTAAAATCATCTTTGAAACATTACACAATTCAAATAGTTAAGCATATATCAGGAGTGACTCTGTTTGTATGTTACAAATGTGAAAGATATAATTATAACCTTTTCCACATGAGCTATGTCTAAAATCATGTTTTAGGCAAATATTCACAGGGCCAACTGCTTCGGCATAAGACTGGAGACACAGTTAGTGTGTCATAAATAAGACACATACTTTTCAATCGATTTCACTGAACAGGGTCGTTTTTCAAACAGCAACCTAAAAACAGGGTCAAAAATAATAATTGAGCCAAAATCCAATATGCAACTTGTTCAGCGCTTACTGGCCTGGATGTAAGCTACAAAAGTGTTTTCAAGGTTGAAATAAACTTTGAAGCTGTTTTCCCTGAACATGATCTACAATGACCTATGAGGCCTTATCCAAACAGTAATAAGTTCAGTCTATGACGGTAGACAAAGTTTGTGAGTTACATACAAGAAACATATTTTTCAACAGAATTCTATGAACAGTGTCTAAATTGTGGCTTTTGGTTCATCACAGGCGGGCGTTACTATGTGGGATAAAATATTTTGGGTTTTTCAAGCCAGACATAACTTATTAGATCTTTTCCATGAACATGGTCTAAAATCATCTTTGAAACATTTAACAATTCAAATAGTTATGCATATGTCAGGAGTGACTCTGTTTGTATGTTACAAATGTGAAAGATATAATTATAACCTTTTCCACATGAGCTATGTCTAAAATCATGTTTTAGGCAAATATTCACAAGGCCAACTGCTTCGGCATAAGACTGGAGACACAGTTAGTGTGTCATAAATAAGACACATACTTTTCAATCGATTTCACTGAACAGGGTCGTTTTTCAAACAGCAACCTAAAAACAGGTTCAAAAATAATAATTGAGCCAAAATCCAATATGCAACTTGTTCAGCGCTTACTGGCCTGGATGTAAGCTACAAAAGTGTTTTCAAGGTTGAAATAAACTATGAAGCTGTTTTCCCTGAACATGATCTACAATGACCTATGAGGCCTTATCCAAACAGTAATAAGTTCAGTCTATGACGGGAGACAAAGTTTGTGTGTTACACACGTGAAACATATTTTTCAACAGAATTCAATGAACAGTGTCTAAATTGTTGCTTTTGGTTCATCACAGGCGGTTGTTATGTGGGATACAATGTTGTTGGTTTTTCAAGCTAGAAATAACTTATTAGATCTTTTCCATGAACATGGTCTAAAATCATCTATGAAACATTTAACAATTCAAATAGTTAAGCATATGTTAGGAGCAACTCTGTTTGTATGTTACAAATGTGAAAGATATAATTATAACCTTTTCCACATGAGCTATGTCTAAAATCATGTTTTAGGCAAATATCCACAAGGCCAACTGCTTCGGCATAAGACTGGAGACACAGTTAGTGTGTCATAAATAAGACACATACTTTTTAATCGATTTCACTGAACAGGGTCGTTTTTCAAACAGCAACCTAAAAACAGGTTCAAAAATAATAATTGAGCCAAAATCCAATATGCAACATGTTCAGCACTTACTGGCCTGGATGTAAGCGTCAAATGTGTTTTCAAGGTTGAAATAAACTTTGAAGCTGTTTTCCCTGAACATGATCTACAATGACTTTTGAGGCCTTATCCAAACAGTAATAAGTTCAGTCTATGACGGTAGACAAAGTTTGTGAGTTACATACAAGAAACATATTTTTCAACAGAATTCTATGAACAGTGTGTAAATTGTGGCTTTTGGTTCATCACAGGCGGGCGTTACTATGTGGGATAAAATATTTTGGGTTTTTCAAGCCAGACATAACTTATTAGATCTTTTCCATGAACATGGTCTAAAATCATCTATGAAACATTTAACAATTCAAATAGTTATGCATATGTCAGGAGTGACTCTGTTTGTATGTTACAAATGTGAAAGATATAATTATAACCTTTTCCACATGAGCTATGTCTAAAATCATGTTTTAGGCAAATATTCACAAGGCCAACTGCTTCGGCATAAGACTGGAGACACAGTTAGTGTGTCATAAATAAGACACATACTTTTTAATCGATTTCACTGAACAGGGTCGTTTTTCAAAAATCAACCTAAAAACAGGTTCAAAAATAATAATTGAGCCAAAATCCAATATGCAACATGTTCAGCACTTACTGGCCTGGATGTAAGCTTCAAATGTGTTTTCAAGGTTGAAATAAACTTTCAAGCTGTTTTCCCTGAACATGATCTACAATTACTTTTGAGGCCTTATCCAAACAGTAATAAGTTCAGTCTATGACGGGAGACAAAGTTTGTGAGTTACACACGTGAAACATATTTTTCAACAGAATTCAATGAACAGTGTCTAAATTGTTGCTTTTGGTTCATCACAGGCGGGCGTTATGTGGGATACAATATTTTTGGTTTTTCAAGCTAGAAATAACTTATTAGATCTTTTCCATGAACATGGTCTAAATCATCTTTGAAACATTTAACAATTCAAATAGTTATGCATATATCAGGAGTGATTCTTTTTGTATGTTACAAATGTGAAAGATATAATTTAGACCTTTTCTACATGAGCTATGTCTAAAATCATCTTTGAAACATTTAACAATTCAAATAGTTAAGCATATATCAGGAGTGAATCTGTTCTATGTTGCTAATGTGAAAGCCACATGAGCTATGTCTAAAATCATATTTTAGGCAAATATCCACAAGGCCAACTGCTTCGGCATAAGACTGGAGACTGGCCTGGATGTAAAATACAAAAGTGTTTTCAAGGTTTAAATAAACTTTGAAGCTGTTTTCCCTGAAACAGTAATAAGTTCAGTCTATGACGGGTGACAAAGTTTGTGTGTTACACACGTAAAACATATTTTTCAACAGAATTCAAAGAACAGTGTCTAAATTGTTGCTTTTGGTTCATCACAGGCGGTTGTTATGTGGGATACAATGTTGTTGGTTTTACAAGCTAGAAATAACTTATTAGATCTTTTCCATGAACATGGTCTAAAATTATCTATGAAACATTTAACAATTCAAATAGTTAAGCATATGTTAGGAGCAACTCTGTTTGTGTGTTACAAATGTGAACGATATAATTATAACCTTTTCTACATGAGCTATGTCTAAAATCATCTTTGAAACATTACACAATTCAAATAGTTAAGCATATATCAGGAGTGACTCTGTTTGTATGTTACAAATGTGAAAGATATAATTATAACCTTTTCCACATGAGCTATGTCTAAAATCATGTTTTAGGCAAATATTCACAAGGCCAACTGCTTCGGCATAAGACTGGAGACACAGTTAGTGTGTCATAAATAAGACACATACTTTTCAATCGATTTCACTGAACAGGGTCGTTTTTCAAACAGCAACCTAAAAACAGGGTCAAAAATAATAATTGAGCCAAAATCCAATATGCAACTTGTTCAGCGCTTACTGGCCTGGATGTAAGCTACAAAAGTGTTTTCAAGGTTGAAATAAACTTTGAAGCTGTTTTCCCTGAACATGATCTACAATGACCTATGAGGCCTTATCCAAACAGTAATAAGTTCAGTCTATGACGGTAGACAAAGTTTGTGAGTTACACATTTGAAACATATTTTTCAACAGAATTCAATGAACAGTGTCTAAATTGTTGCTTTTGGTTCATCACAGGCGGTTGTTATGTGGGATATAATGTTGTTGGTTTTTCAAGCTAGAAATAACTTATTAGATCTTTTCCATGAACATGGTCTAAAATCATCTATGAAACATTTAACAATTCAAATAGTTAAGCATATGTTAGGAGCAACTCTGTTTGTATGTTACAAATGTGAAAGATATAATTATAACCTTTTCCACATGAGCTATGTCTAAAATCATGTTTTAGGCAAATATCCACAAGGCCAACTGCTTCGGCATAAGACTGGAGACACAGTTAGTGTGTCATAAATAAGACACATACTTTTTAATCGATTTCACTGAACAGGGTCGTTTTTCAAACAGCAACCTAAAAACAGGTTCAAAAATAATAATTGAGCCAAAATCCAATATGCAACATGTTCAGCACTTACTGGCCTGGATGTAAGCTTCAAATGTGTTTTCAAGGTTGAAATAAACTTTGAAGCTGTTTTCCCTGAACATGATCTACAATGACTTTTGAGGCCTTATCCAAACAGTAATAAGTTCAGTCTATGACGGGAGACAAAGTTTGTGAGTTACACACGTGAAACATATTTTTCAACAGAATTCAATGAACAGTGTCTAAATTGTTGCTTTTGGTTCATCACAGGCGGGCGTTATGTGGGATACAATATTTTTGGTTTTTCAAGCTAGAAATAACTTATTAGATCTTTTCCATGAACATGGTCTAAAATCATCTTTGAAACATTTAACAATTCAAATAGTTATGCATAAGTCAGGAGTGACTCTGTTTGTATGTTACAAATGTGAAAGATATAATTATAACCTTTACATGAGCTATGTCTAAAATCATCTTTGAAACATTACACAATTCAAATAGTTAAGCATATATCAGGAGTGACTCTGTTCTATGTTGCTAATATGAAAGCCACATGAGCAATGTCTAAAATCATGTTTTAGGCAAATATTCACAAGGCCAACTACTTCGGCATATAACTGGAGACACAGTTAGTGTGTCACAAATTAGACACTTTTAAATCGATTTAACTGAACAGGGTCGTTTTTAAAACAGCAACCTAAAAACAGGGTCATAAATAATGATTGAGTTAAAATCCAATATATAACTTGTTCAGCACTTACTGGCCTGGATGTAAGCTACAAAGGTGTTTTCAAGGTTGAAATAAACTTTGAAGCTGTTTTCCCTGAACATGATCTACAATGACTTTTGAGGCCTTATCCAAACAGTAATAAGTTCAGTCTATGACGGGAGACAAAGTTTGTGTGTTACACACGTGAAACATATTTTTCAACAGAATTCAATGAACAGTGTCTAAATTGTTGCTTTTGGTTCATCACAGGCGGGCGTTATGTGGGATACAAAGTTGTTGGTTTTTCAAGCTAGAAATAACTTATTAGATCTTTTCCATGATCATGGTCTAAAATCATCTATGAAACATTTAACAATTCAAATATTTAAGCATATGTTAGGAGCAACTCTGTTTGTATGTTACAAATGTGAAATATATAATTATAACCTTTTCCACATGAGCTATGTCTAAAATCATCTTTGAAACATTACACAATTCAAATAGTTAAGCATATATCAGGAGTGACTCTGTTCTATGTTGCTAATGTGAAAGCCACATGAGCAATGTCTAAAATCATGTTTTAGGCAAATATTCACAAGGCCAACTACTTCGGCATATAACTGGAGACACAGTTAGTGTGTCACACATAAGACACTTTTAAATCGATTTCACTGAACAGGGTCGTTTTTCAAACAGCAACCTAAAAACAGGGTCAGAAATAATGATTGAGTTAAAATCCAATATATAACTTGTTCAGCACTTACTGGCCTGGATGTAAGCTACAAAAGTGTTTTCAAGGTTGAAATAAACTTTGAAGCTGTTTTCCCTGAACATGATCTACAATGACTTTTGAGGCCTTATCCAAACAGTAATAAGTTCAGTCTATGACAGGAGACAAAGTTTGTGTGTTACACAAGTGAAACATATTTTTCAACAGAATTCAATGAACAGTGTCTACATTGTTGCTTTTGGTTCATCACAGGCGGGCGTTATGTGGGATACAATATTTTTGGTTATTCAAGCTAGAAATAACTTATTAGATCTTTTCCATGAACATGGTCTAAAATCATCTTTGAAACATTTAACAATTCAAATAGTTATGCATAAGTCAGGAGTGACTCTGTTTGTATGTTACAAATGTGAAAGATATAATTATAACCTTTTCTACATGAGCTATGTCTAAAATCATCTTTGAAACATTACACAATTCAAATAGTTAAGCATATATCAGGAGTGACTCTGTTCTATGTTGCTAATATGAAAGCCACATGAGCAATGTCTAAAATCATGTTTTAGGCAAATATTCACAAGGCCAACTACTTCGGCATATAACTGGAGACACAGTTAGTGTGTCACACATAAGACACTTTTAAATCGATTTCACTGAACAGGGTCGTTTTTCAAACAGCAACCTAAAAACAGGGTCAGAAATAATGATTGAGTTAAAATCCAATATATAACTTGTTCAGCACTTACTGGCCTGGATGTAAGCTACAAAAGTGTTTTCAAGGTTGAAATAAACTTTGAAGCTGTTTTCCCTGAACATGATCTACAATGACTTTTGAGGCCTTATCCAAATAGTAATAAGTTCAGTCTATGACGGGAGACAAAGTTTGTGTGTTACACACGTGAAACATATTTTTCAACAGAATTCAATGAACAGTGTCTAAATTGTTGCTTTTGGTTCATCACAGGCGGGCGTTATGTGGGATACAAAGTTGTTGGTTTTTCAAGCTAGAAATAACTTATTAGATCTTTTCCATGATCATGGTCTAAAATCATCTATGAAACATTTAACAATTCAAATATTTAAGCATATGTTAGGAGCAACTCTGTTTGTATGTTACAAATGTGAAAGATATAATTATAACCTTTTCCACATGAGCTATGTCTAAAATCATCTTTGAAACATTACACAATTCAAATAGTTAAGCATATATCAGGAGTGACTCTGTTCTATGTTGCTAATGTGAAAGCCACATGAGCAATGTCTAAAATCATGTTTTAGGCAAATATTCACAAGGCCAACTACTTCGGCATTTAACTGGAGACACAGTTAGTGTGTCACACATAAGACACTTTTAAATCGATTTCACTGAACAGGGTCGTTTTTCAAACAGCAACCTAAAAACAGGGTCAGAAATAATGATTGAGTTAAAATCCAATATAAAACTTGTTCAGCACTTACTGGCCTGGATGTAAGCTACAAAGGTGTTTTCAAGGTTGAAATAAACTTTGAAGCTGTTTTCCCTGAACATGATCTACAATGACTTTTGAGGCCTTATCCAAACAGTAATAAGTTCAGTCTATGACGGGAGACAAAGTTTGTGTGTTACACACGTGAAACATATTTTTCAACAGAATTCAATGAACAGTGTCTAAATTGTTGCTTTTGGTTCATCACAGGCGGGCGTTATGTGGGATACAAAGTTGTTGGTTTTTCAAGCTAGAAATAACTTATTAGATCTTTTCCATGATCATGGTCTAAAATCATCTATGAAACATTTAACAATTCAAATATTTAAGCATATGTTAGGAGCAACTCTGTTTGTATGTTACAAATGTGAAATATATAATTATAACCTTTTCCACATGAGCTATGTCTAAAATCATCTTTGAAACATTACACAATTCAAATAGTTAAGCATATATCAGGAGTGACTCTGTTCTATGTTGCTAATGTGAAAGCCACATGAGCAATGTCTAAAATCATGTTTTAGGCAAATATTCACAAGGCCAACTACTTCGGCATATAACTGGAGACACAGTTAGTGTGTCACACATAAGACACTTTTAAATCGATTTCACTGAACAGGGTCGTTTTTCAAACAGCAACCTAAAAACAGGGTCAGAAATAATGATTGAGTTAAAATCCAATATATAACTTGTTCAGCACTTACTGGCCTGGATGTAAGCTACAAAAGTGTTTTCAAGGTTGAAATAAACTTTGAAGCTGTTTTCCCTGAACATGATCTACAATGACTTTTGAGGCCTTATCCAAACAGTAATAAGTTCAGTCTATGACAGGAGACAAAGTTTGTGTGTTACACACGTGAAACATATTTTTCAACAGAATTCAATGAACAGTGTCTAAATTGTTGCTTTTGGTTCATCACAGGCGGGCGTTATGTGGGATACAATATTTTTGGTTATTCAAGCTAGAAATAACTTATTAGATCTTTTCCATGAAAATGGTCTAAAATCATCTTTGAAACATTTAACAATTCAAATAGTTATGCATAAGTCAGGAGTGACTCTGTTTGTATGTTACAAATGTGAAAGATATAATTATAACCTTTTCTACATGAGCTATGTCTAAAATCATCTTTGAAACATTACACAATTCAAATAGTTAAGCATATATCAGGAGTGACTCTGTTCTATGTTGCTAATGTGAAAGCCACATGAGCAATGTCTAAAATCATGTTTTAGGCAAATATTCACAAGGCCAACTACTTCGGCATATAACTGGAGACACAGTTAGTGTGTCACACATAAGACACTTTTAAATCGATTTCACTGAACAGGGTCGTTTTTCAAACAGCAACCTAAAAACAGGGTCAGAAATAATGATTGAGTTAAAATCCAATATATAACTTGTTCAGCACTTACTGGCCTGGATGTAAGCTACAAAAGTGTTTTCAAGGTTGAAATAAACTTTGAAGCTGTTTTCCCTGAACATGATCTACAATGACTTTTGAGGCCTTATCCAAACAGTAATAAGTTCAGTCTATGACGGGAGACAAAGTTTGTGTGTTACACACGTGAAACATATTTTTCAACAGAATTCAATGAACAGTGTCTAAATTGTTGCTTTTGGTTCATCACAGGCGGGCGTTATGTGGGATACAATGTTGTTGGTTTTTCAAGCTAGAAATAACTTATTAGATCTTTTCCATGAACATGTTCTAAAATCATCTATGAAACATTTAACAATTCAAATATTTAAGCATATGTTAGGAGCAACTCTGTTTGTATGTTACAAATGTGAAAGATATAATTATAACCTTTTCCACATGAGCTATGTCTAAAATCATCTTTGAAACATTACACAATTCAAATAGTTAAGCATATATCAGGAGTGACTCTGTTCTATATTGCTAATGTGAAAGCCACATGAGCAATGTCTAAAATCATGTTTTAGGCAAATATTCACAAGGCCAACTACTTCGGCATATAACTGGAGACACAGTTAGTGTGTCACACATAAGACACTTTTAAATCGATTTCACTGAACAGGGTCGTTTTTCAAACAGCAACCTAAAAACAGGGTCAGAAATAATGATTGAGTTAAAATCCAATATAAAACTTGTTCAGCACTTACTGGCCTGGATGTAAGCTACAAAGGTGTTTTCAAGGTTGAAATAAACTTTGAAGCTGTTTTCCCTGAACATGATCTACAATGACTTTTGAGGTCTTATCCAAACAGTAATAAGTTCAGTCTATGACGGGAGACAAAGTTTGTGTGTTACACACGTGAAACATATTTTTCAACAGAATTCAATGAACAGTGTCTAAATTGTTGCTTTTGGTTCATCACAGGCGGGCGTTATGTGGGATACAAAGTTGTTGGTTTTTCAAGCTAGAAATAACTTATTAGATCTTTTCCATGATCATGGTCTAAAATCATCTATGAAACATTTAACAATTCAAATATTTAAGCATATGTTAGGAGCAACTCTGTTTGTATGTTACAAATGTGAAATATATAATTATAACCTTTTCCACATGAGCTATGTCTAAAATCATCTTTGAAACATTACACAATTCAAATAGTTAAGCATATATCAGGAGTGACTCTGTTCTATGTTGCTAATGTGAAAGCCACATGAGCAATGTCTAAAATCATGTTTTAGGCAAATATTCACAAGGCCAACTACTTCGGCATATAACTGGAGACACAGTTAGTGTGTCACACATAAGACACTTTTAAATTGATTTCACTGAACAGGGTCGTTTTTCAAACAGCAACCTAAAAACAGGGTCAGAAATAATGATTGAGTTAAAATCCAATATATAACTTGTTCAGCACTTACTGGCCTGGATGTAAGCTACAAAAGTGTTTTCAAGGTTGAAATAAACTTTGAAGCTGTTTTCCCTGAACATGATCTACAATGACTTTTGAGGCCTTATCCAAACAGTAATAAGTTCAGTCTATGACGGGAGACAAAGTTTGTGTGTTACACACGTGAAACATATTTTTCAACAGAATTCAATGAACAGTGTCTAAATTGTTGCTTTATGTTCATCACAGGCGGGCGTTATGTGGGATACAATGTTGTTGGTTTTTCAAGCTAGAAATAACTTATTAGATCTTTTCCATGAACATGTTCTAAAATCATCTATGAAACATTTAACAATTCAAATATTTAAGCATATGTTAGGAGCAACTCTGTTTGTATGTTACAAATGTGAAAGATATAATTATAACCTTTTCCACATGAGCTATGTCTAAAAACATGATTTAGGCAAATATCTACAAGGCCAACTGCTTCGGCATAAGACTGGAGACACAGTTAGTGTGTCATAAATAAGACACATACTTTTCAATCGATTTCACTGAACAGGGTCGTTTTTCAAACAGCAACCTAAAAACAGGGTCAAAAATAATAATTGAGCCAAAATCCAATATGCAACTTGTTCAGCACTTACTGGCCTGGATGTTAGCTACAAAAGTGTTTTCAAGGTTGAAATAAACTTTGAAGCTGTTTTCCCTGAACATGATCTAAAATGACTTTTGAGGCCTTATCCAAACAGTAATAAGTTCAGTCTATGACAGGAGACAAAGTTTGTGTGTTACACACGTGAAACATATTTTTCAACAGAATTCAATGAACAGTGTCTAAATTGTTGCTTTTGGTTCATCACAGGCGGGCGTTATGTGGGATACAGTTGTTGGTTTTTCAAGCTAGAAATAACTTATTAGATCTTTTCCATGATCATGGTCTAAAATCATCTATGAAACATTTAACAATTTAAATATTTAAGCATATGTTAGGAGCAACTCTGTTTGTATGTTACAAATGTGAAAGATATAATTATAACCTTTTCCACATGAGCTATGTCTAAAATCATCTTTGAAACATTACACAATTCAAATAGTTAAGCATATATCAGGAGTGACTCTGTTCTATATTGCTAATGTGAAAGCCACATGAGCAATGTCTAAAATCATGTTTTAGGCAAATATTCACAAGGCCAACTACTTCGGCATGTAACTGGAGACACAGTTGGTGTGTCACACATAAGACACTTTTAAATCGATTTCACTGAACAGGTTCGTTTTTCAAACAGCAAACTAAAAACAGGGTCAGAAATAATGATTGAGTTAAAATCCAATGTATAACTTGTTCAGCACTTATTGGCCTGGATGTAAGCTACAAAAGTGTTTTCAAGGTTGAAATAAACTTTGAAGCTGTTTTCCCTGAACATGATCTACAATGACTTTTGAGGCCTTATCCAAACAGTAATAAGTTCAGTCTATGACGGGAGACAAAGTTTGTGAGTTACACACGTGAAACATATTTTTCAACAGAATTCAATGAACAGTGTCTAAATTGTTGCTTTTGGTTCATCACAGGCGGGCGTTATGTGGGATACGATGTTGTTGGTTTTTCAAGCTAGAAATAACTTATTAGATCTTTTCCATGAACATGGTCTAAAATCATCTATGAAACATTTAACAATTCAAATATTTAAGCATATGTTAGGAGCAACTCTGTTTGTATGTTACAAATGTGAAAGATATAATTATAACCTTTTCCACATGAGCTATGTCTAAAAACATGATTTAGGCAAATATCTACAAGGCCATTTGGTTCGGCATAAGACTGGAGACACAGTTAGTGTGTCATAAATAAGACACATACTTTTCAATCGATTTCACTGAACAGGGTCGTTTTTCAAACAGCAACCTAAAAACAGGGTCAAAAATAATAATTGAGCCAAAATCCAATATGCAACTTGTTCAGCACTTACTGGCCTGGATGTTAGCTACAAAAGTGTTTTCAAGGTAGAAATAAACTTTGAAGCTGTTTTCCCTGAACATGATCTACAATGACTTTTGAGGCCTTATCCAAACAGTAATAAGTTCAGTCTATGACGGGAGACAAAGTTTGTGAGTTACACACGTGAAACATATTTTTCAACAGAATTCAATGAACAGTGTCTAAATTGTTGCTTTTGGTTCATCACAGTTGGGCGTTATGTGGGATACAATATTTTTGGTTTTTCAAGCTAGAAATAACTTATTAGATCTTTTCCATGAACATGGTCTAAAATCATCTTTGAAACATTTAACAATTCAAATAGTTATGCATATGTCAGGAGTGACTCTGTTTGTATGTTACAAATGTGAAAGATATAATTAAAACCTTTTCTACATGAGCTATGTCTAAAATCATCTTTGAAACATTACACAATTCAAATAGTTAAGCATATATCAGGAGTGACTCTGTTCTATGTTGCTAATGTGAAAGCCACATGAGCAATGTCTAAAATCATGTTTTAGGCAAATATTCACAAGGCCAACTACTTCGGCATATAACTGGAGACACAGTTAGTGTGTCACACATAAGACACTTTTTAATCGATTTCACTGAACAGGGTCGTTTTTCAAACAGCAACCTAAAAACAGGTTCAAAAATAATAATTGAGCCAAAATCCAATATGCAACATGTTTAGCACTTACTGGCCTGGATGTAAGCTTCAAATGTGTTTTCAAGGTTGAAATAAACTTTGAAGCTGTTTTCCCTGAACATGATCTAAAATGACTTTTGAGGCCTTATCCAAACAGTAATAAGTTCAGTCTATGACAGGAGACAAAGTTTGTGTGTTACACACGTGAAACATATTTTTCAACAGAATTCAATGAACAGTGTCTAAATTGTTGCTTTTGGTTCATCACAGGCGGGCGTTATGTGGGATACAAAGTTGTTGGTTTTTCAAGCTAGAAATAACTTATTAGATCTTTTCCATGATCATGGTCTAAAATCATCTATGAAACATTTAACAATTTAAATATTTAAGCATATGTTAGGAGCAACTCTGTTTGTATGTTACAAATGTGAAAGATATAATTATAACCTTTTCCACATGAGCTATGTCTAAAATCATCTTTGAAACATTACACAATTCAAATAGTTAAGCATATATCAGGAGTGACTCTGTTCTATATTGCTAATGTGAAAGCCACATGAGCAATGTCTAAAATCATGTTTTAGGCAAATATTCACAAGGCCAACTACTTCGGCATGTAACTGGAGACACAGTTGGTGTGTCACACATAAGACACTTTTAAATCGATTTCACTGAACAGGTTCGTTTTTCAAACAGCAAACTAAAAACAGGGTCAGAAATAATGATTGAGTTAAAATCCAATGTATAACTTGTTCAGCACTTATTGGCCTGGATGTAAGCTACAAAAGTGTTTTCAAGGTTGAAATAAACTTTGAAGCTGTTTTCCCTGAACATGATCTACAATGACTTTTGAGGCCTTATCCAAACAGTAATAAGTTCAGTCTATGACGGGAGACAAAGTTTGTGAGTTACACACGTGAAACATATTTTTCAACAGAATTCAATGAACAGTGTCTAAATTGTTGCTTTTGGTTCATCACAGGCGGGCGTTATGTGGGATACAATGTTGTTGGTTTTTCAAGCTAGAAATAACTTATTAGATCTTTTCCATGAACATGGTCTAAAATCATCTATGAAACATTTAACAATTCAAATATTTAAGCATATGTTAGGAGCAACTCTGTTTGTATGTTACAAATGTGAAAGATATAATTATAACCTTTTCCACATGAGCTATGTCTAAAAACATGATTTAGGCAAATATCTACAAGGCCATTTGGTTCGGCATAAGACTGGAGACACAGTTAGTGTGTCATAAATAAGACACATACTTTTCAATCGATTTCACTGAACAGGGTCGTTTTTCAAACAGCAACCTAAAAACAGGGTCAAAGATAATAATTGAGCCAAAATCCAATATGCAACATGTTTAGCACTTACTGGCCTGGATGTAAGCTTCAAATGTGTTTTCAAGGTTGAAATAAACTTTGAAGCTGTTTTCCCTGAACATGATCTAAAATGACTTTTGAGGCCTTATCCAAACAGTAATAAGTTCAGTCTATGACAGGAGACAAAGTTTGTGTGTTACACACGTGAAACATATTTTTCAACAGAATTCAATGAACAGTGTCTAAATTGTTGCTTTTGGTTCATCACAGGCGGGCGTTATGTGGGATACAAAGTTGTTGGTTTTTCAAGCTAGAAATAACTTATTAGATCTTTTCCATGATCATGGTCTAAAATCATCTATGAAACATTTAACAATTTAAATATTTAAGCATATGTTAGGAGCAACTCTGTTTGTATGTTACAAATGTGAAAGATATAATTATAACCTTTTCCACATGAGCTATGTCTAAAATCATCTTTGAAACATTACACAATTCAAATAGTTAATGAAACATTACACAATTCAAATAGTTAAGCATATATCAGGAGTGACTCTGTTCTATGTTGCTAATGTGAAAGCCACATGAGCAATGTCTAAAATCATGTTTTAGGCAAATATTCACAAGGCCAACTACTTCGGCATGTAACTGGAGACACAGTTGGTGTGTCACACATAAGACACTTTTAAATCGATTTCACTGAACAGGTTCGTTTTTCAAACAGCAAACTAAAAACAGGGTCAGAAATAATGATTGAGTTAAAATCCAATGTATAACTTGTTCAGCACTTATTGGCCTGGATGTAAGCTACAAAAGTGTTTTCAAGGTTGAAATAAACTTTGAAGCTGTTTTCCCTGAACATGATCTACAATGACTTTTGAGGCCTTATCCAAACAGTAATAAGTTCAGTCTATGACGGGAGACAAAGTTTGTGAGTTACACACGTGAAACATATTTTTCAACAGAATTCAATGAACAGTGTCTAAATTGTTGCTTTTGGTTCATCACAGGCGGGCGTTATGTGGGATACAATGTTGTTGGTTTTTCAAGCTAGAAATAACTTATTAGATCTTTTCCATGAACATGGTCTAAAATCATCTATGAAACATTTAACAATTCAAATATTTAAGCATATGTTAGGAGCAACTCTGTTTGTATGTTACAAATGTGAAAGATATAATTATAACCTTTTCCACATGAGCTATGTCTAAAAACATGATTTAGGCAAATATCTACAAGGCCATTTGGTTCGGCATAAGACTGGAGACACAGTTAGTGTGTCATAAATAAGACACATACTTTTCAATCGATTTCACTGAACAGGGTCGTTTTTCAAACAGCAACCTAAAAACAGGGTCAAAGATAATAATTGAGCCAAAATCCAATATGCAACTTGTTCAGCACTTACTGGCCTGGATGTTAGCTACAAAAGTGTTTTCAAGGTAGAAATAAACTTTGAAGCTGTTTTCCCTGAACATGATCTACAATGACTTTTGAGGCCTTATCCAAACAGTAATAAGTTCAGTCTATGACGGGAGACAAAGTTTGTGAGTTACACACGTGAAACATATTTTTCAACAGAATTCAATGAACAGTGTCTAAATTGTTGCTTTTGGTTCATCACAGTTGGGCGTTATGTGGGATACAATATTTTTGGTTTTTCAAGCTAGAAATAACTTATTAGATCTTTTCCATGAACATGGTCTAAAATCATCTTTGAAACATTTAACAATTCAAATAGTTATGCATATGTCAGGAGTGACTCTGTTTGTATGTTACAAATGTGAAAGATATAATTAAAACCTTTTCTACATGAGCTATGTCTAAAATCATCTTTGAAACATTACACAATTCAAATAGTTAAGCATATATCAGGAGTGACTCTGTTCTATGTTGCTAATGTGAAAGCCACATGAGCAATGTCTAAAATCATGTTTTCGGCAAATATTCACAAGGCCAACTACTTCGGCATATAACTGGAGACACAGTTAGTGTGTCACACATAAGACACTTTTTAATCGATTTCACTGAACAGGGTCGTTTTTCAAACAGCAACCTAAAAACAGGTTCAAAAATAATAATTGAGCCAAAATCCAATATGCAACATGTTCAGCACTTACTGGCCTGGATGTAAGCTTCAAATGTGTTTTCAAGGTAGAAATAAACTTTGAAGCTGTTTTCCCTGAACATGATCTACAATGACTTTTGAGGCCTTATCCAAAGAGTAATAAGTTCAGTCTATGACGGGAGACAAAGTTTGTGAGTTACACGCGTGAAACATATTTTTCAACAGAATTCAATGAACAGTGTATAAATTGTTGCTTTTGGTTCATCACAGTTGGGCGTTATGTGGGATACAATATTTTTGGTTTTTCAAGCTAGAAATAACTTATTAGATCTTTTCCATGAACATGGTCTAAAATCATCTTTGAAACATTTAACAATTCAAATAGTTATGCATATGTCAGGAGTGACTCTGTTTGTATGTTACAAATGTGAAAGATATAATTAAAACCTTTTCTACATGAGCTATGTCTAAAATCATCTTTGAAACATTACACAATTCAAATAGTTAATGAAACATTACACAATTCAAATAGTTAAGCATATATCAGGAGTGACTCTGTTCTATGTTGCTAATGTGAAAGCCACATGAGCAATGTCTAAAATCATGTTTTAGGCAAATATTCACAAGGCCAACTACTTCGGCATATAACTGGAGACACAGTTAGTGTGTCACACATAAGACACTTTTTAATCGATTTCACTGAACAGGGTCGTTTTTCAAACAGCAACCTAAAAACAGGTTCAAAAATAATAATTGAGCCAAAATCCTATATGCAACATGTTCAGCACTTACTGGCCTGGATGTAAGCTTCAAATGTGTTTTCAAGGTTGAAATAAACTTTGAAGCTGTTTTCCCTGAACATGATCTACAATGACTTTTGAGGCCTTATCCAAAGAGTAATAAGTTCAGTCTATGACGGGAGACAAAGTTTGTGAGTTACAAGCGTGAAACATATTTTTCAACAGAATTCAATGAACAGTGTCTAAATTGTTGCTTTTGGTTCATCACAGGCGGGCGTTATGTGGGATACAATGTTGTTGGTTTTTCAAGCTAGAAATAACTTATTAGATCTTTTCCATGAACATGGTCTAAAATCATCTATGAAACATTTAACAATTCAAATATTTAAGCATATGTTAGGAGCAACTCTGTTTGTATGTTACAAATGTGAAAGATATAATTATAACCTTTTCCACATGAGCTATGTCTAAAATCATCTTTGAAACATTACACAATTCAAATAGTTAAGCATATATCAGGAGTGACTCTGTTCTATGTTGCTAATGTGAAAGCCACATGAGCAATGTCTAAAATCATGTTTTAGGCAAATATTCACAAGGCCAACTACTTCGGCATATAACTGGAGACACAGTTAGTGTGTCACACATAAGACACTTTTAAATCGATTTCACTGAACAGGGTCGTTTTTCAAACAGCAACCTAAAAACAGGGTCAGAAATAATGATTGAGTTAAAATCCAATATATAACTTGTTCAGCACTTACTGGCCTGGATGTAAGCTACAAAAGTGTTTTCAAGGTTGAAATAAACTTTGAAGCTGTTTTCCCTGAACATGATCTACAATGACTTTTGAGGCCTTATCCAAACAGTAATAAGTTCAGTCTATGACAGGAGACAAAGTTTGTGTGTTACACACGTGAAACATATTTTTCAACAGAATTCAATGAACAGTGTCTAAATTGTTGCTTTTGGTTCATCACAGGCGGGCGTTATGTGGGATACAAAGTTGTTGGTTTTTCAAGCTAGAAATAACTTATTAGATCTTTTCCATGATCATGGTCTAAAATCATCTTTGAAACATTTAACAATTCAAATAGTTTGCATATGTCAGGAGTGACTCTGTTTGTATGTTACAAATGTGAAAGATATAATTAAAACCTTTTCTACATGAGCTATGTCTAAAATCATCTTTGAAACATTACACAATTCAAATAGTTAAGCATATATCAGGAGTGACTCTGTTCTATGTTGCTAATGTGAAAGCCACATGAGCAATGTCTAAAATCATGTTTTAGGCAAATATTCACAAGGCCAACTACTTCGGCATATAACTGGAGACACAGTTAGTGTGTCACACATAAGACACTTTTTAATCGATTTCACTGAACAGGGTCGTTTTTCAAACAGCAACCTAAAAACAGGTTCAAAAATAATAATTGAGCCAAAATCCAATATGCAACATGTTTAGCACTTACTGGCCTGGATGTAAGCTTCAAATGTGTTTTCAAGGTTGAAATAAACTTTGAAGCTGTTTTCCCTGAACATGATCTAAAATGACTTTTGAGGCCTTATCCAAACAGTAATAAGTTCAGTCTATGACAGGAGACAAAGTTTGTGTGTTACACACGTGAAACATATTTTTCAACAGAATTCAATGAACAGTGTCTAAATTGTTGCTTTTGGTTCATCACAGGCGGGCGTTATGTGGGATACAAAGTTGTTGGTTTTTCAAGCTAGAAATAACTTATTAGATCTTTTCCATGATCATGGTCTAAAATCATCTATGAAACATTTAACAATTTAAATATTTAAGCATATGTTAGGAGCAACTCTGTTTGTATGTTACAAATGTGAAAGATATAATTATAACCTTTTCCACATGAGCTATGTCTAAAATCATCTTTGAAACATTACACAATTCAAATAGTTAAGCATATATCAGGAGTGACTCTGTTCTATATTGCTAATGTGAAAGCCACATGAGCAATGTCTAAAATCATGTTTTAGGCAAATATTCACAAGGCCAACTACTTCGGCATGTAACTGGAGACACAGTTGGTGTGTCACACATAAGACACTTTTAAATCGATTTCACTGAACAGGTTCGTTTTTCAAACAGCAAACTAAAAACAGGGTCAGAAATAATGATTGAGTTAAAATCCAATGTATAACTTGTTCAGCACTTATTGGCCTGGATGTAAGCTACAAAAGTGTTTTCAAGGTTGAAATAAACTTTGAAGCTGTTTTCCCTGAACATGATCTACAATGACTTTTGAGGCCTTATCCAAACAGTAATAAGTTCAGTCTATGACGGGAGACAAAGTTTGTGAGTTACACACGTGAAACATATTTTTCAACAGAATTCAATGAACAGTGTCTAAATTGTTGCTTTTGGTTCATCACAGGCGGGCGTTATGTGGGATACAATGTTGTTGGTTTTTCAAGCTAGAAATAACTTATTAGATCTTTTCCATGAACATGGTCTAAAATCATCTATGAAACATTTAACAATTCAAATATTTAAGCATATGTTAGGAGCAACTCTGTTTGTATGTTACAAATGTGAAAGATATAATTATAACCTTTTCCACATGAGCTATGTCTAAAAACATGATTTAGGCAAATATCTACAAGGCCATTTGGTTCGGCATAAGACTGGAGACACAGTTAGTGTGTCATAAATAAGACACATACTTTTCAATCGATTTCACTGAACAGGGTCGTTTTTCAAACAGCAACCTAAAAACAGGGTCAAAGATAATAATTGAGCCAAAATCCAATATGCAACTTGTTCAGCACTTACTGGCGTGGATGTTAGCTACAAAAGTGTTTTCAAGGTAGAAATAAACTTTGAAGCTGTTTTCCCTGAACATGATCTACAATGACTTTTGAGGCCTTATCCAAACAGTAATAAGTTCAGTCTATGACGGGAGACAAAGTTTGTGAGTTACACACGTGAAACATATTTTTCAACAGAATTCAATGAACAGTGTCTAAATTGTTGCTTTTGGTTCATCACAGTTGGGCGTTATGTGGGATACAATATTTTTGGTTTTTCAAGCTAGAAATAACTTATTAGATCTTTTCCATGAACATGGTCTAAAATCATCTTTGAAACATTTAACAATTCAAATAGTTATGCATATGTCAGGAGTGACTCTGTTTGTATGTTACAAATGTGAAAGATATAATTAAAACCTTTTCTACATGAGCTATGTCTAAAATCATCTTTGAAACATTACACAATTCAAATAGTTAAGCATATATCAGGAGTGACTCTGTTCTATGTTGCTAATGTGAAAGCCACATGAGCAATGTCTAAAATCATGTTTTAGGCAAATATTCACAAGGCCAACTACTTCGGCATATAACTGGAGACACAGTTAGTGTGTCACACATAAGACACTTTTTAATCGATTTCACTGAACAGGGTCGTTTTTCAAACAGCAACCTAAAAACAGGTTCAAAAATAATAATTGAGCCAAAATCCAATATGCAACATGTTCAGCACTTACTGGCCTGGATGTAAGCTTCAAATGTGTTTTCAAGGTTGAAATAAACTTTGAAGCTGTTTTCCCTGAACATGATCTACAATGACTTTTGAGGCCTTATCCAAAGAGTAATAAGTTCAGTCTATGACGGGAGACAAAGTTTGTGAGTTACACGCGTGAAACATATTTTTCAACAGAATTCAATGAACAGTGTATAAATTGTTGCTTTTGGTTCATCACAGTTGGGCGTTATGTGGGATACAATATTTTTGGTTTTTCAAGCTAGAAATAACTTATTAGATCTTTTCCATGAACATGGTCTAAAATCATCTTTGAAACATTTAACAATTCAAATAGTTATGCATATGTCAGGAGTGACTCTGTTTGTATGTTACAAATGTGAAAGATATAATTATAACCTTTTCCACATGAGCTATGTCTAAAATCATCTTTGAAACATTACACAATTCAAATAGTTAAGCATATATCAGGAGTGACTCTGTTCTATGTTGCTAATGTGAAAGCCACATGAGCAATGTCTAAAATCATGTTTTAGGCAAATATTCACAAGGCCGACTACTTCGGCATATAACTGGAGACACAGTTAGTGTGTCACACATAAGACACTTTTAAATTGATTTCACTGAACAGGGTCGTTTTTCAAACAGCAACCTAAAAACAGGGTCAGAAATAATGATTGAGTTAAAATCCAATATATAACTTGTTCAGCACTTACTGGCCTGGATGTAAGCTACAAAAGTGTTTTCAAGGTTGAAATAAACTTTGAAGCTGTTTTCCCTGAACATGATCTACAATGACTTTTGAGGCCTTATCCAAACAGTAATAAGTTCAGTCTATGACAGGAGACAAAGTTTGTGTGTTACACACGTGAAACATATTTTTCAACAGAATTCAATGAACAGTGTCTAAATTGTTGCTTTTGGTTCATCACAGGCGGGCGTTATGTGGGATACAAAGTTGTTGGTTTTTCAAGCTAGAAATAACTTATTAGATCTTTTCCATGATCATGGTCTAAAATCATCTATGAAACATTTAACAATTTAAATATTTAAGCATATGTTAGGAGCAACTCTGTTTGTATGTTACAAATGTGAAAGATATAATTATAACCTTTTCCACATGAGCTATGTCTAAAATCATCTTTGAAACATTACACAATTCAAATAGTTAAGCATATATCAGGAGTGACTCTGTTCTATATTGCTAATGTGAAAGCCACATGAGCAATGTCTAAAATCATGTTTTAGGCAAATATTCACAAGGCCAACTACTTCGGCATGTAACTGGAGACACAGTTGGTGTGTCACACATAAGACACTTTTAAATCGATTTCACTGAACAGGTTCGTTTTTCAAACAGAAAACTAAAAACAGGGTCAGAAATAATGATTGAGTTAAAATCCAATGTATAACTTGTTCAGCACTTATTGGCCTGGATGTAAGCTACAAAAGTGTTTTCAAGGTTGAAATAAACTTTGAAGCTGTTTTCCCTGAACATGATCTACAATGACTTTTGAGGCCTTATCCAAACAGTAATAAGTTCAGTCTATGACGGGAGACAAAGTTTGTGAGTTACACACGTGAAACATATTTTTCAACAGAATTCAATGAACAGTGTCTAAATTGTTGCTTTTGGTTCATCACAGGCGGGCGTTATGTGGGATACAATGTTGTTGGTTTTTCAAGCTAGAAATAACTTATTAGATCTTTTCCATGAACATGGTCTAAAATCATCTATGAAACATTTAACAATTCAAATATTTAAGCATATGTTAGGAGCAACTCTGTTTGTATGTTACAAATGTGAAAGATATAATTATAACCTTTTCCACATGAGCTATGTCTAAAAACATGATTTAGGCAAATATCTACAAGGCCAACTGGTTCGGCATAAGACTGGAGACACAGTTAGTGTGTCATAAATAAGACACATACTTTTCAATCGATTTCACTGAACAGGGTCGTTTTTCAAACAGCAACCTAAAAACAGGGTCAAAAATAATAATTGAGCCAAAATCCAATATGCAACTTGTTCAGCACTTACTGGCCTGGATGTTAGCTACAAAAGTGTTTTCAAGGTAGAAATAAACTTTGAAGCTGTTTTCCCTGAACATGATCTACAATGACTTTTGAGGCCTTATCCAAACAGTAATAAGTTCAGTCTATGACGGGAGACAAAGTTTGTGGGTTACACACGTGAAACATATTTTTCAACAGAATTCAATGAACAGTGTCTAAATTGTTGCTTTTGGTTCATCACAGGCGGGCGTTATGTGGGATACAATGTTGTTGGTTTTTCAAGCTAGAAATAACTTATTAGATCTTTTCCATGAACATGGTCTAAAATCATCTATGAAACATTTAACAATTCAAATATTTAAGCATATGTTAGGAGCAACTCTGTTTGTATGTTACAAATGTGAAAGATATAATTATAACCTTTTCCACATGAGCTATGTCTAAAAACATGATTTAGGCAAATATCTACAAGGCCAACTGGTTCGGCATAAGACTGGAGACACAGTTAGTGTGTCATAAATAAGACACATACTTTTCAATCGATTTCACTGAACAGGGTCGTTTTTCAAACAGCAACCTAAAAACAGGGTCAAAAATAATAATTGAGCCAAAATCCAATATGCAACTTGTTCAGCACTTACTGGCCTGGATGTTAGCTACAAAAGTGTTTTCAAGGTAGAAATAAACTTTGAAGCTGTTTTCCCTGAACATGATCTACAATGACTTTTGAGGCCTTATCCAAACAGTAATAAGTTCAGTCTATGACGGGAGACAAAGTTTGTGAGTTACACACGTGAAACATATTTTTCAACAGAATTCAATGAACAGTGTCTAAATTGTTGCTTTTGGTTCATCACAGTTGGGCGTTATGTGGGATACAATATTTTTGGTTTTTCAAGCTAGAAATAACTTATTAGATCTTTTCCATGAACATGGTCTAAAATCATCTTTGAAACATTTAACAATTCAAATAGTTATGCATATGTCAGGAGTGACTCTGTTTGTATGTTACAAATGTGAAAGATATAATTAAAACCTTTTCTACATGAGCTATGTCTAAAATCATCTTTGAAACATTACACAATTCAAATAGTTAAGCATATATCAGGAGTGACTCTGTTCTATGTTGCTAATGTGAAAGCCACATGAGCAATGTCTAAAATCATGTTTTAGGCAAATATTCACAAGGCCAACTACTTCGGCATATAACTGGAGACACAGTTAGTGTGTCACACATAAGACACTTTTAAATCGATTTCACTGAACAGGGTCGTTTTTCAAACAGCAACCTAAAAACAGGGTCAGAAATAATGATTGAGTTAAAATCCAATATATAACTTGTTCAGCACTTACTGGCCTGGATGTAAGCTACAAAAGTGTTTTCAAGGTTGAAATAAACTTTGAAGCTGTTTTCCCTGAACATGATCTACAATGACTTTTGAGGCCTTATCCAAACAGTAATAAGTTCAGTCTATGACGGGAGACAAAGTTTGTGAGTTACACACGTGAAACATATTTTTCAACAGAATTCAATGAATAGTGTCTAAATTGTTGCTTTTGGTTCATCACAGGTGGGCGTTATGTGGGATACAATATTTTTGGTTTTTCAAGCTAGAAATAACTTATTAGATCTTTTCCATGAACATGGTCTAAAATCATCTTTGAAACATTTAACATTCACAAGGCCAACTACTTCGGCATATAACTGGAGTTACAGTTAGTGTGTCACACATAAGACACTTTTTAATCGATTTCACTGAACAGGGTCGTTTTTCAAACAGCAACCTAAAAACATGTTCAAAAATAATAATTGAGCCAAAATCCAATATTCAACATGTTCAGCACTTACTGGCCTGGATGTAAGCTTCAAATGTGTTTTCAAGGTTGAAATAAACTTTGAAGCTGTTTTCCCTGAACATGATCTACAATGACTTTTGAGGCCTTATCCAAACAGTAATAAGTTCAGTCTATGACGGGAGACAAAGTTTGTGAGTTACACACGTGAAACATATTTTTCAACAGAATTCAATGAACAGTGTCTAAATTGTTGCTTTTGGTTCATCACAGGCGGGCGTTAAGTGGGATACAATATTTTTGGTTTTTCAAGCTAGAAATAACTTATTAGATCTTTTCCATGAACATGGTCTAAAATCATCTTTGAAACATTTAACAATTCAAATAGTTATGCATATGTCAGGAGTGACTCTGTTTGTATGTTACAAATGTGAAAGATATAATTAAAACCTTTTCTACATGAGCTATGTCTAAAATCATCTTTGAAACATTACACAATTCAAATAGTTAAGCATATATCAGGAGTGACTCTGTTCTATGTTGCTAATGTGAAAGCCACATGAGCAATGTCTAAAATCATGTTTTAGGCAAATATTCACAAGGCCAACTACTTCGGCATATAACTGGAGACACAGTTAGTGTGTCACAAATTAGACACTTTTAAATCGATTTCACTGAACAGGGTCGTTTTTCAAACAGCAACCTAAAAACAGGGTCAAAAATAATAATTGAGTTAAAATCCAATATGCAACTTGTTCAGCACTTACTGGCCTGGATGTAAGCTACAAAAGAGTTTCAAGGTTGAAATAAACTTTGAAGCTGTTTTCCCTGAACATGATCTACAATGACTTTTGAGGCCTTATCCAAACAGTAATAAGTTCAGTCTATGACGGGAGACAAAGTTTGTGAGTTACACGCGTGAAACATATTTTTCAACAGAATTCAATGAACAGTGTCTAAATTGTTGCTTTTGGTTCATCACAGGTGGGCGTTATGTGGGATACAATATTTTTGGTATTTCAACTAGAAATAACTTATTAGATCTTTTCCATGAACATGGTCTAAAATCATCTTTGAAACATTTAACAATTCAAATAGTTATGCATATATCAGGAGTGATTCTGTTTGTATGTTACAAATGTGAAAGATATAATTTAGACCTTTTCTACATGAGCTATGTCTAAAATCATCTTGGAAACATTACAAAATTCAAATTGTTAAGCATATATCAGGAGTGACTCTGTTCTATGTTGCTAATGTGAAAGCCACATGAGCAATGTCTAAAATCATGTTTTTGGCAAATATTCACAAGGCCAACTTCTTTCGGCATATGACTGGAGACACAGTTAGTGTTTCACAAATTAGACACTATTCAACCGATTTCACTGAACAGGGTCGTTTTTCAAACTGCAACCTAAAAACAGGGTCAAAAATAATAATTGAGTTAAAATCCAATATGCAACTTGTTCAGCACTTACTGGCCTGGATGTAAGCTACAAAAGAGTTTTCAAGGTTGAAATAAACTTTGAAGCTGTTTTCCCTGAACATGATCTACAATGACTTTTGAGGCCTTATCCAAACAGTAATAAGTTCAGTCTATGACGGGAGACAAAGTTTGTGAGTTACATACAAGAAACATATTTTTCAACAGAATTCTATGAACAGTGTGTAAATTGTGGCTTTTGGTTCATCACAGGCGGGCGTTATGTGGGATACAATATTTTTGGTTTTTCAAGCTAGAAATAACTTATTAGATCTTTTCCATGAGAATGGTCTAAAATCATCTTTGAAACATTTAACAATTCAAATAGTTATGCATAAGTCAGGAGTGACTCTGTTTGTATGTTACAAATGTGAAATATAAAATTTAGACCTTTTCTACATGAGCTATGTCTAAAATCATCTTTGAAACATTACACAATTCAAATAGTTAAGCATATATCAGGAGTGACTCTGTTCTATGTTACAAATGTGAGAGCCACATGAGCAATATCTAAAATCATGTTTTAGGCTAATATTCATAAGGCCAACTACTTCGGCATATGACTGGAGACACAGTTAATGTGTCAAAAAATAAGACATACTTTTCAACCGATTTCACTGAACAGGGTCGTTTTTCAAACAGCAACCTTAAAACAGGGTCAAAAATAATAATTGAACCAAAATCCAATATGCAACTTGTTCAGCACTTACTGGCCTGGATGTAAGCTACAAAAGTGTTTTCAAGGTTGAAATAAACTTTGAAGCTGTTTTCCCTGAACATGATCTACAATGACTTTTGAGGCCTTATCCAAACAGTAATAAGTTCAGTCTATGACGGGAGACAAAGTATTCAAGAATTCAATGAACAGTGTCTAAATTGTTGCTTTTGGTTCATCACAGGCGGGCGTTATGTGGGATACAATATTTTTGTTTTTTCAAGCTAGAAATAACTTATTAGATCTTTTCCATGAACATGGTCTAAAATCATCTTTGAAACATTTAACAATTCAAATAGTTATGCATATGTCAGGAGTGACTCTGTTTGTATGTTACAAATGTGAAAGATATAATTAAAACCTTTTCTACATGAGCTATGTCTAAAATCATCTTTGAAACATTACACAATTCAAATAGTTAAGCATATATCAGGAGTGACTCTGTTCTATGTTGCTAATGTGAAAGCCACATGAGCAATGTCTAAAATCATGTTTTAGGCAAATATTCACAAGGCCAACTACTTCGGCATATAACTGGAGACACAGTTAGTGTGTCACACATAAGACACTTTTTAATCGATTTCACTGAACAGGGTCGTTTTTCAAACAGCAACCTAAAAACAGGTTCAAAAATAATAATTGAGCCAAAATCCAATATGCAACATGTTCAGCACTTACTGGCCTGGATGTAAGCTTCAAATGTGTTTTCAAGGTTGAAATAAACTTTGAAGCTGTTTTCCCTGAACATGATCTACAATGACTTTTGAGGCCTTATCCAAAGAGTAATAAGTTCAGTCTATGACGGGAGACAAAGTTTGTGAGTTACACGCGTGAAACATATTTTTCAACAGAATTCAATGAACAGTGTATAAATTGTTGCTTTTGGTTCATCACAGTTGGGCGTTATGTGGGATACAATATTTTTGGTTTTTCAAGCTAGAAATAACTTATTAGATCTTTTCCATGAACATGGTCTAAAATCATCTTTGAAACATTTAACAATTCAAATAGTTATGCATATGTCAGGAGTGACTCTGTTTGTATGTTACAAATGTGAAAGATATAATTAAAACCTTTTCTACATGAGCTATGTCTAAAATCATCTTTGAAACATTACACAATTCAAATAGTTAAGCATATATCAGGAGTGACTCTGTTCTATGTTGCTAATGTGAAAGCCACATGAGCAATGTCTAAAATCATGTTTTAGGCAAATATTCACAAGGCCAACTACTTCGGCATATAACTGGAGACACAGTTAGTGTGTCACACATAAGACACTTTTAAATCGATTTCACTGAACAGGGTCGTTTTTCAAACAGCAACCTAAAAACAGGGTCAGAAATAATGATTGAGTTAAAATCCAATATATAACTTGTTCAGCACTTACTGGCCTGGATGTAAGCTACAAAAGTGTTTTCAAGGTTGAAATAAACTTTGAAGCTGTTTTCCCTGAACATGATCTACAATGACTTTTGAGGCCTTATCCAAACAGTAATAAGTTCAGTCTTTGACGGGAGACAAAGTTTGTGTGTTACACACGTGAAACATATTTTTCAACAGAATTCAATGAACAGTGTCTAAATTGTTGCTTTTGGTTCATCACAGGCGGGCGTTATGTGGGATACAATGTTGTTGGGTTTTCAAGCTAGAAATAACTTATTAGATCTTTTCCATGAACATGGTCTAAAATCATCTATGAAATATTTAACAATTCAAATATTTAAGCATATGTTAGGAGCAACTCTGTTTGTATGTTACAAATGTGAAAGATATAATTATAACCTTTTCCACATGAGCAATGTCTAAAAACATGATTTAGGCAAATATCTACAAGGCCAACTGCTTCGGCATAAGACTGGAGACACAGTTAGTGTGTCATAAATAAGACACATACTTTTCAATCGATTTCACTGAACAGGGTCGTTTTTCAAACAGCAACCTAAAAACAGGGTCAAAAATAATAATTGAGCCAAAATCCAATATGCAACTTGTTCAGCACTTACTGGCCTGGATGTTAGCTACAAAAGTGTTTTCAAGGTTGAAATAAACTTTGAAGCTGTTTTCCCTGAACATGATCTACAATGACTTTTGAGGCCTTATCCAAACAGTAATAAGTTCAGTCTATGACGGGAGACAAAGTTTGTGAGTTACACACGTGAAACATATTTTTCAACAGAATTCAATGAATAGTGTCTAAATTGTTGCTTTTGGTTCATCACAGGTGGGCGTTATGTGGGATACAATATTTTTGGTTTTTCAAGCTAGAAATAACTTATTAGATCTTTTCCATGAACATGGTCTAAAATCATCTTTGAAACATTTAACATTCACAAGGCCAACTACTTCGGCATATAACTGGAGTTACAGTTAGTGTGTCACACATAAGACACTTTTTAATCGATTTCACTGAACAGGGTCGTTTTTCAAACAGCAACCTAAAAACATGTTCAAAAATAATAATTGAGCCAAAATCCAATATTCAACATGTTCAGCACTTACTGGCCTGGATGTAAGCTTCAAATGTGTTTTCAAGGTTGAAATAAACTTTGAAGCTGTTTTCCCTGAACATGATCTACAATGACTTTTGAGGCCTTATCCAAACAGTAATAAGTTCAGTCTATGACGGGAGACAAAGTTTGTGAGTTACACACGTGAAACATATTTTTCAACAGAATTCAATGAACAGTGTCTAAATTGTTGCTTTTGGTTCATCACAGGCGGGCGTTAAGTGGGATACAATATTTTTGGTTTTTCAAGCTAGAAATAACTTATTAGATCTTTTCCATGAACATGGTCTAAAATCATCTTTGAAACATTTAACAATTCAAATAGTTATGCATATGTCAGGAGTGACTCTGTTTGTATGTTACAAATGTGAAAGATATAATTAAAACCTTTTCTACATGAGCTATGTCTAAAATCATCTTTGAAACATTACACAATTCAAATAGTTAAGCATATATCAGGAGTGACTCTGTTCTATGTTGCTAATGTGAAAGCCACATGAGCAATGTCTAAAATCATGTTTTAGGCAAATATTCACAAGGCCAACTACTTCGGCATATAACTGGAGACACAGTTAGTGTGTCACAAATTAGACACTTTTAAATCGATTTCACTGAACAGGGTCGTTTTTCAAACAGCAACCTAAAAACAGGGTCAAAAATAATAATTGAGTTAAAATCCAATATGCAACTTGTTCAGCACTTACTGGCCTGGATGTAAGCTTCAAATGTGTTTTCAAGGTTGAAATAAACTTTGAAGCTGTTTTCCCTGAACATGATCTACAATGACTTTTGAGGCCTTATCCAAAGAGTAATAAGTTCAGTCTATGACGGGAGACAAAGTTTGTGAGTTACACGCGTGAAACATATTTTTCAACAGAATTCAATGAACAGTGTATAAATTGTTGCTTTTGGTTCATCACAGGTGGGCGTTATGTGGGATACAATATTTTTGTTTTTTCAAGCTAGAAATAACTTATTAGATCTTTTCCATGAACATGGTCTAAAATCATCTTTGAAACATTTAACAATTCAAATAGTTATGCATATGTCAGGAGTGACTCTGTATGTTACAAATGTGAAAGATATAATTAAAACCTTTTCTACATGAGCTATGTCTAAAATCATCTTTGAAACATTACACAATTCAAATAGTTAAGCATATATCAGGAGTGACTCTGTTCTATGTTGCTAATGTGAAAGCCACATGAGCAATGTCTAAAATCATGTTTTAGGCAAATATTCACAAGGCCAACTACTTCGGCATATAACTGGAGACACAGTTAGTGTGTCACACATAAGACACTTTTAAATCGATTTCACTGAACAGGGTCGTTTTTCAAACAGCAACCTAAAAACAGGGTCAGAAATAATGATTGAGTTAAAATCCAATATATAACTTGTTCAGCACTTACTGGCCTGGATGTAAGCTACAAAAGTGTTTTCAAGGTTGAAATAAACTTTGAAGCTGTTTTCCCTGAACATGATCTACAATGACTTTTGAGGCCTTATCCAAACAGTAATAAGTTCAGTCTTTGACGGGAGACAAAGTTTGTGTGTTACACACGTGAAACATATTTTTCAACAGAATTCAATGAACAGTGTCTAAATTGTTGCTTTTGGTTCATCACAGGCGGGCGTTATGTGGGATACAATGTTGTTGGGTTTTCAAGCTAGAAATAACTTATTAGATCTTTTCCATGAACATGGTCTAAAATCATCTATGAAATATTTAACAATTCAAATATTTAAGCATATGTTAGGAGCAACTCTGTTTGTATGTTACAAATGTGAAAGATATAATTATAACCTTTTCCACATGAGCAATGTCTAAAAACATGATTTAGGCAAATATCTACAAGGCCAACTGCTTCGGCATAAGACTGGAGACACAGTTAGTGTGTCATAAATAAGACACATACTTTTCAATCGATTTCACTGAACAGGGTCGTTTTTCAAACAGCAACCTAAAAACAGGGTCAAAAATAATAATTGAGCCAAAATCCAATATGCAACTTGTTCAGCACTTACTGGCCTGGATGTTAGCTACAAAAGTGTTTTCAAGGTTGAAATAAACTTTGAAGCTGTTTTCCCTGAACATGATCTACAATGACTTTTGAGGCCTTATCCAAACAGTAATAAGTTCAGTCTATGACGGGAGACAAAGTTTGTGAGTTACACACGTGAAACATATTTTTCAACAGAATTCAATGAATAGTGTCTAAATTGTTGCTTTTGGTTCATCACAGGTGGGCGTTATGTGGGATACAATATTTTTGGTTTTTCAAGCTAGAAATAACTTATTAGATCTTTTCCATGAACATGGTCTAAAATCATCTTTGAAACATTTAACATTCACAAGGCCAACTACTTCGGCATATAACTGGAGTTACAGTTAGTGTGTCACACATAAGACACTTTTTAATCGATTTCACTGAACAGGGTCGTTTTTCAAACAGCAACCTAAAAACATGTTCAAAAATAATAATTGAGCCAAAATCCAATATTCAACATGTTCAGCACTTACTGGCCTGGATGTAAGCTTCAAATGTGTTTTCAAGGTTGAAATAAACTTTGAAGCTGTTTTCCCTGAACATGATCTACAATGACTTTTGAGGCCTTATCCAAACAGTAATAAGTTCAGTCTATGACGGGAGACAAAGTTTGTGAGTTACACACGTGAAACATATTTTTCAACAGAATTCAATGAACAGTGTCTAAATTGTTGCTTTTGGTTCATCACAGGCGGGCGTTAAGTGGGATACAATATTTTTGGTTTTTCAAGCTAGAAATAACTTATTAGATCTTTTCCATGAACATGGTCTAAAATCATCTTTGAAACATTTAACAATTCAAATAGTTATGCATATGTCAGGAGTGACTCTGTTTGTATGTTACAAATGTGAAAGATATAATTAAAACCTTTTCTACATGAGCTATGTCTAAAATCATCTTTGAAACATTACACAATTCAAATAGTTAAGCATATATCAGGAGTGACTCTGTTCTATGTTGCTAATGTGAAAGCCACATGAGCAATGTCTAAAATCATGTTTTAGGCAAATATTCACAAGGCCAACTACTTCGGCATATAACTGGAGACACAGTTAGTGTGTCACAAATTAGACACTTTTAAATCGATTTCACTGAACAGGGTCGTTTTTCAAACAGCAACCTAAAAACAGGGTCAAAAATAATAATTGAGTTAAAATCCAATATGCAACTTGTTCAGCACTTACTGGCCTGGATGTAAGCTACAAAAGAGTTTCAAGGTTGAAATAAACTTTGAAGCTGTTTTCCCTGAACATGATCTACAATGACTTTTGAGGCCTTATCCAAACAGTAATAAGTTCAGTCTATGACGGGAGACAAAGTTTGTGAGTTACACGCGTGAAACATATTTTTCAACAGAATTCAATGAACAGTGTCTAAATTGTTGCTTTTGGTTCATCACAGGTGGGCGTTATGTGGGATACAATATTTTTGGTATTTCAACTAGAAATAACTTATTAGATCTTTTCCATGAACATGGTCTAAAATCATCTTTGAAACATTTAACAATTCAAATAGTTATGCATATATCAGGAGTGATTCTGTTTGTATGTTACAAATGTGAAAGATATAATTTAGACCTTTTCTACATGAGCTATGTCTAAAATCATCTTGGAAACATTACAAAATTCAAATTGTTAAGCATATATCAGGAGTGACTCTGTTCTATGTTGCTAATGTGAAAGCCACATGAGCAATGTCTAAAATCATGTTTTTGGCAAATATTCACAAGGCCAACTTCTTTCGGCATATGACTGGAGACACAGTTAGTGTTTCACAAATTAGACACTATTCAACCGATTTCACTGAACAGGGTCGTTTTTCAAACTGCAACCTAAAAACAGGGTCAAAAATAATAATTGAGTTAAAATCCAATATGCAACTTGTTCAGCACTTACTGGCCTGGATGTAAGCTACAAAAGAGTTTTCAAGGTTGAAATAAACTTTGAAGCTGTTTTCCCTGAACATGATCTACAATGACTTTTGAGGCCTTATCCAAACAGTAATAAGTTCAGTCTATGACGGGAGACAAAGTTTGTGAGTTACATACAAGAAACATATTTTTCAACAGAATTCTATGAACAGTGTGTAAATTGTGGCTTTTGGTTCATCACAGGCGGGCGTTATGTGGGATACAATATTTTTGGTTTTTCAAGCTAGAAATAACTTATTAGATCTTTTCCATGAGAATGGTCTAAAATCATCTTTGAAACATTTAACAATTCAAATAGTTATGCATATATCAGGAGTGATTCTGTTTGTGTGTTACAAATGTGAAATATAAAATTTAGACCTTTTCTACATGAGCTATGTCTAAAATCATCTTTGAAACATTACACAATTCAAATAGTTAAGCATATATCAGGAGTGACTCTGTTCTATGTTACAAATGTGAGAGCCACATGAGCAATATCTAAAATCATGTTTTAGGCAAATATTCATAAGGCCAACTACTTCGGCATATGACTGGAGACACAGTTAATGTGTCAAAAAATAAGACATACTTTTCAACCGATTTCACTGAACAGGGTCGTTTTTCAAACAGCAACCTTAAAACAGGGTCAAAAATAATAATTGAACCAAAATCCAATATGCAACTTGTTCAGCACTTACTGGCCTGGATGTAAGCTACAAAAGTGTTTTCAAGGTTGAAATAAACTTTGAAGCTGTTTTCCCTGAACATGATCTACAATGACTTTTGAGGCCTTATCCAAACAGTAATAAGTTCAGTCTATGACGGGAGACAAAGTATTCAAGAATTCAATGAACAGTGTCTAAATTGTTGCTTTTGGTTCATCACAGGCGGGCGTTATGTGGGATACAATGTTGTTGGTTTTTCAAGCTAGAAATAACTTATTAGATCTTTTCCATGAACATGGTCTAAAATCATCTATGAAACATTTAACAATTCAAATATTTAAGCATATGTTAGGAGCAACTCTGTTTGTATGTTACAAATGTGAAATATATAATTATAACCTTTTCCACATGAGCTATGTCTAAAATCATCTTTGAAACATTACACAATTCAAATAGTTAAGCATATATCAGGAGTGACTCTGTTCTATGTTGCTAATGTGAAAGCCACATGAGCAATGTCTAAAATCATGTTTTAGGCAAATATTCACAAGGCCAACTACTTCGGCATATAACTGGAGACACAGTTAGTGTGTCACACATAAGACACTTTTAAATCGATTTCACTGAACAGGGTCGTTTTTCAAACAGCAACCTAAAAACAGGGTCAGAAATAATGATTGAGTTAAAATCCAATATATAACTTGTTCAGCACTTACTGGCCTGGATGTAAGCTACAAAAGTGTTTTCAAGGTTGAAATAAACTTTGAAGCTGTTTTCCCTGAACATGATCTACAATGACTTTTGAGGCCTTATCCAAACAGTAATAAGTTCAGTCTATGACAGGAGACAAAGTTTGTGTGTTACACACGTGAAACATATTTTTCAACAGAATTCAATGAACAGTGTCTAAATTGTTGCTTTTGGTTCATCACAGGCGGGCGTTATGTGGGATACAATATTTTTGGTTATTCAAGCTAGAAATAACTTATTAGATCTTTTCCATGAACATGGTCTAAAATCATCTTTGAAACATTTAACAATTCAAATAGTTATGCATAAGTCAGGAGTGACTCTGTTTGTATGTTACAAATGTGAAAGATATAATTATAACCTTTTCTACATGAGCTATGTCTAAAATCATCTTTGAAACATTACACAATTCAAATAGTTAAGCATATATCAGGAGTGACTCTGTTCTATGTTGCTAATGTGAAAGCCACATGAGCAATGTCTAAAATCATGTTTTAGGCAAATATTCACAAGGCCAACTACTTCGGCATATAACTGGAGACACAGTTAGTGTGTCACACATAAGACACTTTTAAATCGATTTCACTGAACAGGGTCGTTTTTCAAACAGCAACCTAAAAACAGGGTCAGAAATAATGATTGAGTTAAAATCCAATATATAACTTGTTCAGCACTTACTGGCCTGGATGTAAGCTACAAAAGTGTTTTCAAGGTTGAAATAAACTTTGAAGCTGTTTTCCCTGAACATGATCTACAATGACTTTTGAGGCCTTATCCAAACAGTAATAAGTTCAGTCTATGACGGGAGACAAAGTTTGTGTATTACACACGTGAAACATATTTTTCAACAGAATTCAATGAACAGTGTCTAAATTGTTGCTTTTGGTTCATCACAGGCGGTTGTTATGTGGTATACAATGTTGTTGTTTTTTCAAGCTAGAAATAACTTATTGGATCTTTTCCATGAACATGATCTAAAATCATCTATGAAACATTTAACAATTCAAATAGTTAAGCATTTGTTAGGAGCAACTCTGTTTGTTTGTTACAAATGTGAAAGATATAATTATAACCTTTTCCACATGAGCTATGTCTAAAATCATGTTTTAGGCAAATATCAACAAGGCCAACTGCTTCGGCATAAGACTGGAGACACAGTTAGTGTGTCATAAATAAGACATACTTTTCAATCGATTTCACTGAACAGGGTCGTTTTTCAAACATCAAGCTAAAAACAGGGTCAAAAATAATAATTGAGCCAAAATCCAATATGCAACATGTTCAGCACTTACTGGCCTGGATGTAAGCTACAAAAGTGTTTTCAAGGTTGAAATAAACTTTGAAGCTGTTTTCACTAAACATGATCTACAATGACTTTTGAGGCCTTATCCAAACAGTAATAAGTTCAGTCTATGACGGGAGACAAAGTTTGTGAGTTACATACAAGAAACATATTTTTCAACAGAATTCTATGAACAGTGTGTAAATTGTGGCTTTTGGTTCATCACAGGCGGGCATTATGTGGGATACAATGTTGTTGGTTTTTCAAGCTAGAAATAACTTATTAGATCTTTTCCATGAACATGGTCTAAAATCATCTATGAAACATTTAACAATTCAAATAGTTAAGCATATGTTAGGAGCAACTCTGTTTGTATGTTACAAATGTGAAAGATATAATTAAAACCTTTTCCACATGAGCTATGTCTAAAATCATGTTTTAGGCAAATATCCACAAGGCCAACTGCTTCGGCATAAGCTTGGAGACACAGTTAGTGTGTCATAAATAAGACACATACTTTTTAATCGATTTCACTGAACAGGGTCGTTTTTCAAACAGCATCCTAAAAACAGGTTCAAAAATAATAATTGCGCCAAAATCCAATATGCAACATGTTCAGCACTTACTGGCCTGGATGTAAGCTTCAAATGTGTTTTCAAGGTTGAAATAAACTTTGAAGCTGTTTTCCCTGAACATGATCTACAATGACTTTTGAGGCCTTATCCAAACAGTAATAAGTTCAGTCTATGACGGGAGACAAAGTATTCAAGAATTCAATGAACAGTGTCTAAATTGTTGCTTTTGGTTCATCACAGGCGGGCGTTATGTGGGATACAATGTTGTTGGTTTTTCAAGCTAGAAATAACTTATTAGATCTTTTCCATGAACATGGTCTAAAATCATCTATGAAACATTTAACAATTCAAATATTTAAGCATATGTTAGGAGCAACTCTGTTTGTATGTTACAAATGTGAAATATATAATTATAACCTTTTCCACATGAGCTATGTCTAAAATCATCTTTGAAACATTACACAATTCAAATAGTTAAGCATATATCAGGAGTGACTCTGTTCTATGTTGCTAATGTGAAAGCCACATGAGCAATGTCTAAAATCATGTTTTAGGCAAATATTCACAAGGCCAACTACTTCGACATATAACTGGAGACACAGTTAGTGTGTCACACATAAGACACTTTTAAATCGATTTCACTGAACAGGGTCGTTTTTCAAACAGCAACCTAAAAACAGGGTCAGAAATAATGATTGAGTTAAAATCCAATATATAACTTGTTCAGCACTTACTGGCCTGGATGTAAGCTACAAAAGTGTTTTCAAGGTTGAAATAAACTTTGAAGCTGTTTTCCCTGAACATGATCTACAATGACTTTTGAGGCCTTATCCAAACAGTAATAAGTTCAGTCTATGACAGGAGACAAAGTTTGTGTGTTACACACGTGAAACATATTTTTCAACAGAATTCAATGAACAGTGTCTAAATTGTTGCTTTTGGTTCATCACAGGCGGGCGTTATGTGGGATACAATATTTTTGGTTATTCAAGCTAGAAATAACTTATTAGATCTTTTCCATGAACATGGTCTAAAATCATCTTTGAAACATTTAACAATTCAAATAGTTATGCATAAGTCAGGAGTGACTCTGTTTGTATGTTACAAATGTGAAAGATATAATTATAACCTTTTCTACATGAGCTATGTCTAAAATCATCTTTGAAACATTACACAATTCAAATAGTTAAGCATATATCAGGAGTGACTCTGTTCTATGTTGCTAATGTGAAAGCCACATGAGCAATGTCTAAAATCATGTTTTAGGCAAATATTCACAAGGCCAACTACTTCGGCATATAACTGGAGACACAGTTAGTGTGTCACACATAAGACACTTTTAAATCGATTTCACTGAACAGGGTCGTTTTTCAAACAGCAACCTAAAAACAGGGTCAGAAATAATGATTGAGTTAAAATCCAATATAAAACTTGTTCAGCACTTACTGGCCTGGATGTAAGCTACAAAAGTGTTTTCAAGGTTGAAATAAACTTTGAAGCTGTTTTCCCTGAACATGATCTACAATGACTTTTGAGGCCTTATCCAAACAGTAATAAGTTCAGTCTATGACGGGAGACAAAGTTTGTGTATTACACACGTGAAACATATTTTTCAACAGAATTCAATGAACAGTGTCTAAATTGTTGCTTTTGGTTCATCACAGGCGGTTGTTATGTGGTATACAATGTTGTTGTTTTTTCAAGCTAGAAATAACTTATTGGATCTTTTCCATGAACATGATCTAAAATCATCTATGAAACATTTAACAATTCAAATAGTTAAGCATTTGTTAGGAGCAACTCTGTTTGTTTGTTACAAATGTGAAAGATATAATTATAACCTTTTCCACATGAGCTATGTCTAAAATCATGTTTTAGGCAAATATCAACAAGGCCAACTGCTTCGGCATAAGACTGGAGACACAGTTAGTGTGTCATAAATAAGACACATACTTTTCAATCGATTTCACTGAACAGGGTCGTTTTTCAAACATCAAGCTAAAAACAGGGTCAAAAATAATAATTGAGCCAAAATCCAATATGCAACATGTTCAGCACTTACTGGCCTGGATGTAAGCTACAAAAGTGTTTTCAAGGTTGAAATAAACTTTGAAGCTGTTTTCACTAAACATGATCTACAATGACTTTTGAGGCCTTATCCAAACAGTAATAAGTTCAGTCTATGACGGGAGACAAAGTTTGTGAGTTACATACAAGAAACATATTTTTCAACAGAATTCTATGAACAGTGTGTAAATTGTGGCTTTTGGTTCATCACAGGCGGGCATTATGTGGGATACAATGTTGTTGGTTTTTCAAGCTAGAAATAACTTATTAGATCTTTTCCATGAACATGGTCTAAAATCATCTATGAAACATTTAACAATTCAAATAGTTAAGCATATGTTAGGAGCAACTCTGTTTGTATGTTACAAATGTGAAAGATATAATTAAAACCTTTTCCACATGAGCTATGTCTAAAATCATGTTTTAGGCAAATATCCACAAGGCCAACTGCTTCGGCATAAGACTGGAGACACAGTTAGTGTGTCATAAATAAGACACATACTTTTTAATCGATTTCACTGAACAGGGTCGTTTTTCAAACAGCAACCTAAAAACAGGTTCAAAAATAATAATTGCGCCAAAATCCAATATGCAACATGTTCAGCACTTACTGGCCTGGATGTAAGCTTCAAATGTGTTTTCAAGGTTGAAATAAACTTTGAAGCTGTTTTCCCTGAACATGATCTACAATGACTTTTGAGGCCTTATCCAAACAGTAATAAGTTCAGTCTATGACGGGAGACAAAGTATTCAAGAATTCAATGAACAGTGTCTAAATTGTTGCTTTTGGTTCATCACAGGCGGGCGTTATGTGGGATACAATGTTGTTGGTTTTTCAAGCTAGAAATAACTTATTAGATCTTTTCCATGAACATGGTCTAAAATTATCTATGAAACATTTAACAATTCAAATATTTAAGCATATGTTAGGAGCAACTCTGTTTGTATGTTACAAATGTGAAATATATAATTATAACCTTTTCCACATGAGCTATGTCTAAAATCATCTTTGAAACATTACACAATTCAAATAGTTAAGCATATATCAGGAGTGACTCTGTTCTATGTTGCTAATGTGAAAGCCACATGAGCAATGTCTAAAATCATGTTTTAGGCAAATATTCACAAGGCCAACTACTTCGGCATATAACTGGAGACACAGTTAGTGTGTCACACATAAGACACTTTTAAATCGATTTCACTGAACAGGGTCGTTTTTCAAACAGCAACCTAAAAACAGGGTCAGAAATAATGATTGAGTTAAAATCCAATATATAACTTGTTCAGCACTTACTGGCCTGGATGTAAGCTACAAAAGTGTTTTCAAGGTTGAAATAAACTTTGAAGCTGTTTTCCCTGAACATGATCTACAATGACTTTTGAGGCCTTATCCAAACAGTAATAAGTTCAGTCTATGACAGGAGACAAAGTTTGTGTGTTACACACGTGAAACATATTTTTCAACAGAATTCAATGAACAGTGTCTAAATTGTTGCTTTTGGTTCATCACAGGCGGGCGTTATGTGGGATACAATATTTTTGGTTATTCAAGCTAGAAATAACTTATTAGATCTTTTCCATGAACATGGTCTAAAATCATCTTTGAAACATTTAACAATTCAAATAGTTATGCATAAGTCAGGAGTGACTCTGTTTGTATGTTACAAATGTGAAAGATATAATTATAACCTTTTCCACATGAGCTATGTCTAAAATCATCTTTGAAACATTACACAATTCAAATAGTTAAGCATATATCAGGAGTGACTCTGTTCTATGTTGCTAATGTGAAAGCCACATGAGCAATGTCTAAAATCATGTTTTAGGCAAATATTCACAAGGCCAACTACTTCGGCATTTAACTGGAGACACAGTTAGTGTGTCACACATAAGACACTTTTAAATCGATTTCACTGAACAGGGTCGTTTTTCAAACAGCAACCTAAAAACAGGGTCAGAAATAATGATTGAGTTAAAATCCAATATAAAACTTGTTCAGCACTTACTGGCCTGGATGTAAGCTACAAAGGTGTTTTCAAGGTTGAAATAAACTTTGAAGCTGTTTTCCCTGAACATGATCTACAATGACTTTTGAGGCCTTATCCAAACAGTAATAAGTTCAGTCTATGACGGGAGACAAAGTTTGTGTGTTACACACGTGAAACATATTTTTCAACAGAATTCAATGAACAGTGTCTAAATTGTTGCTTTTGGTTCATCACAGGCGGGCGTTATGTGGGATACAAAGTTGTTGGTTTTTCAAGCTCTAAATAACTTATTAGATCTTTTCCATGATCATGGTCTAAAATCATCTATGAAACATTTAACAATTCAAATATTTAAGCATATGTTAGGAGCAACTCTGTTTGTATGTTACAAATGTGAAATATATAATTATAACCTTTTCCACATGAGCTATGTCTAAAATCATCTTTGAAACATTACACAATTCAAATAGTTAAGCATATATCAGGAGTGACTCTGTTCTATGTTGCTAATGTGAAAGCCACATGAGCAATGTCTAAAATCATGTTTTAGGCAAATATTCACAAGGCCAACTACTTCGGCATATAACTGGAGACACAGTTAGTGTGTCACACATAAGACACTTTTAAATCGATTTCACTGAACAGGGTCGTTTTTCAAACAGCAACCTAAAAACAGGGTCAGAAATAATGATTGAGTTAAAATCCAATATATAACTTGTTCAGCACTTACTGGCCTGGATGTAAGCTACAAAAGTGTTTTCAAGGTTGAAATAAACTTTGAAGCTGTTTTCCCTGAACATGATCTACAATGACTTTTGAGGCCTTATCCAAACAGTAATAAGTTCAGTCTATGACAGGAGACAAAGTTTGTGTGTTACACACGTGAAACATATTTTTCAACAGAATTCAATGAACAGTGTCTAAATTGTTGCTTTTGGTTCATCACAGGCGGGCGTTATGTGGGATACAATATTTTTGGTTATTCAAGCTAGAAATAACTTATTAGATCTTTTCCATGAACATGGTCTAAAATCATCTTTGAAACATTTAACAATTCAAATAGTTATGCATATGTCAGGAGTGACTCTGTTATATGTTGCTAATGTGAAAGCCACATGAGCAATGTCTAAAATCATGTTTTAGGCAAATATTCACAAGGCCAACTACTTCGGCATATAACTGGAGACACAGTTAGTGTGTCACACATAAGACACTTTTTAATCGATTTCACTGAACAGGGTCGTTTTTCAAACAGCAACCTAAAAACAGGTTCAAAAATAATAATTGAGCCAAAATCCAATATGCAACATGTTCAGCACTTACTGGCCTGGATGTAAGCTTCAAATGTGTTTTCAAGGTTGAAATAAACTTTGAAGCTGTTTTCCCTGAACATGATCTACAATGACTTTTGAGGCCTTATCCAAAGAGTAATAAGTTCAGTCTATGACGGGAGACAAAGTTTGTGAGTTACACGCGTGAAACATATTTTTCAACAGAATTCAATGAACAGTGTATAAATTGTTGCTTTTGGTTCATCACAGGTGGGCGTTATGTGGGATACAATATTTTTGTTTTTTCAAGCTAGAAATAACTTATTAGATCTTTTCCATGAACATGGTCTAAAATCATCTTTGAAACATTTAACAATTCAAATAGTTATGCATATGTCAGGAGTGACTCTGTATGTTACAAATGTGAAAGATATAATTAAAACCTTTTCTACATGAGCTATGTCTAAAATCATCTTTGAAACATTACACAATTCAAATAGTTAAGCATATGTTAGGAGCAACTCTGTTTGTATGTTACAAATGTGAAAGATATAATTATAACCTTTTCCACATGAGCAATGTCTAAAAACATGATTTAGGCAAATATCTACAAGGCCAACTGCTTCGGCATAAGACTGGAGACACAGTTAGTGTGTCATAAATAAGACACATACTTTTCAATCGATTTCACTGAACAGGGTCGTTTTTCAAACAGCAACCTAAAAACAGGGTCAAAAATAATAATTGAGCCAAAATCCAATATGCAACTTGTTCAGCACTTACTGGCCTGGATGTTAGCTACAAAAGTGTTTTCAAGGTTGAAATAAACTTTGAAGCTGTTTTCCCTGAACATGATCTACAATGACTTTTGAGGCCTTATCCAAACAGTAATAAGTTCAGTCTATGACGGGAGACAAAGTTTGTGAGTTACACACGTGAAACATATTTTTCAACAGAATTAAATGAACAGTGTCTAAATTGTTGCTTTTGGTTCATCACAGGTGGGCGTTATGTGGGATACAATATTTTTGGTTTTTCAAGCTAGAAATAACTTATTAGATCTTTTCCATGAACATGGTCTAAAATCATCTTTGAAACATTTAACAATTCAAATAGTTATGCATATGTCAGGAGTGACTCTGTTTGTATGTTACAAATGTGAAAGATATAATTAAAACCTTTTCTACATGAGCTATGTCTAAAATCATCTTTGAAACATTACACAATTCAAATAGTTAAGCATATATCAGGAGTGACTCTGTTCTATGTTGCTAATGTGAAAGCCACATGAGCAATGTCTAAAATCATGTTTTAGGCAAATATTCACAAGGCCAACTACTTCGGCATATAACTGGAGACACAGTTAGTGTGTCACAAATTAGACACTTTTAAATCGATTTCACTGAACAGGGTCGTTTTTCAAACAGCAACCTAAAAACAGGGTCAAAAATAATAATTGAGTTAAAATCCAATATGCAACTTGTTCAGCACTTACTGGCCTGGATGTAAGCTACAAAAGAGTTTTCAAGGTTGAAATAAACTTTGAAGCTGTTTTCCCTGAACATGATCTACAATGACTTTTGAGGCCTTATCCAAACAGTAATAAGTTCAGTCTATGACGGGAGACAAAGTTTGTGAGTTACACGCGTGAAACATATTTTTCAACAGAATTCAATGAACAGTGTATAAATTGTTGCTTTTGGTTCATCACAGGTGGGCGTTATGTGGGATACAATATTTTTGGTTTTTCAACTAGAAATAACTTATTAGATCTTTTCCATGAACATGGTCTAAAATCATCTTTGAAACATTTAACAATTCAAATAGTTATGCATATATCAGGAGTGATTCTGTTTGTATGTTACAAATGTGAAAGATATAATTTAGACCTTTTCTACATGAGCTATGTCTAAAATCATCTTGGAAACATTACAAAATTCAAATTGTTAAGCATATATCAGGAGTGACTCTGTTCTATGTTGCTAATGTGAAAGCCACATGAGCAATGTCTAAAATCATGTTTTTGGCAAATATTCACAAGGCCAACTTCTTCGGCATATGACTGGAGACACAGTTAGTGTTTCACAAATTAGACACTATTCAACCGATTTCACTGAACAGGGTCGTTTTTCAAACTGCAACCTAAAAACAGGGTCAAAAATAATAATTGAGTTAAAATCCAATATGCAACTTGTTCAGCACTTACTGGCCTGGATGTAAGCTACAAAAGAGTTTTCAAGGTTGAAATAAACTTTGAAGCTGTTTTCCCTGAACATGATCTACAATGACTTTTGAGGCCTTATCCAAACAGTAATAAGTTCAGTCTATGACGGGAGACAAAGTTTGTGAGTTACACACGTGAAACATATTTTTCAACAGAATTCAATGAACAGTGTCTAAATTGTTGCATTTGGTTCATCACAGGCGGGCGTTATGTGGGATACAATATTTTTGGTTTTTCAAGCTAGAAATAACTTATTAGATATTTTCCATGAACATGGTCTAAAATCATCTTTGAAACATTTAACAATTCAAATAGTTATGCATATGTCAGGAGTGACTCTGTTTGTATGTTACAAATGTGAAAGATATAATTATAACCTTTTCCACATGAGCTATGTCTACAATCATGTTTTAGGCAAATATTCACAAGGCCAACTGCTTCGGCATAAGACTGGAGACACAGTTAGTGTGTCATAAATAAGACACATACTTTTCAATCGATTTCACTGAACAGGGTCGTTTTTCAAACAGCAACCTAAAAACAGGGTCAAAAATAATAATTGAGCCAAAATCCAATATGCAACTTGTTCAGCGCTTACTGGCCTGGATGTAAGCTACAAAAGTGTTTTCAAGGTTGAAATAAACTTTGAAGCTGTTTTCCCTGAACATGATCTACAATGACTTTTGAGGCCTTATCCAAACAGTAATAAGTTCAGTCTATGACGGGAGACAAAGTTTGTGAGTTACATACAAGAAACATATTTTTCAACAGAATTCTATGAACAGTGTGTCAATTGTGGCTTTTGGTTCATCACAGGCGGGCGTTATGTGGGATACAATATTTTTGGTTTTTCAAGCTAGAAATAACTTATTAGATCTTTTCCATGAGCATGGTCTAAAATCATCTTTGAAACATTTAACAATTCAAATAGTTATGCATATATCAGGAGTGATTCTGTTTGTGTGTTACAAATGTGAAATATATAATTTAGACCTTTTCTACATGAGCTATGTCTAAAATCATCTTTGAAACATTTAACAATTCAAATAGTTAAGTATATATCAGGAGTGAATCTGTTCTATGTTGCTAATGTGAAAGCCACATGAGCTATGTCTAAAATCATGTTTTAGGCAAATATTCACAAGGCCAACTGCTTCGGCATAAGACTGGAGACACAGTTAGTGTGTCACAAATTAGACACATACTTTTCAACCGATTTCACTGAACAGGGTCGTTTTTCAAACAGCAACTTTAAAACAGGGTCAAAAATAATGATTGAGTTAAAATCCAATCTACAAACTTGTTCAGCACTTACTGGCCTGGATGTAAGCTACAAAAAGTGTTTTCAAGGTTGAAATAAACTTTGAAGCTGTTTTCCCTGAACATGATCTACAATGACTTTTGAGGCCTTATCCAAACAGTAATAAGTTCAGTCTATGACGGGACACAAAGTTTGTGAGTTACACGCGTGAAACATATTTTTCAACAGAATTCAATGAACAGTGTCTAAATTGTTGCTTTTGGTTCATCACAGACGGGCGTTATGTGGGATACAATATTTTTGGTTTTTCAAGCTAGAAATAACTTATTAGATCTTTTCCATGAACATGGTCTAAAATCATCTTTGAAACATTTAACAATTCAAATAGTTATGCATATATCAGGAGTGATTCTGTTTGTATGTTACAAATGTGAAAGATATAATTAAAACTTTTTTGTACATGAGCTATGTCTAAAATCATCTTTGAAACATTTAACAATTCAAATAGTTAAGCATATATCAGGAGTGAATCTGTTCTATGTTGCTAATGTGAAAGCCACATGAGCAATGTCTAAAATCATGTTTTAGGCAAATATTCACAAGGCCAACTACTTCGGCATATGACTGGAGACACAGTTAGTGTTTCACAAATTAGACACTATTCAACCGATTTCACTGAACAGGGTCGTTTTTCAAACTGCAAACTAAAAACAGGGTCAAAAATAATGATTGAGTTAAAATCCAATATGCAACTTGTTCAGCACTTACTGGCCTGGATGTAAGCTACAAAAGAGTTTTCAAGGTTGAAATAAACTTTGAAGCTGTTTTCCCTGAACATGATCTACAATGACTTTTGAGGCCTTATCCAAACAGTAATAAGTTCAGTCTATGACGGGAGACAAGGTTTGTGTGTTACACACGTGAAACATATTTTTCAACAGAATTCAATGAACAGTGTCTAAATTGTTGCATTTGGTTCATCACAGGCGGTTGTTATGTGGGATACAATGTTGTTGGTTTTTCAAGCTAGAAATAACTTATTAGATCTTTTCCATGAACATGGTCTAAAATCATCTTTGAAATATTTAACAATTCAAATAGTTATGCATATGTCAGGAGTGACTCTGTTTGTATGTTACAAATGTGAAAGATATAATTATAACCTTTTCCACATGAGCTATGTCTAAAATCATGTTTTAGGCAAATATTCACAAGGCCAACTGCTTCGGCATAAGACTGGAGACACAGTTAGTGTGTCATAAATAAGACACATACTTTTCAATCGATTTCACTCAACAGGGTCGTTTTTCAAACAGCAACCTAAAAACAGGGTCAAAAATAATAATTGAGCCAAAATCCAATATGCAACATGTTCAGCACTTACTGACCTGGATGTAAGCTTTAAAAGTGTTTTCAAGGTTGAAATAAACTTTGAAGCTGTTTTCCCTGAACATGATCTACAATGACTTTTGAGGCCTTATCCAAACAGTAATAAGTTCAGTCTATGACGGGAGACAAAGTTTGTGAGTTACACACGTGAAACATATTTTTCAACAGAATTCAATGAACAGTGTCTAAATTGTTGATTTTGGTTCATCACAGGCGGGCGTTATGTGGGATACAATATTTTTGGTTTTTCAAGCTAGAAATAACTTATTAGATCTTTTCCATGAACATGGTCTAAAACCATCTTTGAAATATTTAACAATTCAAATAGTTATGCATATGTCAGGAGTGAATCTGTTCTATGTTGCTAATGTGAAAGCCACATGAGCAATGTCTAAAATCATGTTTTAGGCAAATATTCACAAGGCCAACTACTTCGGCATATGACTGGAGACACAGTTAGTGTTTCACAAATTAGACACTATTCAACCGATTTCACTGAACAGGGTCGTTTTTCAAACTGCAACCTAAAAACACGGTCAAAAATAATGATTGAGTTAAAATCCAATATGCAACATGTTCAGCACTTACTGGCCTGGATGTAAGCTACAAAAGTGTTTTCAAGGTTGAAATAAACTTTGAAGCTGTTTTCACTAAACATGATCTACAATGACTTTTGAGGCCTTATCCAAACAGTAATAAGTTCAGTCTATGACGGGAGACAAAGTTTGTGAGTTACATACAAGAAACATATTTTTCAACAGAATTCTATGAACAATGTGTAAATTGTGGCTTTTGGTTCATCACAGGCGGGCATTATGTGGGATACAATGTTGTTGGTTTTTCAAGCTAGAAATAACTTATTAGATCTTTTCCATGAACATGGTCTAAAATCATCTATGAAACATTTAACAATTCAAATAGTTAAGCATATGTTAGGAGCAACTCTGTTTGTATGTTACAAATGTGAAAGATATAATTAAAACCTTTTCCACATGAGCTATGTCTAAAATCATGTTTTAGGCAAATATCCACAAGGCCAACTGCTTCGGCATAAGACTGGAGACACAGTTAGTGTGTCATAAATAAGACACATACTTTTTAATCGATTTCACTGAACAGGGTCGTTTTTCAAACAGCAACCTAAAAACAGGTTCAAAAATAATAATTGCGCCAAAATCCAATATGCAACATGTTCAGCACTTACTGGCCTGGATGTAAGCTTCAAATGTGTTTTCAAGGTTGAAATAAACTTTGAAGCTGTTTTCCCTGAACATGATCTACAATGACTTTTGAGGCCTTATCCAAACAGTAATAAGTTCAGTCTATGACGGGAGACAAAGTATTCAAGAATTCAATGAACAGTGTCTAAATTGTTGCTTTTGGTTCATCACAGGCGGGCGTTATGTGGGATACAATGTTGTTGGTTTTTCAAGCTAGAAATAACTTATTAGATCTTTTCCATGAACATGGTCTAAAATCATCTATGAAACATTTAACAATTCAAATATTTAAGCATATGTTAGGAGCAACTCTGTTTGTATGTTACAAATGTGAAATATATAATTATAACCTTTTCCACATGAGCTATGTCTAAAATCATCTTTGAAACATTTAACAATTCAAATAGTTATGCATATATCAGGAGTGATTCTGTTTGTATGTTACAAATGTGAAAGATATAATTTAGACCTTTTCTACATGAGCTATGTCTAAAATCATCTTTGAAACATTACACAATTCAAATAGTTAAGCATATATCAGGAGTGACTCTGTTCTATGTTGCTAATGTGAAAGCCACATGAGCAATGTCTAAAATCATGTTTTAGGCAAATATTCACAAGGCCAACTACTTCGGCATATAACTGGAGACACAGTTAGTGTGTCACAAATTAGACACTTTTAAATCGATTTCACTGAACAGGGTCATTTTTCAAACAGCAACCTAAAAACAGGGTCAGAAATAATGATTGAGTTAAAATCCAATATATAACTTGTTCAGCACTTACTGGCCTGGATGTAAGCTACAAAAGTGTTTTCAAGGTTGAAATAAACTTTGAAGCTGTTTTCCCTGAACATGATCTACAATGACTTTTGAGGCCTTATCCAAACAGTAATAAGTTCAGTCTATGACGGGAGACAAAGTTTGTGTGTTACACACGTGAAACATATTTTTCAACAGAATTCAATGAACAGTGTCTAAATTGTTGCTTTTGGTTCATCACAGGCGGGCGTTATGTGGGATACAATGTTGTTGGTTTTTCAAGCTAGAAATAACTTATTAGATCTTTTCCATGAACATGGTCTAAAATCATCTATGAAACATTTAACAATTCAAATATTTAAGCATATGTTAGGAGCAACTCTGTTTGTATGTTACAAATGTGAAAGATATAATTATAACCTTTTCCACATGAGCTATGTCTAAAAACATGATTTAGGCAAATATCTACAAGGCCAACAGCTTCGGCATAAGACTGGAGACACAGTTAATGTGTCATAAATAAGACACATACTTTTCAATCGATTTCACTTGAACAGGGTCGTTTTTCAAACAGCAACCTAAAAACAGGGTCAAAAATAATAATTGAGCCAAAATCCAATATGCAACTTGTTCAGCACTTACTGGCCTGGATGTAAGCTACAAAAGTGTTTTCAAGGTTGAAATAAACTTTGAAGCTGTTTTCCCTGAACATGATCTACAATGACTTTTGAGGCCTTATCCAAACAGTAATAAGTTCAGTCTATGACGGGAGACAAAGTTTGTGTGTTACACACGTGAAACATATTTTTCAACAGAATTCAATGAACAGTGTCTAAATTGTTGCTTTTGGTTCATCACAGGCGGTTGTTATGTGGGATACAATGTTGTTGGTTTTTCAAGCTAGAAATAACTTATTAGATCTTTTCCATGAACATGGTCTAAAATCATCTATGAAACATTTAACAATTCAAATAGTTAAGCATATGTTAGGAGCAACTCTGTTTGTATGTTACAAATGTGAAAGATATAATTAAAACCTTTTCCACATGAGCTATGTCTAAAATCATGTTTTAGGCAAATATCCACAAGGCCAACTGCTTCGGCATAAGACTGGAGACACAGTTAGTGTGTCATAAATAAGACACATACTTTTTAATCGATTTCACTGAACAGGGTCGTTTTTCAAACAGCAACCTAAAAACAGGTTCAAAAATAATAATTGCGCCAAAATCCAATATGCAACATGTTCAGCACTTACTGGCCTGGATGTAAGCTTCAAATGTGTTTTCAAGGTTGAAATAAACTTTGAAGCTGTTTTCCCTGAACATGATCTACAATAACTTTTGAGGCCTTATCCAAACAGTAATAAGTTCAGTCTATGACGGGAGACAAAGTATTCAAGAATTCAATGAACAGTGTCTAAATTGTTGCTTTTGGTTCATCACAGGCGGGCGTTATGTGGGATACAATATTTTTGGTTTTTCAAGCTAGAAATAACTTATTAGATCTTTTCCATGAACATGGTCTAAAATCATCTTTGAAACATTTAACAATTCAAATAGTTATGCATATATCAGGAGTGATTCTGTTTGTATGTTACAAATGTGAAAGATATAATTTAGACCTTTTCTACATGAGCTATGTCTAAAATCATCTTTGAAACATTACACAATTCAAATAGTTAAGCATATATCAGGAGTGACTCTGTTCTATGTTGCTAATGTGAAAGCCACATGAGCAATGTCTAAAATCATGTTTTAGGCAAATATTCACAAGGCCAACTACTTCGGCATATAACTGGAGACACAGTTAGTGTGTCACAAATTAGACACTTTTAAATCGATTTCACTGAACAGGGTCATTTTTCAAACAGCAACCTAAAAACAGGGTCAGAAATAATGATTGAGTTAAAATCCAATATATAACTTGTTCAGCACTTACTGGCCTGGATGTAAGCTACAAAAGTGTTTTCAAGGTTGAAATAAACTTTGAAGCTGTTTTCCCTGAACATGATCTACAATGACTTTTGAGGCCTTATCCAAACAGTAATAAGTTCAGTCTATGACGGGAGAAAAAGTTTGTGTGTTACACACGTGAAACATATTTTTCAACAGAATTCAATGAACAGGGCTAAATTGTTGCTTTTGGTTCATCACAGGCGGGCGTTATGTGGGATACAATATTTTTGGTTTTTCAAGCTAGAAATAACTTATTAGATCTTTTCCATGAACATGGTCTAAAATCATCTTTGAAATATTTAACAATTCAAATAGTTATGCATATGTCAGGAGTGAATCTGTTCTATGTTGCTAATGTGAAAGCCACATGAGCAATGTCTAAAATCATGTTTTAGGCAAATATTCACAAGGCCAACTACTTCGGCATATGACTGGAGACACAGTTAGTGTTTCACAAATTAGACACTATTCAACCGATTTCACTGAACAGGGTCGTTTTTCAAACTGCAACCTAAAAACACGGTCAAAAATAATGATTGAGTTAAAATCCAATATGCAACTTGTTCAGCACTTACTGGCCTGGATGTAAGCTACAAAAAAGTTTTCAAGGTTGAAATAAACTTTGAAACTGTTTTCCCTGAACATGATCTACAATGACTTTTGAGGCCTTATCCAAACAGTAATAAGTTCAGTCTATGACGGGAGACAAAGTTTGTGAGTTACATACAAGAAACATATTTTTCAACAGAATTCTATGAACAGTGTGTAAATTGTGGCTTTTGGTTCATCACAGGCGGGCGTTATGTGGGATACAATATTTTTGGTTTTTCAAGCTAGAAATAACTTATTAGATCTTTTCCATGAGAATGGTCTAAAATCATCTTTGAAACATTTAACAATTCAAATAGTTATGCATATATCAGGAGTGATTCTGTTTGTGTGTTACAAATGTGAAATATAAAATTTAGACCTTTTCTACATGAGCTATGTCTAAAATCATCTTTGAAACATTACACAATTCAAATAGTTAAGCATATATCAGGAGTGACTCTGTTCTATGTTACAAATGTGAGAGCCACATGAGCAATATCTAAAATCATGTTTTAGGCAAATATTCATAAGGCCAACTACTTCGGCATATGACTGGAGACACAGTTAATGTGTCAAAAAATAAGACATACTTTTCAACCGATTTCACTGAACAGGGTCGTTTTTCAAACAGCAACCTTAAAACAGGGTCAAAAATAATAATTGAACCAAAATCCAATATGCAACTTGTTCAGCACTTACTGGCCTGGATGTAAGCTACAAAAGTGTTTTCAAGGTTGAAATAAACTTTGAAGCTGTTTTCCCTGAACATGATCTACAATGACTTTTGAGGCCTTATCCAAACAGTAATAAGTTCAGTCTATGACGGGAGACAAAGTTTGTGAGTTACACACGTGAAACATATTTTTCAAAAGAATTCAATGAACAGTGTCTAAATTGTTGCTTTTGGTTCATCACAGGCGGTTGTTATGTGGTATACAATGTTGTTGTTTTTTCAAGCTAGAAATAACTTATTGGATCTTTTCCATGAACATGATCTAAAATCATCTATGAAACATTTAACAATTCAAATAGTTAAGCATTTGTTAGGAGCAACTCTGTTTGTTTGTTACAAATGTGAAAGATATAATTATAACCTTTTCCACATGAGCTATGTCTAAAATCATGTTTTAGGCAAATATCAACAAGGCCAACTGCTTCGGCATAAGACTGGAGACACAGTTAGTGTGTCATAAATAAGACACATACTTTTCAATCGATTTCACTGAACAGGGTCGTTTTTCAAACATCAAGCTAAAAACAGGGTCAAAAATAAAAATTGAGCCAAAATCCAATATGCAACATGTTCAGCACTTACTGGCCTGGATGTAAGCTACAAAAGTGTTTTCAAGGTTGAAATAAACTTTGAAGCTGTTTTCACTAAACATGATCTACAATGACTTTTGAGGCCTTATCCAAACAGTAATAAGTTCAGTCTATGACGGGAGACAAAGTTTGTGAGTTACATACAAGAAACATATTTTTCAACAGAATTCTATGAACAGTGTGTAAATTGTGGCTTTTGGTTCATCACAGGCGGGCATTATGTGGGATACAATGTTATTGGTTTTTCAAGCTAGAAATAACTTATTAGATCTTTTACATGAACATGGTCTAAAATCATCTATGAAACATTTAACAATTCAAATAGTTAAGCATATGTTAGGAGCAACTCTGTTTGTATGTTACAAATGTGAAAGATATAATTAAAACCTTTTCCACATGAGCTATGTCTAAAATCATGTTTTAGGCAAATATCCACAAGGCCAACTGCTTCGGCATAAGACTGGAGACACAGTTAGTGTGTCATAAATAAGACACATACTTTTCAATCGATTTCACTGAACAGGGTCGTTTTTCAAACAGCAACCTAAAAACAGGTTCAAAAATAATAATTGCGCCAAAATCCAATATGCAACATGTTCAGCACTTACTGGCCTGGATGTAAGCTTCAAATGTGTTTTCAAGGTTGAAATAAACTTTGAAGCTGTTTTCCCTGAACATGATCTACAATGACTTTTGAGGCCTTATCCAAACAGTAATAAGTTCAGTCTATGACGGGAGACAAAGTATTCAAGAATTCAATGAACAGTGTCTAAATTGTTGCTTTTGGTTCATCACAGGCGGGCGTTATGTGGGATACAATATTTTTGGTTTTTCAAGCTAGAAATAACTTATTAGATCTTTTCCATGAACATGGTCTAAAATCATCTTTGAAACATTTAACAATTCAAATAGTTATGCATATATCAGGAGTGATTCTGTTTGTATGTTACAAATGTGAAAGATATAATTTAGACCTTTTCTACATGAGCTATGTCTAAAATCATCTTTGAAACATTACACAATTCAAATAGTTAAGCATATATCAGGAGTGACTCTGTTCTATGTTGCTAATGTGAAAGCCACATGAGCAATGTCTAAAATCATGTTTTAGGCAAATATTCACAAGGCCAACTACTTCGGCATATAACTGGAGACACAGTTAGTGTGTCACAAATTAGACACTTTTAAATCGATTTCACTGAACAGGGTCATTTTTCAAACAGCAACCTAAAAACAGGGTCAGAAATAATGATTGAGTTAAAATCCAATATATAACTTGTTCAGCACTTACTGGCCTGGATGTAAGCTACAAAAGTGTTTTCAAGGTTGAAATAAACTTTGAAGCTGTTTTCCCTGAACATGATCTACAATGACTTTTGAGGCCTTATCCAAACAGTAATAAGTTCAGTCTATGACGGGAGACAAAGTTTGTGTGTTACACACGTGAAACATATTTTTCAACAGAATTCAATGAACAGTGTCTAAATTGTTGCTTTTGGTTCATCACAGGCGGGCGTTATGTGGGATACAATGTTGTTGGTTTTTCAAGCTAGAAATAACTTATTAGATCTTTTCCATGAACATGGTCTAAAATCATCTATGAAACATTTAACAATTCAAATAGTTAAGCATATGTTAGGAGCAACTCTGTTTGTATGTTACAAATGTGAAAGATATAATTAAAACCTTTTCCACATGAGCTATGTCTAAAATCATGTTTTAGGCAAATATCCAGAAGGCCAACTGCTTCGGCATAAGACTGGAGACACAGTTAGTGTGTCATAAATAAGACACATACTTTTTAATCGATTTCACTGAACAGGGTCGTTTTTCAAACAGCAACCTAAAAACAGGTTCAAAAATAATAATTGCGCCAAAATCCAATATGCAACATGTTCAGCACTTACTGGCCTGGATGTAAGCTTCAAATGTGTTTTCAAGGTTGAAATAAACTTTGAAGCTGTTTTCCCTGAACATGATCTACAATAACGTTTGAGGCCTTATCCAAACAGTAATAAGTTCAGTCTATGACGGGAGACAAAGTATTCAAGAATTCAATGAACAGTGTCTAAATTGTTGCTTTTGGTTCATCACAGGCGGGCGTTATGTGGGATACAATATTTTTGGTTTTTCAAGCTAGAAATAACTTATTAGATCTTTTCCATGAACATGGTCTAAAATCATCTTTGAAACATTTAACAATTCAAATAGTTATGCATATATCAGGAGTGATTCTGTTTGTATGTTACAAATGTGAAAGATATAATTTAGACCTTTTCTACATGAGCTATGTCTAAAATCATCTTTGAAACATTACACAATTCAAATAGTTAAGCATATATCAGGAGTGACTCTGTTCTATGTTGCTAATGTGAAAGCCACATGAGCATTGTCTAAAATCATGTTTTAGGCAAATATTCACAAGGCCAACTACTTCGGCATATAACTGGAGACACAGTTAGTGTGTCACAAATTAGACACTTTTAAATCGATTTCACTGAACAGGGTCATTTTTCAAACAGCAACCTAAAAACAGGGTCAGAAATAATGATTGAGTTAAAATCCAATATATAACTTGTTCAGCACTTACTGGCCTGGATGTAAGCTACAAAACCCTAACCCTAACCCTAACCCTAACCCTAACCCTAACCCTAACCCTAACCCTAAACTTTGAAGCTGTTTTCCCTGAACATGATCTACAATGACTTTTGAGGCCTTATCCAAACAGTAATAAGTTCAGTCTATGACGGGAGACAAAGTTTGTGTGTTACACACGTGAAACATATTTTTCAACAGAATTCAATGAACAGTGTCTAAATTGTTGCTTTTGGTTCATCACAGGCGGGCGTTATGTGGGATACAATGTTGTTGGTTTTTCAAGCTAGAAATAACTTATTAGATCTTTTCCATGAACATGGTCTAAAATCATCTATGAAACATTTAACAATTCAAATATTTAAGCATATGTTAGGAGCAACTCTGTTTGTATGTTACAAATGTGAAAGATATAATTATAACCTTTTCCACATGAGCTATGTCTAAAAACATGATTTAGGCAAATATCTACAAGGCCAACAGCTTCGGCATAAGACTGGAGACACAGTTAATGTGTCATAAATAAGACACATACTTTTCAATCGATTTCACTTGAACAGGGTCGTTTTTCAAACAGCAACCTAAAAACAGGGTCAAAAATAATAATTGAGCCAAAATCCAATATGCAACTTGTTCAGCACTTACTGGCCTGGATGTAAGCTACAAAAGTGTTTTCAAGGTTGAAATAAACTTTGAAGCTGTTTTCCCTGAACATGATCTACAATGACTTTTGAGGCCTTATCCAAACAGTAATAAGTTCAGTCTATAACGGGAGACAAAGTTTGTGTGTTACACACGTGAAACATATTTTTCAACAGAATTCAATGAACAGTGTCTAAATTGTTGCTTTTGGTTCATCACAGGCGGTTGTTATGTGGGATACAATGTTGTTGGTTTTTCAAGCTAGAAATAACTTATTAGATCTTTTCCATGAACATGGTCTAAAATCATCTATGAAACATTTAACAATTCAAATAGTTAAGCATATGTTAGGAGCAACTCTGTTTGTATGTTACAAATGTGAAAGATATAATTAAAACCTTTTCCACATGAGCTATGTCTAAAATCATGTTTTAGGCAAATATCCACAAGGCCAACTGCTTCGGCATAAGACTGGAGACACAGTTAGTGTGTCATAAATAAGACACATACTTTTTAATCGATTTCACTGAACAGGGTCGTTTTTCAAACAGCAACCTAAAAACAGGTTCAAAAATAATAATTGCGCCAAAATCCAATATGCAACATGTTCAGCACTTACTGGCCTGGATGTAAGCTTCAAATGTGTTTTCAAGGTTGAAATAAACTTTGAAGCTGTTTTCCCTGAACATGATCTACAATAACCTTTGAGGCCTTATCCAAACAGTAATAAGTTCAGTCTATGACGGGAGACAAAGTATTCAAGAATTCAATGAACAGTGTCTAAATTGTTGCTTTTGGTTCATCACAGGCGGGCGTTATGTGGGATACAATATTTTTGGTTTTTCAAGCTAGAAATAACTTATTAGATCTTTTCCATGAACATGGTCTAAAATCATCTTTGAAACATTTAACAATTCAAATAGTTATGCATATATCAGGAGTGATTCTGTTTGTATGTTACAAATGTGAAAGATATAATTTAGACCTTTTCTACATGAGCTATGTCTAAAATCATCTTTGAAACATTACACAATTCAAATAGTTAAGCATATATCAGGAGTGACTCTGTTCTATGTTGCTAATGTGAAAGCCACATGAGCAATGTCTAAAATCATGTTTTAGGCAAATATTCACAAGGCCAACTACTTCGGCATATAACTGGAGACACAGTTAGTGTGTCACAAATTAGACACTTTTAAATCGATTTCACTGAACAGGGTCGTTTTTCAAACAGCAACCTAAAAACAGGGTCAGAAATAATGATTGAGTTAAAATCCAATATATAACTTGTTCAGCACTTACTGGCCTGGATGTAAGCTACAAAAGTGTTTTCAAGGTTGAAATAAACTTTGAAGCTGTTTTCCCTGAACATGATCTACAATGACTTTTGAGGCCTTATCCAAACAGTAATAAGTTCAGTCTATGACGGGAGACAAAGTTTGTGAGTTACACACGTGAAACATATTTTTCAACAGAATTCAATGAACAGTGTCTAAATTGTTGCTTTTGGTTCATCACAGGCGGGCGTTATGTGGGATACAATATTTTTGTTTTTTCATGCTAGAAATAACTTATTAGATCTTTTCCATGAACATGGTCTAAAATCATCTTTGAAACATTTAACAATTCAAATAGTTATGCATATATCAGGAGTGATTCTGTTTGTATGTTACAAATGTGAAAGATATAATTATAACCTTTTCCACATGAGCTATGTCTAAAATCATCTTTGAAACATTACACAATTCAAATAGTTAAGCATATATCAGGAGTGACTCTGTTCTATATTGCTAATGTGAAAGCCACATGAGCAATGTCTAAAATCATGTTTTAGGCAAATATTCACAAGGCCAACTACTTCGGCATGTAACTGGAGACACAGTTGGTGTGTCACACATAAGAAACTTTTAAATCGATTTCACTGAACAGGTTCGTTTTTCAAACAGCAAACTAAAAACAGGGTCAGAAATAATGATTGAGTTAAAATCCAATGTATAACTTGTTCAGCACTTACTGGCCTGGATGTAAGCTACAAAAGTGTTTTCAAGGTTGAAATAAACTTTGAAGCTGTTTTCCCTGAACATGATCTACAATGACTTTTGAGGCCTTATCCAAACAGTAATAAGTTCAGTCTATGACGGGAGACAAAGTTTGTGAGTTACACACGTGAAACATATTTTTCAACAGAATTCAATGAACAGTGTCTAAATTGTTGCTTTTGGTTCATCACAGGCGGGCGTTATGTGGGATACAATGTTGTTGGTTTTTCAAGCTAGAAATAACTTATTAGATCTTTTCCATGAACATGGTCTAAAATCATCTATGAAACATTTAACAATTCAAATATTTAAGCATATGTTAGGAGCAACTCTGTTTGTATGTTACAAATGTGAAAGATATAATTATAACCTTTTCCACATGAGCTATGTCTAAAATCATCTTTGAAACATTACACAATTCAAATAGTTAAGCATATATCAGGAGTGACTCTGTTCTATGTTGCTAATGTGAAAGCCACATGAGCAATGTCTAAAATCCTGTTTTAGGCAAATATTCACAAGGCCAACTACTTCGGCATATAACTGGAGACACAGTTAGTGTGTCACAAATTAGACACTTTTAAATCGATTTCACTGAACAGGGTCGTTTTTAAAACAGCAACCTAAAAACAGGGTCATAAATAATGATTGAGTTAAAATCCAATATATAACTTGTTCAGCACTTACTGGCCTGGATGTAAGCTACAAAAGTGTTTTCAAGGTTGAAATAAACTTTGAAGCTGTTTTCCCTGAACATGATCTACAATGACTTTTGAGGCCTTATCCAAACAGTAATAAGTTCAGTCTATGACGGGAGACAAAGTTTGTGTGTTACACACGTGAAACATATTTTTCAACAGAATTCAATGAACAGTGTCTAAATTGTTGCTTTTGGTTCATCACAGGCGGGCGTTATGTGGGATACAAAGTTGTTGGTTTTTCAAGCTAGAAATAACTTATTAGATCTTTTCCATGATCATGGTCTAAAATCATCTATGAAACATTTAACAATTCAAATATTTAAGCATATGTTAGGAGCAACTCTGTTTGTATGTTACAAATGTGAAAGATATAATTATAACCTTTTCCACATGAGCTATGTCTAAAATCATCTTTGAAACATTACACAATTCAAATAGTTAAGCATATATCAGGAGTGACTCTGTTCTATGTTGCTAATGTGAAAGCCACATGAGCAATGTCTAAAATCATGTTTTAGGCAAATATTCACAAGGCCAACTACTTCGGCATATAACTGGAGACACAGTTAGTGTGTCACAAATTAGACACTTTTAAATCGATTTCACTGAACAGGGTCGTTTTTAAAACAGCAACCTAAAAACAGGGTCATAAATAATGATTGAGTTAAAATCCAATATATAACTTGTTCAGCACTTACTGGCCTGGATGTAAGCTACAAAAGTGTTTTCAAGGTTGAAATAAACTTTGAAGCTGTTTTCCCTGAACATGATCTACAATGACTTTTGAGGCCTTATTCAAACAGTAATAAGTTCAGTCTATGACGGGAGACAAAGTTTGTGTGTTACACACGTGAAACATATTTTTCAACAGAATTCAATGAACAGTGTCTAAATTGTTGCTTTTGGTTCATCACAGGCGGGCGTTATGTGGGATACAAAGTTGTTGGTTTTTCAAGCTAGAAATAACTTATTAGATCTTTTCCATGATCATGGTCTAAAATCATCTATGAAACATTTAACAATTCAAATATTTAAGCATATGTTAGGAGCAACTCTGTTTGTATGTTACAAATGTGAAAGATATAATTATAACCTTTTCCACATGAGCTATGTCTAAAATCATCTTTGAAACATTACACAATTCAAATAGTTAAGCATATATCAGGAGTGACTCTGTTCTATGTTGCTAATGTGAAAGCCACATGAGCAATGTCTAAAATCATGTTTTAGGCAAATATTCACAAGGCCAACTACTTCGGCATATAACTGGAGACACAGTTAGTGTGTCACAAATTAGACACTTTTAAATCGATTTCACTGAACAGGGTCGTTTTTAAAACAGCAACCTAAAAACAGGGTCATAAATAATGATTGAGTTAAAATCCAATATATAACTTGTTCAGCACTTACTGGCCTGGATGTAAGCTACAAAAGTGTTTTCAAGGTTGAAATAAACTTTGAAGCTGTTTTCCCTGAACATGATCTACAATGACTTTTGAGGCCTTATCCAAACAGTAATAAGTTCAGTCTATGACGGGAGACAAAGTTTGTGTGTTACACACGTGAAACATATTTTTCAACAGAATTCAATGAACAGTGTCTAAATTGTTGCTTTTGGTTCATCACAGGCGGGCGTTATGTGGGATACAAAGTTGTTGGTTTTTCAAGCTAGAAATAACTTATTAGATCTTTTCCATGATCATGGTCTAAAATCATCTATGAAACATTTAACAATTCAAATATTTAAGCATATGTTAGGAGCAACTCTGTTTGTATGTTACAAATGTGAAAGATATAATTATAACCTTTTCCACATGAGCTATGTCTAAAATCATCTTTGAAACATTACACAATTCAAATAGTTAAGCATATATCAGGAGTGACTCTGTTCTATGTTGCTAATGTGAAAGCCACATGAGCAATGTCTAAAATCATGTTTTAGGCAAATATTCACAAGGCCAACTACTTCGGCATATAACTGGAGACACAGTTAGTGTGTCACAAATTAGACACTTTTAAATCGATTTCACTGAACAGGGTCGTTTTTAAAACAGCAACCTAAAAACAGGGTCATAAATAATGATTGAGTTAAAATCCAATATATAACTTGTTCAGCACTTACTGGCCTGGATGTAAGCTACAAAAGTGTTTTCAAGGTTGAAATAAACTTTGAAGCTGTTTTCCCTGAACATGATCTACAATGACTTTTGAGGCCTTATTCAAACTAATAAGTTCAGTCTATGACGGGAGACAAAGTTTGTGTGTTACACACGTGAAACATATTTTTCAACAGAATTCAATGAACAGTGTCTAAATTGTTGCTTTTGGTTCATCACAGGCGGGCGTTATGTGGGATACAAAGTTGTTGGTTTTTCAAGCTAGAAATAACTTATTAGATCTTTTCCATGATCATGGTCTAAAATCATCTATGAAACATTTAACAATTCAAATATTTAAGCATATGTTAGGAGCAACTCTGTTTGTATGTTACAAATGTGAAAGATATAATTATAACCTTTTCCACATGAGCTATGTCTAAAATCATCTTTGAAACATTACACAATTCAAATAGTTAAGCATATATCAGGAGTGACTCTGTTCTATGTTGCTAATGTGAAAGCCACATGAGCAATGTCTAAAATCATGTTTTAGGCAAATATTCACAAGGCCAACTACTTCGGCATATAACTGGAGACACAGTTAGTGTGTCACAAATTAGACACTTTTAAATCGATTTCACTGAACAGGGTCGTTTTTAAAACAGCAACCTAAAAACAGGGTCATAAATAATGATTGAGTTAAAATCCAATATATAACTTGTTCAGCACTTACTGGCCTGGATGTAAGCTACAAAAGTGTTTTCAAGGTTGAAATAAACTTTGAAGCTGTTTTCCCTGAACATGATCTACAATGACTTTTGAGGCCTTATCCAAACAGTAATAAGTTCAGTCTATGACGGGAGACAAAGTTTGTGTGTTACACACGTGAAACATATTTTTCAACAGAATTCAATGAACAGTGTCTAAATTGTTGCTTTTGGTTCATCACAGGCGGGCGTTATGTGGGATACAAAGTTGTTGGTTTTTCAAGCTAGAAATAACTTATTAGATCTTTTCCATGATCATGGTCTAAAATCATCTATGAAACATTTAACAATTCAAATATTTAAGCATATGTTAGGAGCAACTCTGTTTGTATGTTACAAATGTGAAAGATATAATTATAACTCTGGATGCGGAGAAGGCTTTTGATAGAATTGAGTGGGTTCTCTTTGCGGTTCTTGGAAAATTTGGGTTTGGGGACAAGTTTTGCTCGTGGATCCGCCTACTGTACGCATCCCCTCAGGCCAGTGTCTGCACCAACGACACCCGTTCCAACTATTTTGCCCTGGGACGCGGCACTAGGCAGGGTTGTCCTCTGTCCCCCCTACTGTTCGCCATTGCGATTGAGCCTCTTTCTGTTGCCTTGCGAGCGTCTCCCATGTTTCAGGGTGTTTCACGGGAGGGGATTGAGCACAGGTTGTCGTTGTATGCCGATGATTTGCTGCTCTATGTCAGTAACCCGGTGGTTTGCCTGCCCTCTATTCTTTCAATTTTGGACAACTTTGGGTCTTTCTCCGGTTACAAATTAAATCTCCAGAAGAGCGAATGCTTTCCAGTAAACCCGGCGGCACTCCAGCTACGTCAGTCTGACTTGCCTTTCCAGCTCAGCCGCTCTGGCTTTCAATATCTGGGAGTGAATGTGACTCGGTCTTTTCCCTCTCTTTTCTCTGTGAACTTTGCTCCCCTTCTCACACAGATGAAGTGTGATTTTCAGAGGTGGGGTAATTTACCTCTTACACTCATAGGAAGGATTAATGCAGTTAAGATGAATAGTCTGCCTAAATTCCTCTATCTTTTTCAGTCTATTCCCCTTTTTCTGCCGAGGAACTTTTTCAAGTCAATTGACCAGGCCATCACATCATTCATATGGGCAGGTAAGGTACCCAGAGTCAGTAGAGCTCTACTTCAGAGATGTAGATTTAGTGGCGGTCTGGCTTTACCCAACTTTCTATATTACTACTGGTCGGCCAATTTTCAGAAACTGCCATTCTGGCTACATGCTTCAGACTCCCAATGGTGCCACCTTGAGTCACGCTCCTGCATCTCTACTTCTCTCCCTGCCCTGCTCTGCTCTTCCCTCCCAATAGCACCTTCCCGTTATACTGGCAACCCTGTGGTACTCTCCACCCTTAAGATCTGGTACCAGTTTCGACGGCACTTTAAATTCTCCTCTGCATCTACCTTAGCCCCTATCAATAGAAATCATGCATTTCCCCCGTCCATAGTGGATACTGCCTTCTCCCTCTGGTCAAGAAAGGGTATTGCGACCTTTCAGGACATGTATGGTGACAGTGGTTTTGACAGTTTTCCTGATCTTGTCTCTAAGCGCTCCTTGCCTCCAACTCACTTTTTCCACTACCTTCAGGTACGCCACTTTGTTTCCTCCCAGTTCCCAGGCTTTCCTGCCCCGCCCCCAAGTAGACCCTGGGATGTTGTCCTATCTCTTCTGCCCCATCAGAGTGGGCTAATCTCTCAAATCTACTCGTGCATTATGTCTCTTGATGTGCATTCCACTGATAAAATCAAGTTTGCTTGGGAGCGGGAGATGGGGGTTGAGTTTACGCAGGAGTGGTGGAGTGAGGCAATAGACAGGATACGCTCCACGACACCTTGTGCTCGCCTGGGTCTTATCCAATTTAAAGTGGTACACAGAGTGCACTTCTCCAAGGCCAGACTGGCTTGTATTTACCCTGACGTAAAGGATGAGTGTGATAGATGCCATGCCTCCCCCTGTGATCTCACTCATATGTTTGCCCTATGCCCTGCCTTAAATAGCTATTGGGACTCTATATTCAAGGTACTGTCTGAGGTGCTGGGTGTGGCCTTGCGGCCGTGCCCTCTGTTAGCAGTGTTTGGCATCCCTGCTGACTTGTCCTCCTTGAACCACAGACGGGCAGAGGTGGTTGCATTCACTTCTTTACTGGCCAGACGTAGAATACTCTTGGATTGGAAGTCAGTCCACCCCCCATCCATCTCTCAATGGCTCAGGGATGTTATGTTTTTCTTGCAAATGGAAAAAATTAAATTTTCAATAAGGGGCTCCACTTTCAACTTTACAAAAAAATGGCAGCCATTTATTTCTTACTTTGAAAAGTTAGAGACACTACCCCCTGATTAGTTTACTTATCTTTCTTTCCTCCCTTTTCTTTTCTTCTTTCTCCTTCCCTTGTACTGTGTTGGTTTTCTCGTGCCTTTTGTTTTCCAGGTCCTCGTTTTTAGGTATGTAGTCTGTGTTTGTTTGTGAATGTGTATGTGTGTGTGTGGGGTTTACTGGGAATGATGGGGGATAGGGTTAAAGAAAAAAACTGAGCAGTGGTCTACTCTCTGAGTGCTAGTTTTCATTGTCACTACTGTCTACCTGTTCAATAAAAAATATTGTTAATAAATAGATATAATTATAACCTTTTCCACATGAGCTATGTCTAAAATCATCTTTGAAACATTACACAATTCAAATAGTTAAGCATATATCAGGAGTGACTCTGTTCTATGTTGCTAATGTGAAAGCCACATGAGCAATGTCTAAAATCATGTTTTAGGCAAATATTCACAAGGCCAACTACTTCGGCATATAACTGGAGACACAGTTAGTGTGTCACACATAAGACACTTTTAAATCGATTTCACTGAACAGGGTCGTTTTTCAAACAGCAACCTAAAAACAGGGTCATAAATAATGATTGAGTTAAAATCCAATATAAAACTTGTTCAGCACTTACTGGCCTGGATGTAAGCTACAAAAGTGTTTTCAAGGTTGAAATAAACTTTGAAGCTGTTTTCCCTGAACATGATCTACAATGACTTTTGAGGCCTTATCCAAACAGTAATAAGTTCAGTCTATGACGGGAGACAAAGTTTGTGTGTTACACACGTGAAACATATTTTTCAACAGAATTCAATGAACAGTGTCTAAATTGTTGCTTTTGGTTCATCACAGGCGGGCGTTATGTGGGATACAAAGTTGTTGGTTTTTCAAGCTAGAAATAACTTATTAGATCTTTTCCATGATCATGGTCTAAAATCATCTATGAAACATTTAACAATTCAAATATTTAAGCATATGTTAGGAGCAACTCTGTTTGTATGTTACAAATGTGAAAGATATAATTATAACCTTTTCCACATGAGCTATGTCTAAAATCATCTTTGAAACATTACACAATTCAAATAGTTAAGCATATATCAGGAGTGACTATGTTCTATGTTGCTAATGTGAAAGCCACATGAGCAATGTCTAAAATCATGTTTTAGGCAAATATTCACAAGGCCAACTACTTCGGCATATAACTGGAGACACAGTTAGTGTGTCACACATAAGACACTTTTAAATCGATTTCACTGAACAGGGTCGTTTTTCAAACAGCAACCTAAAAACAGGGTCAGAAATAATGATTGAGTTAAAATCCAATATAAAACTTGTTCAGCACTTACTGGCCTGGATGTAAGCTACAAAAGTGTTTTCAAGGTTGAAATAAACTTTGAAGCTGTTTTCCCTGAACATGATCTACAATGACTTTTGAGGCCTTATCCAAACAGTAATAAGTTCAGTCTATGACGGGAGACAAAGTTTGTGTGTTACACACGTGAAACATATTTTTCAACAGAATTCAATGAACAGTGTCTAAATTGTTGCTTTTGGTTCATCACAGGCGGGCGTTATGTGGGATACAATATTTTTGGTTATTCAAGCTAGAAATAACTTATTAGATCTTTTCCATGAACATGGTCTAAAATCATCTTTGAAACATTTAACAATTCAAATAGTTATGCATAAGTCAGGAGTGACTCTGTTTGTATGTTACAAATGTGAAAGATATAATTATAACCTTTTCTACATGAGCTTTGTCTAAAATCATCTTTGAAACATTACACAATTCAAATAGTTAAGCATATATCAGGAGTGACTCTGTTCTATGTTGCTAATGTGAAAGCCACATGAGCAATGTCTAAAATCATGTTTTAGGCAAATATTCACAAGGCCAACTACTTCGGCATATAACTGGAGACACAGTTAGTGTGTCACACATAAGACACTTTTTAATCGATTTCACTGAACAGGGTCGTTTTTCAAACAGCAACCTAAAAACAGGTTCAAAAATAATAATTGAGCCAAAATCCAATATGCAACATGTTCAGCACTTACTGGCCTGGATGTAAGCTTCAAATGTGTTTTCAAGGTTGAAATAAACTTTGAAGCTGTTTTCCCTGAACATGATCTACAATGACTTTTGAGGCCTTATCCAAACAGTAATAAGTTCAGTCTTTGACGGGTGACAAAGTTTGTGTGTTACACACGTAAAACATATTTTTCAACAGAATTCAATGAACAGTGTCTAAATTGTTGCTTTTGGTTCATCACAGGCGGGCGTTATGTGGGATACAATGTTGTTGGTTTTTCAAGCTAGAAATAACTTATTAGATCTTTTCCATGAACATGGTCTAAAATCATCTATGAAACATTTAACAATTCAAATATTTAAGCATATGTTAGGAGCAACTCTGTTTGTATGTTACAAATGTGAAAGATATAATTATAACCTTTTCCACATGAGCTATGTCTAAAAACATGATTTAGGCAAATATCTACAAGGCCAACTGCTTCGGCATAAGACTGGAGACACAGTTAGTGTGTCATAAATAAGACACATACTTTTCAATCGATTTCACTTGAACAGGGTCGTTTTTCAAACAGCAACCTAAAAACAGGGTCAAAAATAATAATTGAGCCAAAATCCAATATGCAACTTGTTCAGCACTTACTGGCCTGGATGTTAGCTTCAAATGTGTTTTCAAGGTTGAAATAAACTTTGAAGCTGTTTTCCCTGAACATGATCTACAATGACTTTTGAGGCCTTATCCAAACAGTAATAAGTTCAGTCTATGACGGGAGACAAAGTTTGTGAGTTACACACGTGAAACATATTTTTCAACAGAATTCAATGAACAGTGTCTAAATTGTTGCTTTTGGTTCATCACAGGTGGGCGTTATGTGGGATACAATATTTTTGTTTTTTCATGCTAGAAATAACTTATTAGATCTTTTCCATGAACATGGTCTAAAATCATCTTTGAAACATTTAACAATTCAAATAGTTATGCATATATCAGGAGTGATTCTGTTTGTATGTTACAAATGTGAAAGATATAATTTAGACCTTTTCTACATGAGCTATGTCTAAAATCATCTTGGAAACATTACAAAATTCAAATTGTTAAGCATATATCAGGAGTGACTCTGTTCTATGTTGCTAATGTGAAAGCCACATGAGCAATGTCTAAAATCATGTTTTAGGCAAATATTCACAAGGCCAACTACTTCGGCATATAACTGGAGACACAGTTAGTGTGTCACACATAAGACACTTTTTAATCGATTTCACTGAACAGGGTCGTTTTTCAAACAGCAACCTAAAAACAGGTTCAAAAATAATAATTGAGCCAAAATCCAATATGCAACATGTTCAGCACTTACTGGCCTGGATGTAAGCTTCAAATGTGTTTTCAAGGTTGAAATAATCTTTGAAGCTGTTTTCCCTGAACATGATCTACAATGACTTTTGAGGCCTTATCCAAACAGTAATAAGTTCAGTCTATGACGGGAGACAAAGTTTGTGAGTTACACACGTGAAACATATTTTTCAACAGAATTCAATGAACAGTGTCTAAATTGTTGCTTTTGGTTCATCACAGGCGGGCGTTATGTGGGATACAATATTTTTGGTTTTTCAAGCTAGAAATAACTTATTAGATCTTTTCCATGAACATGGTCTAAAATCATCTTTGAAACATTTAACAATTCAAATAGTTATGCATATATCAGGAGTGATTCTGTTTGTATGTTACAAATGTGAAAGATATAATTTAGACCTTTTCTACATGAGCTATGTCTAAAATCATCTTGGAAACATTACAAAATTCAAATTGTTAAGCATATATCAGGAGTGACTCTGTTCTATGTTGCTAATGTGAAAGCCACATGAGCAATGTCTAAAATCATGTTTTAGGCAAATATTCACAAGGCCAACTACTTCGGCATATGACTGGAGACACAGTTAGTGTTTCACAAATTAGACACTATTCAACCGATTTCACTGAACAGGGTCGTTTTTCAAACTGCAACCTAAAAACAGGGTCAAAAATAATAATTGAGTTAAAATCCAATATGCAACATGTTCAGCACTTACTGGCCTGGATGTTAGCTACAAAAGTGATTTTGGTTCATCACAGGTGGGCGTTATGTGGGATACAATATTTTTGGTTTTTCAAGCTAGAAATAACTTATTAGATATTTTCCATGAACATGGTCTAAAATCATCTTTGAAACATTTAACAATTCAAATAGTTATGCATATGTCAGGAGTGACTCTGTTTGTATGTTACAAATGTGAAAGATATAATTAAAACCTTTTCTACATGAGCTATGTCTAAAATCATCTTTGAAACATTACACAATTCAAATAGTTAAGCATATATCAGGAGTGACTCTGTTCTATGTTGCTAATGTGAAAGCCACATGAGCAATGTCTAAAATCATGTTTTAGGCAAATATTCACAAGGCCAACTACTTCGGCATATAACTGGAGACACAGTTAGTGTGTCACACATAAGACACTTTTTAATCGATTTCACTGAACAGGGTCGTTTTTCAAACAGCAACCTAAAAACAGGTTCAAAAATAATAATTGAGCCAAAATCCAATATGCAACATGTTCAGCACTTACTGGCCTGGATGTAAGCTTCAAATGTGTTTTCAAGGTTGAAATAAACTTTGAAGCTGTTTTCCCTGAACATGATCTACAATGACTTTTGAGGCCTTATCCAAACAGTAATAAGTTCAGTCTTTGACGGGTGACAAAGTTTGTGTGTTACACACGTAAAACATATTTTTCAACAGAATTCAATGAACAGTGTCTAAATTGTTGCTTTTGGTTCATCACAGGCGGGCGTGATGTGGGATACAATGTTGTTGGTTTTTCAAGCTAGAAATAACTTATTAGATCTTTTCCATGAACATGGTCTAAAATCATCTATGAAACATTTAACAATTCAAATATTTAAGCATATGTTAGGAGCAACTCTGTTTGTATGTTACAAATGTGAAAGATATAATTATAACCTTTTCCACATGAGCTATGTCTAAAAACATGATTTAGGCAAATATCTACAAGGCCAACTGCTTCGGCATAAGACTGGAGACACAGTTAGTGTGTCATAAATAAGACACATACTTTTCAATCGATTTCACTTGAACAGGGTCGTTTTTCAAACAGCAACCTAAAAACAGGGTCAAAAATAATAATTGAGCCAAAATCCAATATGCAACTTGTTCAGCACTTACTGGCCTGGATGTTAGCTACAAAAGTGTTTTCAAGGTTGAAATAAACTTTGAAGCTGTTTTCCCTGAACATGATCTACAATGACTTTTGAGGCCTTATCCACAGAGTAATAAGTTCAGTCTATGACGGGAGACAAAGTTTGTGAGTTACACACGTGAAACATATTTTTCAACAGAATTCATTGAACAGTGTCTAAATTGTTGCTTTTGGTTCATCACAGGTGGGCGTTATGTGGGATACAATATTTTTGTTTTTTCATGCTAGAAATAACTTATTAGATCTTTTCCATGAACATGGTCTAAAATCATCTTTGAAACATTTAACAATTCAAATAGTTATGCATATATCAGGAGTGATTCTGTTTGTATGTTACAAATGTGAAAGATATAATTTAGACCTTTTCTACATGAGCTATGTCTAAAATCATCTTGGAAACATTACAAAATTCAAATTGTTAAGCATATATCAGGAGTGACTCTGTTCTATGTTGCTAATGTGAAAGCCACATGAGCAATGTCTAAAATCATGTTTTAGGCAAATATTCACAAGGCCAACTACTTCGGCATATAACTGGAGACACAGTTAGTGTGTCACACATAAGACACTTTTTAATCGATTTCACTGAACAGGGTCGTTTTTCAAACAGCAACCTAAAAACAGGTTCAAAAATAATAATTGAGCCAAAATCCAATATGCAACATGTTCAGCACTTACTGGCCTGGATGTAAGCTTCAAATGTGTTTTCAAGGTTGAAATAAACTTTGAAGCTGTTTTCCCTGAACATGATCTACAATGACTTTTGAGGCCTTATCCAAACAGTAATAAGTTCAGTCTATGACGGGAGACAAAGTTTGTGAGTTACACACGTGAAACATATTTTTCAACAGAATTCAATGAACAGTGTCTAAATTGTTGCTTTTGGTTCATCACAGGCGGGCGTTATGTGGGATACAATATTTTTGGTTTTTCAAGCTAGAAATAACTTATTAGATCTTTTCCATGAACATGGTCTAAAATCATCTTTGAAACATTTAACAATTCAAATAGTTATGCATATATCAGGAGTGATTCTGTTTGTATGTTACAAATGTGAAAGATATAATTTAGACCTTTTCTACATGAGCTATGTCTAAAATCATCTTGGAAACATTACAAAATTCAAATTGTTAAGCATATATCAGGAGTGACTCTGTTCTATGTTGCTAATGTGAAAGCCACATGAGCAATGTCTAAAATCATGTTTTAGGCAAATATTCACAAGGCCAACTACTTCGGCATATGACTGGAGACACAGTTAGTGTTTCACAAATTAGACACTATTCAACCGATTTCACTGAACAGGGTCGTTTTTCAAACTGCAACCTAAAAACAGGGTCAAAAATAATAATTGAGTTAAAATCCAATATGCAACATGTTCAGCACTTACTGGCCTGGATGTTAGCTACAAAAGTGATTTTGGTTCATCACAGGTGGGCGTTATGTGGGATACAATATTTTTGGTTTTTCAAGCTAGAAATAACTTATTAGATATTTTCCATGAACATGGTCTAAAATCATCTTTGAAACATTTAACAATTCAAATAGTTATGCATATGTCAGGAGTGACTCTGTTTGTATGTTACAAATGTGAAAGATATAATTAAAACCTTTTCTACATGAGCTATGTCTAAAATCATCTTTGAAACATTACACAATTCAAATAGTTAAGCATATATCAGGAGTGACTCTGTTCTATGTTGCTAATGTGAAAGCCACATGAGCAATGTCTAAAATCATGTTTTAGGCAAATATTCACAAGGCCAACTACTTCGGCATATAACTGGAGACACAGTTAGTGTGTCACACATAAGACACTTTTTAATCGATTTCACTGAACAGGGTCGTTTTTCAAACAGCAACCTAAAAACAGGTTCAAAAATAATAATTGAGCCAAAATCCAATATGCAACATGTTCAGCACTTACTGGCCTGGATGTAAGCTTCAAATGTGTTTTCAAGGTTGAAATAAACTTTGAAGCTGTTTTCCCTGAACATGATCTACAATGACTTTTGAGGCCTTATCCAAACAGTAATAAGTTCAGTCTATGACGGGAGACAAAGTTTGTGAGTTACACACGTGAAACATATTTTTCAACAGAATTCAATGAACAGTGTCTAAATTGTTGCTTTTGGTTCATCACAGGCGGGCGTTATGTGGGATACAATATTTTTGGTTTTTCAAGCTAGAAATAACTTATTAGATCTTTTCCATGAACATGGTCTAAAATCATCTTTGAAACATTTAACAATTCAAATATTTAAGCATATGTTAGGAGCAACTCTGTTTGTATGTTACAAATGTGAAAGATATAATTTAGACCTTTTCTACATGAGCTATGTCTAAAAACATGATTTAGGCAAATATCTACAAGGCCAACTGCTTCGGCATAAGACTGGAGACACAGTTAGTGTGTCATAAATAAGACACATACTTTTCAATCGATTTCACTTGAACAGGGTCGTTTTTCAAACAGCAACCTAAAAACAGGGTCAAAAATAATAATTGAGCCAAAATCCAATATGCAACTTGTTCAGCACTTACTGGCCTGGATGTTAGCTACAAAAGTGTTTTCAAGGTTGAAATAAACTTTGAAGCTGTTTTCCCTGAACATGATCTACAATGACTTTTGAGGCCTTATCCACAGAGTAATAAGTTCAGTCTATGACGGGAGACAAAGTTTGTGAGTTACACACGTGAAACATATTTTTCAACAGAATTCAATGAACAGTGTCTAAATTGTTGCTTTTGGTTCATCACAGGTGGGCGTTATGTGGGATACAATATTTTTGTTTTTTCATGCTAGAAATAACTTATTAGATCTTTTCCATGAACATGGTCTAAAATCATCTTTGAAACATTTAACAATTCAAATAGTTATGCATATATCAGGAGTGATTCTGTTTGTATGTTACAAATGTGAAAGATATAATTTAGACCTTTTCTACATGAGCTATGTCTAAAATCATCTTGGAAACATTACAAAATTCAAATTGTTAAGCATATATCAGGAGTGACTCTGTTCTATGTTGCTAATGTGAAAGCCACATGAGCAATGTCTAAAATCATGTTTTAGGCAAATATTCACAAGGCCAACTACTTCGGCATATAACTGGAGACACAGTTAGTGTGTCACACATAAGACACTTTTTAATCGATTTCACTGAACAGGGTCGTTTTTCAAACAGCAACCTAAAAACAGGTTCAAAAATAATAATTGAGCCAAAATCCAATATGCAACATGTTCAGCACTTACTGGCCTGGATGTAAGCTTCAAATGTGTTTTCAAGGTTGAAATAAACTTTGAAGCTGTTTTCCCTGAACATGATCTACAATGACTTTTGAGGCCTTATCCAAACAGTAATAAGTTCAGTCTATGACGGGAGACAAAGTTTGTGAGTTACACACGTGAAACATATTTTTCAACAGAATTCAATGAACAGTGTCTAAATTGTTGCTTTTGGTTCATCACAGGCGGGCGTTATGTGGGATACAATATTTTTGGTTTTTCAAGCTAGAAATAACTTATTAGATCTTTTCCATGAACATGGTCTAAAATCATCTTTGAAACATTTAACAATTCAAATAGTTATGCATATATCAGGAGTGATTCTGTTTGTATGTTACAAATGTGAAAGATATAATTTAGACCTTTTCTACATGAGCTATGTCTAAAATCATCTTGGAAACATTACAAAATTCAAATTGTTAAGCATATATCAGGAGTGACTCTGTTCTATGTTGCTAATGTGAAAGCCACATGAGCAATGTCTAAAATCATGTTTTAGGCAAATATTCACAAGGCCAACTACTTCGGCATATGACTGGAGACACAGTTAGTGTTTCACAAATTAGACACTATTCAACCGATTTCACTGAACAGGGTCGTTTTTCAAACTGCAACCTAAAAACAGGGTCAAAAATAATAATTGAGTTAAAATCCAATATGCAACATGTTCAGCACTTACTGGCCTGGATGTTAGCTACAAAAGTGATTTTGGTTCATCACAGGTGGGCGTTATGTGGGATACAATATTTTTGGTTTTTCAAGCTAGAAATAACTTATTAGATATTTTCCATGAACATGGTCTAAAATCATCTTTGAAACATTTAACAATTCAAATAGTTATGCATATGTCAGGAGTGACTCTGTTTGTATGTTACAAATGTGAAAGATATAATTAAAACCTTTTCTACATGAGCTATGTCTAAAATCATCTTTGAAACATTACACAATTCAAATAGTTAAGCATATATCAGGAGTGACTCTGTTCTATGTTGCTAATGTGAAAGCCACATGAGCAATGTCTAAAATCATGTTTTAGGCAAATATTCACAAGGCCAACTACTTCGGCATATAACTGGAGACACAGTTAGTGTGTCACACATAAGACACTTTTTAATCGATTTCACTGAACAGGGTCGTTTTTCAAACAGCAACCTAAAAACAGGTTCAAAAATAATAATTGAGCCAAAATCCAATATGCAACATGTTCAGCACTTACTGGCCTGGATGTAAGCTTCAAATGTGTTTTCAAGGTTGAAATAAACTTTGAAGCTGTTTTCCCTGAACATGATCTACAATGACTTTTGAGGCCTTATCCAAACAGTAATAAGTTCAGTCTATGACGGGAGACAAAGTTTGTGAGTTACACACGTGAAACATATTTTTCAACAGAATTCAATGAACAGTGTCTAAATTGTTGCTTTTGGTTCATCACAGGCGGGCGTTATGTGGGATACAATATTTTTGGTTTTTCAAGCTAGAAATAACTTATTAGATATTTTCCATGAACATGGTCTAAAATCATCTTTGAAACATTTAACAATTCAAATAGTTATGCATATGTCAGGAGTGACTCTGTTTGTATGTTACAAATGTGAAAGATATAATTAAAACCTTTTCTACATGAGCTATGTCTAAAATCATCTTTGAAACATTACACAATTCAAATAGTTAAGCATATATCAGGAGTGACTCTGTTCTATGTTGCTAATGTGAAAGCCACATGAGCAATGTCTAAAATCATGTTTTAGGCAAATATTCACAAGGCCAACTACTTCGGCATATAACTGGAGACACAGTTAGTGTGTCACACATAAGACACTTTTTAATCGATTTCACTGAACAGGGTCGTTTTTCAAACAGCAACCTAAAAACAGGTTCAAAAATAATAATTGAGCCAAAATCCAATATGCAACATGTTCAGCACTTACTGGCCTGGATGTAAGCTTCAAATGTGTTTTCAAGGTTGAAATAAACTTTGAAGCTGTTTTCCCTGAACATGATCTACAATGACTTTTGAGGCCTTATCCAAACAGTAATAAGTTCAGTCTATGACGGGAGACAAAGTTTGTGAGTTACACACGTGAAACATATTTTTCAACAGAATTCAATGAACAGTGTCTAAATTGTTGCTTTTGGTTCATCACAGGCGGGCGTTATGTGGGATACAATATTTTTGGTTTTTCAAGCTAGAAATAACTTATTAGATCTTTTCCATGAACATGGTCTAAAATCATCTTTGAAACATTTAACAATTCAAATAGTTATGCATATATCAGGAGTGATTCTGTTTGTATGTTACAAATGTGAAAGATATAATTTAGACCTTTTCTACATGAGCTATGTCTAAAATCATCTTGGAAACATTACAAAATTCAAATTGTTAAGGATATATCAGGAGTGACTCTGTTCTATGTTGCTAATGTGAAAGCCACATGAGCAATGTCTAAAATCATGTTTTAGGCAAATATTCACAAGGCCAACTACTTCGGCATATGACTGGAGACACAGTTAGTTTCACAAATTAGACACTATTCAACCGATTTCACTGAACAGGGTCGTTTTTCAAACTGCAACCTAAAAACAGGGTCAAAAATAATAATTGAGTTAAAATCCAATATGCAACTTGTTCAGCACTTACTGGCCTGGATGTAAGCTACAAAATAGTTTTCAAGGTTGAAATAAACTTTGAAGCTGTTTTCCCTGAACATGATCTACAATGACTTTTGAGGCCTTATCCAAACAGTAATAAGTTCAGTCTATGACGGGAGACAAAGTTTGTGAGTTACACGCGTGAAACATATTTTTCAACAGAATTCAATGAACAGTGTCTAAATTGTTGCTTTTGGTTCATCACAGGCGGGCGTTATGTGGGATACAATATTTTTGGTTTTTCAGCTAGAAATAACTTATTATATCTTTTTCATGAACATGGTCTAAAATCATCTTTGAAACATTTAACAATTCAAATAGTTATGCATATGTCAGGAGTGACTCTGTTTGTATGTTACAAATGTGAAAGATATAATTAAAACCTTTTCTACATGAGCTATGTCTAAAATCATCTTTGAAACATTACACAATTCAAATAGTTAAGCATATATCAGGAGTGACTCTGTTCTATGTTGCTAATGTGAAAGCCACATGAGCAATGTCTAAAATCATGTTTTAGGCAAATATTCACAAGGCCAACTACTTCGGCATATACCTGGAGACACAGTTAGTGTGTCACACATAAGACACTTTTTAATCGATTTCACTGAACAGGGTCGTTTTTCAAACAGCAACCTAAAAACAGGTTCAAAAATAATAATTGAGCCAAAATCCAATATGCAACATGTTCAGCACTTACTGGCCTGGATGTAAGCTTCAAATGTGTTTTCAAGGTTGAAATAAACTTTGAAGCTGTTTTCCCTGAACATGATCTACAATGACTTTTGAGGCCTTATCCAAACAGTAATAAGTTCAGTCTATGACGGGAGACAAAGTTTGTGAGTTACACACGTGAAACATATTTTTCAACAGAATTCAATGAACAGTGTCTAAATTGTTGCTTTTGGTTCATCACAGGCGGGCGTTATGTTGGATACAATGTTGTTGGTTTTTCAAGCTAGAAATAACTTATTAGATCTTTTCCATGAACATGGTCTAAAATCATCTATGAAACATTTAACAATTCAAATATTTAAGCATATGTTAGGAGCAACTCTGTTTGTATGTTACAAATGTGAAAGATATAATTATAACCTTTTCCACATGAGCTATGTCTAAAAACATGATTTAGGCAAATATCTACAAGGCCAACTGCTTCGGCATAAGACTGGAGACACAGTTAGTGTGTCATAAATAAGACACATACTTTTCAATCGATTTCACTTGAACAGGGTCGTTTTTCAAACAGCAACCTAAAAACAGGGTCAAAAATAATAATTGAGCCAAAATCCAATATGCAACTTGTTCAGCACTTACTGGCCTGGATGTTAGATACAAAAGTGTTTTCAAGGTTGAAATAAACTTTGAAGCTGTTTTCCCTGAACATGATCTACAATGACTTTTGAGGCCTTATCCAAACAGTAATAAGTTCAGTCTATGACGGGAGACAAAGTTTGTGAGTTACACACGTGAAACATATTTTTCAACAGAATTCAATGAACAGTGTCTAAATTGTTGCTTTTGGTTCATCACAGGCGGGCGTTATGTTGGATACAATGTTGTTGGTTTTTCAAGCTAGAAATAACTTATTAGATCTTTTCCATGAACATGGTCTAAAATCATCTATGAAACATTTAACAATTCAAATATTTAAGCATATGTTAGGAGCAACTCTGTTTGTATGTTACAAATGTGAAAGATATAATTATAACCTTTTCCACATGAGCTATGTCTAAAAACATGATTTAGGCAAATATCTACAAGGCCAACTGCTTCGGCATAAGACTGGAGACACAGTTAGTGTGTCATAAATAAGACACATACTTTTCAATCGATTTCACTTGAACAGGGTCGTTTTTCAAACAGCAACCTAAAAACAGGGTCAAAAATAATAATTGAGCCAAAATCCAATATGCAACTTGTTCAGCACTTACTGGCCTGGATGTTAGATACAAAAGTGTTTTCAAGGTTGAAATAAACTTTGAAGCTGTTTTCCCTGAACATGATCTACAATGACTTTTGAGGCCTTATCCAAACAGTAATAAGTTCAGTCTATGACGGGAGACAAAGTTTGTGAGTTACACACGTGAAACATATTTTTCAACAGAATTCAATGAACAGTGTCTAAATTGTTGATTTTGGTTCATCACAGGTGGGCGTTATGTGGGATACAATGTTGTTGGTTTTTCAAGCTAGAAATAACTTATTAGATCTTTTCCATGAACATGGTCTAAAATCATCTATGAAACATTTAACAATTCAAATAGTTATGCATATATCAGGAGTGATTCTGTTTGTACGTTACAAATGTGAAAGATATAATTTAGACATTTTCTACATGAGCTATGTCTAAAATCATCTTGGAAACATTACAAAATTCAAATTGTTAAGCATATATCAGGAGTGACTCTGTTCTATGTTGCTAATGTGAAAGCCACATGAGCAATGTCTAAAATCATGTTTTAGGCAAATATTCACAAGGCCAACTACTTCGGCATATAACTGGAGACACAGTTAGAGTGTCACAAATTAGACACTTTTAAATCGATTTCACTGAACAGGGTCGTTTTTCAAACAGCAACCTAAAAACAGGGTCATAAATAATGATTGAGTTAAAATCCAATATATAACTTGTTCAGCACTTACTGGCCTGGATGTAAGCTACAAAAGTGTTTTCAAGGTTGAAATAAACTTTGAAGCTGTTTTCCCTGAACATGATCTACAATGACTTTTGAGGCCTTATCCAAACAGTAATAAGTTCAGTCTATGACGGGAGACAAAGTTTGTGTGTTACACACGTGAAACATATTTTTCAACAGAATTCAATGAACAGTGTCTAAATTGTTGCTTTTGGTTCATCACAGGCGGGCGTTATGTGGGATACAAAGTTGTTGGTTTTTCAAGCTAGAAATAACTTATTAGATCTTTTCCATGATCATGGTCTAAAATCATCTATGAAACATTTAACAATTCAAATATTTAAGCATATGTTAGGAGCAACTCTGTTTGTATGTTACAAATGTGAAAGATATAATTATAACCTTTTCCACATGAGCTATGTCTAAAATCATCTTTGAAACATTACACAATTCAAATAGTTAAGCATATATCAGGAGTGACTCTGTTCTATGTTGCTAATGTGAAAGCCACATGAGCAATGTCTAAAATCATGTTTTAGGCAAATATTCACAAGGCCAACTACTTCGGCATATAACTGGAGACACAGTTAGTGTGTCACAAATTAGACACTTTTAAATCGATTTCACTGAACAGGGTCGTTTTTAAAACAGCAACCTAAAAACAGGGTCATAAATAATGATTGAGTTAAAATCCAATATATAACTTGTTCAGCCACTTACTGGCCTGGATGTAAGCTACAAAAGTGTTTTCAAGGTTGAAATAAACTTTGAAGCTGTTTTCCCTGAACATGATCTACAATGACTTTTGAGGCCTTATCCAAACAGTAATAAGTTCAGTCTATGACGGGAGACAAAGTTTGTGTGTTACACACGTGAAACATATTTTTCAACAGAATTCAATGAACAGTGTCTAAATTGTTGCTTTTGGTTCATCACAGGCGGGCGTTATGTGGGATACAAAGTTGTTGGTTTTTCAAGCTAGAAATAACTTATTAGATCTTTTCCATGAACATGGTCTAAAATCATCTATGAAACATTTAACAATTCAAATATTTAAGCATATATCAGGAGAGATTCTGTTTGTATGTTACAAATGTGAAAGATATAATTTAGACCTTTTCTACATGAGCTATGTCTACAATCATCTTGGAAACATTACAAAATTCAAATTGTTAAGCATATATCAGGAGTGACTCTGTTCTATGTTGCTAATGTGAAAGCCACATGAGCAATGTCTAAAATCATGTTTTAGGCAAATATTCACAAGGCCAACTACTTCGGCATATGACTGGAGACACAGTTAGTGTTTCACAAATTAGACACTATTCAACCGATTTCACTGAACAGGGTCGTTTTTCAAACTGCAACCTAAAAACAGGGTCAAAAATAATAATTGAGTTAAAATCCAATATGCAACATGTTCAGCACTTACTGGCCTGGATGTTAGCTACAAAAGTGATTTTGGTTCATCACAGGTGGGCGTTATGTGGGATACAATATTTTTGGTTTTTCAAGCTAGAAATAACTTATTAGATATTTTCCATGAACATGGTCTAAAATCATCTTTGAAACATTTAACAATTCAAATAGTTATGCATATGTCAGGAGTGACTCTGTTTGTATGTTACAAATGTGAAAGATATAATTAAAACCTTTTCTACATGAGCTATGTCTAAAATCATCTTTGAAACATTACACAATTCAAATAGTTAAGCATATATCAGGAGTGACTCTGTTCTATGTTGCTAATGTGAAAGCCACATGAGCAATGTCTAAAATCATGTTTTAGGCAAATATTCACAAGGCCAACTACTTCGGCATATAACTGGAGACACAGTTAGTGTGTCACACATAAGACACTTTTTAATCGATTTCACTGAACAGGGTCGTTTTTCAAACAGCAACCTAAAAACAGGTTCAAAAATAATAATTGAGCCAAAATCCAATATGCAACATGTTCAGCACTTACTGGCCTGGATGTAAGCTTCAAATGTGTTTTCAAGGTTGAAATAAACTTTGAAGCTGTTTTCCCTGAACATGATCTACAATGACTTTTGAGGCCTTATCCAAACAGTAATAAGTTCAGTCTATGACGGGAGACAAAGTTTGTGAGTTACACACGTGAAACATATTTTTCAACAGAATTCAATGAACAGTGTCTAAATTGTTGCTTTTGGTTCATCACAGGCGGGCGTTATGTGGGATACAATATTTTTGGTTTTTCAAGCTAGAAATAACTTATTAGATCTTTTCCATGAACATGGTCTAAAATCATCTTTGAAACATTTAACAATTCAAATAGTTATGCATATATCAGGAGTGATTCTGTTTGTATGTTACAAATGTGAAAGATATAATTTAGACCTTTTCTACATGAGCTATGTCTAAAATCATCTTGGAAACATTACAAAATTCAAATTGTTAAGCATATATCAGGAGTGACTCTGTTCTATGTTGCTAATGTGAAAGCCACATGAGCAATGTCTAAAATCATGTTTTAGGCAAATATTCACAAGGCCAACTACTTCGGCATATGACTGGAGACACAGTTAGTTTCACAAATTAGACACTATTCAACCGATTTCACTGAACAGGGTCGTTTTTCAAACTGCAACCTAAAAACAGGGTCAAAAATAATAATTGAGTTAAAATCCAATATGCAACTTGTTCAGCACTTACTGGCCTGGATGTAAGCTACAAAATAGTTTTCAAGGTTGAAATAAACTTTGAAGCTGTTTTCCCTGAACATGATCTACAATGACTTTTGAGGCCTTATCCAAACAGTAATAAGTTCAGTCTATGACGGGAGACAAAGTTTGTGAGTTTCACGCGTGAAACATATTTTTCAACAGAATTCAATGAACAGTGTCTAAATTGTTGCTTTTGGTTCATCACAGGCGGGCGTTATGTGGGATACAATATTTTTGGTTTTTCAGCTAGAAATAACTTATTATATCTTTTTCATGAACATGGTCTAAAATCATCTTTGAAACATTTAACAATTCAAATAGTTATGCATATGTCAGGAGTGACTCTGTTTGTATGTTACAAATGTGAAAGATATAATTAAAACCTTTTCTACATGAGCTATGTCTAAAATCATCTTTGAAACATTACACAATTCAAATAGTTAAGCATATATCAGGAGTGACTCTGTTCTATGTTGCTAATGTGAAAGCCACATGAGCAATGTCTAAAATCATGTTTTAGGCAAATATTCACAAGGCCAACTACTTCGGCATATACCTGGAGACACAGTTAGTGTGTCACACATAAGACACTTTTTAATCGATTTCACTGAACAGGGTCGTTTTTCAAACAGCAACCTAAAAACAGGTTCAAAAATAATAATTGAGCCAAAATCCAATATGCAACATGTTCAGCACTTACTGGCCTGGATGTAAGCTTCAAATGTGTTTTCAAGGTTGAAATAAACTTTGAAGCTGTTTTCCCTGAACATGATCTACAATGACTTTTGAGGCCTTATCCAAACAGTAATAAGTTCAGTCTATGACGGGAGACAAAGTTTGTGAGTTACACACGTGAAACATATTTTTCAACAGAATTCAATGAACAGTGTCTAAATTGTTGCTTTTGGTTCATCACAGGCGGGCGTTATGTTGGATACAATGTTGTTGGTTTTTCAAGCTAGAAATAACTTATTAGATCTTTTCCATGAACATGGTCTAAAATCATCTATGAAACATTTAACAATTCAAATATTTAAGCATATGTTAGGAGCAACTCTGTTTGTATGTTACAAATGTGAAAGATATAATTATAACCTTTTCCACATGAGCTATGTCTAAAAACATGATTTAGGCAAATATCTACAAGGCCAACTGCTTCGGCATAAGACTGGAGACACAGTTAGTGTGTCATAAATAAGACACATACTTTTCAATCGATTTCACTTGAACAGGGTCGTTTTTCAAACAGCAACCTAAAAACAGGGTCAAAAATAATAATTGAGCCAAAATCCAATATGCAACTTGTTCAGCACTTACTGGCCTGGATGTTAGATACAAAAGTGTTTTCAAGGTTGAAATAAACTTTGAAGCTGTTTTCCCTGAACATGATCTACAATGACTTTTGAGGCCTTATCCAAACAGTAATAAGTTCAGTCTATGACGGGAGACAAAGTTTGTGAGTTAGACACGTGAAACATATTTTTCAACAGAATTCAATGAACAGTGTCTAAATTGTTGATTTTGGTTCATCACAGGTGGGCGTTATGTGGGATACAATGTTGTTGGTTTTTCAAGCTAGAAATAACTTATTAGATCTTTTCCATGAACATGGTCTAAAATCATCTATGAAACATTTAACAATTCAAATAGTTATGCATATATCAGGAGTGATTCTGTTTGTATGTTACAAATGTGAAAGATATAATTTAGACATTTTCTACATGAGCTATGTCTAAAATCATCTTGGAAACATTACAAAATTCAAATTGTTAAGCATATATCAGGAGTGACTCTGTTCTATGTTGCTAATGTGAAAGCCACATGAGCAATGTCTAAAATCATGTTTTAGGCAAATATTCACAAGGCCAACTACTTCGGCATATAACTGGAGACACAGTTAGTGTGTCACAAATTAGACACTTTTAAATCGATTTCACTGAACAGGGTCGTTTTTCAAACAGCAACCTAAAAACAGGGTCATAAATAATGATTGAGTTAAAATCCAATATATAACTTGTTCAGCACTTACTGGCCTGGATGTAAGCTACAAAAGTGTTTTCAAGGTTGAAATAAACTTTGAAGCTGTTTTCCCTGAACATGATCTACAATGACTTTTGAGGCCTTATCCAAACAGTAATAAGTTCAGTCTATGACGGGAGACAAAGTTTGTGTGTTACACACGTGAAACATATTTTTCAACAGAATTCAATGAACAGTGTCTAAATTGTTGCTTTTGGTTCATCACAGGCGGGCGTTATGTGGGATACAAAGTTGTTGGTTTTTCAAGCTAGAAATAACTTATTAGATCTTTTCCATGATCATGGTCTAAAATCATCTATGAAACATTTAACAATTCAAATATTTAAGCATATGTTAGGAGCAACTCTGTTTGTATGTTACAAATGTGAAAGATATAATTATAACCTTTTCCACATGAGCTATGTCTAAAATCATCTTTGAAACATTACACAATTCAAATAGTTAAGCATATATCAGGAGTGACTCTGTTCTATGTTGCTAATGTGAAAGCCACATGAGCAATGTCTAAAATCATGTTTTAGGCAAATATTCACAAGGCCAACTACTTCAGCATATAACTGGAGACACAGTTAGTGTGTCACAAATTAGACACTTTTAAATCGATTTCACTGAACAGGGTCGTTTTTAAAACAGCAACCTAAAAACAGGGTCATAAATAATGATTGAGTTAAAATCCAATATATAACTTGTTCAGCACTTACTGGCCTGGATGTAAGCTACAAAAGTGTTTTCAAGGTTGAAATAAACTTTGAAGCTGTTTTCCCTGAACATGATCTACAATGACTTTTGAGGCCTTATCCAAACAGTAATAAGTTCAGTCTATGACGGGAGACAAAGTTTGTGTGTTACACACGTGAAACATATTTTTCAACAGAATTCAATGAACAGTGTCTAAATTGTTGCTTTTGGTTCATCACAGGCGGGCGTTATGTGGGATACAAAGTTGTTGGTTTTTCAAGCTAGAAATAACTTATTAGATCTTTTCCATGATCATGGTCTAAAATCATCTATGAAACATTTAACAATTCAAATATTTAAGCATATGTTAGGACTAACTCTGTTTGTATGTTACAAATGTGAAAGATATAATTATAACCTTTTCCACATGAGCTATGTCTAAAATCATCTTTGAAACATTACACAATTTTAATAGTTAAGCATATATCAGGAGTGACTCTGTTCTATGTTGCTAATGTGAAAGCCACATGAGCAATGTCTAAAATCATGTTTTAGGCAAATATTCACAAGGCCAACTACTTCGGCATATAACTGGAGACACAGTTAGTGTGTCACACATAAGACACTTTTAAATCGATTTCACTGAACAGGGTCGTTTTTCAAACAGCAACCTAAAAACAGGGTCAGAAATAATGATTGAGTTAAAATCCAATATAAAACTTGTTCAGCACTTACTGGCCTGGATGTAAGCTACAAAGGTGTTTTCAAGGTTGAAATAAACTTTGAAGCTGTTTTCCCTGAACATGATCTACAATGACTTTTGAGGCCTTATCCAAACAGTAATAAGTTCAGTCTATGACGGGAGACAAAGTTTGTGTGTTACACACGTGAAACATATTTTTCAACAGAATTCAATGAACAGTGTCTAAATTGTTGCTTTTGGTTCATCACAGGCGGGCGTTATGTGGGATACAAAGTTGTTGGTTTTTCAAGCTAGAAATAACTTATTAGATCTTTTCCATGATCATGGTCTAAAATCATCTATGAAACATTTAACAATTTAAATATTTAAGCATATGTTAGGAGCAACT